>JBBGZY010000712.1:1272500-1880000 GCA_037952925.1 Lithobates clamitans | reverse complement strand
ATTCTGTCATGTTACAACCAGACAGAAACTTAAATGTATTTTATTGAGATTGTATGTTTGTATGTGATAGACAAACACAAAGTGACACATAATTGTGAAGTGGAAGGAAAATGATAAATGGTCTTCAACATTTTTTTTACAAATAAATGTGTGAAAAGTGTGGGGGGTACATTTGTATGGTCCCCCCCCGGAGTCAATACTTTGTGGAACCGCCTCTCTCTGCAATTACAGCTGCAAGTCTTTTTGGGGATGTCTCTACCAGCTTTGCACATCTAGAGAGGGACATTTTTGCCCATTCTTCTTTGCAGAATATCTCAAGCTCTGTCAGATTGGATGGAGAGCGTCTGTGAACAGCAATTTTCAAGTCTTGTCACAGATTCTCAATTGGATTTAGGTCTGGACTGTGACTGGACCATTCTAACACATGAATATGCTTTGATGTAAACCATTCCATTGTAGCTCTGGCTGGATGTTTCGGGTCGTTGTCCTGCTGGAAGGTGAACCTCCGCCCCAGTCTCAAATCTTTTGAAGACTCTAACAGGTTTTCTTCTAAGATTGTCCTGTATTTGTCTCCATCCATCTTCCCATCAACTCTGACCAGCTTCCCTGTCCCTGCTGAAGAAAAGCATCCCCACCACATGATGCTGCCACCACCATGTTTGACGGTGGGGATGGTGTGTTCAGGGTGATGTGCAGTGTTAGTTTTGCACCACATATAGTATTTTGCTTTTAGGCCAAAAAGTTGAATTTTGGTCTCATCTGACCAGATCACCTTCTTCCACATGTTTGCTGTGTCCTCCACATGGCTTTTCACAAACTGCAAACAGGACTTCTTATGACTTTCTTTCACCAATGTCTTTCTTCTTGTCACTCTTCCATAAAGGTCAGATTTGTGGAGAACACGACTAATAGTTGTCCTGTGGACAGATTCTCCCACCTGAGCTGTGGATCTCTGCAGCTCCTCCAGAGTTACCATGGACCTCTTGGCTCTTCTCTGAAGAATGTTCTCCTTGCCCGGCCGGTCAGTTTAGGTGGACGGCCATGTCTTGGTAGGTTTGCAGTTGTGCCATACTCTTACCATTTTTACATGATGGATTGAACAGTGCTCCGTGAGATGTTCAAAGCTTGGGATTTTTTTTTTTATAACCTAACCCTGCTTTATACTTCTCCACAACTTTATCCCTGACCTGTCTGGTGTGTTCCTTGGCCTTCATGATGCTGTTTGTCCACTAAGGTTCTCTAACAAACCTCTGAGGGCTTCACAGAACAGCTGTATCTATACTGAGATTAAATGACACACAGGTGGGCTCTATTTACTAATAAGGTAATTTCTGAATGCAATTGTTTCCAGTAGAGTTTAGTTAGGGGTATCAGAGTAAAGGGGGGTTGAATACAAATGTACCCCATACTTTTCACATAATTTGTAAAAAAATGTTGAAAACCATTTATCATTTTCCTTCCACTTCACAATTATGTGCCACTTTGTGTTGGTCTATCACATAAAATCCCAATAAAATACATTTACGTTTTTGGTTGTAACATGACAAAATGTGGAAAATTTTTAGGGGTATGAATACTTTTTCAAGGCACTGTAACTCCTTTGCTAACTTTAATCCAGTCTACCTCTCCATTTTCTGTCATGACTGTGGCTTCATCATCAGTGTAGAATAATAAGATGTTCAGGTACTCCCATTTTTCCTGAGGATCTTCCATGATTTCACATGTTTGACACAGTTACAGGTTTTTCGGTGTTTAAACTACTTGCCCTCGGAAGGATTTACCCCCCATCCATGACCAGGCCATTTTTTTTTGTTTCTATTCAGCACTGTGTTACTTTAACTGGTAATTGCTCGGTCATGCCACGCTGTACCCAAATGAAATTTATATCTTTTTTTTCACACAAATAGAGCCTTCTTTTGGTGGTATTTGATCAACACTGTTTTTTTTTTTATTGTTTAAATAAAATATATTATAAATAAATAAAAATGAAAGAAAAACATATTTTTAAAAAAAGAACAAATATATATATATATTTTATTATTATTTTTTTATTATTCATATTATTTTTTTTTTTTTTTAGAAATATTTTCTACGTTCTGCTATAAAACATATCCAATAAAACAAATTTCCTCAATAATGTTTGGTAAAAAAAAAAATAAATAAATCCCAAAGTGTAATTTAATTGGTTTGTGTGAAAGTTATAGCGTCTATAAACTACGGGAGATATACTGGACTGTGATAGGGTGGTGCTAAGAGACACTATCCGGGAGGGTCACTAACTGACATCCGACATCACTAGTGACACTGATACAGTGATAATACTGTACTAATGACACTGGCTGGGAAGGGGTTAACATCTAGGGGCAATCGAGGAGTTAACTGTGAGCCTAACAATGTGCGATGCCTTTGCTTTCTTGTCCGGTTTGCAAGCCAGCAATGTGCAGGTATGTTGTCTGGCCCGCCTGTGCCGCCTGCCCGCAGTAGTTTTACCGTGGGCAAGTGGTTAACCCCTTGCTAACCGCCCCATGTACATTTACTGCGGGGCGGCGTCTCCTGTGCGCAGAATCGCCTACAGGTGCGTGATTCTGCACTTCCGGGGTCTGGGACGTACGTGCGCGCCGCCGGTGACCCGCTCTCACTGTGATTGGACACAGCCAAGGCCGGCGCTACCACTAGGCAAACTAGGCATCCGCCTAGGGCGCACTGCTGCCTGGGGGCGCCCGGCCACTGGTGTTTCTACTCTCTTCTCTCTGCAGCAAGCAACTAAGTCTCAGCATCAGCAGGCAGACGCCACCCCGTTTGCACATAGTGTCAGAGGCGCAGCAGCGGCGGAGGACTGTGTCCCGACTCCTGAATGAATAGAAGCAAGAAAACATTAATTGATGGGCGCTGGTGAGGCTGCATTGATGGGCGCTGGTGAGGCTGCATTGATGGGCACTGGTGAGGCTGCATTGATGGGCGCTGGTAGGCTGCATTGATGGGCACTGGTGAGGCTGCATTGATGGGCGCTGGTGAGGCTGCATTGATGGGCGCTGGTAGGCTGCATTGATGGGCACTGGTGAGGCTGCATTGATGGGCACTGGTAAGGCTGCATTGATGGGCGCTGGTGAGGCTGCATTGATGGGCGCTGGTAAGGCTGCATTTAATGGGTGCTGGTGAGGCTGCATTGATGGAAACTGGTGAGGCTGCATTTGATGGGTGCTGGTGAGGCTGCATTGATGGAAACTGGTGAGGCTGCATTTGATGGACGCTGGTGAGGCTGCATTGATGGGCGCTGGTGAGGCTGCATTGATGGGCGCTGGTGAGGCTGCATTTGATGGGCGCAGGTAAAGGCTGCATTTGATGGGCGCTGGTGAGGCTGCATTGTTGGGCGCTGGTGAGGCTGCATTGATGGGCGCTGGTGAGGCTGCATTGATGGAAACTGGTGAGGCTGCATTTGATGGGCGCTTCATTAAAAAGGTGGGGTATACATGGGCAGGGCAAAAGGGGTGGGGTCAGGGGTGGAGCCAAGGAGGGGGGAGGCCAAATGAGATTTTGCCTAGGGTGTCAAAAATCCTTGCACCAGCCCTGGACACAGCGAGAGCCAATCAGAGGGTCCGGCGGACCCGATGTCCGCCGGCACCTGCCGCTTGTTCCTGAGAGAGGCAGAACGGTGGTCTGCCTATGTAAACAAGGGAGATCGCCCTTCTGTTAGTAGGGAAGGTATTGATCCTGGGTTTATGCTAAGCAGGAACACGGATCTCTGCCTTCACCCCAGTTAAAGCACCTCCCCCACAGTTAGAAAACACTCCCTAGGAACACATTTAAACCTTTGATCACCCCTGATGTTAACCCCTTCCCTGCCAGTGTCATTAGTACAGTGACAGTGCATCTTTTTTAGCACTGATCACTGTATTGGTCCCCAAAAAAGTGTCACTTGGTGTCCGATTTGTCCGCCACAATGTTGCAGTCCTGCTATAAGTCGCTGATCTCTCTGCATAAAAATTTTCCCATAGTTTGTAGACAATATAACTTTTGCGCAAAACAATCAATATACGCTTATTGGGATTTTTTTTTTTTTACCAAAAACATGTAGCAGAGTGCATATTGGCCTAAATTGATGAAGAAATTAGATTTTTTTTACAATTTCTTAATTGGTGTGTTTTATAGCAGAAAGTAAAAAATATTGTTTTGTTTTTTTTAAAAAATTCAAAATTGTTGGTCTTTTTTTGTTTATAGCACAAAAAAAAAAAAAAAGAGGTGATCAAATACTACCAAAAAAAATCTCTATTTGTGGGGGGGGGGAGGACATACGTTTTATTTGGGTACAACGTTGCACAACCGGGCAATTGTCGGTTACAGTAACGCAGCGCCGTATCGCAAAGAAAAGGTCATGAAGGGGGTGGGGGGGGGGGACCTTCCGCGCCTGAAGTGGTTAATGAAGCACATGTTGACTTCCTCCTTGTACTCCGAGGCCTTTTCTACAGTTGCATCTGCAATGTCATTACATAATGTATATGAATGAGAGTGTAACAGATGGTAAATCGTTCATTTCTGCTCTGTCTGCTGGGATGTCATCTATCATAATAATAGTGGCCTGCTGGTGATCCCACCAACCAAAGCCAACTCAGTGTGGAGGAAATACAAGGCATGTGCACTGCTCTATGCTTACTACAAATCCCATAATCCATAATCCATAGTCCGTAATCCATAGTCCATAATCCATAGTCCATAATCCGTAATCCATAGTCCGTAACCCATAGTCCATTATACATAGTACATAATCCATAGTTCATTATACATAGTACATAATCCATAGTTCATTATACATAGTACATAATCCATAGTTCATAACCCATAGTCCATAATCCATAGTCCGTAGTCCGTAACCGATAGTCCGTAATCCATAGTCCGTGACCCATAGTCCGTAATCCATAGCTCGTAATCCATAGTTCGTAATATATAATCTGTAATCCATAGTCCATAACCCATAGTCCATAATCCATAGTCTATAATCCATAGCCCATATTACATAGTCCATAATCCATAGTCCGTAATCCATAGCCCATATTACAAAGTCTATAACCCATAGTCCATAATCCATAGTCCATAGTCCATAATCCATAACCCATAGTCCGTAATCCATAGTCCATAACCCATAGTCCATTATGCATAGTCCATAATCCATAGTCCATAATCCATAGTCCATAACCCATAGTCCATAACCCATAGTCCATAACCCATAGTCCATAATCCATAGTCCATAACCCATAGTCCATAATCCATAGTCCATAATCCATAGTCCATAATCCATAGTCCATTATACATAGTCCATAATCCATAGTCCATAATCCAAAATCCATTATGCATAGTGCATAATCCATAGCCCATAATCCATGGTCCATTATACATAGTCCATATTACATAGTCTATAATACATAGTCCATAATCCATAGTCTATTATACATAGTCTATAAACCATAGTCCATAACCCATAGTCCATAACCCATAGTCCATAATCCATAGTCCATATTACATAGTCTATAATCCATAGTCCATAATCCATAGTCTATTATACATAGTCCATAATCCATAGTCCATTATGCATAGTCCATAATCCATAGTCCATTATACATAGTCCATTATACATAGTCCACATTACATAGTCCATAATCCATAGTCCATTATACATAGTCCATAATCCATAATCCATAGCCCATATTACATAGTCCATATTTCAAAATAATTATGCATAGTTCATTATACATAGTCCATATTACATAGTCCATATTACATTGTCCATAATCCATAGTCCATTATGCATAGTCCATTATACATAGTCCATATTACATAGTCCATAATCCAAAATCATTATATATAGTCCAAAATCCATAGTCTATTATACATAGTCCATAATCCATTATACATAGTGCATTATACATAGTCTATATTACATAGTCCATAATCCATAGTCCATTATACATTGTCCATAATCCATAATCCATAGTCCATATTACATAGTCACACAGGCTACATATGATGGGTCACAGAGGCTACATATGATGGGTCACAGAGGCTACATATGATGGGTCACAGAGGCTACATATGATGGCCACAAGCTGCATATGATGGGCACACAGGCTACATACTGTATGATGGGTCACAGAGGCTACATATGATGGCCACAAGCTGCATATGATGGGCACACAGGCTACATACTGTATGATGGGTCACAGAGGCTACATATGATGGCCACAAGCTGCATATGATGGGCACACAGGCTACATACTGTATGATGGGTCACAGAGGCTACATATGATGGACACACAGGCTACATATGATGGGTCACAGAGGCTACAGATGATGGGCATACAGACTACATATGATGGGCACACAGGCTATATATGATGGTTCACAGAGGCTACATATGATGGGCACACAGACTACATATGATGGGCACACAGACTACATATGATGGGCACACAGGCTACATATGATGGGCACAAGCTGCATATAATGGGCACACGGGCTGCATATGATAGGCACAGGTGCTGAAATTGATGGGCACACAGGCTACACACAGTATGATGGGTAACAGAGGCAACATATGATGGGCACACAGGCTACATATGATGGGTCACAAAGGCTACATATGATGGGCACAGGCGCTGCAATTGATGGGCACACGGGCTAAATATAATGGACACACATGCTACATATGATGGGCACACAGGCTACATATGATGGGTCACAGAGGCTACATATGATGGGTCACAGAGGCTGCATATGATGGGTCAGAGAGGCTGCATATGATGGGCACACAGGCTACATATGATGGGTCACAGAGGCTACATATGATGGGTCACAGAGGCTACATATGATGGGTCACAGAGGCTACATATGATGGCCACAAGCTGCATATGATGGGCACACAGGCTACATACTGTATGATGGGTCACAGAGGCTACATATGATGGACACACAGGCTACATATGATGGGCATAGGCACTGCAATTAATGGGCACACAGGCTAAATATGATGGGCACACATGCTACATATGATGGGCACACAGGCTACATTTGATGGGTCACAGAGGCTGTATATGATGGGCACACAGGCTACATATGATGGGCACACAGGCTACATATGATGGGCACAAGCTGCATATGATGGGCACACGAGCTGCATATGATAGGCACAGGTGCTGCAATTGATGGGCACACAGGCTACATACAGTATGATGGGTAACAGAGGCTACATATGATGGGCACAGGCGCTGCAATTGATGGGCACACAGGCTAAATATGATGGACACACATGCTACATATGATGGGCACACAGGCTACATATGATGGGTCACAGAGGCTGCATATGATGGGCACAGGCTACATATGATGGGCACAGAGGCTACATATGATGGGTCACAGAGGCTACATATGATGGGCACACAGGCTAAATATGATGGGCACACAGGCTACATATGATGGGCACAGAGGCTACATATGATGGGTCACAGAGGCTACATATGATGGGTCACAGAGGCTACATATGATGGGCACAGAGGCTACATATGATGGGCACACAGGCTAAATATGATGGGCACACAGGCTAAATATGATGGACACACATGCTACATATGATGGGCACACAGGCTACATATGATGGGTCACAGAGGCTGCATATGATGGGCACAGGCTACATATGATGGGCACACAGGCTACATATGATGGGCACAGAGGCTACATATGATGGGTCACAGAGGCTACATATGATGGGCACACAGGCTAAATATGATGGGCACACAGGCTACATATGATGGGCACAGAGGCTACATATGATGGGTCACAGAGGCTGCATATGATGGGCACAGGCTACATATGATGGGCACACAGGCTACACATGATGGGCACAGAGGCTACATATGATGGGTCACAGAGGCTGCAATTGATGGGCACACAGGCTAAATATGATGGGCACACAGGCTACATATGATGGGCACACAGGCTACATATGATGGGTCACAGAGGCTGCATATGATGGGCACAGGCTACATATGATGGGCACAGGCTACATATGATGGGCACACAGGCTACATATGATGGGCACAGAGGCTACATATGATGGGTCACATAGGCTACATATGATGGGCACAAGCTGCATATGATGGGCACACAGGCTGCATATGATGGGCACAGGCGCTGCAATTGATGGGCACACAGGCTGCATATGATGGGCACAAAGGCTACATATGATGGGCACAGGCGCTGCATATGATGGGCACAGGCTACATATGATGGACACACAGGCTACATATGATGGGTCACAGAGGCTACATACAGTATGATGGATCACAGAGGCTACATATGATGGGCACACAGGCTACATATGATGGGCACAGAGGCTACATATGATGGGTCACATAGGCTACATATGATGGGCACAAGCTGCATATGATGGGCACACAGGCTGCATATGATGGGCACAGGCGCTGCAATTGATGGGCACACAGGCTGCATATGATGGGCACAAAGGCTACATATGATGGGCACAGGCGCTGCATATGATGGGCACAGGCTACATATGATGGACACACAGGCTACATATGATGGGTCACAGAGGCTACATACAGTATGATGGATCACAGAGGCTACATATGATGGGCACACAGGCTACATATGATGGGCACAAGCTGCATATGATGGGCAAAAAGGCTGCATATGGTGGCCACCCAGGCTACATATGATGGGCACAAGTTGCTGCAATTGATGGGCACAGTTGCTGCATTTGATGGGCACAGTGGCTGCATTTGATGGGCACAGTGGCTGCATTTTATGGCACAGTGGCTGCAATTGATGGGCACAGTGGCTGCATATGATGGGCACAGTGGCTGCAATTGATGGCACAGTGGCTGCGTTTGATGGGCACAGTGGCTGCGTTTGATGGGCACAGTGGCTGCATATGATGGGCACAGTGGCTGCGCTTGTTGGCACAGTGGCTGCGTTTGATGGCACAGTGGCTGCGTTTGATGGGCACAGTGGCTGCATTTGATGGCACAGTGGCTGCAATTGATGGGCACAGTGGCTGCAATTGATGGGCACAGTGGCTGCATTTGATGGCACAGTGGCTGCAATTGATGGGCACAGTGGCTGCGTTTGATGGGCACAGTGGCTGCATATGATGGGCACAGTGGCTGCGCTTGATGGCACAGTGGCTGCGTTTGATGGCACAGTGGCTGCGTTTGATGGGCACAGTGGCTGCATTTGATGGCACAGTGAGGCTGCAATTGATGGTTTTCTTTCTGAATTTTTCAGTTTGTTTGCGCCCCTCAAAAAATTTTATGCACCAGTCGCCACTGCTGGTACGTCGCTGCCTGCTTCAGGGTTTAGGGCACGCACATGCATGTGATTGTACACAGTGCGTCTCTCAGCAGGTCCTGGCCAATGATTCATGGCCAGAACCTGCTGATCGGCTGTGTACAATTACAGCTCAGAGCTGTGTAATGACAATTAACACCGGGCTCTGTACACAGGGAACAATCTCTTTGTTATCTCTGCAAAGAGATCTCTAAAATAAGCTCATAATACACACATGACACATATTTAGGCACACATTTAACCTCTTGATCGCCCCTGATGTTAACCCCTCCCCAGCCATTCGTACAGTGACAGCGTATAGTATTATCACTGATCACTTTATTAATGTCACTGGTGATATCAGTGGCAGTTAGTCAGTCCCCCCCCCAGTATCAGATCGCCCGCCGCTTTATCACAGTCCCGTTTAAAAGTTGCTGATCACCACCATTACTAGTAGATTTAAAAGGAAAAAAATCCAATATACAGGGATACCTCGGTTTGCGAGTAACGCGGTATACGAGCGCTTCGCAAGACAAGCTATATTTTAAAAAAAATCCTGACTTGATTTGTAAGCGCTGTCTCGCAAGGCGAGCAGGACTCAAGCCGCTGGTGGTCCGGGGGCGCTGGTGGCTCGCAGTGCTTCCTGGAGAACTCGGAGATGCTTGGAAACGCTCGGAGACACTCGGAAACACTCCCAGCTGGGTGGGGCGAGCGTAACGTGCATCGGAGCACCCGAAAGTGTCAAGAGTTCTCGAGTGTCTCCGAGCGTCACCAGCACCCCTATACCTCTGGCCACATGCAGTACTGCATACACCAGAGCCGACGCCCCTCTGGCCACATACAGTACTGCATACACCAGTGCCCCGCACCTCTGGCCACATACAGTACTGCATACACCAGTGCCCCCGCACCTCTGGCCACATACAGTACTGCATACACCAGCGCCCCCGCACCTCTGGCCACATACAGTACTGCATACACCAGCGCTCCCCGCACCTCTGGCCACATACAGTACTGCATACACCAGCGCTCCCCGCACCTCTGGCCACATACAGTACTGCATACACCAGCACCTCCGCACCTCTGGCCACATACAGTACTGACTACACCAGCGCCCCCGTACCTCTGGCCATATACAGTACTGCATACACCAATGCCCCCGCACCTCTGGCCACATACAGTACTGCATACACTAGCGCCCCCACACCTCTGGCCACATACAGTACTGCATACACCAGCGCCCCCGCATCTCTGGCCACATACAGTACTGCATACACCAGCGCCCCCGCACCTCTGGCCACATACAGTACTGCATACACCAGCGCCCCGCACCTCTGGCCACATACAGTACTGCATACACCAGCGCCCCCGCACCTCTGGCCACATACAGTACTGCATACATCAACGCCCCCCGCACCTCTGACCACATACAGTACTGCATACACCAGCGCCCCCGCACCTCTGGCCACATACAGTACTGCATACACCAGCACCCCCGTACCTCTGGCCACATACAGTACTGCATACACCAGCAGTGGTTGTGGAACGAATCATCTGAGTTTCGATTATTTCTAATAGGGAAACTCACTTTGATATACGAGTGCTTTGGATTACAAGCATGTTTCTAAAAAGGAATTATGCTCATAATTCAAGGTATTACTGTACTGTATATCCCATAGTTTGTATACACTATAACTTTCATGCAAACCAATCAATATATGGGATTTTTTTTTTTAACAAAGACATGTAGCAGAATACATGTTGGCCAATTTTTTTTTTATTGGATATGTTTTATAGCAGAAAGTAAAAAATTTTTTTTTTTTTTTTTTTATCAAAATATGTGTTTTTTTGTTTATAGTGAATAAAATTAAAAAAACCCAGGGGTGATCAAATACCACCAAAAGAAAGCTCTATTTGTGGGAAAAAATTAACTCTCCAGAATTCACCAAACATTTAAATATTATTTTTTTGGTGAACTAACCCTTTTATATAACACTTACCTGTCTTCCTCCCCCATTCTTCATGTCACTGTACCAGACAATATGTGTGACACCAGACCGTCTACGCAACAAATGGAGAAGTTCTTTAGGTACAGTGTTGCATGACCGCGCAATTATCAGTTAGCGCGGTGCCGAATAGCAAAAAAACGCCCTGGTCATGAAAGGGGTAAAATCTTCCATAGCTGAAGTGGTTAAGCCTCTAGCGAAAAAAAAAAGGTGTGCTCCTCACTTTGCAATGCTCAGCGGAGGCCCTGCCCCTTTATTCTGGGGTGGGTCCCTTTTGTCTCAGCCGAGTGTACAACCATGACATCTAGAGGCTCCCATGAGTATTACAGCCCCCTTTCCGCCCCACCTTCAGACACACACAGTACAATAACGCTACATTTAACATGGCGGGGGCCTTTTCCCTTAAGCAAATGATTGATTCCAGAGGATTAAACTCCAGATGTAATAAAGTCTTTTTTTACCTCGAGAACGCGAGGCGGGTGAAAATGTTATTTTATAAAATTTCACAGAAAAGCCTTTAAAGCATCAGCATTTCCCAGAGCTAAAAGGGAAAAGGTCCGTTTTTTTTTTTTTTTTTAAACAAGATAATAAAATACTCCTAATGCAAAACACAATCCAGAGGAGGCCAGGACTTTGTATGGGGCCCCGTGTCCATGGGAACCTGGATATTTTCTAATTAAATTTCTCTCTGGGCTATAATGCTCTGTGTACGCTAACACGGGCCCCAGTTTTTATTAAAATGTTTGAAGCACTGGTTTAAAAAATGATTACAAAGCCCAGTGTCCAAGTCAGAGAACACAAACAAACCAGTTTCTATGTGGTGGCTTTTCCTTTGATCTGTCTCCTTTGTCTAAAGGGACTTTGGGGAGCTGCCGAAATTAAACTAAGAACAGGATTACCATGGGATGGTCTACATTACAAGGAAACCAGAGCGGCAATGTGCGCCGGGCTCAGATAAAATAGGAATATTGATGGGGGGGGGGGGGGGGGGCGCAGGAGGTTTTCAATTCTCCATTTGTTGCGTAGACGGTCTGGTGTCACACATATTGTCTGGTACAGTGACATGAAGAATGGGGGAGGAAGACAGCTAAGTGTTATATAAAAGGGTTTGTTCACCAAAAAAATAATATTTAAATGTTTGGTGAATTCTGGAGAGTTAAAACCCCCGAGAGTGTTTCCTATCACTTGGGAACTTCATGGTGGGATCTCTGCACTTCTTGGGTCTGTACACCTGCTGTCCCCATAATAAGGGGTTCTCACCGTCCCCGTGCTGAGTTCTTGGGTCTGCCCACCTGCTGTGCCCATTATAGGGGATCTCACCATCCCTGTGCTGAGTTCCTGGGTCTGTACACCTGCTGTGCTCATTATGAGGGGTTCCCACCATCCCTGTGCTGAGTTCCTGGGTCTGACCACCTGCTGTGTCCATAGTAAGGGGTTCTCACCATCCCTGTGCTGAGTTATTGGGTCTGCCCACCTGCTGTGCCCATTATGAGGGGTTCCCACCATCTCTGCACGGAATTCCTGGATCTTCACACCTGCTGTACCTATTATGAGGGGTTCCCGTCATCCCTACACTATGTTCTTAGATTTGTACAGCTTCTGTGCCCATTATGAGGGGTTCCCACTATTGCTGTGCTGATTTCCTGGGTCTGCTCACCTGCTGTGCCCATTATAGGGGGTCCCACCATCTGTACACTGAGTTCCCGAGTCTGTACACCTGCTGTGCCCATTATAGGGGGTCCTAGAAGGCTGAAGGCAAGGGGAAGGGGGTGTGGGCCCAGGTACCTGTCAAAACCAGGTACCAGGAGTCCCCATTAGAGCCCCCATTACATCAGGGTCCCCATCAGACTCCCCCCTTACATCAGGGTCCCCATCAGAGTCTCCCCTTACATCAGGGTCCCCATCAGAGCCCCCTTACATTAACCTCTGCCTTAGGAGTTCCCCCTTACATCAGGGTCCCCATCAGAGTCTCCTCTACATTAGGGTCTCCATCAGAGCCCACCTTACTTGAAAGTCTGCCTTAGGAGTCCCCCCTTACATCAGGGTCCCTATCAGAGTCTCCCCTACATCAGGGTCCCCATAAAAGTCCCCCTTACATCAGGGTCTACGTCAAATACCCCCTTATATGAACGTCTGTCTTAGGAGTCCCCTCTTACATTAGGGTCCCCATCAAAGTTCCCCCGTACATCAGGGTCCCCATCAGAATCTCCCCTTACATCAGGGTCTCCATCAGAGCCCCCCTTTTGTAAAAGTCTGCCTTAGGAGTTCCCCTTACAGCAGGGTCCCCATTAGAGCCCCCCCCTTACATCAGGGTCCCCATCAGAGTCTCCCCTTACATCAGGGTCCCCATCAGAGCCCCCCTTACATGAAAGTCTGCCTTAGGAGTTCTCTCTTACATCAGGGTCCCCATTAGAGTCCCCCCTTACATCAGGCTTTCCATCAGAGCCCCCCTTAATGAAAGTCAGCCTTAGGGGTTCTCCCTTACATCAGAATCTTCATTAGAGTCCCCCTTACATCAGGGTCCCAAATTCTAACAACAGGGTCCTCATCAGAGCCCCCTTACATGAAAGTCCGACTTAGGAGTTCCCCTTTACAGCAGGGTCCCCATCAGAGTCTCCTCTACATTAGGGTCTCCATCAGAGCCCACCTTACTTGAAAGTCTGCCTTAGGAGTCCCCCCTTACATCAGGGTCCCTATCAGAGTCTCCCCCTACATCAGGGTCCCCATCAAAGTCCCCCTTACATCAGGGTCTACGTCAAATACCCCCTTATATGAACGTCTGTCTTAGGCGTCCCCTCTTACATTAGGGTCCCATCAAAGTTCCCCCCGTACATCAGGGTCCCCATCAGAATCTCCCCTTACATAGGGTCTCCATCAGAGTCCCCCTTTTGTAAAAGTCTGCCTTAGGAGTTCCCCTTACAGCAGGGTCCCCATTAGAGCCCCCCCCTTACATCAGGGTCCACCATCAGAGTCTCCCCTTACATCAGGGTCCCCATCAGAGCCCCCCTTACATGAAAGTCTGCCTTAGGAGTTCTATCTTACATCAGGGTCTGCATTAGAGTCCCCCCTTACATCAGGCTCTCCATCAGAGCCCCCCTTTCATGAAGTCAGCCTTAGGGGTTCTCCCTTACATCAGAGTCCTCATTAGAGTCCCCCCTTACATCAGGGTCCCCAATTCTAACAGCAGGGTCCTCATCAGAGCCCCCCTTACATGAAAATCTGACTTAGGAGTTCCCCTTTACAGCAGGGTCCCCATCAGAGTCCCCTTACATGAAAGTCTGCCTTAGGAGTCCCCCCTTACATCAGGGTCCTCATCGGAGTCTCCCCTTACATCAGGAGTTGAGACCATAGCCAAGCCTCAGCAGACCCCTACCCTCTATGAGTGCACATTGGGGACACGCCACTGACCCTAGCTGAGGGCTGGATACAATCTTGTAGGGGGTTGGATGTGGCCCACGGGTCATAGTTTGCAGACCCCGGATCTATTACACTGACACCATTAAAAAAGGAAGGAGGGCCCCCCCCCACTTTCTTTGTAAAATGTGGAATACCCCTTAGACTAGATTTGGAATAAAATGAATCAATATGATTTCCAAATTTACAAAGATTAACAGAGCAATATTTTCAGTTTTTTGATGTCAAATAATGACTCCATCAGGATAATCATGCTTTTAATCTGGAAATGAGTAAATACAGTCCTGATGTTTAAAGGTGTGGCAAATTCCTGGTCTAAAAGTTTAGATTCACAAATGACATCGACCTTTTTGGCTGCCGATCCGGAACTACAGTGAAAAAAAACTTCGCAAATATTTGTCTAATGTCTACAAAATGCACCAGCCCCATGCCAGCAACCCTTACCACATCGCTTCAAATCGCACAAAAGTAGTTATAGTAACATCACTGTTTTCCCAAACAAGCCGCTCATGTAACGTTCTATTGTAAATGTCAGGACCAATCAGAGCTCGGAGATTACCATGTAACCCCCGCGCCGCTCCATGCCAAAAACATATCAACAGGCCGTAAGCAGAGGATAAAATTCTTCTTCAGGAATATTTTTTACAATCGTTTGTGTTCCCTTTTGCTATGGAAATGGGAAGAGTTTTATATGTTTTTTTTTTCCTTTAAGTAAACTGATACTTTTTATCTGCTAATGAAAAGTAAACAGGAATACATTTCTCAATGTGATGATTTTTTTTTTTTCTTTTCAACATCTGGGTTTACAAATGATAATTTAACCCATACCTCCCAACTTTCTGAGATGAGAATGAGGGACACCTATCAGCAAAAGTATGCAGGCATAGGACACACCCCTTGCCACGCCCTCTTAAAGGAGAATTGTAAAAAAAAAACAAAAAAAACAAGATTGGTTAACCCACAAGTGCTTTTTTTTTACCACTAATATTCCTTTATATTGGCGTTTGGAATTTAAAAAACGCAGCAATTTAGAAATCAGATGAAAGGTTTAGCACTGGAAAACACTTTTTGATAGATAAAAAGTGCATTTTATATACATCTATACAGATCAGACCAAAATGAGGGAGAAATGAGGTGGAAAGAGGGACAGAGGGACATTGCTCCAAATCGGGGACAGTTGGGAGCTATGTTTAACCCCTTCCTGGTGAGCATTCACATACCTATATGCGGCCTCACCGAAGTGGGTCTTTATCTGTGGGGCCGCATATACAGTATCTCACATAAGTGAGTACACCCCTCACGTTTTTGTAAATATTTTCTTCTATCTTTTCATGTGACAACACCGAAGAAATGACACTTTGCTACAATGTAAAGTAGTGAGTGTACAGCTTGTATAACAGTGTAAATTTGCTGTCCCCTCAAAATAACTCAACACACCCCCATTAATGTCTAAACCGCTGGCAACAAAAGTGAGTACACCCCTAAGTGAAAATCTCCAAATTGGGCCCAATTAGCCATTTTCTCTCCCCGGTGTCATGTGACTCGTTAGTGTTACAAGGTCTCAGGTGTGAATGGAGAGCAGGTGTGCTAAATTTGGTGTTATCGCTCTCACTCTTTCATACTGGTCACTGGATGTTCAACATCGCACCTCATGGCAAAGAACGCTCTGAGGATCTGACAAAAAAGAATTATTGCTCTACATAAAGATGGCCTAGGCTATAAGAAGATTGCCAAGACCCTGAAATTGAGCTACAGCACGGTGGCCAAGACCATACAGCGGTATAACAGGACAGGTTCAACTCAGAACAGGCCTCGCCATGGTCCACCAAAGAAGTTGAGGTCACGTGCTCAGCGTCATATCCAGAGGTTGTCTTTGGGAAATAGACGTATGAGTGTTACCAGCATTGCTGCAGAGGTTGAAGGGGTGGGGGGTCAGCCTGTCAGTGCTCAGACCATACGCCGCACACTGCATCAAATTGGTCTGCATGGCTGTCATCCCAGAAGGAAGCCTCTTCTAAAGATGATGCACAAGAAAGCCCGCAAACAGTTTGCTGAAGACAAGCAGACTAAGGACATGGATTACTGGAACCATGTCCTGTGGTCTGATGAGACCAAGATAAACTTATTTGGTTCAGATGGTGACAAGCGTGTGTGGGGGCAACCAGATGAGGAGGACAAGGACAAGTGTGTCTTGTCTACAGTCAAGCATGGTGGTGGGAGTGTCATGGTCTGGGGCTGCATGAGTGCTGCCGGCCCTGGGGAGCTACAGATCATTGAGGGAACCATGAATGCCAACATGTACTGTGATATACTGAAGCAGAGCATGATCCCCTCCCTTCAGAGACTGGGCCGCAGGGCAGTATTCCAACATGATAACCACCCCAAACACACCTCCAAGATGACCACTGCCTTGCTAAAGAAGATGAGGGTAAAGGTGATGGACTGGCCAAGCATGTCTCCAGACCTAAACCCTATTGATCATCTGTGGGACATCCTCAAACGGAAGGTGGAGGAGCGCAAGGTCTCTAACATCCAACAGCTCTGTGATGTCATCATGGAGGAGGGGAAGAGGACTCCAGTGACAACCTGTGAAGCTCTGGTGACCTCCATGCCCAAGAGGGTTAAGGCAGTGCTGGAAAAAAATGGTGGCCACACAAAATATTGACACTTTGGGCCCAATTTGGACATTTTCACTTAGGGGTGTACTCACTTTTGCTGCCAGCGGTTTAGACATTAATGGCTGTGTGTTGAGTTATTTTGAGGGGACAGCAAATGTACACTGTTATACAAGCTGTACACTCACTACTTTACATTGTAGCAAAGTGTCATTTCTTCAGTGTTGTCACATGAAAAGATAGAAGAAAATATTTACAAAAATGTGAGGGGTGTACGGATTTTTGTGAGATACTGTATGTGCTGTTGTATATGTGATGAGGACGGGCAGCATGGCGCACTCCTAACACAGAGACTGAGCTCTCGCCAACAGCTCCAGGTCTCTTACTAACAAGTGGGAACCAGAAGGCCCAGTTCCCTATCACCTGATCACTGTGATAGCCTCCGATTGGCTACCACAGAGATCAGTCACTGTACAGCCCACGCCTCTGTTGTTTTCTCCTCTTGAATGGATAAAATGATACATTTTATCACCTTTTAGATACATGATAAATTACATTGTATTACTTACCGAATACATAATATAATACATTGTATTACCTACTAGATACATGATCTCCTAGATTGTAAGCTCTAATGAGCAGGGCTCTCCGATTCCTCCTGTATTGAATTGTATTGTAATTGTACTGTCTGCCCTCATGTTGTAAAGTGCTGTGCAAACTGTTGGCGCTATATGAATCCTGTACAATAATAATAATAATATAAAATACATTGTATTACCTACTAGATATATGATGTAATACATTGTATTACCTACTAGGAACCAGAAGGCCCAGTTCCCTATCACCTGATTGTGATAGCCTCAGATTGACTAGCACTGTATAGGTCGCTCCTGTGTTGTTTTTTCTTCTTGAAAGGGGAAAAAGATACATTGTATTACTTATTACCCTGTTTCCCCAAAAATAAGACCTAGCGTGATTGTCGGTGATGGCTGCAATATAAGCCCTACCCCCCAAATAAGCCCTACCCTGTTTCCCCAAAAATAAGCCCTACCCTGAAAATAAGACCTACAAGGACTTTAACTAGGGCTTATATTGCAGCCATCACCGACAATCACGCTAGGTCTTATTTTCGGGGAAACAGGGTAGATACATGACATAATACATTGTATCTTTTTTCTCCTTGCTTGAGGAGAAAAGTGTGTAGTGTGTCTACAAATAAAAAAAATATATAAAAAAATTAAAATAGCTAGATTCAAGTTTGATCTAAGTCAGTTAGAGGTTAATTTTAGTATCAGTGTCAGTTATGCCGTGTACACACGAGCGGATTTTTCGACAGCAAAGGTCCAACGGAACGAATCGCCCGGACAATTCGATTGTGTGTGGTTTTTCATCGGACCTTTGCTGACGAAAAATCAGACGGACTTTAGATTTGGAACATGTTTCAAATCTTTCTGACGGACTGGAGTCCGGTCGAAAAATCCGTTCGTCTGTATGCTAGTCCGACGGACAAAAAACGACACAAGGGCAGCTATTGGCTACTGGCTATCAACTTCCTTATTCTAGTCCTGGTCGTACGTCATCACATTCAAACCAACGGACTTTAGTCCGTTCATGTGTGGGCAAGTCTGGTCGTTCGAAAGTCCGTAGTAACTCTGTCGAAAGTCCGTCAGGAAAGACTGTTGGACCTTTGATGCTGAAAAGTCCGCTTGTGTATACGCGGTATTAGGGTCAGTGTCGGCGTGTTTTAGGTAGGATAGAAAAAATTCAAATTGCCCATGACTTTGGAATGAGACATCGAACGAACTCATATGGGTGTGATGGTCAGGTGCCCATATAGTGTAATCCTACAAAGAATCCACATCTAGCAGATGGTCTGAAGGAGCCCATTCAGACCTTGGCACATGGGTTTACATTGTGCATGGCAATAAGGAAGGTCATTCAAATAAACGTGGTCTACTGCATTGGCAAAATTGGTTCATGCCCAATTTTTTTTGGTCATTTTGGTGCATTGGCAGCAGACCACAACGCATAGGAATACATTAGCATGCATCATGGTGCACTGCAATGCAGGTGCTTTGGAGACACTTACCTTAAGCTGGCCATAGACGGATTTAAATTTAGCCAGTTCAGCAGAATTTTGATCCATCTGTTTGGAGGCTGGTTGTACTGAAATTGATCAATTGATCGGCTTCAGTACAACCAGCAGGTCAGGTCTTTTTTGTACGATTACGCTATAACCAGCGGCAGTAATTGTATTCTGATGGTGGAGAAATCTCCCACTGTCAGAATACAAAAGCACAGTGGGAGGGATTCCTCATCAATGCTGAGTGAGTTGATGGGGGAATCAAACTATTTTCTTTCCTGCAACCTGTGGTTGCAGAAAAGAAAATTGTATGTATGGCCAGCCTTATGCCCCGTACACACAGTCGGACTTTGTTCGGACATTCCGACAACAAAATCCTAGGATTTTTTCCGACAGATGTTGGCTCAAACTTGTCTTGCATACACACGGTCACACAAAGTTGTCGGAAAATCCGATCATTCTTAACGCGGTGACGTAAAACACGTACGTCAGGACTATAAACGGGGCAGTGGCCAATAGCTTTCATCTCTTTATTTATTCTGAGCATGCGTGGCACTTTGTCCGTCGGATTTGTAAACACACGATCGGAATTTCCGACAACGGATTTTGTTGTCGGAAAATTTTATATCCTGCTCTCAAACTTTGTGTGTCGGAAAATCCGATGGAAAATGTCCGATGGAGCCCACACACGGTGGGAATTTCCGACAACGCGCTCCGATCGGACATTTTCCATCGGAAAATCCGACTGTGTGTACGGGGCATTAGTGTGTTGGGGTGCCATTGTAAATGAACTGCACTATGCTAATGTACGTAAGGTGCATTAACATGAGTTACTGCAATGCACCACGTTGAATAGAAATGGGTGGAACTACCAGGGTCCCAGCAGTCATACTTGCGACCAGGCCCTGGCATCCTGTCACTGTGGGGGGCCCCAAGACCCATCATCTCAACCTGTACCTCCGGTGGGCAGTTCACTATGCAGTGGAGGGGGGTGGGAGGGGGCCATCGGCAGCTCTGTGGTGCCCACAGGCCGCGGGATCTCCCTCCGGCTAGCAGTTCACTTCACCCTATACAGTGGAGAGGGGAGAGGCATCGGATTCAGTACACAAGAGTCCCTCTGCGTGTACACTGAAGACGATACCTGCCCGGGTCAGAGGCCCTTCCCCTCTCCACTGCATAGAGTGAAGTGAACTGCTAGCCGGAAAAAAAAGCAGACGGATGGGGTATCCAGTCCCCATCCATCCGGCGGATCGTATCGGATGACAATCGAATGGAAACGGTCATGAAGTCCGTTTCCATCCAACTGCCCCATAGAGAACAGCAGGGCTGTGTTACGGGGCTTTGTATAGTGGAGTGGACAGGGACCTATCCTCCACTTGCTTAGCAGGGATCAGCGGAGAAGAGGAGTGGGGGGTGCAGAGATCTGTGGTACAGTACATACACTATATTACCAAAAGCATTGGTCCGTAGGGTTCACTAATGAGTTGGCCCGCCCTTTGCAGCTCTAACAGCTTCAACTCTTCTGGGAAGGCCGTCCACAAGGTTTAGGAGTGTGTCTATGGGAATGTCTGACCATTCTTCCAGAAGTGCATGTAGCAAAGTCCCGGGCCTCTTTAGGCCTAATAGTGACCTCCAGAGTTAGGGAGAGCTGACATCCTTCAGTGTAGAGTGAATTACAAGGCATGGTGGATGTAATGCAAGATGAACAGGTGGGCGCCAGACACTTTTTGAATACAAAGAGATTTATTGTCTCTTAAACCCTTCAGATCCGCGGTATAGCCGAATGACGGCTACAGCGCGGACCTACTTTGCTGGGAGGCCGTCAATAGACATCCTCCCCTTTGCACGCTCCCCGAGTGCCCCCGGCAGGGCGCGCACGGCTCGTGGTGTGATCACCGAGTCAGTGAGACTCAGGTGATCACAGATTGGAGTAGGAGGTTGATCCCGGCCCCTTACCACTTTTTCAGCTGTTCGCCAATGACAGCTGATCACATGATGTAAACAGAAGATTGGTAATCATTTTTTTTGTCTCCTCACGCTAGCAGCGTGAGGAGAAAAAAAGGTGATCACCGGCTCCTGTGCAAGGAACATTGGTCCTGAAGAGGAAGATGCACAGCCATCTCATCTGTGCCCACTAGTGCCGCTGCCAGTGCCACCTGCCAGTGCCCACAGTGCCACGAATCAGTGCCCACCAGTGCATAACAGTGCCACCTATCAATGCTCATGAGTGCCACCTATCATTGCCCACCAGTGGTGCCAATTAGTGCCACCTTGCAGTGCTGCCTATCAGTGTCACCTACCAGTGCCGATCAGTGCCCATCACTGCCACCAATCAGTGCCCATCACTGCCACCTATCAGTGCCTATCAGTGCCAGCTATCAGTGCCACCTAATAGTCCCCTTCAGTGCCACCTATCAATGCCCTTCAGTGCCGCCCTTCAGTGCCGCCCATCAGTGCCACCCATCAGTGCCACCTCTCAGTGCCCACCAGTGCCACCTCATCAGTGCCCACCAGTGCTGTCTATCAGTGCCCATCAGTGCCGCCTTATCAGTGCCCATCAATGCAGCCTATCGGTGCCCGTCAGTGCAGTCTCATCAGTGTACTGTACATCAATGAAGGAGAAAAAATACCAGTTTGCAAAATTTAATAATAAAATATAAAATGGTTTTGTATTTTTTTTAGGTCTTTTTAAATTTTTTTAACAAAAAATAAAAACCGCAGAGGTTTTTGGGTACAGTGTTGTATGACCGTGCAATTGCCGTTCAAAGAGTGAGAGCGCTAAAAGCTAAAAATTGGTCTGTGCAGGAAGGGGGTTTAAGTGCCCAGTAAGCAAGTGGTTAAACAGAACTGTGGGAGAGAGGGTTAGGGCCAAGACACCCTTAGGTAGATGCAATGGTAAACTCCGAGACTTCTATGGGTAGACAGCTAAACAGGTGAAGGCCTCCAGCCAGATAACACATCTGTATAGGTAGGACCGCTGTCTCCTATGGCAACAATCTTGTAGGTGTTACTAACAGTAAAGGTATTCAACTATCTGCAACATGAACAGTTCTCTTTACCCCACACTCACTCACGGTGGGTCTTCACCCAACGAGCTCCCAGTTTCTCACACTAGACTTCATAGCCAATCGACCACTGGATCCCCTGAGTTCTTTCACTGTAGCACTCAGTATCTTCCTCAAGTGTCACCCCCGCTTCCCTGCTGGGTTCTGGGCTTGGCATTCACTGATACTCTTCAAGCTTCACCCCTGCTGATACGTTAAGTCCCTGGCTTGGCACTCCACAAGTGTCAACTCTGCTGTCCCGCCGGGTCCCTGACTTGGCACTTTCCCACTTCTTCACTGTTCCCGGCTGGCGAGAAGTCTGCTCTGGCCTCAGCTCACTCACTGTGATCTTCGGTAGTAATGTGGATGGTCCCTTAATGGCGACAGCTTTCCTTCTACCTCCGACCACAACTGTTTCCCTGGCCGGCGGAACCATTACTTCTGGTTGGACTACAAGCCCGCAGTCCCAACCCTACACTGCTTTCCTGCTTCTGGATAGGCCCCCCCAGACAGCCCAGCAGCCAGATGTCCCCGGGATAGACTTTAGGTTTCTAGCCTAGCAGCCCAGGCCAACATAACACACGTCCACCCAGACAGCCGTCCAGGTGGCACAGAACCCAGATCACCTGACTCCACACCAAATAAATAGGTTCTCCCAGCAGGCCAAGGGACCCAAGAAAATCCCTGCCCATTGGCTGAGACACCCCATTCACTCCTAATCTGTCCCTGCAATGCCCTTGTCCTATCTAATGTCACCAGACACCTGGCCACCTAGCGACAGAAGAGAGAAGTGCAGCAATTCCAGAATTAGGGCAAAATCAATTGACTTCCTAACAATTGGCCAAGGCAACTATCAATTGGCAAATAAATTTAATAGCAACCCTGCCTAAACATCAGGGTGCTACACGCATTTGTGAGGTCAGGCACTGATGTTGGACGAGAACCCCTGGTTACTTTTGGTAATATAGTGTAGATGCTGGGGGGTGCTGGGGTGTTGAGGTGTCCTGGGGAATACAGAGGATGCTGGGAGGTGCAGAGGTGGGCCCTGGATCAGTGGGAAGGGCCCCGGGACAGGGTCAGGGGGAGACTTCATGGTTTCTTGCACTGGGGCCCTGAAGGTTCTAGTTACGCCTCTGGGTCCACAGGCCAATAGACCCCATAGCTCACAACAGGGGCTAGAGAAGAAGACCCATGTTCCAGTCAACAGGGTAGACCCAGCACAGGATTTAACACCCCCCACCACCACCCCCACCTCACCACCCCCACCTCAATCAAAATAACAAATCCACTTTGGACAGAGTTGCTTTTTTTTCCATTGTACAACATAGTTTAGCCGTGCACGTAACTCCACTTTACATTATCCAAGTGTTTCATTTGGAATGAGCTCCATCTCACAGAACTCAGTAAAACTTTCAGAAGCCGTTATTTGCTTCCAGAGAACTTCCAGCAAAGCTGATCCCGAGCCACAGAATTCTAAAAACCAAAAAAAAATGTTGGTGGTTGGTCTAACTTTCACGGAAAACTCTTGCAGGTGGGAAGAGTCCGATAAACACCACCAAAGGCGAGCCGGTAAAAACACGGCTTCTTTATAACCGATTCTCTACGGGGATGTTTTCGGTGGGTACCTGCAGGCTGGGGAACCGACGATGAAAAGATTCTTACTTGTAGATTTGCCAAAATTATGTTACAAGAAAAAACAAGTCCCCTGGCTGAACCTGATACTTAAGACATAATAACTACAGGTCATGTGGCTTCTCAGGTTGTAGGGTGGATGCCTGTAGACAATTCCTTTTTCCATATCCTGTCATTTCTTTTTTTTTTGCAAATGCAGATTTATTTTTTTCTCAAAGCTCAAGGCTAATTTTTGTCTTTTTGTAGCATTTCACACAAACTTGGGTTATCAGTAGCCTTAAAAGATTATTACTGATGCAAAGTTAAAATGAAGCTATTAGCTTAGCTACTTCAACTCTGGAAGATTTTACTCCCTTCATGACCAGGTTATTTTTTGCTCTTTTGGCAATTACGCGGTGTTGCAGCGCTGTACCCAAATTAAATCAATCTAGTTTTTTTTTCTCACTAGTAGAGCTTTCTTTTGGTGGCACAAAAAGAGACCAAAAATTAAAAGAAAAATAAAATAAATAAATAAATAAATATATACATAAATATACAATATATATAAATATACGTCCAATAAAAAAATGTATAT
This sequence comes from Lithobates clamitans, assembly GCA_037952925.1. NCBI lineage: Eukaryota > Metazoa > Chordata > Amphibia > Anura > Ranidae > Lithobates > Lithobates clamitans. The sequence goes on along the minus strand of JBBGZY010000712.1, from coordinate 1,855,299 downwards.
CTAATTTCTTCGTACATTTAGGCCAAAATGTATTCTGCAAATTTAAATTGAAACTACCCCCTTCATGACCAGGTTATTTTTTGCTCATTTGGCAATTACGTGGTGTTGCAGAGCTGTACCCAAATTAAATCTTTCTTTTGGTGGTATTTGATCACCACTGGGTTTTTTTTATTTTTTGCATTATAAACAAAAAAAAAGACCAAAAATTAAAAAAAAAAAAAACACAATATTTTTTACTTGTTATAAAATGTATCCAATAAATAAAAAAAATCTAATTTCTTCAAACATTTAGGCCCAAAATGTATTCTGTAAAATTAAAATGAAACTATTAGCTTAACTACTTCAGCTCTGGAAGATTTTACCCCCTTAATGACTAGGCTATTTTTTACTATTTTGGCAATTACGCAGTGTTGCAGCGCTGTACCCAAATGAAATCTATCTAGTTTTTTTCTCACTAGTAGAGCTTTCTTTTAGTGGTATTTTTTGCGTTATAAACAAAAAAAGACAAAAAAAAAAAAATATTTTTTACTTTATGTTATAAAATATATCCAATATATTTTAAAAAAAATCGAATTTCTTCATACATTTAGACCCAAAATGTATTCTGTAAAATTAAAAGGAAACTACTAGCTTAACCACTTCAGCTTCGGAAGGTTTTACCCCCTCCCGGACCCGGAGCATTTTTTGCTATTTAGCCCTGCGCTACTTTAACTGGCAATTACGTGGTATTGCAGTGCTGTACCCAAATTAAATCTATCTAGTATTTTTTTCTCACTAGTAGAGCTTTCTTTTAGTGGTATTTGGTCACTACTGGGGGTTTTTTGCGTTATAAACAAAAAAAAAACAGAAAAAAAAACATTTTTTGTTATTTTATGTTATAAAATGTATTTAATATTTTTTTCAAAAATCTAATTTCTTCAAAAAATTTAGGCAAAAATGAATTCTGAACGTTTAAAATGAAACTACTAGCTTAACCACTTCAGCCCCGGAAGGTTTTACCCCCTCCTGGACCAGAGCATTTTTTGCTATTTAGCACTGCCCTATTTAACTGGCAATTACGCAGCGCTGTACCCAAATTAAATCTATCTATTTTTTTCCTCACTAATAGAGCTTTCTTTTGGTGGTATTTGATCACCACTGGGTTTTTTATTTTTTGCATTAAAAAAAAAAAAAAATACCAAAAATAAAAAATAAATAGAAAAACAATATTTTTTACTTTATGTTATAAAATGTATCCAATAAAATTTAAATCATTTTTTCATTTCTTCATACATTTAGGCAAAAATTAGCTTAACCACTTCAGCTCCGGAAGGTTTTACCCCCTCCCGGACCAGAGCATTTTTTGCTATTTAGCCCCGCGCTACTTTAACTGGCAATTGCGCGGTGATGCAGCGCTGTACCCAAATGAAATCAACATCGTTTTTCCCCTCGTAGAGGTTTCTTTTGGTGGTATTTGATCATCACTGTTTTTTTTTTCTGTTTTATTATATAAATAAAAAACAAACATTTTGAGGAAAAAAAAAACATATTTTTTACTTTCTGCTGTAAAACATATCCAATGAAAAATAAAATAAAATATGAATTTCTTTTTTAAATTTAAGCCAAAATGTACTGTATTCAGCTAGATATCTTTGATAGAAAAAAAAATAAAAATCCCAATGGATGTATATTAATGGGTGTCTTTGATCACCATTGGGTTTTTTTATTTTTTGTGCTATAAACAAAAAGAACTAAACTAATACTTTCTGTTATAAAATGTATCGAATTAAAAAAAAAAAAGTACAAATCTAAATTCTTCATAAATTTAGGCCAAAGTGTATTCTGCAAATTCAAAATGAAACTTCTAGTTTAACCACCTCAGCTCTGGAAGGTTTACCCCTTCATAACCACCAGAGCATTTTTTCCTATACAATGCTGCGCTACTTTAACTGGTAATTGCTCGGTCATGCAACACTGTACCCAAGTGAAATTTAGAGATTTTTTTTTTTTTTTTTTTACACAAATAGAGCTTTCTTTTGGGGATATTTACGTTTTTCTTTATTTTTTTATTTATATAAATGAAAAAAGACCAAACATTAAAAAAAAAAATTATATTTTCTACTTTCTGCTATAAAACATATCCAATTAAAAAAAAAATATTATTTTTTTAAATTTAGGACAAAATATATTCTGCTACATAGCTTTAACAAAAAAAAAAATCCCAATGGGTGTATATTGATTGGTCTGCATTAAACTTATTGAGGTTTATTTACTAAAACTGGAGAGTGCAACATCTGGTGCAGCTTTGCATGGTGGCCAATCAGCTTCTAACTTCAGCTTGTTCAATAAAGCTTTGACATAGAAACCTGGAAGCTGATTGGTTTCTATGCAGAGCTGCACCAGATTTTGCACTCTCCAGTTTTAATAAATTAACCCCATAGTGTCTACAAATTATGGTATATATACTGGATTTTATTTATTTATTTATTTATTTATTTATTTATTTATTCTTTTAATACTAGTAATGGTGATGATCAGTGACTTATAATGGGACTGTTGTAGTGCGGCGAACAATCTGACACTAACTGATGCTGGGGGTAGCGACATGCAGGTACGTCGCTGTGCCTGTAGGGGTCGCCTGTCCGCAGTAGAGTGGTAATAAACCCAAAAGCAAACATTTATTATATTGCAGCTTGCCAATTCTTAGATGTGATGTCTGCATTAGTTTTCCTTTTCTATTTTCATCTGGTGATCCAATCAGCAATCAGTCTGTTGTGTTTTTTTTCAAAAGCGCAAGCCCTCCAGCACAATGTATCAGTTTACAGGGATGAGACAAACCACTTAACACTGACAGGGGTGCTTACAACGGTCAGCTTTTATGTATTCATGCAAAACCTTTATCCCAAAAAGTAAAAAAACAAAAACAAAAAAAACAGTTTGCTGTAACATTATAAAGTGTGAGCTGGAGTTTAGCTTGAATTTTTTAGTGTATCTAAATCTGCTAACACCCCCCCCCCCCCCAGACTGATAATGCTGTTGTCCAAAGTTGTCTCCATTGCTCCTTCATCCTGAGTGGGGGCGCTCTAATACAGGAGGTGTGTTACTGGCCAGATCGCCGGGTGAAAACAGAGGGGAAAAAACATAAAGAAAGGAAAACTAATGCAGCCACCACATCTAATCATTAGTAAGCTGCAATATATTACTTTTTTGGTTTTGGGTTTATTATCTACATTTTTTTTTTTTTTGTGCTAAACCTTATCTGTGTACAGCATTTTGCGTAAATGTACGCTGTTGAGCCATAGCAAGGATTCTGGGCTATTTTTGATGCCATTCTAGCAACAGAGGGTGACAGACAGCAGGAGCCTCCTGTGTCCTAGTTACTGGGGATGCTAGGTGGCAGGAGCCATCTGCGTCTTAGCAACCCAGGACACTAGCTAGCAGGAGTCTCCTGAGTCCTACCCGCCTAGGATGCTAGGTTGCAGAAGCCACCTGCGTCCCAGCAACCAAATATGCTATGTGGCAGAAGCTGCATGTATCCTAGCAACCTAGGACTCTAGGCAACAAAATCCACCTGTGTTCTAGCAACCAAAGGTTCTAGGAGGCAGGAGCTGCCTGTGTCCTAGCAACCTAGGATGCTGGGCAACATAAGTCACCTGTGTTCTAGCAACCAAACATGCTATGTGGCAGAAGCTGCCTGTATCCTAGCACTCTAGGATTCTAGACAGCAGAAGTCACCTGTGTTCTAGCAACCGAAGATTCTAGGTGGCAAGAGCTGCCTGTGTCCTAACAACCTAGGATTCTGGGCAACAGAAGTCACCTGTGTTCTAGCAACCGAAGATTCTAGGTGGCAGGGGCTGCCTGTGTCCTAGCAACCTAGGATTCTAAGTAAAATAAGCCACCTGTGTTGTAGCAACCGAATATTCTAGGTGGCAAGAGCTGCCTGTGTCCTAGCAACTTAGGATGCTAGGCAACAAAAGCCACCTGTGTTCTAGCAACCAAAGATTCTAGGTGGCAGGAGCTGCCTGTGTCCTAGCAACCTAGGATTCTAAGCAACAGAAGCCACGTGTGTTCTAGCAACTGAATATTCTAGGCGGCAGGAGCTGCCTGTGTCCTAGCAACCCAGGATTATAGGCAACAGAAGCCACCTGTGTTCTAGCAACCATAGATTCTAGGTGGCAGGAGCTGCCTGTGTCCTAGCAACCCAGGATTATAGGTAACAGCAGCCACCTGTGTTCTAGCAACCAAAGATTCTAGGTGGCAGGAGCTGCCTGTGTCCTAGCAACCTAGGATTCTGGGCAACATAAGTCACCTGTGTTCTAGCAACCAAACATGCTATGTGGCAGAAGCTGCCTGTATCCTAGCACTCTAGGATGCTAGACAGCAGAAGTCACCTGTGTTCTAGCAACCGAAGATTCTAGGTGGCAGGGGCTGCCTGTGTCCTAGCAATCTAGGATTCTAAGCAACAGAAGCCACGTGTGTTCTAGCAACTGAATATTCTAGGCGGCAGGAGCTGCCTGTGTCCTAGCAACCCAGGATTATAGGCAACAGAAGCCACCTGTGTTCTAGCAACCATAGATTCTAGGTGGCAGGAGCTGCCTGAGTCCTAGCAACCCAAGATTATAGGCAACAGCAGCCACCTGTGTTCTAGCAACCAAAGATTCTAGGTGGCAGGAGCTGCCTGTGTCCTAGCAACCTAGGATTCTAGGCAACAAAAGTCACCTGTGTTCTAGCAACAGAGGGTGCCAGACAGCAGGAGCTGCCTTCGCTTTAACAACCTGGGACACACCAGGTGCCAGCAGTTGCCTGTGTCCTAACATCCTAGATTGCTAAGTAGCAGGAACCGAAGACACTAGGTTGCAGGAGCCGCCTGCATCCTAGCAACCTATGCTTCTAGATACTAGTAGACTGGCCGCCTGCATCCTAGCAACCTATGTTACTAGACGACTGCCCACCTGCATCCTAGTAACCTATGTTACTAGATGACTGGCCGCCTGCATCCTAGCAACCTATGATACTTGGTGGCAGATGTCACCTTCATCCTAGCAACCTATGATGCTTGGTGGCAGATGCTGCCTGCATCCTAGCAAATGAGGATGCTAGATGCCAGGAGCCAGCTGCATCCTTAATTGTGCTGTATGCATGTAAACGTTGGCACAAATGTTGTGTACGGACAAGATTTTACATAGGATCTTGAGCCTATGAAAAAAATCATACACGAGCCCTTAATTTGCTAAATAATTACATTACATCACAGCTAAATGTGTGCAAAGTCTCAGCAGATTTTGTTTAGAAAGCAGCCACAACCTGAGAAGAAAAGCCTCTTCCCTGCAAACATGCTACAGAGGAACCATGCTTTTTTTATGTGGAAGCAGTGGTCTCTCTGCAGAGGACTGACACTCTCCCTTCCCAAGTTCTTACTGCAAATATGGTGAGACTAGCAGTTAGATGACCTCCAATTGAAGCTTAAAACATTGGAGTGGCTAGGTGCATGAAGAAGATTTCAGAACAGAAGGTCTCTTAGGATACGACAGCACAGTAAACATTTCCCCTATAAGACAACAAATCTTCATTTTTTGGAGCTCGGGTCCACTTGACCGCTGGAAGATTTAACCCCCTTCATGACAGGCCATTTTGTGTGATACAGCACTGCGTTACTTTAGATCGTGCGACGCTGTACCCAAATTAAATCTGTCTCTTTTTCTCAAAAATAAAGCTTTCTTTTGTTTTTGATCACCTCTGTGTTTTTTTTCTTTTTTTTTTTGCGCTATAAACAAAAAAAGTCCGTAAATTTTTTGAAAAAACAATATTTTTTACATTCTGCTATAAAACATTTCCAGCATGTCAACACGTCAAACCTCCCTACGCGCGTTTTGTCACAATCTGACGTTGTCTCTGGGAACATTCTGCTACATGTTTTTGGTAAAAAAATCCCAATAAGTGCATATTGATTGGTTTGCTCAAATGTTATCGTGTCTACAAACTATGGGATATGTTTATTTATTGTTTGACTGGTAATGCAACTTATAGCGGGACTGTGATATTGCCTTCCCTCCTGTCAGAACGGCGATCTCCCCTGTTTACATAGGCAGATCCCCATTCTGCCTCTGTGCTGGATGATCGGTAGGTGCCAGCGAACATCGAGTTCATGGTACGCGCAGATCAGCTCCCACTACATATAATCACAGTCGTAAGCAGCGTGCATGTGCGCCCCCCTTCCAGAAGTGTCAGGTCATGTACTAGGTACGTGATCTGGCGCAGTAGTGCCACCTTTACGTCGTCTATGTAAGTTATATGGTCGGCAAGTGGTTAAGGGCCCATTCTCATCTACAGTGCTTTGAAAAAGTATTCATACCCCTTGAAATTTTCCACATTTTGTCATGTTACAACCAAAAACGTAAATGTATTTTATTGGGATTTGTATGTGATAGACCAACACAAAGTGGCACATAATTGTGAAGTGGAAGGGAAATGATAAATGTGGAAAATTTCAAGGGGTATGAATACTTTTTCAAGGCACTGTAGGTGTTTCGCCATGTGTGCATTAAGTGCGTCAGCCAGGTTAAGTCATCGTACTGGAATAGTCCTAAATCTCATCCGCTCATTGTTCATTCTTTGATTCATCAACGCACTTTATAGGCTTATTAATTGCAATGGCAGCACATAAAAACGCACGCGGGAAAGGCATGAATCCAGCCTTAGAAGCCACGGGGCAGAGATGCTGACTAGTCAAACCACAAAGACCACATCGGGAACTTCAGAATGGCTGCTTAGAAGTAAGAAATGAGCAGACCAGATCAGCGCGGGACTGATTCATGGAAATGTGTTCTTATATAAATTGATCTGTAAGGAGTTAGAAGATGGATTGCACACGAGGGGCCCGTTCTTTATCAGCTTCAAGTCATCATCCGCTATTCACTGAATTGGGCGAGTCTTTCGGAAATCACTCCAAGCGGCAGACTTATTTATTGACGCTATTTCAGGTAACGGACGGGATGCTGCCAGACCACTAACATGCAGGAACAATGGAAACACTGGACGGACAGATGGACGGACCGGGGGGGGGGGGGGGGACGACAGTTTTAGCCCTGGTTTACACAAATAATGCTGCGTACACACGAGCGGAATGTCCGACAGAAAAAGTCAGACGGAAGCTTTTCATCGTCTATTCTGTGTAGGCCTCATCGGGATTTTTTATTTTTTTTTTTGAAAATTCTGACGGACCTAGAAATAGAACATGTTCTAAATATTTCCGACTGAACCGATTCCTATCGGGAAAACCGCTCGTCTGTACACTGTTCCGACGTACCAAAAACGTTGCATGCTCTGAAGCAAGTACGAGACGGAAGCTATTGGCCACTGGCTATGGAACTTCCATTTTCTAGTCCCATCGTACGTGTTGTACGTCACCGCGTTCTGGACGGTCGGACTTTGGTGTGACCGTGTGTAGGCAAGAGCGCTTGAATGGAATTCCGTCGGAGAAACCTTCGGAGTTTATTCCGACGGCAAGACCAGTCGTGTGTACGAAGCATTAGACTTCTCATGTGACTTGCCGCGATGTGCGACACGGAAAGTCACATGACAATTCACAACACATTCATTTCAACGAGTGCCGTATTAACCACTTTGCCCAAATATACAGTATAATATAGAAGGTCCTGCGAGCCTCCTCTACACATTAAGTATATGTAATAACCAAGGTGCAAATATGCATGTGAAATCCACACAGTAATAAATGCAGTCTGTGCTGACTGTAGAAAAGTGACAGTAGTGCAACAAATAAATATAAAATACTTCAAAATAAACACATAAATAAATTGTAAGCTGAAAAAAATACTGCGCTATCCCCAAATTGAATAAAAAATTATATGTGAACAAGCTGCAACCATGCAATGTGAGACACATCCATTTGTTGTACAAATCAAAAATTAAAAGGCTGCGCTGCAATAAGTGACATAAAACAAATTAAGTAGTGAGTACATCCTGAGGTGTACAATGTAAATATCTGTACGTGAATTATAACAGTGATAATATGGCCCACACAATAACCAAAGAAAAAATGCTAATAAAAAACGTAAAGTCCAAAATGCAGAGTGCACAAAAGTGTACAGTTCATATAAGTGCAAGATTTATGCCAGGGAGAGAGTGGTGAGCATCCGAATGGTGTATGGCATATGGCTAGATCACCCGGGATTCAATGATGACAGGAAAGCTCCTCCACCTATGTAAGAAGATGGCCCCTTACCAACTCCTTAGATCTCTTTTCGGGAGATCAAGCAGGCATGTGGCTGTGTAACCCCAGCCTCGGGTGTGGACCGAGAAAGTAACACTCATGGACCTCTCTAGTGGGAATCTTCTGCGTGGCAAATGGTCACTCGTTTGTCCTCTCCATGTCAACAGATCTCTCAGCAGCCAGCATCAATAGACCCTCCAGCAGCCAGCAACAATAAACCCCTCTCTCATCAGTAGATCCCACCCAGCAACTATTGGCCCCCAGCATCAATAGACCCTCCAGCAGCCAACAACGATAGACCCCTCCCTCAACAGTAGATTCCTCCCATCAACAATAGATCTCCCAACCACAACCCAGCACCCTTTGCAATCACATACATTCTGTGCAGGAGGTGCCGGAACTGCGTTCCCCCACGTTCCCGCTGGAAAAAAAGCCCTGCTTTTTACTAATACTAACAAAGGGTAACTGTCCATTCAACTATCACCAATGATGGGGGACTATTTTTCCTCCTGCTGAGCACTTATTTATTTCCTCTGACAATCAAGATTGAGACATTGGTTACTCCCACTGTCATCAGGGCATTTTATTATTCCAATGGCCACAGTCCGACCCCCCTAAAGTCTGGAGGACAGTAAACTGGCCCTTTGTTTAGAAAGGTTGGAGACCCCTGGTTTGATGATTTTATATAATAATCATGCTTGTATTTGTGCTTTGCTAAATAAATAAATAAATAAATAAAATAATGATGTAAATTAGGGGCCATCCAGGATAGGTGAAATGAGTTTCCAGAGCCATCAGTAGCCCGAAAAACCACCAAAGAAACTTCATTTCACCTTCTCTATTGACCCCGACACGTTTTGCCAAAATGACCAAATATGGCCAAAAACTTACTATTTTCAACAAAATTTATATAAAAAAAAAAACATTTAATTTCGCCCATCCCTAACTATATCTAATTTCTTTTGATCACATAATAGAGACGCAAAGGAGAAGTTTCTCCTTCCATATTATCCCTTAAAAAAAAAAAAAAGAAAGATCTCATGGGGGAAAAAAAAACATTTTTTCACTATAGACAAAAAAAAAAAATGGTGAATGGGGTAAGGGAAGAGATTTCAAACAGTTTTCTGATGTATTTTTTTTTTTTAAATAATGCTTTCATTACCAACTTGCTCGTTGTTCGTAGTGAGGGCACAATGATCTCCATCAAACACCATGATCCACCTCTGGTAACCCCATACTTAATAGCGGCCACGCGGATTCATCCGCTGGCGTGAACCATCTACAATGCTGCTCTGGCTTGTGGCTCTTCAAACAGCCCAGCGATACTGCAAGTCTGGATGATTTGGACTTTACTCTCCACCATCGATTTTGGTTGGATTTACTATATGCTGATATTTACGTCCGGACCTCCAGTGTGGTTTCAGTCATGGTGGGGCTATCGCTATAAGGATCAGACCTCTAAGGACAACGTCCCCATACACAAGACGTTAAACGGTGAGCTGTATCGGACCCCATGCACTTGAGGGGGAGTATCTCACATAGCATATCCCGTTTGTTTTCCTTGTGCAATCTCAGCCTTATAAACCTGCTTTCTACTTTCGATCCCCACTGGTATCTGTACCCTAACTAACACACATTCTGCTGGCTTAGAACTACTGTATCATCAGTCTTCATACCTGAGGGAACGCTCGTATATCTCCAAAGCACAAGCATTTCATTTAAACATTGCCATTGGAATATTCACTTGAGCGCTCCAACACTTCAATTTTTGGAATTTTTCATTTTGCTATTCTCTTAGTGAATTTTCACTGATCGATAATCTAAGTATTTATTCTAGATCAGGTTCCAGGACATACATATATAATAATTTTTTGTGTGTGAGACGAGTATGAGGTGTTTGAATCTGGTGTGGTGGCCATCTGTGTCCTATTAAGCTGTCTGTCAAATTTTAACTATGTGTTGGAGGTGAGTGTAGTTTTCTAATATTGTCTATTTTTGTATTTGGATAAATCAATAAAGATATCTAGCTTACAGCGGCCAGTCCTCTCTGATGAATTACTGTTGGGCCTCCCCTGCTTTTTTGTATGCTAGATTTCAAATTCAGAGGACCACTACCCCTTGAGGTTTTAACCTATTGTGTTATCTACCTCAGGTTGACGGTGTAAACAGATCTCCGAATCGGGTGGGCAGTATTTAAGCCAATTTTTCTATCCCATTTTGATCTGTTCTAAATTGGATGAGCCATTGGCCCCCTTCTTTTCTTTTTGTCTCCTTTGGGTCTTGTATGGATATTAAGGGGAACCTCACACCCAAATTATAAAAAAGAAAGGCGTGGGGCCCCCAGGCCCTATATACTCTGAACAGCAGTATACAGGCGGTGCAAACAAGACAGGGACTGTAGGTTTGTTGTTAAGTAGAATCTGTTTGTAATTTTGAACTGGTACATTTTTAAAGTGTAGCTCCAGCCAAAAAATCTATTTTTAAGCTTTTTGGAAAACATAGGAAAGGGTTATCACCCCTGTGACATTTGTTTTGCTGTCTGTGCTCCTCTTCAGAAGATTTCACCTCACTTTCTGTCCCAATGACAAATGTTTTTAGTGAAACAAGGATTGGTGATAAAGCATCAGTGGAAAGGAGAAACGTTTTTCCCATATTAACTCTTACAGGAGAGAATTTCCCTTCCTAGGGGTAGATTTCATCTCACTTCCTGTTGTCTCCTTCCGTTTGCAAGTAGGAGTCGTTTGTAAGTTGGATGTTTGAAAGTAGGGGCCTGCCCTATATACTCTGCAGAAATTGGGTCCTTAGGTGTTGGTGTTACCACAACACTGTAAGCTCTCACATTTACTCTTGGTGGGCGCAGGAACGGGCCCTGCTGTGAAATATTATATCAAGAATTGTAATTACATGTCATTGCTGAACAGTGGTAGAAAAATTGGGCCTTTGGTGGTGGTGGTGGTGCTGGTGCCACAACACTGTAAGCCCTCACAGTTACTCTTAGTGGGCGCTGGAATGGGCCCTGCTGTGAAATATTAGATCAAGAATTGTAATTACATGTCCCTGTTGAACAGGGGCAGAAAAATTGGGCCTTAGGCACTGGTGCTGGTGCCACAACACTGCAGCCCTCACAGATGCTATAGTTGGAGTGCAGGAATGAGCCCTGCTGCAAAGTATTGCATCAAAAATTGTAATTACATGCCACTGTTAAACAGGGGCTGAAAAATTGGGCCTTAGCCACTGGTGGCAGCGCCCAGAACCAAAAATGTCCTACAAGCTATCAGCATGATCATTGAGGAGGAAGAGGATAATCACTCAGCATAACAGGATAGTCACTCAGAATCAGTATAGGCAGTCTTCAAGGGATATGACATTTCCAAAAAAATTATTCAGTTACATCAGCATCAGGTGCTTGGTAGCTGGTGGTGATCCAAGACTGATTCATTTTTATGAAGGTCAGTCGATTGGCCAAGTCGGTGGACAGGTGCACGCTGTGATTGGTTGCAAAGCCTCCAGCAGCACTGAATGTGCATTTTGAAAGAACGCTGGATGCAGGAGAGGCCAGTAGCTCAATTACTGTGCAAGCTCTGGCCAGTGATCCATCCTCAAGACCCAGTAACCCAGAGGATTTTCGGTGGGAAAGGTGTCCAAGTCAGATCTTGCCCCTAGGTATACCTGCACCATGTAAAACAGACGCTGGCGATGGTTGCTGGAACCAATCATACCTTGGGGCTGCGGACTAAAAAATTGTTTGAACGCATCGGTCAGACGGCCACCTTCTCCACCGCTCCTTCTTTGACTGACCAAAGCCTCAGCAACACGTTGTCCAGGAACAGGAGTTTGTAACCTCCCAGTCTCTGGGAACGCGTTGCACAGACCTTTCTGCAAGGCCTTCCGAAGATGTTTCATCCTCTGCTCCCTCTGCGACAGCAAGATAAGGTCCACAACCTTACCCTTGTAACGTGGATCAAGGAGGGTTGCCAGCCAGTATTGGTCCCTCTTCTTGATACCACGAATACGAGGATCCTTCCGCAGGCTTTGCAGGATCAGGGTGGCCATGCAGTGTAGGTTTGCTGAGGCATTCGGTCCGGAGTCCTCTGGGTCACTAAGGATGACATGATCCGCAGCCACCTCTTCCCAGCCACGTACAAGTCCATGGGTTTCTTGGGACTGTAAATGATCCCTTGAAGACTGCTACTGATGCTGAGTGCTAGGCTCCGCCTCCATGCTGACACAATCCTCCTCCTCCTCCTTGTCCTCTTCCTGTGTGATTGGCGGGCACACAGGAACACTGTCTGGATAAAGGGGGCCTTGAGAGGTAAGGAAGTCCTCCTCTTCCTTCCTCTGTTCTGCCTCAAGTGCCCTGTCCATTATTCCACGCAGCGTGTCCTCCAATGGTGACAGGACAGTGCATGCATCCCTGATCATAGCCCACTGGTGTGGGGAAAAAAAAAACAAGGTCCCTTGACCCTGTCCTGGTGCCATAGTCGCATAGGTACTCATTGATTGCCCTCTGCTGCATGTGCAGCTGCTGCAGCATGGCCAACGTTAAGTTCCACCTGGTGGGCATGTCACAGATTAGGCGGTTCTTGGGCAGGTTAAATTCCTTTGGGAGGTCAGCCAGCCGAGCACTGGCATTATATGACCTGCAGAAATGCACACAGACTTTCCTGGCTTGCCTCAGGACAACCTGTAAGCCGGGGTAGCTGCCCAAGAACTGCTGCACCACCAAGTTAAGGATGTGAGCCAAACAGGGCACATGGGTCAGTTGTCCCTGTCGGAGTGCAGAGACGAGGTTGGTGTCATTGTCGCAAACCACCATACCTGGCTTAAGCTGGCGTGGCGTCAACCACCTCTGAACCTGCCCCTGCAGAGCTGACAGAATCTCTGCACCAGTGTGGCTCCTGTCCCCCAAGCACACCAGCTCAAGCACCGCATGGGATCTTTTTGTCTGCGTGCTTGCGTAGCCCCTTGAACACCTATGGAGCACCGCTGGTTCTGAGGACAAATCAGCACAGGAAGAGGCCATGGAGGAAGAAGAAGAGGAGGAGGTGGAGGAGAGAGCTGTGGCAGAATCACCACTAGTAGAATTTTGGAGGCGTGGTGACAGAACAACCTCCAACACTACTGCACCCTGTCCTGCATCCTTCCCAGCTCCCAGTAGAGTCACCCAGTGCACGGTGAAAGATAGGTAGCGTCCCTGTCAATGCCTGCTGGACCATGAGTCAGCGATAATATGCACCTTACCGCTGACCGCCCTGTCCAGCGAGGCCAAGACATTGCCTTCCACATGCCGGTAGAGAGCCTTCTGTGGGAAAAAGTGATGTTTGAGAACCTGCCACTGAGGAACCGCACATTCCACAAATTCACGGAAGGGGACAGAGTCTACCAACTGAAAAGGCAGCAGTTGAAGTGCTAGCAATTCAGCCAAGCTAGCATTCAACCGCTGGGCATGTGGATGGCTGGGAGCGAACTTCTTTCGGCGGTACAGCAGCTGGGGCAGGGAAATTTGCCTGGTACAATCTGACGTCAGTTTACCGATAACAGATTGCCCGCAAGTACTTGGCTGTGACACACCTAATTCTACACCTTCATTCCTCTCAGTGCAGGTCTCAGAGAGGACTGAAGGTATAGTGGGGTTGGAGATCCCAGCTGAGGAGGAGAAAGGAGAGGTCCTCTTTTCTCTTTGGTGTGGGTCTTTTAGGTACGCTTGCCAACGAACTGCATAGCAGGTGGACATATGTCTGGTCAAGCATGTAGTGCCCAAGCGGGTGATGTTTTGGCCACGTGAGATACACTTGAGACATATGTTGCAAATAGCAGCGGTGGGATCTGATGCACTCGTCTGAAAAAAGGCCCACACCAAAGAACTTTTGGAATAACGCACAGAGACAGCAGCGCCTTGCACATGCGGAGCTCTGCGATGTGATGCAGTCGGTGTGTTGCCCTTAAGCTGGCCCCTGGAGGGCATCCTGCCTCGTTGGTGATGTGCCATCTCCTCCTCTCTCCTATCAGGCACCCACGTGGAGTCAGTGACCTCATCATCCCCTCCCTCCTCATCACTGGAGCAAAGCTGGCAGTATGCTGCAGCTGGGGGAACATGACTGCCAGATTACTGTCCTTCTTGGGCACCCCCTCCCTCTGGGCTTACGTTACTGCCTTCCTCTAGCTGGGTACCATCATCGGAGCCTTCAAAACGCTGGGCATCCTCCTGGAGCATGTACCCAACACTGTGGTTAAACAGTTCAGGGGACTCCTCAGGAGGACATGGTGGGCCTAGGGAAGGAGTGACTGATGCCATTGAGCCGAGGGAAGAGGCCGCTGCTTTGCCAGACAAAGTACCCTGAGCCTGGGTGAGAGAGGATGAGGAGGATGAAAACGGCTTGGTCATCCACTCTACCAAGTCTTCCGCATGTTGTGGCTCAACGCGGCCAGCTGTAGAATTATTAGTATAAGAACACCAGCAATTGTCTTCAGGTAGCTTTAGGTGCACACTGTGCAGAGGACGCAGTACACTAACTGTAAATACTGCAGCTGCCTGCGGTACTAATAGGATCAGAAGAACACCACCAATTTACTTCAGGTAGCCTTAGGTACACACTGTACAGAGGACACACTACACTAACTGTAAATACTGTAGCTAATAGGACTAATAGAATCAGAAGAACACCAGCAATTTTCTTCAGGTAGCTGTAAATACTGTAAAAACACCTACCTGCCTGTCAGTAGCAAGAGAATAACAGGAACGGATCTAGCTAAACTGAATTCAGTGTGTATATATACATATATATATATATATATATATATATATATATATATATACACACACACTAGGATGCATATGTATACACAATACACTGTAAGTGCAGCTAACTGACTCGCCTGCCTACTCTATCTAACTTAAATCAAATATCACTGTCTCTCTCTCTCTCTCTCTCTATCTGTCTCCCAACACCGGAACACACTACACAGGGCCGACGTGCAGGCGGCCTTATATAGTGTGGGGCGTGTACTAAACCCCCTGAGCCATAATTGGCCAAAGCCACCCTGGCTTTGGCCAATTACGGCTCTCTGTACAGATGGCGCTGTGATTGGCCAAGCATGCGGGTCGTAGTGCATGCTTGGCCAATCATCAGCCAGCAATACACTGCGATGCCGCAGTGAATTATGGGTCGTGACGCGCCACTCGAATTTGGCACGAACGGCCCATATCGTTTGCAATTCGACAAACAGTCGAACATGCGATCGAACATGGGTTTGACTCGAACTCGAAGCCCATCCCTAGTCTCTGTAGTTCTGCGCATGCGCTTCTGACTTACGAACAAATCTGACTTAAGAACAAACAGGCAGTCCCTAACCTGTT
This sequence comes from Lithobates clamitans, assembly GCA_037952925.1. Classification (NCBI taxonomy): domain Eukaryota; kingdom Metazoa; phylum Chordata; class Amphibia; order Anura; family Ranidae; genus Lithobates; species Lithobates clamitans. The sequence goes on along the minus strand of JBBGZY010000712.1, from coordinate 1,839,733 downwards.
CGCAACTCAGGGACTGCCTGTATATAATGTTTGGGGGGTTCTGAGTAATTTTCTAGCAGGTAGGAGAGAAGTGTCAGAATTCATGCGGTATGCCGCGTACACACGATCGGAATTTCGGACAACAAATGTTCAATGTGAGCTTGTTGACGGATATTCCGACCGTGCGTAGGCTCCGTCGGACATATTTTGTCGGAATTTCCGACCAACAAAATTTGAGAGCTGGTTCTCCAATTTTCCGACAACAAAATCTGTTGTCGTAAATTTCCGATCGCGTGTACACAATTCCGACGCACAAAAAATTCCACGCATGCTCGGAATTGAGCAGAAGAACCGCACCAGCTATTGAACTTCATTTTTCCCGGCTCGTCGTACGTGTTGTACGTCACCGCGATCTTGGCATTCGGAATTTCCGACAACATTTGTGTGACCGTCGCGTATGCAAGACAAGTTTCAGCCAACATCCGTCGGAAATAAATCCACGGTTTGGTTGTTGGAAATTCCGATCGTCTGTATGCGGAATAATGCAGTGTCGTATCGCACAAGGAAGGGGGGGTAAACCTTCTGGAGGGCAAGTGGGTAGACAAAAAAAAAATGATGAATGGGTAAGAGGGAATAGATTTCAAATTGTTTATTGTATTTTTTTTTAAATAGCGCTTGCATTACCTCTCCGTGACTTTTTCTTGTAAAAATGGTTTATTTTAGAAACTCGATGATCTGTTTCGTGACACATAAAATGGCCCATGGTGGACGGAGACCCAAGGGGGCGCTCAACTTTTTAACTCATCTCCAAGTGTAATAGTTCATACAGCGGTGATTGCGGCGGTTCCCGCGAGACGCTCCACCGGGGAGGAGACCTTGATGATTGAGATATGCTCTTTTGGCGCGGTATCTCCCGTCTCATCTCCAGCCGTTGGACGAATTGAAGAAGACATAAAAAAAATGATCGCAAACTCAAGCGCTTCGTCTGAATTATTAGCCGAGCCAAACAACAATTAAGTGCAATTCCCGCTTTGCCTTCAGTTTCATTTTTTTTTTTTCTATTGCATACTTTAGGTTTTTCGCGATGCTGTAATTGCGCACGTGTGCAGGTTGTTGACCCGACGTGCCCTTAGAGAAACAATTCCAAAAAAAAAAAAAATATGCGCTGGTCTCTGTGACTTCACTCCTCTCCGGCGCAGCCAAAGGTTTTTGTGGTTTTTTTTTCTTTGTTGGGATTAGCATGGCGATTAGCACAAATTCCCCAAGGCGCGTTGGGGCTCAGAGTAAATGATGTCATGTACAAATTCCAAAATATTATCAAAGAGAACCCCGCAGAGGCTAACGCTGCAAAACCTCCCCCCCCCCCCGAAACTCCGCAACGCGCATAATGCCAAGATGTACTTGACACCAGCGCTCGACATGAAATTCAAGCATGTAAGAATTAGCGCTCGAGGTCAATCGACAGATGACTACGATATATAGACGTTGTTTTCCGTTAGGCTCCTTTTTTTTTTTTTTTTAAAGATTTTTTCCTTTAAATGGAAACAGCCGGATGAGATGTTTGATGTGTGGAAAATGGAGCATGACATTACGACTCTCAAATAATGGAACACCAAGGCAAACAAATGCGCGGTCATTAGTATTTATTTAGGATTGGATGGCGGTCATTAGTATTCGATCGGAGTGTAAATCATAACAATATTATGCCTCTCTTTTTTTTGTGAAGTTCGTGTAGGTGGAATGACATCAACATATCATTATTCACCAGAAGAATAATGCCTGGAAACCGGGAATATTAGAAAAGGAACCTGTTTTTACAGCTTTCCCCCCGGAGGAAGAAACGTTGGTCTACTTTGGGCACCTTCATATTAATAGATCAATGATCTCCACACTGCAACCCATGGGCCGGTTGTGGTCCTCTGCTTGCCTTTATTCATCCCTTGAGCCACTATTCCTCCCATTGACATCAATAATGGGGCACGTCTCCTCCCTCTGACACTAATGATGAGACACTAGTCCTCCCATTGCCACAAGGCACTTCTCCTTCCACCGACACCAATAATGGGGCACTATTCCTCCCATTGACATCAATAATGGGGCACGTCTCCTCCCTCTGACACTAATGATGAGGCACTAGTCCTCCCATTGCCACAAGGCACTTCTCCTCCCACCGACACCAATAATGGGGCACTATTCCTCCCATTGACATCAATAATGGGGCACGTCTCCTCCCTCTGACACTAATGATGAGACACTAGTCCTCCCATTGCCACAAGGCACTTCTCCTTCCACCGACACCAATAATGGGGCACTATTCCTCCCATTGACATCAATAATGGGGCACGTCTCCTCCCTCTGACACTAATGATGAGGCACTAGTCCTCCCATTGCCACAAGGCACTTCTCCTCCCACCGACACCAATAATGGGGCACTATTCCTCCCATTGACATCAATAATGGGGCACGTCTCCTCCCTCTGACACTAATGATGAGGCACTAGTACTCCCATTGCCACAAGGCACTTCTCCTTCCACCGACACCAATAATGGGGCACTATTCCTCCCATTGACACCAATAATGGGGCGCTTCTCCTCCCACTGATACCAATGACGGGGCACTATTCCTCCCACTGACTCAAGGCACTTCTCCTCCCACTGACACCAATGATGGGGCACTATTGCTCCCATTGACATCAATAATGGGACATTTCTCGCAATTGGGAGAGAGATCTTGCAATTCATCTATCAGAAGAAGATTAGGAAAACATTTACACCTACATTCATAAGGGTTCAGTAAAAGTGTCGGTACAAGAAAACGGTTTTAAAGTCCTCTCTAGCTGGTATAAAACTCCTTCCAGACTACATAAAATCTCCCCCACCATTCCCCCCAACTGTTGGAGGTGCTCTGAAGGAGATGGCTCTTTACTCCACATTTGGTGGTCATGTCCACTTATCCAGCCTTTCTGGAAGGAAGTCCAACGCATCATTATTAATATAACCACATACCAGTTCAATCTTACCCCTGCGTAAATGCTTCTACACCATTCCCCGATCCCCAAAAAAGACTATCACCATTCCCTAACGCTACATCTATTAAATGCCTCAAAAATGTGCATCCCTCCCTCTGGAAATCCTCCAAACCCCCATCCATTGTTGAATGGTTCAAGCGGATAGCTGAAATGGAGGAGTTAATACATCAATCCAAAGACACGTCTACAAAATTCCGAAGTACCTGGTCTTGCTGGCAACATTTCCAAAGAACAGACGAATACACCCGTCTAATGTCTTAGGAGCACACAAAGGCCCGTTAGGCACAGTTAGAGCCAGGAGAGATGATGTCCAGATTATTTCTATACTGTCCGCTTCCCCCCCATCCCACTCTCCCCTCCATCTTTACTAATAATACACATTTAATAGGCCTACTATATGCTCCTGGAAAATGTCATACCACCTTCCATTTCCGACCCTCTCCTCGCTCACATTAGAACCCCATTCAACCAATCTCATACCTTAACCTATTTTCTACACCTACTGGATAAACCATCCCAAGGGATTGCTAGTGGTCCGGTGACCGCAATCCTGATAGTAACTGTTACTTCACATGAAAGTAGGCTATTGTTCACTGACAATTCCACAAACTAAACTATGAACCCCATCTGATCGTTCCTTAATTGCGCTCTTTACCAGCTTGAGGGACTACCTCGTCATAGCTCGGAAATGACAACATACCTTTCTAATGGGGGTATCCGTTTCGAAATATCCTCTATTTAGTTTTTGATGGGCTAGCCGCCCGCGTTCAGTTTTGTTAAATGTTTTAAGCTTATGATTTTTGTTGACTTTTACCATACTTCACTATTAATGTATACTATATAATGAACAAATAAGGTCAATGTATCTAATATTCTGTTCCTAAACACTGTTCTTCACCTAATGCATTCTTACTTTGTACCACTATTGTGTACTTCAATCTGTATTTTAACCTAAACGTACAATAAACATTGACTTGGGAAAAAAAATAATGGGACATTTCTTCTCCCACTGACACCAGTGATGGGGCACTATTCCTCCCATTGACACGCCCACTGACACCAATGATGGGGCATTTCCCCTCCCACTGACACCAATGATGGGGTACTATTCCTCCCATTGACATCTATAAAATAGTGGGGCACTATTCTTTCCATTGACAACAATAATGGGGCACTTCTCCTCCCACTGATACCAATGATGTGGCACTATTCCTCCTATTGACATCAATAATGGGGCATTTCCCCTCCCACTGACACCAATGATGGGGCACTATTTCCTCCCATTGACACATCCACTGACACCAATGATGGGGCATTTCCCCTCCCATTGACACCAATGATGGGGTACTATTCCTCCCATTGACATCAATAAAATAGTGGGGCGCTATTCTTCCCATTGACATCAATAACGGGGCACTTCTCCTCCCACTGATACCAATGATGTGGCACTATTCCTCCCATTGACATCAATAATGGGACATTTCTCCTCCAACTGACACCAATGATGGGGCACTATTTATCCCATTGACACTCCCACTGACACCAATGATGGGGTATTTCCCCTGTCACTGACACCAATGATGGGGCATTTCCCCTCTCACTGACACCAATGATGGGGGATTTCCCCTCCCACTGACACCAATGATGGGGCATTTCCCCTCCCACTGACACCAATGATGGGGCACTATTCCTCCCATTGACACAGGGCACTTCTCCTCCCACTGACATTAATGATGAGGCACTATTCTTACCACTAATACCAACGATTGGGCTGTTAGAATGGAGGAACTGCATTCTATTGATAATGTTACTGTCACTCAGATGGGTTCTGCTCCCCCTCAGGGCCACTTTACCCGGCCCCACATACAGAAGGATAACTTCCTTTCACCTGCCAGTGACACCGGTCTCAGCACTCATTACAGAGTCATTTGAGGGGAACCGCATTGAGCACTAATTTCCCTCCACCAGCTCTTCACCTCACATTTCTTTACCAATTCAGCCCAAATCGCACTGCATCGAGACCTCGCACACCGCCAGTTTCAGGCCAGGTCCCTAAGATTTGTTTCGTTCTGCAATAGGTCCTAAAATACAGACCCAGCCACTCAGTAGGGTATATTATGTGCCACACCATACTACCTATGGAACCTCCATCACCGGACACCACCACTCCCTCTCCCGAGATCTCTCCTCCTCCATCACCAGACACCACCACTCCCTCTCCCGAGATATCTCCTCCTCCATCACCAGACACCACCACTCCCTCTCCCGAGATATCTCCTCCTCCATCACCAGACACCACCACTCCCTCTCCCGAGATATCTCATCCTCCATCACCGGACACCACCACTCCCTCTCCTGAGATATCTCCTCCTCCATCACCAGACACCACCACTCCCTCTCCAGAGATATCTCCTCCTCCATCACCAGACACCACCACTCCCTCTCCCGAGATATCTCATCCTCCATCACCGGACACCACCACTCCCTCTCCTGAGATATCTCCTCCTCCATCACCAGACACCACCACTTCCTCTCCTGAGATATCTCCTCCTCCATCACCGGACACCACCACTCCCTCTTCCGAGATATCTCCTCCTCCATCACCGGACACCACCACTCCCTCTCCCGAGATCGCTGATCTCGATGTAAACCAGAAGAGCCAGTGATCGTCTTTGCCTCACTCGCGTCTGACAGACGCGAGTAGAGGAGAGCTGATCGGCGATGGCTCTCTTGACATGGGGGGTCTGCCCTGTTTGTTTATCAGTGCAGCTCCCCCCCGGATGCCCACAGTGGACCACCAGGGAAGCCGCCAGGACCACCAGGGAGGCACATAACATGTGGATGGCCAGGTACAGACCCCATGGCCATCCACAAATTAATGCCAAATCTGTGCCAATCAGTGCCCACATATGGGCACTGACTGGCACCATTATGTAACAGAATAATTAAGGGATGCCCAGCAATGCCACCCATCAGTGTCATTAGTGCCACCCATCAGTGTCCATCAGTGCCACCTATCAGTGCCCATCAGTGTCCACCTATCAGTGCCCATCCGTGCCACTTATCAGTGCCACCCATATGTACCCATCAGTGCCACCCATAAGTACCCATCAGTGCCGCCTACGAGTGCCCATCAGTGCCGCCTATGAGTGCCCATTAGTGCCACTTATGAGTTCCCATCAGTACTGCATATTAGTGCCACTTATCAGTGCCCATCAGTGCCACCTATCAGTGCACATCAGTGCCCATCAGTGCCACCTCATCAGTGCCCATCCGTGCCCATCAGTGTCCACCTATCAGTGCCCATCCGTGCCACCTATCAGTGCCACCCATAAGTACCCATCAGTGTCACCCATAAGTACCCATCAGTATGAGTGCCCATCAGTGCTACCTATGAGTGCCCATCAGTTCTGCATACCAGTGCCACCTATCAGTGCCCATCAGTGCCACCTATCAGTGCCACCTCATCGGTGCCCATCAGTGCCACCTTATCAGTGCAGCCATATTAGTGCCCATCATTGAAGACGAAAACGTACTTATTTACGAAAAAATGTAACAGAAACAAAGAAAAACTTGTTTTTTTTAAAAAAAAAAATCGGTCTTTTTTTATTTGTTGCGCAAAAAATAAAAATCACAGAGGTGATCAAATACCACCAAAAGAAAGCTCTATGTGTGGGAACAAAATGATAAAAAATGTGTTTGGGTACAGAGAAGCATGACAGCGCAATTGTCATTCAAACTGCGACAGCGCTGAAAGCTGAAAATTGGCCTGGGCAGGAAGATGTCTAAGTGGTAAGTGCCCGGTATTGAAGTGGTTAAAAATCTAATTAAAGCAACCAGTTAAGAAAGCACTAGAATTGCACTGATCTCTCCCACATCAACAACCCTCTACAACTTTCCAGCCATGATGGGCAATACAATTAATCTTTGCACGGCTGACTTCATCTTTTACTACCTGTGTATCTAAACTGAAGAGGTTACAATAAATTATCTTTATAACCTGCGTTTAGATGTAACCAATCCCCCCCCTATACCCCTCCATCCTGAGAACCCATGGTGCGACCATCTGGAGATTATAGAGCACTTCAAAGACCCGGGGAGGACTGTGAATCAAATCCTGCAGGAAGCACAGGAGATGAAACTTTTATAAAACTTTACAATTCTAATAAACTTCTCTCTGCCTACTCGAAAAAGCACGTCAAAATGAAGTGCAATCACGTGATTTATGGGCTATTCCTGATTGTTCTATGGGCTCAAAATATATCTCTCCGTCCGTGCGTTCATGAAATGTACCCAACCAGCATATTTAATAACAATAAAAGTGGCGCTTCCTTATTCCCCTGTCTTAAAGCGGTTGTATACCCTATTTTTTTACTCTTACCTACAGGTAAGCCTATAAATAAGGCTCACCTGTAGGTAATATTAGTATCTCCTAAACCTCTACGGTTTAGGAGATATTCACCTTGCATGCAGCCACTGACGTCAGTGGCTCGTGCGCTGTGAAGGCCCGGCTGAAGGTTCGGCAGACGCTGCCGGACCTTGCTGGGAAGAAGACTCCCCTCGCTCATGCGCGGTAGTGACGTAAATCGCAGCTCCGGCCACTTACAGCGCCGGAGCCGGGAACCCGGAAGACACGCCGGACGGGAAATGTCAGCTCCCTCGGCGTTGACCGGGATCCGATGCCGACGACTCGTTCTAAGGTGAGTATTTCATAACGAGCGGTGCATACTAGCTCATTATGCCTTTGCCCTACAGGTTTTTTTGTTTTTTAAAAAAAAAAATAAAAAAAATGTCTGTTGCAGGTATACAACCACTTTTATACAAATGCTCACCAAAGATATGTCCCCCCAAAATCTCCTAGATGCTTTAACACATATACACACAAGGCTGAAAGCGGCCCTCCAGGCCATTTCATGTGGCCCTCACACCTTTCCTGCAGCTGCGGCATCTCCCTCCTCTCTGCCCCCCAGCTTGTCCCAGCAGTCAGCAGCAAAGAGGACAGAACTTCTCCACCAGATCCTGCACTTCTCCGTGCAGCCGCAGTACCCCCATGTCTTCGCCTTAAAGTGGTGTTTCACAAAAAAAAAAAAAATTAGATGTCAGCAGCTGCAAATACTGCAGCTGCTGACTTTTAAAATAAGGACACTTATCTGTCCCGGGGTCCATCGATGTCGGCACCCGAGACCGAGCCGTCCCTCGATCCTCGGGTGCTGCCGCCGCCATTCACACTGAGGGAATCAGGAAGCGAAGTGTTGCCGCTTCACTGCCCGGTTCCCTACTGCGCATGCGCGAGTCGCGCTGCGCGTCTTCAGTGGTCCCCGTTGTGTTGTGGGAACTGTGTATTTCCCACAACACAACGGGGGTGGGCGGGGAGTCTGCGGCTAGCTGCGGCTAGCTGTACCCGGAAGTGGGTGCAGATACCTGTATTATACAGGTATCTGCACCCCCCTCCCCCCTGAAAGGTGCCAATTGTGACACCGGAGGGGGGGAGGAATTCGATGAGCGGAAGTTCCACTTTAGGGTGGAACTCCGCTTTAAGTCTCTGCATTCAGTAGACTCTGGGAGCTGAACATTTGCGGCCCGTCAAGCAGGGCGCAGGGGCACCGCCCCCCCCAATCAATGCGCTCGGCCCCCTAATCTACATGCAGGGCGCCGGACGCATGGATTTCAATGGGTTTTTTTTTTTTTTTTTTTTCTTTAGGAAGCACATGATTAAAGCCTGAGGCTCTAATTGGCTTCAAAAAAGGGTGGGCTCGGGGCGCAGAGCACTGCGTCCTGAGCCCACCTAGTTGTGTGACAATAGCGAATTAAATTTGTCTTCCTGATTCTCCTCCCGGCCAATCAGGAAGCGGATCCTGGGACTTTATTGGCCAGGGAGTCTTGGGGACCCACTTCCTCTTCAGCCAGGAGGAAAAGCTTGTCTGTTCGACTGGAAGGAGAAGCTCCGGGAGCCGGGAGGAGAAGCCTCGGCCCTCATCTACTAAGGTAAGGCCGCATTCCCGTCCATCGTCACCCGCGGGGGAGGGGGGTTTGTTGGGATGTTGGTCGAGTGTCAGTGGTCCGAGTGAAGGGGGGAGGTTTGTTTGCCCCTCCCCCCATCCACAGCTTCTTCCCAGCTGCAGCATAAGGTGAAGAGGGCGCACTGTGATGTAAGGGATAGTGGGGGACTCTTGACTACTGATGGTGGGATGCTCTGGACATTTAACATCTAGTCTTACAGATACAACTGGCCGTCATAATGCTGATGCGGCCAACAATCAAAATTGAGTTTGACACCCCTGCTTTAACACATTAAAGCAACATTAAAGCTTTATTTTTTTTAGTTAGAATAGCAAACATAGATTATAAATTAGCCTCAATCATTATCAGAGCTCAATTAAAATTCGAAGGGTACCATTATCCAGAACAGTAAATATAGGGGGAGAGGAAGGAGGGAAATAGGGACAGTTGCTTAAGCTGTCTACTATGGCCTCCAAAAAAATGGACTCGGCACCAACCACAGAGTTTGAATAACATAAAATATTAATTTTTTTACATATAAAAACATAAATCACAACATTAATAATCAAAACAATAGAGGAAGGTCAATACAGTAATACAATACTTGTAGACGTCAAGACTGATAACTGGTTAAAGAGTATGTTCACAGATGTATACAATCCTCAACAGTTTTGCGATCATAGGACCGCTTCTTCAGGAGGATAAATCTATAAAGATAAATGGTATAGATCAACGGTCATAAGAAGTATATACATCTGAATGATATATCAAACAGAATATTCAATGGATACAACAAAACAAAATAAAAGGGCATGACTGCTTACCAATGACTCTATGACCAAGCAAATACATCAGCCACCAAAGGTTCCCCCCCCCCCCCCCCCGCGGCGGACATGGAGGATTAATGCAGAAGGTGATAAATCTGGATAAAAAAATATATGCATAGATGTCAGGTTGCAGGTTCTCGAAGGTACCATATAACCATACCACAAACCTTGTGTCTGTGGCAAAAGTAAGCGAAGTTATACCCACATCCAAGAAAAACACTGCTTTGGAGACAAGTTCTGGTCTTCAACTACCCAGTTAACTATCCAGTTACTATGGGTTGACTGGACCAATTAGAGGATACCATGCCAAAGGTGGGTTCCCCAAAACACCAGACTTAAACCATCTTCGAGACCAAACCGCCACAATCTGCTACGACCTGAACCCAGACCATCCAGAGACGATAAATAGAGTGGAAGGGAGAGCGCTTATGAGAAGACTTCAGATCTTCCACTGATCTTCCGTACTCCTCCCAGCAAACTATCCTCCCATGCTCCTACCTATTAGATTGTTTCTTATGACCAGTCCAGTAAGTGCCACCACTATACTTTTGGAACCGGTTACCTTTGTAGCATACCCCACGTAGGAGCTGCACAGCCAGGCACACCAAATCTTCAGCAGCATTCCAGAGACAGAGAACAGCAATTATCTTTGTTTTTATGTTTTAATAAGGAGTTTCAATTTGGATGAGAAATTATGGGATGCGCACTTGACTTCAATAACTTCAGGGACAACTTCCTATGTACAGTCTCTATATTCCAGGGGTCAGCAACCCTTTTCCACTTAAGGGCCTGGATTCAATGTACGTGAATGCATGGAGGGCTGCATTCACCTGCTAATAAATTAGGATAATAATCTGGACCCCTTTACATTACACAGCCCCCGCACTTCTGGACCCCTTTACATTACACAGCCCTGCAACTCTGGACCCCTTTACAATACACAGCCCCGCATCTCTGGACCCCTTTACATTACACAACCCCGCACCTCTGGACCCCTTTACATTACACAACCCGCACCTCTGGACCTCTTTACATTACACAGCCCCCGCACTTCTGGACCACTTTACATTATACAGCCCCCGCACTTCTGGACTCCTTTACATTACACAGTCCCGAACCTCTGGACCCCTTTACAATACACAGCCCCCTCACCTCTGGACCACTTTACATTACACAGCCCCCGCACTTCTGGACCCCTTTACATTACACAGCCCCGCAACTCTGGACCCCTTTACAATACACAGCCCTGCATCTCTGGACCCCTTTACAATACACAGCCCTGCACCTCTGGACCACTTTACATTACACAGCCCCCGCACTTCTGGACCCCTTTACAATACACAGCCCTGCACCTCTGGACCACTTTACATTACACAGCCCCCGCACTTCTGGACCCCTTTACATTACACAGCCCCGCAACTCTGGACCCCTTTACAATACACAGCCCTGCATCTCTGGACCCCTTTACATTACACAACCCGCACCTCTGGACCCCTTTACATTACACAACCCCACACCTCTGGACCCCTTTACATTACACAGCCAAGCACCTCTGGACCCCTTTACATTACACAACCTGCACCTCTGGACCTCTTTACATTACACAGCCCCCACACCTCTGGACCCCTTTACATTACACAACCCCACTCCTCTGGACACCTTTACATGACACAGCCCCGCACCTCTGGACCCCTTTACATTACACAGCCCCGCACCTCTTGACCTCTTTACATTATTATTATTATACAGGATTCATATAGCGGCAACAGTTTGCGCAGCGCTTTACAACAGTAGGGCAGACAGTACAATTACAATACAATTCAATAGAGGAGGAATCAGAGGGCCCTGCTCGTTAGAGCTTACAGCCTAGGAGTTACACAGCCCCCGTACCTCTGGACCCCTTTACATTATACAGCCCCGCCTGCACATCACACAGCCCCCTCTGCATAATACACAACCCCCTCCAATGCTATGCTTTAAAATTGCGCACATTCGTGGAACAGCGACAAGCTACGGTACTTTAAAATCTCCATAAGCTTTAAAAAATCAGAGGAGGTCTTGTACTAGAATTATTGCTCTCGCTCTAACAATTGTAAGGGTTCATTTTTTTTGTTTAAAATAACAAACATATCATAGTTACCTCCACTGTGCAGCTCGTTTTGCACAGAGTGGCCCCGAACCTGCTCTGCTGGGGTCCCCCGGCGGCAGGGCTGGACTGGGACAAAAATTTGGCCCTGGACTTCATCCAGACCCCGGCCCACAAGGTTTCTCCCATAGGTTTCTCCCTTGCCGGCCAGACAAACCCCCCCCCCCAGCCGGCCAACCCCGATGGCCAACCAAGCCCCCCCTCCCCCTTCACTAGCCATTAGCCTTTCTACTTTATTAGAGTAGAACGGCTGGTACCGGTGGGGAAGAATCAGTTTGTTGCCCCCCCTAATGGGACAAGATTAGGCAGAAGTGAGAAACTCCCAGGCCATAGCTGTTGAGTCAGCTGTCTGTCCCCTCCCCCATGCTCCTTTTGGTCCCCCCATGCTTCTCTGCCCCCCCTGTGCTCCTCTGGTACTCCCCCTGCTTCTCTGTTCCCCCACATGCTTCTCTGTTCCCCCACATGCTACTCTGTTCCCCCCATGCTCCTCTGTACCCTTGTGCTTCTCTGGTCCCCCCTGTGCTCCTCTGGTACCCCCCTGCTTCTCTGGTCCCCCACATGCTTCTCTGGTCCCCCGCACGCTTCTGCATTCCTCTCCCGATCTTCTGTTCCCCCCAGGCTGCTCTGGTACCCCTGTGCTTCTCTGGTCCCCCCCATGCTCCTCTATCCCCCCCCATGCTCCTCTATTCCCCCATGCTGCTCTGGTCCCCCGTGCTCCTCTATTTCCCCCCCATGCTGCACTGGTCCCCCATGTGCTCCGCTGGTCCCCATGTGCTACACTGGTCCCCCATGTGCTCCGCTGGTCACCCGCGTGCTGCGCTGGTCCCCCACCTGCTCCTATGGTCCTCCATGTGCTCTGCTGGTCCCTCCCATGCTCCCCCCCCAATGCTGCTCTGGTCCCCGTGCGTCTCTATTCCCCCCCCCCCCTTTGCTGCTCAGGTCCCCATGCTCCTCTATATCGCCCCATGCTGCTCTGGTCCCCCATGCTCCTCTATTCCCCTTCCCCCATGCTGCTCAGGTCCCAATGCTCCTCTATTCCCCCCTATGCTGCTCTGGTCCCCCATGCTCCTCAATCCCCCCCCCCTTTGCTGCTCAGGTCCCCATGCTCCTCTATTCCCCCCATGCTGCTCTGGTCCCCCATGCTCCTCTATTCCCCTTCCCCCATGCTGCTCAAGTCCCCATGCTCCTATATTCCCCCCCCCATGCTGCTCTGGTCCCCCATGCTCCTCTATTCCCCTTCCCCCCATGCTGCTCAGGTCCCCATGCTCCTCTATTCCCCCCCATGCTGCTCTGGTCCCCCATGCTCCTCTATTCCCCTTCCCCCATGCTGCTCAAGTCCCCATGCTCCTATATTTCCCCTACCCACCATGCTGCTCTGGTCCCCCATGCTCCTCAATCCCCCCCCCCCCATTTGCTGCTCAGGTCCCCATGCTCCTCTATTCCCCCCATGCTGCTCTGGTCCCCCATGCTCCTCTATTCCCCTTCCCCCATGCTGCTCAAGTCCCCATGCTCCTATATTCCCCCCCCCATGCTGCTCTGGTCCCCCATGCTCCTCTATTCCCCTTCCCCCCATGCTGCTCAGGTCCCCATGCTCCTCTATTCCCCCCATGCTGCTCTGGTCAGACCCCCTATGCTCCTCTATTCCCCTTCCCCCCATGCTGCTCAGGTCCCCATGCTCCTCTATTCCCCATGCAGCTCTGATCCTCCATGCTCCTCTCTTCCCCCCCATGTTGCTCTGGTCCCCCCGCAGCACTCACCTCCTGTTCCTGCCTAGTTATGAAGTGGACTGAATAATGACATGCTCCTCGGGAGTCGGCACTGAGAAGCTCATCATACGATCTGGAAGGAGGGCTCAGGGCAGCCACACACAGCTGTGACATAAGCTTCCTCTGCACCCGTTCTCCTGCTCTTTCCTTCCCCTGCTCTCCATCTAGATTCTCCGCGGCAGCAGACAGGATGGAGAGTGGGGAAAGGAAAGAGCAGGAGAACGGGTGCAGAGGAAGCTTATGTCACAGCTGTGTGTGGCTGCCCTGAGCCCTCCTTCCGGATCGTATGATGAGCTTCTCAGTGCCGACTCCCGAGGAGCATGTCATTATTCAGTCCACTTCATAACTAGGCAGGGAGAGGAGGTGAGCGCGGCGGGGAGGGGAAGACAGAGGAGCGGAGGGGTGGCGGTTTGCTGTCACTGAAGCCGGCCCACTGGGCCATCGGCCCACCGGGAAACTCCCGGTAGTCCCGATGGCCAGTACATGCCTGCCCGGCGGCTCTCACGGCTCCTTCCCACTTCAGATAACCCCCACGGAGAAGCACTTCCCCGAGGAAGGTGCCTTGCGGGTGCGCTCCCGAGTCCAGCTTTTGGCGTCCCCGCCGAATGTATGACTCGGCCCGCCCCTGGCACCCGCGTCATTGGATTTGATTAACAGCAGCGGGAGCCAATGGCTGTACTGCTATCAATCTATCCAATCAAGAGCTGGGAACCCTGGGCAGTCAAGTTCCATGGCTCAGGTAAGTAAAACGGGGGGGGCCATAGGATGCATTAGGGGAAAAAACACGAAGGTTTACAGCCCCTTTAAGTCTTCTGTAAACCGGAAGTGATGTCATGGCATCGCTTCTGGGTTACTAGATCCGAGACCTGATCAAAGCCGATTCCAGCTTCATTCGGGTCTCCGGCCAGCTAGCGGATGTGCAGGCTGGTCGCTCGGGCCTCCCGGTGGAATGGGAGAGCCTGGATGAGCCGTTAAAGGCGGCGGGAGTGGGCTCGGGCCTCCCCTCCTGCTCCTTGGGATAACAGCAGAGCGGCTTCTTATAGCGGTTATTATCCCAAGAAAGCCGACCAGGGTTGAAACGTCCGCGGGTCGGGTACATGTAAATTCATCACATGTACTGAAGGGCCGGACATTTAGCGGTGGACTGGGTGCGGTCTGCGGGCCGTAGGTTGCCAACCCCTGCTATATACAGTCTCCTCTTCTTCAGCCACCTGCACACACTTGGTTCCTGCTGGCTCACTCCTTAAGGGAGCTGACAGGGCCTAACAGTCCCGTGCCTCCAGGAAGGGCTTCCTCCATGTGTAATGGCAGGATCCTTCCAGCACCCGGCCCCCAGCCCAAGGTCACCCTCCAGACTAGGTGGCACCCAGCGGGTCACCGACAGCCTCCACAGCACTATCATAGCTCCCAACTGTCCCTGATTTCGAGGGACTGTCCCTGATTTGCCCCTCATTCCTCCTCATTTGTCTCTCATTTCAGGTCTGATCTCTATATTTGTATATAAAATTCATTTTTTATCTTTCAAAAAGTGTTTCCCAGAGCTAAACCTTTCATCCAAATTCTAAATTGCTGCATTTGTACATTTTAAAAGCCAATATAAAGGATTAGTAGTGGTAAAAAAAAAGCCCTTGTGGACTTAATTAGCCTTTTTTTTGGTTAATTATCCTTTAAGGGGGTGTGGCAGGGGGCGTGTCCTATGCCTACATACGTTTGGTAGTAGGTGTCCCTCATTTCTATCTCAAAATGTTGGGAGGTGTGGCACTATATTTCCATCCTCCACCAGACTGCCCCTGCTGGCATGGCCCATATCTATTTATGAGGGAATCCTGCCCCCTGCCAGCCGTTTACTGGAGATTGGCAGAGGCCCTCATAAATATTCCAGGCAGTCCCTCCTAGCTTCCACTCACTAGCTCTAGAAGTTTCTACAACCTTCTAAACCAGGGGGAGGCGCCAAAGGAGCTGTCAGGATGAGTCACCCAGCCCTGACTCCCTGAACCCTGACCCAGATTCACAGCTCAGGCTTAGCCCTGAGCTAACTAAATGTACCTACACTAACAAACCTACACCAACAAACCTACACTACTCCTATCACACACTAGAGGGTGCTACACCTTCATACTGCCTCTCACCCAGTCATGAAGACCCTGTGCTTAATTCACTTACCCACACCTCCCAACATTTTGAGATGGCAATGAGGGACACCTACTAGCAAACGTAAGTAGGCATAAGACACGCCCCCTGCCACGCCCCCTTAAAGGAGAATTAACCCCCAAAAAAGGTTAATTAAATCCACAAGTGATTTTTTTTACCACTGCAATTTAGAAATTGGATGAAAGGTTTAGCACTGGGAAACACTATTTGAAAGATAAAAAGTGCATTTTATATACAACTATATGGATCAGACCAAAATGAGGGACAAATGAGGAGGAATGAGGGACAGAGGGACATTGCTCCAAATCGGGGACAGTCCCTCGAAATCAGGGACAGTTGGGAGCTATGCTTACCTGAGCGATCCATATGGAAGCTGCAAATCTCTGTAAATAGTCGCTATTACGACAGTGATAGCGGCAGTCTTTGGGGGTCCAAAACTCGAGTCTGTAGATCCATTATTTTAAGTGATATTAAAAGCATTTTTTTAAATAACATTTTTACCTGGTTTTGCACAGAGCAGCCCTGATCCTCCTCTTCTTGGGTCCCCTGCTGGTGTTCCATGCCCCTCCAGTCCAGCCTAGTGCCCCTAATAAAAGTAGCTTGCTATGGGGGCACCAGAACATGCTTACTCCTGAGCCACTGTTCATTCACACAAGGGGCACAGCTCAGCCCCACCCTTGCTCTCTCCTTAACCACTTCAGCCCCGGAAGGATTCCCCCCCCTTCTTGACCAGGCCGGTTTTTTTTTGCGATACGGCGCTGCGTTACTTGAACTGACAATTGCGCGGTCGTGCGACGTCATACCCAAATTAAATTCATGTCCTCCCCCCCCCCATCCACAAATAGAGCTTTCTTTTGGTGGTATGTGATCACCTCTACGTTTTTTGCGCTATAAACGGATCCAAAAAAAGTCTAAAAAAAAAAAAAATGTATTCATCAGTTTAGGCTGATAAATATTCTACATCTTTATGTTAAAAAAACCCCAATAAGCGTATATTAATTGGTTTTGCAAAAGTTATCGCGTCTACAAAAGGGGATAGATTTATTTTCTTTTCTTTATTTATTTTTTACTAGTAATGGCGCCGATCAGCGATTTTTAGCGGGACTGCGACATTGCGGTGGACACCTAACTGACATTTTTGACACTTTTTTGAGAATCGGTGACACTCATACAGTAATCGGTGCTAAAAACATGCGCTGACATTGTTCTGACCCTGGCAGGGAAGGGGTTAACATCAGGGGCGTTCAAAGGGGTTAAATGTGTTCCCTGTTTGTGATTACTAACTGTATGGGGGGCGGTGTGACGGGGGGGGGACACAGAGATCTCAGTGTCATCATGTGCCTTGTTTACTTCGGCAGATCCCCGTTCTTTCTCTTCAGGGGATGATCACGGGGGGGCGGCCGGCAGATATCGAGTCCGCCGGACCTGCTGATTGGCTCCCCCCGCTGGTCAATTCGGAGCGCTCGCGCGCCCACCAATGCTAGTGCACGAATCCCGCTGATTAGCTCCCCCCGCTGGCCAATTCGGAGCGCACACGCGCCCACGAACGCTGGCGCACGAGTCCCCGTACCGGTACGGCGATTTGCGCAGCTGAGCCACCTTGCCGCAGTACATCGGCGGCGGGTGGTCAGCAAGTAGTTAAGGGATGAATGGCTGTGATTGACAGTAGAATAAGTTAATGGCGGAGGAGGGAGAGACCCAGGAAAGCTGAGGTTTTCATGTACATCGCTGTATTGAGATGGGGCTCAGGTAAGTATTGGGGGGCGTTGGGGGTTACTGTATTACTCACCACCATAGCTCCCAACTGTCCCTGATTTGGAGCAATGTCCCTCTGTCCCTCTTTCCACCTCATTTTTCCCTCATGTTGGTCTGATCTCTATAGATGTATAAAAAATGCACTTTTTATCTTTCAAAAAGTGTTTCCCAGCGCTAAACCTTTCATCTGATTTCTAAATTGCTGCATTTGTACATTTTAAAGGCCAATATAAAGGAATACAGTAGTAGTGGTAAAAAAAGTCCTTGTGAATATAATTAACTTTTTTTTTGGTTAATTCTCCTTTAAGGGGGTGTGGCAGGGGGTGTGGCAGGGGGCGTGTCCTATGCCTACATACTTTTGTTAGTAGGTCTCCCTCATTCCCATCTCAAAATGTTGGGAGGTGTGATCACCGCTACTGCAGTGGTAGTAGGAGGAGATTCCCAGGTCCTGTGCTGATTGGCTGCCGTTCTGCAGAATGCTTTGTAGTCATTGAAAAAAAAAAAATTACAATAGTTGCAATAATATCGCAGTCCCACTACAAGGCGCTGATCGCCGCCATTACTAGTAAAAATATAAAGATTTCCATAAAAATATGCCATAGTTTGTAGACACTATAACTTCTTTTTTTTGGGGAAAAAAAAAAATCCAAGATCTGCGGGATCAGAAGTCACCACATCCCAAGAATGTAGGGAAAACACGAAACCCCCTTGATGGGTGGGACTTTTTAAAGTGACCAAAAACAATACTTGTATCATATAAAAGAAGTTTATTACAAAATAGTCTATTCGATAAAAAAGACTTATAGCGGAGTTCCGCTTAAAAAAAAAAAAAATATTAAAAGTCAGCAGCTACAAATACTGCAGCTGCTGACTTTTAATAATCGGACACTTACCTGTCCCGGGGTCCAGCGATGCGGGGGGGGGGGGGTGAAGCTCCTCATCTCCCCCTCTGTTCGGCAGTGCCAGCATTGTCACTGTGGGCGCCCGGCTGTGGATTCACAGCCGGGAACCCTCTGCGCATGCGCGAGCCGCACGCCGTGGCTGGCCGCACAATCATCTGGGACCTGTGACGCATCCCAGATGATTGCCGAGAGGGAGGGGGCGGGGAGAGGCGTTCTCCCTTCCAGCGCCGAGGGAAGTGACGTCAGGAGCCGAGGTGAGTAAGGAGGCAGATTACGAGGGACCACATAGCAACAGGCATTAAGAGGTGAGTAAAAAGAAAAAAATTCTCCAAATGTTTTTTTTTTTTTATTTATTTTATGCACATTAATTCATTTTTTTTTCTCCACTTTAAGTCGTAAAAGACAAAAGTATACATTACCATTTGTATGGATTACGATACATATACAGACACATGTAGGCTTTTTGGATGAAAATTCTTTTTTATTGAATAGATTATTTTGTAATAAACTTCTTTTATATGATACAAGTATTGTTTTTTGGTCACTTCCAAAGTCCCACCCATCAAGGAGGGGTTTCGTGGTTTTTTTTTTTTTTTTATAACTTTTTTTTTTTGTGCAAACCCAACAATATAAGCTTATTGGGATTTTTGTTACCAAAAATATGTAGCAGAATATATATCGGCTTAAATTGATGAAGAAATTGAATGTTTTACATTTTTGTTTTTTTTATTGGATCGGTTTTATTGCAGAAAGTAAAACATCGTTTTTTTTTCTCAAAATTTTCGGTCTTTTTTTTTAGCGCAAAAAAATTAAAAACCGCAGAGGTGATCAAATATCACAAAAAGAAAGCTCAATGTGTGGGGAAAAAAAGGACAAAAATTTGGGTACAGCGTCGCACGACCGCGCAATTTCAGTTAAAGTAACGCTGTGCCGTATTGCACAAAATGGCCTAGTCATGAAGGAGGGGGGGGGTAAATCTTTGGGAGCTGAAGTGGTTAATAGCAGCAGTGCCAAGTTAGGAAAACCCCTCAGCACCGGACCCAGAAGCCTGCTGCTATCACCGCAGTATATGTGACTATTACAGGGAATCAAAAGTGACATGATCCTCTAAAACGACCCTGTCCACTAGGGGGCGACGCTGCTGTGGCATTTCTATTAAGAACAAAAGACGTTGTCACCCTGTTACAGGAAGTTAAAAATGAGCAGACTCGCACCACACCTCCCAACTTTTTGAGATGGGAACGAGGGACACCTATTAGCAAAAGTGTGTAGGCAGAGGACACGCCCCCCCTGTCACGCCCCCTTAAAGGAGAATTATATGAAAAAAAGATTAGCTAAACCCACAAGTGTTTTTTTTTTTTTTTACCATGACTATTCCTTTATATTGGCTTTTGAAATGTATAAATGCAGCAATTTAGAAATTAGATGAAAGGTTTAGCACTGGGAAATACTTTTTGAAAGATAAAAAGTTCATTTTTTATACAACTATATAGATCAGACCAAAATGAGGAGGAAAGAGGGACAGAGGGACTTTGTTCCAAATCGGGGACAGTCCCTCGAAATCAGGGACAGTTGGGAGCTATGGTCACACTTATAAGCCTGCTGCTATCACTGCAGTAGCACAACTAAAACGACATGTCAGTATAACGCTATATACCAGCAGAATTTTGTTCAAAAGAACATCCATTCGATTTTATAATCATTAGTGGACAGGGGCGTAGATAAGAGGGGGGGAAAGGGGGTCAGAACCCTTCACAGAATAAAAAACAAAAAAAAAACACTACTGTGTTAGTGCTAGTCTTTGATTTTGCACATTCACTATATTGTCAAAAGTATTGGGACGCCTGCCTTTACACACACATAAACTTTAATGGCATCCCAGTCTTAGTCCGTAGGGTTCAATCAGTGGCTGCCGGTCCATTAGGGGTGCCCGGGCGCTACCCCCTATATGGTTAATGGATAGATTCAAACATAGCATGAACCTACAAGCAAGGAAAGTTACCCCCATGGGGCTTTTTAGCAGCAATATAACAAGGTTCAAAATGGAATGAAATGGAATGAAATGGAATGAAAGAAAATTCTTTATTAAAAATTCAAAAAGTTCAAATGTCATGTTACAATTAAAATATATAAAGATACCGGCTGTAGGATACATACAATATTCCAAGGTACAACGATGCAAATACAACTATACACAGTATTCCATAGTTTGATGTTTGACTGTGTAGAAAACTCCAACGCGTTTCGACCTGTGCATTTATGGTCTTCTTCAGGGGGACCTGAATTACAGTGGTGGGGGGTGGTGTTTTTTTTTTTGAAGCACCTGATTAGAGCCAGAGGCTCTAACAGGCTTTAAAATAGCAAATCAAGGTAATTATCACTGCAGGTGGTATCGCTTGTGTTCACACCGTCCTAGTAGTAGGAGATGAAGGGTGCCGGCTCAGCAAAGTCAAATGGCTAGAAAATGGAAAAAGAATGGTCGCACTCCAGAATAATGCCTTTATTGAATAAAGTTCTATCCATACATCAGAGACACAGGTCCAGATGAGAGCTGACGCGTTTCGCACCGTTAAAGGTGCTTAATCATAGCTGAAGACGATTAAACGCCTTTTACGGTGCGAAACGCATCAGTATTGATCTGGACCTGTGTCTCTGATCGATGTATGTATTAAGCTTTATTTAATAAAGGCATTATTTTTAAGTGCGGCCGTCCTTTTTCCGTTTTTCTGCCATTAGGCTTCAAAATAGGGTGGGCTCGGAGTGCAGAGC
This sequence comes from Lithobates clamitans, assembly GCA_037952925.1. Classification (NCBI taxonomy): domain Eukaryota; kingdom Metazoa; phylum Chordata; class Amphibia; order Anura; family Ranidae; genus Lithobates; species Lithobates clamitans. The sequence continues at coordinate 1,818,410 of JBBGZY010000712.1, read as the reverse complement.
ATTGCGCCAGGAGCCCACCCAGGTGTTACAACAGCGAATGAATATTCACTGGTGTAACACCGATCCTCAATCCGGCCAATCAGAAGCAGGTCTGAGACCCATTTTCCCGATTGGCCGAAAAGAAAAGACTCCCGATTTGCCGCTGAGGAGGAGGGAGGAAACGGAAGGCGCTGATGCCCGTGGAGAGCAGAGGAAGGGATAGACGTCGCCGTCACCGCCACCGCTGAGCAAGGGAAGCCGCCAGTGAAGCGCTGTATAGATGGGATAAGTGCACCAGACCCGCCCGCCAACGTACCGGCGGGAGGGGGGGTGTTACTGTTTGCCACCCCCCCAAAAAAAAGATTAACATGGCCCAACTCAATATTGAACCCTACGGACTAAGACTGGGATGTCATTAAAGTTCATGTGCGTGTAAAGGCAGGCGTCCCAATACTTTTGACAATATAGTGCCACATTAAGGACCTTACACACACTGTGCTGATCTGGCAAAAAAAAACAAAAATGCCCCTTCACTTAAATGGGCCGCCCTACGCAAGACAAATGCCCAATCTCCTAACTCCCGTACGTTCTTTTAGAGAGGAGCGCGGCGTGGTTTTGCAACGCATTTTATCGGTGTGTCCGTCGCGCGACAGGACAAACACGGCAAACGCGTACCCGCTACACCCGCAGCTCGTAGCGCAATTAACATTTAACAGCGCAAAAAAAGCGATGCGTGTTTGCAGCGCGTTGCTCGCGATGCGTGAAAAAGGGCGCGTTTCCTTTGCAGTTTGATATCGGAGGCGGTGAGCGCTGCCTTATTCTGTATTTCAGAGAAGCGACCGGAAATATAAAGCCCCTCCCCCCGCGCTATTTTCTTCACGGCAAACAGCACAATTTCTCCCTGGAAAGAAAAAATCTGAAAAGGATCCCTCAACAAAACCGCCGAACGACTTCTCCCAATGAAATCTCTTACAAGTTCGTCTTTTGCTCTTTTTTTTTCGGTTTATCACGCGTCTGCCGCAAGAGGAAACCGCGATGCATCGGAGAACGCTCCCCCCCCCCCCGTCCGTCCGTCGGGAACGACTCACCGATAAGTGACGTAACGTACGCGTTGATGCAATGCTAATTGAGGATATAAGAAGAGAATATCGGGGGGGGGAGGGGCAGAGCGTGTTTCTTGGATTAGTCGCCAGCGGGGTTGCGTTTTCCCACACATGCAGGCGGCGTTGTGGGGTCCCTCGCGGTGCTCAGCCGTCGACGCTCTTGCCAGGATGAGAGTTTTCCTATTAGTTCAGGGCTATCATTACCCTCTTACTAAACGCTTCCTGTTGCTCTTCCACCGGAGCGGAGCGGCTCCAAGATAACGCAGCGCTCCAAAAGTTCACCTCCAAGGTCTGGAGACGGCCGGCGGAGAAACGATCTGTAACTCGATCAGCTGAATTTTTTTTTTTTCTGTTGCCTGCTGCAAGGTGTGGCCCGCGAAGGAGGACATGTCAGAATACGAATCGAATGTCTGCGCAGGCCGAGCATCTGTCATAACAAGTGTCTGAAATTAATTCAGAAGCCGGTCATAAATCTCCCCCCCCCTCGTTCCGTATTATAACTGCCACCAACAGAGGTGAACTCCGTCCCTCCCCCGGTAATATTAAACGCTCCCAGTTATCCCTCCGGAGTACATCCCGTCATCAGGAATTAAAGTTGTATCAAACCCCAAAAACAGAATAAAAGCACTGTGTTGTCAAAAGTATTGGGACACCTGCCTTTAAAAAAAAAAAAAGAAAACCTCTTCGCAAATACCGTATGACCTAAAAAAAATTGCAATGATTGCCATTTTATTCCCTAGGGTCTCTGTTAAAATATACACTATATTACCAAAAGTATTGGGACACCTGCCTTTACCGCACATGTACCGGTCTTTCAAAATCGAGTACCGATACTTTTTCTTTTTCTCACTGATACCAATTACTGATACATATACTATATTGTCAAAAGTATTGGGACGCCTGCCTTTACACACAAATGACATCCCAGTCTTAGTCCGTAGGGTTCAATATTGAGTTGGCCCACCCTTTGCAGCTATAACAGCTTCAACTCTTCTGGGAAGGCCGTCCACAAGGTTTAGGAGTGTGTCTATGGGAATGTTTGACCATTCTTCCAGAAGAGCATTTGTGAGGTCAGGCACTGATGTTGGATGAGAAGGCCTGGCTCGCAGTCTCCGCTCTAATTCATCCCAAAGGTGTTCTGTCAGGTTGAGGTCAGGACTCTGTGCAGGCCAGTCAAGTTCCGCCACCCCGAACTCGTTCATCTATGTCTTTATGGACTTTGCTTGATGAGCTGCACTGACGGGCACTAATAGGTGACACTGGTACTGATAGGTGGCACTGATGAGCTGCACTAATAGGTGGCACTGATAGGTGACACTGGTACTGATAGGTGGAACTGATAGGTGGCACTGGCACTGATGAGCTGCACTGACGGGCACTAATAGATGACACTGGTACTGATAGGTGGCACTGGCACTGAAGAGCTGCACTGATAGGTGGCACTGATAGGTGACACTGGTACTGATAGGTGGCACTGATAGGTGACACTGGCACTGATGAGCTGCACTAATAAGTGGCAATGATAGGTGACAATGGCACTGACAGGTGGCACTGATGAGCTGCACTGATAGGTGACACTGGTACTGATAGGTGGCACTAGTAGGTGACACTGGCACTGACAGGTGGCACTGATGAGCTGCACTGATAGGTGACACTGGTACTGATAGGTGGCACTGATAGGTGACACTGGTACTGATAGGTGGCACTGATAGGTGACACTGGCACTGATGAGCTGCACTAATAAGTGGCAATGATAGGTGACAATGGCACTGACAGGTGGGACTGATGAGCTGCACTGATAGGTGACACTGGTACTGATAGGTGACACTGGCACTGATGAGCTGCACTAATAAGTGGTAATGATAGGTGACAATGGCACTGACAGGTGGCACTGATGAGCTGCACTGGTAGGTGGCACCAATAGGTGACACTGGCACTGATAAGTCGCACTGATGAGCTGCACAGATAGGTGACACTGGTACTGATAGGTGGCACTAATAGGTGACACTGGCACTGACAGGTGGGACTGATGAGCTGCACTGATAGGTGGTACTGATAGGTGGCACTGGCACGGATGAGCTGCACTAATAAGCACTGGTAGTGATAGGCCTAGGAGGCCCTGACAAGCCTCCCAAACAGTTAACCCTCTTCAGGCAGAGCCAGTACACTGAGCTGCACTTATCTGCCCGTCTTCCCCAGCCCCATGCAGAGGCGGAGCTTACTTGTTCTTGTACTTGTACGGCGCTGCCTCCTCCTTGCTTGCAGTTGGCGCCGGCGCACGGCCCACACTGCTTTCCCACAAGTCTCTCGGGCCGGCCTCTGGGTGACGTCATGTCGCCCCGGGACATTAAGGGGAGGAGCGCGCTCAGCCTAGTACAGAGGCTATGCAGCGCAGCATTCTCTGCAAGGCGATGTATGTAGCGGCCGTCACCGCAGGCCGGCTCACTGTCTTGGACCTATAAGTCAGCTGTCTCATGAGACTGCAAGGCAATGTAGCGGCTGGCGGCCGTCCGGTAATTGTGTGTAGAATCTATAATTCGGCCCTGGGAAGAAGAGCCACTCACGAGCGTCCCCCTTCATTTGGCGCCCATGGCACTTGCCATATGTGCCATACCCGGGATACGCCACTGTGTGCATGAAAAGGCAGGCGTCCCAATACTTTTGGCAATATAGTGTATACATGAAATCAAATCTTTATTATTTTGTGGAAATAACATGGTGTGGGAGGATTTCTACCAGTCACAGGTTGTGTCACGCCCCCTCCAGCCTGTGTCTTAGAATAAGAGGGAGGTGAAGCTTCCATTAATCTACATGTAATATCCCGCCCCCATTGTGTTTAGCTGGTTAGTGGGCATGGAGGAGGAGGAGGAAGGAGGGAGTGGGCTGTCATTTACCACGGTGTATATGCCCACATGTGGGTCTCTATAGTCACATGGGCTGCTCAGATATCTGTCAGGGTCGGGCTCAGCCCTTCCTTCCCAGAGCTGGCCGCTCAGCTATCGGCTAATTGCCAGGTCCTATCTCTCCACAGTTACTCAGCTGTTGATGATATCCTGCTCGTCAGTCCTGCCTACTTAAGCTATTCAACCTAGATGATCTCTGCCTTTGCCTTGGTCAACATCACAGAGACTCATCTCCTGCGATCCTGCTTAAAGACTTGCTTTGCTGACATCCCTTCTGGCTCCAGATCCTGCTTGCTGTTGCACTACATTGATCCCTGACTTCTGGCTTGGCTGACTATCCGTTCCGGTTACTGAACTTTGGCTATGTTTTGACTACGTTTGTTCTTTTTACTTTTATTATTAAACAAGTCTGATTGAACTGTACTCCTGTCTCGGTCTGATTTCATGGTTTCTGACAATGTGATAGGAAGAAAAAGCATAGAAACTCACTGAAAACTGAGCATGTGCAGAGTTGTCAACACTGCTCTGCAAAATCCCTAGCTGCATTGGGGACATGGACAGAAGGGGGAGACAGAGAGCAGCAGGATCAACCAGGTTTTTTTTTTTGCAGAACACAGAAAAGGAATCTCATAGTGACTGAGTATGAACAGCGTGTAATATACCATTTACTGATCTTTTTTTTTTTTTATGTGGGTTTAATGACACTTTAGCTATCCCAGCTCATGGCATTGTGAGAAGCTCGCAGTGTGCGGTGAAATCAGAGGAATCGGTTTCAGTAAAGGAGAGGAGCCGCTACAACCACGCAAGACTAAAAGGAAGGCTGGAGGTCAGATTCAGGCTCCATTCACACCTAGGCGATTAAAATCGCAGCAAAATGCAGGGTGCGTTTGCAATGCCAATGCCACCCCAAATGTGGTGCGATTTTCCCGCGATCGTCGCGCGACAAACTGCCGTAAAATCGTGCAAAAAAAAATTGCAGGAGACGTGCCACCCAAAAGAAGTTCTGGATTTGGCTTGCGCAATTTAGTCGCGTGACTAATCGCAGCGCAATCACACCGCGTTTGGGGAGCCATTGAGAAAGAATGGCATCGCAAATGTGTCCTGCGTTTTGCCGCGACTCTGGAATGGTAGGTAGAATTTTTTGCCATCCGCCTGCGATTTAAAATCGCCTAGCTGTGAATGGAGCCTTAAGCATGTTATGGTGCAGTCAGGTTTTCAGTGCAGACGGAGTTCAGGCTCTGGACGTCTCCGTTATTCGCTCTGTAAGAACAGTGGCACGCCGCGATGTTGGCTTGTTGGCACTCCTCATTTAACATGCTTTCCTTGGCTAACCGAAGCCGCTCTCGCTCGGGATTTCCTGCTTCTAATATTAACGTTCAAAGAAAAGATCAAATTATTAAATAAATAGAAAATGGGCAAAAAAATAAAAATTCAGAAAGTATCTTACAGCACCTGCAGACGTTATTGGGTCAGATCAGTGCTGTGAAAGGTGCGGATCGCGGCTTCTCCATGTGGGGGGTGTGAAGGGTCGGAATTCGGGAGAGTTGTTCCTGTAGCACCCTGATGTTTAGGCGGGGTCACTCCGAAATTTACTTTCCAGGTGTATTCGCCTTGGCCAATCGTGAGGAATCAATTGATTTCACCCTAAAGCCTCGTACACACGATCGGATTTTTTGGATGACAAGCTGTTGGCGGAAAATCCGACCGTTTGTGCGCTCCATGGGACAATTGTTGTCGGATTTTCCGCGGACGAATGTTGGATGGCAGGCTTTAAAATTTTCCGTGGACAAATGTCTGTTGTCGGATTTTTCCAAGCGTGTGTACACAAGTCCGTCGGACAAAAATCCAAAGTACAAACAGGCATGCTCGGAAGCAAGGACGAGCCGGAAGCGGTCGGTCTTGTAAACTCGCGTTCGTAATGGAGAATTAACATTCGTGACGCGGCAACTTATGAAATCTGGAAATGCAGCGCACAATTCTTTTCTTCTTTAATGGGATAATAATGAAGCTGCTTTGCTGGTGATACTGATGGAGTTATTGCAAACAAATTTTCAAAGGCTTTTTTTTTTCTAGTGATATCAAGAATATTATTATGCTTTTTTTTTTTTTTTGGTGCAAGTTACCACAACACCATTATCCTGTAGTTTTTAAGATGAAAGATACAACTATGTTGGTGTCCCTTGTTAATTTTACATTGTATTTTTTAAAATGTAACTGCCGACTCCCAAACTGTCATTTGAAGTAAAACACACAGCCAAGTATAAGAGACCTTTCACACTGGGGCGGGCGGGCGTCGGCGGTAAAGCTGCGCTTTACTGTCATTTTAGTGGCGCTAATCGACCGCTAGCGGGGGCTTTTAACCCTCCGCTAGCGGTCGAAAAAGAGTTTAAAACCGTCCGCAAAGCACCGCTGCAGTATTCAAAACGCAAAAAATTTTTAATCCGCGCCGTTGGCTGCCGAGTAAACTGGAAGTGACGCTGTGACGACGCTTCCGTGTTACTACATTGAAGACCCGATCGAAGCCGGTTCCGGCTGTGTTTCAGGACTCCGGCCAGCCAGCGGACGTGCCAACTGGTCGCTCTGGTGGGACAGGAGACCCGTATAGTGCGGGGGGGGGGGTTTGGGGGAACGTCCCCTCCAGCTCCTTTTGATAACGGGCGAGCTCTAAAGAAATGGTACCTCCGGCTGCGGGCATCACCCCGGTACAACCACTTCAACAAAATGACGTACAGGTACGTGATTTTGCGTGAAGTGTAAGGGGGTTTGCGAAGGGGTCAGAAAGCCTACAGCTGGCTCTTCTGGGTGCGGGTCTACCTCTCGCCGACCTCTACCCCTGTTCAGGGCCTCCACTTGCTCGGCTACATCTGCCTGATGGTGGGGTCTCTGCCTCCCATGCCCCAACTGCCCTAGGGCTCCTCCCAGCCTGGCTTCTATATGGGCATGACTCACCTATGACACCACTACATGAGGGCTCTTACTAAAAGGGGCCTAGCACCTAGGGTTGCCACCTGTCTGGGATCCACCCGGACGGTCCGGGTTTTGAATTGTGTGTCCGGGTTTCAGACCACCTGAAACCTGGACACAATATTCAGAATGGACCGTGGCTCCCCAAGTAGCCACCAAGTACCACAACCACCAAGTGCAAAGGTGTGCACAGGGGCCCCACCCCCATCCACAGACAGGAGAGAGGGCTTGATCTGCTCCTCCTTCTCATGCGCCTTCCCCTCTGTCTGCCCACCGACACACCAATCCCATTCTGTGCCTTGGGAAGGGGATGTGTGGGCTGGGAGTTTGAAGCTCAGCAACCGGCAGATACATTGTGGATGAAAGGTGTCGATGTCTGAGCCCCCACTCTCCCTCCCGTCTCTCTCTCCTGCCTCCAAGTGAGTGAGTACACTAAGGTAAGGGGGACTCTGATGTAAGGGGGGCTTTGGAAACCCTAATTTAACCACTTCAGCCCCGGAAGAATTTACCCCCTTCCTGACCAGAGCACTTTTTGCGATACGGCACTGCGTCGCTTTAACTGACAATTGCGCGGTCGTGCGACGTTGCACCCAAACAAAATTGGTGTCCTTTTATTCCTACAAATAAAGCTTTCTTTTGGTGCTATTTGATCATCTCTGGTTTTTTTTTTTTTTGTTGCACTATAAACAAAAGAAGAGCGACAATTTTGAAAAAAAAAGCAATATTTTTTATTTTTTGCTATAATAAATATCCCCCAAAAATATATAAAAAAACTAATTTTTTCCTCAGTTTTTGTATTCTTCTACATATTTTGGTAAAAAAAAATCGCAATAAGCCTATATTGATTGGTTTGCGCAAAAGTTTTTGCGTCTACAAAATAGGGGATATATTTATGGCATTTTTTCATTATTTTTTTTTATTAGTAATGGCGGCGATCTGCGATTTTTACCGGGACTGCGTCATTATGGCGGACAAATCGGACACTTTTGACACTATTTTGGGACCATTGTCATTTATACAGCGATCAGTGCTATAAAAATGCACTGATTACTGTATAAATAACACTGGCAGGGAAAGGGTTAACCACTAGGGTGCGATCAAGGGGTTAAGTGTGTCCTAGGGAGTGATTCTAGCTGTGGGGGGGAGGGGCTACCTAGGACAGGACAGCGATCACTGCTCCCGATGACAGGGAGCAGTAGATCTCTGTCTTGTCACTAGGCAGAAGGGGGAAATGCCTTGTTTACATCACCCCGTTCTGCCGTTCTGTGACACGATCGCGGGACACCGGCAGGCACCGAATCTGCAGGTCCCGCGGGCACGGTCACGGAGCATGCAGCACGTGCGCGCCCACAATGCTGTTTCCTAAGGGGGACGTATCTGTACGCCCATTTGCGCAGCCATGCCATTGTGCAGATGTATATCGTCGTCCACTGGTCGGCAAGCGGTTTAGGGGGAATGCTGGGAACTCTGATGTAAGTGGGAGGTTTGGTGAGCAGAAACTCCCTTACATCAGAGTTCCCCTTTGCACTAACAGTGTCCCCCTTTAAAAAAAATTTGCCCCTCACCGCTAAAGTGTTCGAGTTTGGCTTGAAGAAAAGGTGGCAACCCTACTAACACCTGATGACACGGCTTTCTGTAAATGGACACTACTCTGGAACAGAGCCACCTAGTGGCAGACTAGCTAACTGCACCTGCTTACAACTGCATCATACCGCACACTAGGGTTGCCACTTTATCTTCAAGCCAAACCTGAACACTTTAGTGCCCCACAGTACATTTTTTTTTTTTGTATACATTATAGGATTGTAACAGACCTGGGACACCTTTGGGCACCCCAAAGAGAATAGTATTGCGGCACACATAGTGCCCCCCCTCACCCTCCTGTCACGGCCTGTTAAGAGCCACATTCCTGTCTGAATAATGTGTCCGGGTTTCAGGTGGACTGAAACCTGGACACAGGATTCCAAACCTGGACTGTCCGGGTGGATCCCGGACAGGTGGCAACCCTATCACGCAACCAGCTGCTGCATTGTAACACAGCGGCTGGTAGGAATAGGCCATTGCGCCGTTGTGTTTTAACGCACTAAAATGCACGCATCCAGGATCTCCATAAACCCAAGGCGCCTGTTTTCATCTCAGCATGTCCATTTTTTCCCCTTCATTTTAGTGCGTTGGGAGGCTCAGCGGCAACGCATCAGAATACATGCGTTTTCATGCATTTTTCAATGGGTCCTGACAAGCCTTGGTCAATGGCGTTAACTTCATCCACTCCAAATCCTGAATTCAAAAAAGTGGCAAAGTTGTGTTATTGAGGCTCTTGACTTTGGACATGACAAGCCGCATCCCATTCTTTTAAATGGCACCACCCATTCAGATCGGTGTGGCACTTCCCGCGAAAACGACGTACCTGTACGTCATTTAGAGGAAGGGGTTGTACCGGGGTGATGATGCCTGCAGCTGCGGGCTGAACTCCGGGACCGTTTTTGTAGAGCGGACGGTCGACTTTCTGGTGATAACGACAGATGCGGCTTAGCAGCCGCTCAGCCATTATCACATGGAACAGGAAGGGGGGGGAATCCCCCCCTCCCGCCGCTCCGCCCAGGACTTCCCGTCTCACCGTCACGTCCGCTGTAGTAACCCAGAAATAGGGTTGCCGCCTTTTCTTCAAGCCAAACCCGAACACTTTAGAGGCTCAGGGAACATTTTTTTTTTTTTTTGTGGTATACACTACAGCATGGGTGCTCAACCTGTGGCCCTCCAGCTGTTACAAAACTACAATTCCCATCATGCTTCTGCCTTTGGGAGTCAAGCTTGTAACTGTCAGCGGCTTGCAATGCCTCATGGGACTTGTAGTTCCGCAACAGCTGGAGGGCCACAGGTTGAGCTCCCATGCACTACAGGATTCTCAAAGACCCAGGACACCTTTAGGTGCCCTAAGGGGAATAGTAACACATACCTCCCAACTGTCCCTGATTTCGAGGGACTGTCCCTGATTTGGAGCAATGTCCCTCTGTCCCTCATTCTTCCTCATTTGTCCCTCATTTTGGTCCAATCTATATAGATGTATATAAAATGCACTTTTTATCCATCAAAATGTGTTTCCCAGCGCTAAACCTTTCATCTGATTTTCATCTGATTTCTAAATTGCTGCATTTGTAAATTCCAAAATCCAATATCAATGAATAATAGTGGTAAAAAAAAAAAAGCACTTGTGGGTTTAACCAATCTTGTTTTTTGTACAATTCTCCTTTAAGGGGGCGTGGCAGGGGGTGTGTCCTATGCCTGCATACTTTTGATGAGAGGCAATGGCGTCCCTGGGGGGGGGGGGGCAGAGGGGGCCCTGACCCCCCCCCAACATTATGCTGTGTCCCACCATGTGCCCCCCCCAATAAAACATTTTTTTTTTTTTACAAAATATCAATGTCTAAGAGGGAGAGAGTCCCCAGTCAGCCTATGGAGATTTTTAAGTACCGTAGTTTGTCGCCATTCCACGAGCGGGCGCAATTTTAAAGCGTGACATGTTAGGTATCAATTTACTCGGCGTAACATCATCTTTCACATTATACAAAAAAATTGGGCTAACTTTACTGGTTAGTTTTTTTATTTTATTCAGTGAAATGTATTTTTTACCAAAGTGGGCTAACTTTAATTTTTTTTTTTTTTATTCAAAAAAGTGTATTTTTTATTCCCCAAAAAAATGCGTTTGTAAGACCGCTGAGCAAATACGTTGTGACATAAAGTATTGCAACGATCTCGATTTTATTCTCTAGGGCCTCTGCTAAAACTACTTTGATGCAACTTTTGGACCAGAGATTGTGAAGTCAAAGTCGCATCAAAGTCGCACGGGAAATCATGGGATTTTGGAGTCGCGTGTGAATGGAGCCTCACGCATGTCAGTACACGAATGAAAGGCACCTTGACGCACCGGAATGCACCTGTCTAATGCAGAGAAATATGTCTAGATTTAAATGGACAATATAATTTTTTTTTTTCCTATTTTTCCGCGAAGTGATGATGTCATAGCCTTGTTATTTTTGCAACCAATCTCGGAGCTAAGAATACGTGGGAAGCCTGATACCAGAGCGCTGGGAATATTGGAAATGCTTTCAGGTTTGCTGGACTCCGCCTTGGCCCGCGTCGTACATTTCTGGGCACCACATCATAGGCACCGAATTATAGGACTGGAAAGAGTACAAAAAAGAGCAACAGAAGTTATAAAGACGGCGAGGATTACAGCGAGGAGGAGCGCGACGAAAAAAATCGCCTTTGTTTAGTCTGTGGCGGAGAGACCTGGGGGGGGGGGGGGGGAGAGAGATTGGCGCGAACGGCCCGAGACAGGACTATTCAAAGTCGGCAGGAGATCTCCCCACTGATCACTGTACGCTATGGGGTTCATTTACTGAAGGCAAATAGACTGCGCACTCTGCAAAGTGCAGTTTCTCCAAAACTTAGTAAATGAGGTGAAGCTTCACATTGCAAAGAGTATCCAATCACGTACAAGGAAAAAAGAAAAAAAAAACTGTATTTTTGCTGGCACATGATTGGATGATGGAAGTCGGCAGAGCTTTCCCTCATTTACTATGCTCTGGAGCAACTGCTCTTGCAAAGTACAAAGTCTTTTTGCCTTTAGTAAATCTAACCCAATGTTTATGTAGAGTGCACGCACCTTCCACACCATAACAACACAGATATAATGGGGGTTATTTACTAAAGGAAAATCCATTGAGCACTACAAGTCCACTTGGAAGTTCAGTCACTGTAGATCTGAGAGGGACATGCAAGGAAAATAAAAAACAGCATTTTGATTGTATGATAGAAACCAGCAGAGCTTCCCCTCATGTCAGATCTTCCCCTCAGATCTCCAGCGACTGAACTTCCAAGTGGACTTGCAGTGCACAATGGATTTGCCTTTAGTAAATCAACCCCAATGTATTAAGCTTTGACATTTTTTGTCAACCATCTTTAACTACGTGCCGCCCGCCCACCGCCAAATGACAGAGGGACGATGCGGCTCTCGTTCTGGGATGCCGTTATATGAACAGTGGCAATTGCGGCAACGCCGTGTTACTAGGGCACAACGCGCCCCCCCCTCTCTATAAAGAACCGTGCCCGCGGCACTTTAATCATGTGATCGGCTGTGTCCAATCACAGCTGGTCACATGTAAACACGGAGATGCCCTTAATCGACGCTCCTCGCCTCACACTGACAGACTGTGTGGCGAGGAGAGCCGATCAGCGGCGTCTCCTCGCAGGGAACAACAAAACATGTAATCAGGGCACTGATCGTCAGTGCCCTGATTACAATATAGCGCCACCAAGTCACCAATCAGTGCCAGCAATCAGTGCCCACAAGTGCCACCAATCAGTGCCCATTAGTGCTGCCAGTCAGTGCTGTCTATCAGTGTCGCCTATCAATGCTGCCCATCAATGCCCATCACTACTGTCCATCAATGCCCATCAGTGCTACCCATCAGTGCCCATCAGTGCCGCCTATCCATGCCGCCTATCAGTGCCCACCAGTGCCGCCCATCAGTGCCAATCGATGCCACCTATCAGTGCCTATCAGTGCCGCCTATTAGTGCCCATCAGTGCCACATATCAGTGGCACCTATCAATGCCCATAAGTGCGGCATATTAGTGCCTCCTCATCAGTGCCACCTCATCAGTGCCCGTACGTGCCACCTCATCAATGCCCACCAGTTCTGCCTATCAGTGCTTATCAGTGTCGCCTCATCAGCGCACATCAGTGAAGGAGAAAAATTACTTATTTACAAAATGTGACACAGTAATTGCACAATGCTCTTTCAAATGCAATTTTGTTTTTGAAAAAATACACATTAATTAATTAGAAAAAAAACACAATATTAACCCCATTTTTTTTTTTTTTTTTTTTTTTAATGATGTGAAAGATGAGTAATGAGAAAGAAGAAAGAAAGGAAGGAAGGAAGGAAGGAAGGAAGGAAGGAAGGAAGGAAGAAAGAAAGAAAGAAAGAAAGAAAGAAAGAAAGAAAGAAAGAAAGAAAGAAAGAAAGAAAGAAAGAAAGAAAGAAAGAAAGAAAGAAAGAAAGAAAGAAAGAAAGAAAGAAAGAAAGAAAGAAAGAAATGGGGGGGGGGGGGGGAATAAATGAGTGAAGGGAAAGAAAGAAAGAAGAAATACTGTAGCTGCTGACTTTTAATTTTTGGACACTTACCTGTCCCAGGATCCTGCGATGTCGGCACCCCAGACAATTTTCGGATCAGCTCCCAGGTGTAGGCGCCGCCATTCCTTGTAAGGAAAACCTTTCGGCTTCACAGCCGGTTTCCTACTGCGCATGTATGAAGCGCACTATGCATGCTAATTGGCCCAGCGGCAGAGAAAAGAGGAGGGGGCCAAACTTCAGAGGGCCGGTGCAGCGGCGCTGTCTCCTGGAAGAGGGGAAGGGTATCTGTCAAAAACAGCTGCCTGTTCCCCCTTCCCCCTTCCCCCATGAAAGGTCCAAAATGTGGCACCGGAGAGGGGGGGAGCGGATAATTGGGGGTTCCACTTTTGGGTGGAACTCAGCTTTAAGCTGCCCATACGTTATACAACTTTCTTATTCAATTTCCTTTAGATTTACCTTCAACTATATAGCACCTAACAGCATACAAATTGAAAGTGTTTAGGTTTTGACCTCATATTATATGGTTTTGGTAAATCTAAAGAAAAATTGTACAGTGTATGGCCAGCCTTAATGAATGAGGTGAAGTTCTGCTGACTTCCATCTTCCAATCATGTGCGATCAAAAAAATGTTGTTTTTGCACCTGATTGGGTATTCTGCGGAAAGTGAAATTTCACCGCACTCCCCAAGCTAAGGGAAAATTCTCTTGCAAAATGGACATTCTATTTTCCTTTAAGTAAATCCGCCCCGTCGTGTATAAACCGTCACAAAAGCGGTGCATATACATAGAGAGATTATATTTAGTTTTCCAGCACAGATAAGACAGTCAGACACAATATTCCAGCCTATAAAATGTTCCTCACTGGAAGGTAATCCAACCTAATTCACTTAACCTCTTATTGTCTAATATTTCATAAATATATTTTTCACCTTGTCAAAACATGTAGCCTTGGATTCTTCCAGTAAGTTTATATTAGGATAAAGGATAATAGTTTGCAGATGTGAACATATACCATAGTGGGCTGAAAGATTACTGTACCTGAAATATTCAATCTTTTATATGAAAAAGCTGCTTTAGGCTCTGCCAATAGAAAAAAAATAAAATCTATTTTGTTCTAAAAAAGAAAAAGAAAATATATATATCTAGATATATATATATATCTATATATCTAGATATATATCTAGATATATATATAGACATATATATATCTATATCTATATATATATAGAGAGAGAGAGAGAGAGAGAGAGAGAGAGAGAGAGAGAGAGAGAGAGAGAGAGATAGATAGATAGATAGATAGATAGATACATAGATAGATATAGATAGATATTGATATAGATAGATATATCTATATATCTAGATATATATACAGGGCTCTTTTTCAGCGGAACGCATTTCCGGCATGAGGTACTAGAGTGTGCTGGAGGGTCTATTGATGTTGGTTGCTGGGGGATCTATGGTCCTGGGGGGGTCTATTGTTGTGGTGGGGTCTAGTGTTGCTGGGGAGGTTTATTGTTGCTGGTGGGGGATCTACTGTTGCTGGAGGGGGGTCAATTGTTGCTGGGAGGGTTCTACTCCAGAGGGAGGGGTCTATAGTTACTGGCTGTTGGGAGATCTGCTGTTGCTAGTGGGGGGTCTATTGTTGCTGGGGTGGGTGGAGGGGGGGGATTTGTTTGTGGTGGCTCTGTTGTTGGATGGATCTTTTGTATCTGGGAGAAGGGGGGGGGTGGTCTATGGTTGAAGTGGGGTCTGTTGTTGTTGGCTGCAGGGGATCTCTTTTATTGCTATCTATTTTATTGCTCTTCTTGTTATCAGTGTTAAACTCCATACAATTTTTTTGGTTCTTTATTCCTTAAAAGGGGTGGTAGTGGGAGGTGGGTAGGAGGCGGAGCCAAGGGGTGATTCGCGAGGTGGGCAGCACCTGCACCTATTCCATGAGAAAAAAGTTATATATATGGCTATATAATATTGTCAAAAGTATTGGGACGCCTGCCTTTACACGCACATGAACTTTAATGGCATCCCAGTCATAGTCCGTAGGGTTCAATATTGAGTTGGCCCACCCTTTGCAGCTATAACAGCTTCAACTCTTCTGGGAAGGCCATCCACAAGGTTTAGGAGTGTATCTATGGGAATGTTTGACCATTCTTTCAGAAGTGCATTTGTGAAGTCAGGCACTGATGTTGGACGAGAAGGCCTGGCTCACACTCTAATTCATCCCAAAGGTGGGTTGAGGTCAGGACTCTGTGCAGGCCAGTCAAGTTCCTCCACCCCCAAACTCCGGTGCAGGGAATGGTGGGGATAGTTTAATGTCCTCTGTAAAAGGAAGAGTTATAATAGCAACTTTAACAGTAATACTAATAATAATAAATATTAGACTAAAGGTAAATCATATAATTGGATATTCATCCTAAGCTCTTTCATAGAAGTATTGGAAGTTATTGACTTTGTTAAACTGTTCCATTATTGCCCCGACTTGAAATCTTTCATCTAATAATGACTTTGAACAGCGGTCTTAATTATTTCGGAGACATTGATGGATGGACCCCGCTGCTACATTTGCACATATTATTTTCCTGCACTCTGGATTTGTTCCAGATGTGACGGTGATTAAAGTTTGTTCTGAAGATAAGGACATCGTTAGGGGTTAATGCATCCTATGACAGAACCTTCATAATTTTATTTGGAAATTAATAACACGTGGAAATTTATTTTTTTTTGGCCAAGATCTTATTTTGCTTTTAATAAAAAGAGGGGCCACAACATTTAGTTAAAAGGGTAACTGATAGATTGTTATTTATTGTTGCAAATAAAATACAATCATCTAAATAATAAAAAAAGAAAAAAAGAAAAAGAATGAGTGCAATGTGGCGGCGTGTAATTTAATCATAAATAAATTTAAAGGAAAACACGTGGCTACAATAATTAAAATATACAAGAAACAGCCCAGAAACAAACTTACTAATGGAAATGATTCAATGTTTCCAATGTCCTTTTTATCCTTTAGAATAATCAAGTTAAGTCTTCAGAAACATGCAAGTCTGGGGCATCAATAAATACCCTATGCTTTGAGGAACTTTGTTTAACCTTTGGCTCTTGCTGAGATTGTGATCTGTGACTCATCACGTTTGATTTTAAATACCAGTAGATCAGATTAATATTTTTAGGGTCAATACACATTCTCAGCCAACGAATAAATCATGGGGATTAGATGACATCTTCTGCTAAAACTGCTAGCCATTTTTGTATGAAGGTTTTGGGGGAGCCTCAGGAGGAAACTGTGACCTATCAACAAGGAAAGATGTACCCTCATAAACAGTGTACCTCACAGTGAAGTCCAGGACAGTTCTGGTGACACAGGCTAATGACTGGAGGGATCCCAGACCCAAGGATATGCCAGGCCCCCATCCTCAACATTTTTGTACGAAGACTTTGTGGAAGGCTCTGTTGAAAATGTGACTTACCAACAATCGAAGATGTTCCCCTTATAAACAGTGAACCTCATAGTGAAGTCCAGCGCAGCTCTGGTGACACAGGCAAATGGCTGGAAGCATTCCAGATCCAATGATATTCCATACCCCTATCCTCAACATTTTTGTACAAAGATTTTGTAGGAGCCTCAGGAAAATGTGACTTATCAACAAAGGGAAGATGTACCCTCATAAACAGTATACCTCATAGTGAAGTTCAGGGTAGGTCTGGTAACACAGGCAAATGACTGGAGGGATACCAGACCCAAGCATATGCCAGACCCCCATCCTCGACATTTTTGTATGAAGGCTTTGGGAGGTTTAGGAGAAAAATGTAACTTATCAACAAACGAAGATGTACCCTCATAAACATTGAACCTCACAGTGAAGACCAGGACAGCTCTGGTGACACAGACATATGCTTGGAGGGATACCAGACCCAAGGATATGCCAGACCCCCATCCTCGACATTTTTGTACGAAGGCTTTGTAGGTGGCTCAGGAGGAAAATGTGACTTATCAACAATTGAAGGTGTACCCTCATTAACAGTGAACTTCACAGTGAAGTCCAGGGCAGTTCTGGAAACACAGGCAAATGTCTGGAAGCATCCCATACCCACGGATATTTCAGACCCCTATCCTCAACATTTTTGTACAAAGGCTTTGTGGGAGCCTCAGAACTAAAATGTGACTTATCAACAAAGGGAAGATGAACCCTCATAAATACCTCATAGTGAAGATCAGGCAGGTCTGGTAACACAGGTAAATGGCTGGAGGGATACCAGACCCAAGGATATGCCAGACCCCCATCCTCAACATTTTTGTATGAAGGATTTGTAGCAGGCTCAGGAGAAAAATGTGACTTATCAACAAACGAAGATGTAACCTCATAAACAGTGAACCTCACAGTGAAGTCCAGGACAGTTCTGGTGACACAGGCTAATGGCTTGAAGGATCCTAGACCCAAGGATATGCAAGTCCCTCATCCTGAACATTTTTGTACGAAGGTTTTGTGGGAGCCTCAGAGGGAAAATGTGACATATCACAATCAAAGATGTACCCTCATAAACAGTGTACCTCACAGTGAAGTCCAGGGCAGTTCTCGTAACACAGGCAAATGACTGGAAGGATCCCATACCCAAGGATATGCAAGACCCCTATCCTCAACATTTTTGTACAAAGGCTTTGTGGGAGTACTCAGAAGGAAAATGTGACTTATCAACAAAGGGAAGATGTACCCTCATAAATAGTGTATCTCATAGTGAAGTCCAGGGCAGCTCTGGTAACACAGGCAAATGGCTGGAGGGATACCAGACCCAAGGATATGCCAGACCTCCATCCTCGACATTTTTGTACGAAGGCTTTGTAGGAGGCTCAGGAGAAAAATGTGACTTATCAACAATCGAAGATGTACCCTTATAAACAGTGAACCACACAGTGAAGTCTAGGACTTCCTGGGTGACATCAATGACCAAATATGTTCATGATCATATTTGGGCAATGACGTCAGACAACATCACTGGCTGATCAAGGAGCTGTCATTCTCATCAAGAGTTTGTTGGCCTAGTATGGTTCGGGAAAGGGAGCTCAATGCCCCACCCTTTTCTGTCCAGCCAGATTGCATGCCATGATAAGGAGTGTGGGGAGTAGGGCACTCTGGATAACAAGGAGACTTTAACAAACAGTACATGACTGGCTCTTGAAATGTGATTAATGCACCACAGCAGCACTTCAGAAGATGGAAGCACACTCTATAGGAAAAACAAAGCAGAGAAGAAAGCGCTTCTAAGTGCAGTAATAAAACTCTTTAATGACAAGGAAGGGTTAAAAACACTTACAAGATGGAAGTAAAAAAACAGGCATTTCAATGAATCCAAAACATCCAATGGGATGCCTCCTGGGAGTAAAGACAGCTGCAGGTGGAAGTTCCAGCTGACCAGCGGTGGGAAACATTGTGTCTCTGATCCAAGATAGAGAGCCGTACTGTCAGGGCCAGCATGGAATGCAGGCAACCGGAAGTGATGTCAGAGTGGGCGGGGCATGTTTCGGAGCATGAACCAGAAGAAGGAGCGACTGGGCATGTTCTGACAACATGTCCCACCCACTCTGACGTCACGTCCCGCCCTTGCTGACGTCACCCTTCCTTGTCATTAAAGTGTTTTATCACTGCATTTAGAAGCACCTCTTCTCTGCTTTGTTATGCCATGATAAGGGTCTGGTATGAAATTTGTAAAAGTTTTTGCACGGATTCCATTCAAAATCCGTTTTTTTTTTTTTGTTTTTTTTTTTGGGAGGTCCCTGTTAAAAACCCATATCAGAGGCCCATATATGATCAGAGAAGTAAAAAAAAACAAAAATAAGAAAAAATCCAAATGGTAGTCCAGTTGTATTAGAAAAAAAAACACTTCAACGTCATCATTGGTCACAATTTCAAATAACAAAAGGTTTAGGCTTCATTGTAGAATGGAAGGCAGAGGCACGAAAATCACTGGTTTCTGTGCCTGTGCGTCATGAACCATAGGCTTTGAAAAATAACTTTAGTGTAACTTTAGTGTTGTACTTTAGTCTATTGACTGTACTGCCACATCCCGGATGACTATTTACCAAAAAAGAAGGAACCTCCTATGGGACTTTAAGGGCAGTAGATAGAGCGTAACCAAAGTGTATAAGTAAGTATACATTATAATACAAATGATTAAAACTATTTTGTCCATCAATTCATAGGTATTGAAAATCATAACAATCAATGTACAATATTATACAATACTCTGAAATAGAAGGTGGTTGGCCCCAGGTCAGTCTCATATAAATATGGATAAATATGGACTTAATTATACAACGGCTCCTTCTCCCAACATGTTTCAGAAAAACAGGATCAATTCCTTCATCAGGGGTGAATAAAGACAGAGTATACCTCCAAAAAATTTAAATTAAATAAATCAATATATGTACAGTAGGTGACCGCGATATTGTGTCATATCTCGCCACTTTTATGTGTTTTTTCTTTTCCCGATCAGCGAAAAGCATTGTTAAAAGGTGTTTGGTATGAATCATGAGGGGGAACTCCACGCCAAATTTTGAATAAAAAACCAGCATGGGTTCCCCTCCTGAAGCATACCAGGCCCTTAGGTCTGGTATGGATTTTAAGGGGAACCCCCCTACACCGAAAAAACGGCATGGGGGTCCCCCCAAAATCCATACCAGACCCTTATCCGAGCACGCAGCCCGGCCAGTCAGGAAAGGGGGTGGGGACGAGCGAGCGCCCCCCCCTCCTGAACCGTACCAGGCCGCATGCCCTCAACATGGGGGGGTGGGTGCTTTGGGGAAGGGGGGCACCCTGCAGCCCCACCCCACCCCAAAGCACCTTGTCCCCATGTTGATGAGGACAGGGGCCTGTTCCCGACAACCCTGGTCATTGGTTGTCGGGGTCTGCAGGCAGTGGGCTTATCGGAATCCGGGAGCCCCCTTTAATAAGGGGGCCCCCAGATCCCGGCCCCTCACCCTATGTGAATGAGTATGGGGGTACATCGTACCCCTACCTATTCACCTGGGGAAAAAAAAGTGTCAATAAAAACACACTTTAAAGTAATTTATTAGGCAGCTTTGAAGGGTCTCTTCCGACTTCAGGGGCCTCTTCTCCCACTCTCCGGCCTCTTCTCCCGCTCTCCGGTTCTTCTGCCGGGCTCCTCCGCTATCTTCTGCTCTTTTGCCGCTCTTTTGCTGGCGGTGGCCCAGTCTTTTCCATCATCTTCTTCCCTCTTCTCTTCTTCCGATGTTGACACAACGCTCTCTCGCGCTGTAATTCCGTATGCGCGGTGCGCAATGACTTATATAGGCATGGGGCGTGGTCACCGGGTGATGTCACCCAGTGACCCCGCCCCTTATGACGTCACCGTCCGGGCATGATGGGACTGTGACATCATAAGGGGCGGGGTCACCGGGCAACATCACCCAGTGACCACGCCCCAGGCCTATATAAGTCGTTGCGCACCGCGCACACAGCATTACAGCGGGAGAGAGCGTCATGTCAACATCGTAAGAAGAGAAGATGGAAGAATTCGATGGAAAAGACTGGGCCACCGCTAGCAAAAGAGCGGCAAAAGAGCAGAAGATAGCGGAGGAGCCCGGCAGAAGAACCGGAGAGCGGGAGAAGAACTGGAGACCGGGAGAAGAGGCCGGAGAGCGGGAGAAGAGGCCCCCAAAGTCGCAAGAGACCCCCGGAGCTGCCTAATAAATTACTTTAAATACCTGTCTAGTGTGTTTTTATTGACACTTTTTTTCCCCAGGTGAATGAATGGGGGTACGATGTACCCCTATACTCATTCACATAGGGTGGGGGCCCACCGCCCGCAGACCCCGACAACCAATGGCCAGGGTTGTCGGGAAGAGGCCCTTGTCCTCATCAACATGAGGACAAGGTGCTCTGGGGTGGGGGGGCGCAGGGCGCCCCCCTGCCCCAAAGCATCCACCCCCCCTATGTTGAGGGCAGGTGGCCTGGTAAGGTTCAGGGGGGGGGGGGGGGGGCGCTTGCTCGTCCACGCCCCCTTTTCTGACCGGCCAGGCTGTGTGCTCGGATAAGGGTCTGTAATTCATTTTGGGGGGACCCCCATGCCATTTTTTCGGCGTAGGGGGTTCCCCTTAGAATCCATACCAGACCTAAGGGCCTGGTATTCCCTTGGAGGGGAATTCTCTCTCGCGCTCGTTGGAATTTGAATATGTGTTTTTTCTATTGCAACCAGCGCGAGCTGTACATGTAGATGTATGCTGAGAACCAGCGCGATGGAAACACATTCTCGCGGGCAGGTACTGTACAGTGGAACCTTGGATTACGAGCATAATCTGTTCCAGGAGAATGCTTGTAATCCAAAGCACTCACATATCAAAGCAAGTTTCCCCATAGAAGTCAATGGAAACTAAGATAATTTGTTCCGCATTGACTTCTATTACATGCAATACTGCATGTGGCCAGAGGTGGGGGGGCACCGGAGAGCCTCGAGAATACTCGGGGACAGCTCGGCAGCCTCGGAAAGGCTCAGAAACACCCGGGAATGGATTATTTCCGAGTGATTCTGAGTATTTCCGAACAGTTCCGAAGCATTTTGAGTGTCCCCGGCACCCTTGCTCCTCTGGCCAAGTGCAGTACTGCACACCCTATTAGCTTGAATTCTGCTCGTTTTGCAAGACAACACTCGCAAACCGAGTCAGAATTAAAATTAAAAAAAATTGCTTGTCTTTCAAAACGCTCGTTAACCGCATTACTCGTTAAAGCGGAGTTCCACCCAAAAGTGGAACTTCTGCTCATCAGATTCCCCCCCCCTCCGGTGCCACAGTTGGCACTTTTCAGCTGGGAAGGGGGTGCAGATACCTGTATAATACAGGTATCTGCACCCACTTCCGGGAATAGACTGCCGCAGGAGTCACGCCCCCTCCTGCACTCCCCCGCTGTCTCCTGGGAAACACATGGGTCCCAGGAGATTGCGGGGACCACTGAGAACGCGCAGCACGACTCGCGCATGCGCAGTAGGGACCCAGGAAGTGAAGCCGCAACGCTTCACTTCCAGATTCCCTCACTGAGAATGGTGGCGGCAGCAGCCGAGAGCCGAGCTATTGATCGGCTTCGGCTGCCGACAACGCTGGACTCCAGGAAAGGTAAGTGTCCATTTATTAAAAGTCAGCAGCTGCAGTATTTGTAGCTGCTGGATTTTAATAATTTTAGTTTAGGTGGACTCGCTCGTTAACCAAGGTTCCACTGTATATGTATTATGGTAACATGACACGAATTACAAAGTATAGCATACATAGCATGGAAATCATTGGAATACTCGCTATATATGGTTGTTTAATGAAAAAGGTAGCAACATGACCCATGCGGATGCATCTCCCACATACACACATCAATAGCCAATCAGAGGCCACCCGATCAGCAAGCGAGGAATGATGGTAACACTCCCTGAACCGATGGAGAGGGAAGACAGCTGCCCGGTGGACAATGATCAAATGGCAGAACAATGATCAAACCATAGCAAAATGATCCTCTTTGCAGAATGTGGACGGAGTAACCTAGAACTTACAGTAAAAACATTTCTTTTTTTTCACCATTTGGATACGGGGGGGGGATTGGAACCCTTACCAAGTCTTTACCGCTATCAGGAACTCCGAGAAAGATCTCTCCTCACTCAATGTCACGGTGACAAGTTTCACCAGACAGGAAAAATCTGAAAGGTGGGTTCTAGCCTCATCTATAAAAAAGGCATTTTTATCTTAGTCTATCTTGTTATTGAATATTTTCCCTTTCCATTGCCACTGGAACAGCAAGTAAGGGAAAATCTCTCCAACAAAGTCCAGAATAATAGTGCAAACCCAACAGCCGTTCTAATGCTTCTCCACCCTATCCAAAACTAAAAAAAGTTTTTGACTGGACCAGTGATCTGCAAACTGCGGCCTGGGGTCTGATGCAGCCCTTGGCTTGCTTTTATATGGCCCTTTGGGCATTATTCCCCCCACTGTTGCTGACATAGTTTCTGACACTGACACCAACATTTCTCCAACTGATACCAATGATGGGACACTAATCCTCCCACTGACACCAATGATGGGGCACTATTCCTCCCACTGACACCAATGATGGGGCATTATTTCTCCCACTGACACCAATGACGGGGCATTATTCTTTCCTCTGATACCAATCATGAGGCATTGTTTACTCCCACCGATGCCAGGACTTTTACTTTACTCCTACTGGTCCCAGTCCAGTCCCCCCTAAACTGTGAAGGACAGTAAACTTGCCCTTTGTTTAGAAAGTTTGGAGACCCCTGCACTAGAGGGATCACCAGCAGGAGGAAGGAGGTCTCGATTCATCTGGATAGACCTTTATTTATCACTAAAGGGAACACCAGCAGAAGGAAGGAGGTCCAGATTCCTTTCTATATATATATATATATATATATATATATATCACTAGGGGTGTCACCAGCAGGAGGAAGTCCTGCTTCTTCTATTTAGATCTTTATATCACTAGAGAGGTCACCAGCAGAAGGAAGGAGGTCCTGATTCCTCTATATAGATCTTTATGTCACTAGAGGGATCACCAGCAGGATATAGGAGGTCCTGAATCCTCCATATAGGTTTTTTAATCACTAGAGGGATCACCAGATGGAGGAAGGAGGTCCTGTCTTTAGAAAAATTTCATTTTGAATACTGTGTTCTGTTCTGAAGACCTCTAAGATATGGATAAGACAGAAGGAGTCCAGACATAGGCAACAAATAAGATGAAAGTTCTAAGGAATAAAACATATCAGGAGAGATTTCGGAAACTTAATATGCAAAGTTTTGAGGAAAGGAGGGGGAAAAGGGGTGACATGACTAAAACCTTTAAATACATGAAGGGTGTGAATAAGGTTCAGGAGGGCAGGATTACAATATGTTACTAATATCAAGGACACGGGGACATGACCTCAAACTAACAGGAGGAAAGTTTAAAATTATTCTTAGAAAGTATCATTTTACTGAAAGACTAGTTGGTGCTTGGAGCAGGTAGTGAGTTAGTCAATAGTACCGTATTTTCCCGCTCCAAAAGACGCACTTTTTTCCCCACCAAAAATGGGGGAAAATGTCTCTGCGTCTTATGGAGCAAATACTGACCAGGCAGCCCCCACCTCCCACCCCCACCCCCCTCGCTGCCATCGCCATGTTACAATACCAGGGCGGTGGTGCGGCCGTCTCCCGCGAGCCCCAGGCGATCTCCCGCTGGGCCTGTCACTCAGCCACAGACCGAAGACAGAGCAGCCAGAGCGGCCGAATAGAGTATGGCTGCGGCGGCCGCTCGGCCTGGTCTGTCTTCTATCTGATTGACAGGCGGAATGGATGCATACAGGAATGTCAGTCTGTGTGAGGTGGAGGTGGCACAGGTAAGGCTGCATTTTATTGGCACTGGTAAGGCTGCATTTAATTGGCATTGGTAAGGCTGCATTTAATTGGCACAGGTCAGGCTGCATTTAATTGGCACTGGCCAGGCTGCATTTCATGGCACTAATCAGGCTGCATTTTATTGGCACAGGTCAGGCTGCATTTAATTGACACTGGTAAGGCTGCATTTAATTGGCACTGTAAGACTGCATTTAATTGGCACTGGTAAGGCTGCATTTCATGGCACTAATCAGGCTGCATTTTATTGTCACAGGTAAGGCTGCATTTAATTGGCACTGGTAAGGCTGCATTTAATTGACACAGGTCAGGCTGCATTTCATGGGCACTGGTAAATATTTTAGTACACCATTTTGTTCAGAATATTTCCTTTTCTTGTTTTCCTCCTCTAAAACCTAGGTGCGTCTTATGGAGCGAAAAATACGGTAAGTACTTATAGTAAGAATTGGGGTTGCACTGATACTAGTATTTCCACAAGTATCGGTACTCGTGCATATGCACCGATACCTAAAACCAATACTTTCAGGCTCGGCTCTTTGAGCTGCCATTGGGGTCTCCCCAGAAGTCTGGTAATTGGAGCTGTCAAAAAAAAAAAAAAAAGCAGCCAGCAATGTTTATAAACAACATTGCTCAGCCCTGAAATGCTAAAATAAAACGAAACATTGTTTCTTTTTGTATATTTCTGTTTCTTCATCTGCAGATCAAAGGGATGAACAAATGTTCCTTCTGTTTAACCCCTTAATAACCCTTCATTTACTCTAATCAGCCTTAATTAACTCCCTATTCTCCTCCATTTAATTATTATTTTCTTGCTTTTTTTGCTTTTGTTCACATCTATGTTATAAACGCTAAACAATTGAAACTTTTTTTTTTGTTTGCTTTGTTAGTGAATATTTTTACACATATATATTAACATATATTTACACATTTCACATTGAAAAAGAGCTAAATAAAAAAAAAAAATCTATTTATTTAATTAAATAACTTGTCAATGCTTTGTACCATTGCTGACAGCTGAAGTTAAAACAAAACAGTTGCGTTAGGTATCGGTAATTGGTATCGGCGAGTACTAAAAAAAAAAAAGTATCGGTACTCGTACTCATGGTAAAGGAAATGGTATCGGTACATCCCTAGTAAGAATAAAAAAAAAAAAAAATAATAATAAAATAAATAATAAGAATGAGCAGACTCAACAGACCACAACAGACTTTTTTCTTTCATCGTCGTCTTCTTTGTTTCAATATGTCCTTCTGCCATCCCAGAATATGCTGGAAGGTTAATTGTCTTCTGACCAAATAAGCCCTTGAGAGTTCCCGTGTGTACATGTATGAGTTGGGGGTGGGGGGGCATGAATAAGCATTGTACAGATCAACATTTGATTTTTTTTAATTTTTTGGAAAACCTGAGCAGACTGAAACGCAATAACAGGAAGGGTTGGAGAACAGGAATGGTTGTGTTTTGCTTCTGATAAGTGTTTGTGAAACATCTTGGAAGGATCTGAAATGCGATGTGTACATTTTTTGCATTGAGCGGAGCTCGGGTTGCTATGACCATGCCTTGCATTGCGTTTTCTGTAATCCCTCCAAACAACTTAATGTATATGTACTGTGCAGTGTAAGCCACTTTCTCGGTAAGCGCGCTGCTTCTGATTTCGATGTCTGTGTACACTTTTCCTAAGTAAGCAATTATGTATGTTATATGTATCATTCTTTGAGCGGTGGTGGAATTTTTTATTACTTTTGCCTCCTTTTCCCAAAATTTCTCTTCATACTTTTGCAATTTAACCCACTTCAATACCGGGCACTTTCACCTTCTTCCTGCCCAGGGCAATTTTCAGCTTTCAGCGCTCTCACATTTTGAATGACAATTGCGCGGTCATGCAACACTGTACCCATTTTTATCATTTTGTTCACACAAATAGAACTTTCTTTTGGTGGTATTTTTATCACCACTGTGGGGTTTTTTTTTATTTTTTTGCTCAATAAACGAAAAAAAGCTGAAAAATCTAAAAAAAAAAAAAAAAAATGTTCTTCTTTTCGGTTGTAAAATTTTGCAAATAAATAATTTTTCTTCATACATTTAGGCCAAACTGTATTCTGCTCCATTTCTCTGGTGAAAATAACCCAAATCAGTGTACAGTGGAAACTCTGATTGTGAGTAACGCGGTTAAAGAGCGTTTCGCAATATGAGCACTGTATTTTTAAAAATCGGAACTCGGTTTGCGAGTGTTGTCTTGCAAAACGAGCAAGATTCAGGCCAAAGCGTGTGCAGTACCACTTTTGGCTTGGGGGGGGCGCCAGAGCCGAGCAGAGCCGAACGTCGCCGATCGCAGCCGATTGGCGCCGTTTGGAAATGCACGGAAAGGTCCGAGGACACTTAGGCTGACCTTGGCAAATCTCGGGTAGGAAGTCTTTCCAAGGTTTGTCAAGGTCAGCTGAAGTGTCCTCGGGCCTTTTCGGCCATTTCCGAGGCTCTCCGGCGCCCCCCCGTCTCTGGCTGCATGCGGTATTGCATCCCATTGAAGTCAATGCGGAACAAATTATTTTCGTTTCCATTGACTTCAATGGGAAAACTCACTTTGATATGCGAGTACTTTGGATTAAGAGCATACTCCTGGAATGGATTATGCTCGTAATCCGAGGTTCCCTTGTATAATATTTAGGCCCCTTTCACACTTGTACAACTTGTCCCACGTTTTGGGACTGCAAAGTAGCATGACGAGTCGTTCCCCATGATTTCCAATGGCAACCATTCATATCAGTACAACTTCAAGTCGTTGCGACTTCAAAGTAGACCCTGCACTACTTTGATCTGCCTTTGATGCCAGTTACACAGGCGTTCCCTGAAATTGCCGCAAAATTGCGGCAAAGTTGCAGCCGTGAAGTCGTGGTAAAATTGCGCGACTTTGAAGTCGCAGTAGTGTGAAAGGGGCCGTAGTCTGTAGGAAAGTTATACACAAACTATGGGATATATACCCGAAAATTGTTCAATATCCAAAAGGCATCAAAAATGCCAGGACAGTACAAATATCCCCCAAAAAAAACCCTTTTTGGAAAGTAGACAGTCCAAGGTATTTAGTAAGAGGCATGGTGGATGTCATTTTTTTTCATAATTTTTAATAAATGAAAAAATAAAATGTCACTATTTTTCTTTTCTTTTTTTACATACTGTCACCACCAGTGCAGTACAGCGTCATCACATAACTGGTGTGGCAGTGATCAGGGACACTAACTGGCGACAGTACGAAAAAAAAAATTATAATTTTTATTTTTCTTGCATTTTTTTTTCTTTTTTTAATGATTTTTTAACAGAATGTGACCAGAGCAATATAATGTTACCATAGTATCATTGTACTACTCTGGGGAAGTGATCAGAATTTTTTCTTTGACACTTTATGATTGATTATAGCAGTGCATTACAAACCATTCAGTTTGTTTTGTTGTGATTTAGCTGTGATTGGTCAAAGCTAATCACATGGTACAGATGGGCTGCGATTGGCCCTGTCTGTACAATGTGATCAAATTGACCAATCACAGCAACACAATCGTACACAATGGATGGCATTGAAAGGAAGCCATTGTGTACAACTGTCATGTGAACTGCTGTGATTGGTCAAGGTGGTCACATGGTACCAGGAATGAGCCGTTACACTGATCAGAGTTGGAGCCCCTGTCAGTTTTTTTTATTGTTATTTCTGTCCCCGTTGGGGAGATTCAACCTGTTTGTCATGGTTACCAGTGTCGGCAGGACACAGAAAGTGATGGAAAAATCCCAAATTTTGAGTTGTCCTTAGAACTGGAATAAATGGGTAATCTTCCAATGGGGAGGAGAAATCCTTCACTGTGAAGAGCTTTTCTGCCACTTCCTGCTGTATCTACAGAACAAGAGGTCTTCATAGTAAAATATAGGTGCAGGTTTTCCCTCCGACCTGTAGGTGGCACTGTGCCATTATCACAGATGCAGTGGAGTCTGTTAGGGGTATTGTCCCTCTAAGGACTCCATCAGTAATTTAAAGGAGCCAGCTATCTGATTGGATGCTGCAACCTCTCATGGGGTGTCGTATCTTTTAAAAAGAGGGTACCCTTATCTTTCAGGGATGCCTGGAGTGAGTGGAAGGAAAGGGAGAGAGCCCCCCGCCTGTTAGGGAGACAATATAGGGCGGTTCCTGCTGTTCAGAGGAAACATTTCCGGTACCTGGACCAGTAAAGTGGGGCTCTTCTCAGCAGCATCAGAGTGCCTTTCTTGGCACACTTTGGGCCCCTTAGTACCAACTGAGCATCATTTAAACCCCACGACCTACCTGAGTATTGTTGCTGACCATGTCCATCCCTTTATGACTACAGTGTCCCCATCTTCTGATGGCTCCTTCCAGCAGGATAATGCACCATGTCACAAAGCTCCAATGATCTCACCATTGGTTTCTTGAACATGACAATGAGGTCAATGCACTCAAATGGCCTCCACACTCACCAGATCTCAATCCAATAGAACACCTTTTCGGATGTGGTGGAAATTTCCATCATGGATTTGCAGCCGACAAATCTGCAGCAACTGCGTGAGGCTATCATGTCACTTTGGACCAACGTCTCTGAGGGATGTTTCCAACACCTTGTTGAATCTATGCCACAAAGAATTAAGGTAGTTCTGAAGGCAAAAAAGGGGGGGGGTCCAACCTGTTACTAGCAAGGTGCATCTAATAAAGTGGCCAGTGAGTGTATCTAGAATATACAATTGAAAATTGGACATCAAAAACTGAATGTGTGGTCTCTCCCTGGTTGGGTACCTTGGACCTAGGCACTGCTTACATATAGATGACAATAAGACCTGAAAAGGGTTTAACCTTATTTAAAAAAAAAAAAAAATGTTTTGGCTTGAGCTACATGTTAGATCTCACCCTTGTACCTCTGAGTGTCGATCCTCCCTGTACATCCATACACACATTACCTATTATGCAGATGTTGGCAGTAAACCCAATCCTGCCACATTAAAACAAGAAGAGAGCAAGAAATAGGAGTGAGATAAATTCCATATGGTTTCGCGAAATGCCAACTCCCCAGCAAAGCTTGACCTTGCATTTTTACAAGCAAAACAGAATGTTAGAGGGGATGTCTATCCTGAAAATAATTAGAGATGATTTGACTTTTTGAACTGAACAGTTTCATACCCCCTTAACTTATTTAACCCACATGCTGTTTCGACTTAACGTCAGCGCTGTATGAAAACTGAAGAGCAGATAAAATCCAGAGCAGCAAAGTCGAAAGAACATGGGGAGAGAGAGAGAAGCCTCCCTCGACTGGAAAAGAAACAAAAAAAAAAAAGAAACTCCCCGAGGTTGATGATATGACTATTTATTAAGTATATTTTCCACCGGGACCAATAAATTGAGGCTTTATTAGGATTTGGGAACTTGTGTTAGAAACCAGTGATTGCAGGCATTTAAATCATTAATGGCATAGCTCGAGTCAACTTATTTATCTCCTCTTGTTTCTGGAGCAATCTTATTACAATATTACAGATTGTTTTCGGGTAAGCGATCCTCTCCCGGGAGAGAGCGAAGTCGGCGTTGAGGTAATTGGGCCGGATCATCTATGATTTAGTTTGAGTAGACCCCTAATGAATGTATGTACAAGGTGATTTCCATCAAGGATACGTTTTACTGCATCGCTGAAAAGACTACAAGATAATACCGTGAATAAATAATAACATAACAAACTTTATATATATATTAATATAATAATAATAATAATATAGAATATGTCTGCATGCCTGTTTTTTGGCCACCCTTTGATATTGTCCTGCAGTTTTTCACGCACTTGAGACTTTTTTTCTTTTTCTACATATTTATGTTATATTTAGATGATTACACAACTGTTACAATCTTTGATTGCCTCTTTCTCTCCTTAGAACGCTTATTAAGCTCCTGAAGAAGCAAGTTTACGTGAAACATGTAGAGCCTATGAGCTTACAGTGAATGTTTTTCACGCACTTGTTGAGACTTTTTTTTCTTTTTCTACATATTTATGTTAGATTTAGATGATTACACAACTGTTGCAATCTTTGATTGCCTCTTTCTCTCCTTAGAACGCTTATTAAGCTCCCGAAGAAGCGAGTTTACACGAAACATGTAGAGCCTATGAGCTTACAGTGAATGTTTTTCAGGCACTTGTTGAGACTTTTTTTCTTTTTTCTACATATTTATGTTAGATTTAGATGATTACACAACTGTTACAATCTTTGATTGCCTCTTTCTCTCCTTAGAACGCTTATTAAGCTCCTGAAGAAGCGAGTTTACGCGAAACATGTAGAGCCTATGAGCTTACAGTGAATGTTTTTCACGCACTTGAGACTTTTTTTCTTTTTCTACATATTTATGTTAGATTTAGATGATTACACAACTGTTACAATCTTTGATTGCCTCTTTCTCTCCTTAGAACGCTTATTAAGCTCCTGAAGAAGCGAGTTTACACGAAACATGTAGAGCCTATGAGCTTACAGTGAATGTTTTTCAGGCACTTGTTGAGACTTTTTTTCTTTTTTCTACATATTTATGTTAGATTTAGATGATTACACAACTGTTACAATCTTTAATTGCCTCTTTCTCTCCTTAGAACGCTTATTAAGCTCCTGAAGAAGCGAGTTTACACGAAACATGTAGAGCCTATGAGCTTACAGTGAATGTTTTTCACGCACTTGAGACTTTTTTCTTTTTCTACATATTTATGTTAGATTTAGATGATTACACAACTGTTACAATCTTTGATTGCCTCTTTCTCTCCTTAGAACGCTTATTAAGCTCCTGAAGAAGCGAGTTTACGCAAAACATATAGAGCCTATGAGCTTACAGTGAATGTTTTTCACGCACTTGTTGAGACTTTTTTTCTTTTTCTACATATTTATGTTAGATTTAGATGATTACACAACTGTTACAATCTTTGATTGCCTCTTTCTCTCCTTAGAACGCTTATTAAGCTCCTGAAGAAGCGAGTTTACGCGAAACATGTAGAGCCTATGAGCTTACAATGAATGTTTTTCACGCACTTGTTGAGACTTTTTTTCTTTTTTTCTACATATTTATGTTGGATTTAGATGATTACAAAACTCTTACAATCTTTGATTGCCTCTTTCTCTCCTTAGAACGCTTATTAAGCTCCTGAAGAAGCGAGTTTACGCGAAACATGTAGAGCCTATGAGCTTACAGTGAATGTTTTTCACGCACTTGTTGAGACTTTTTTTCTTTTTCTACATATTTATGTTAGATTTAGATGATTACAAAACTGTTACAATCTTTGATTGCCTCTTTCTCTCCTTAGAACGCTTATTAAGTTCCTGAAGAAGCGAGTTTACGCGAAACATGTAGAGCCTATGAGCTTACAGTGAATGTTTTTCACGCACTTGTTGAGACTTTTTTTCTTTTTCTACATATTTATGTTAGATTTAGATGATTACACAACTGCTACAATCTTTGATTGCCTCTTTCTCTCCTTAGAACGCTTATTAAGCTCCCGAAGAAGCGAGTTTATGCGAAACATGTAGAGCCTATGAGCTTACAGTGAATGTTTTTCACGCACTTGTTGAGACGTTTTTTCTTTTTCTACATATTTATGTTAGATTTAGATGATTACACAACTGTTACAATCTTTGATTGCCTCTTTCTCACCTTAGAACGCTTATTAAGCTCCTGAAGAAGCGAGTTTACGCGAAACATGTAGAGCCTATGAGCTTACAGTGAATGTTTTTCACGCACTTGTTGAGACTTTTTTTCTTTTTCTACATATTTTTGTTAGATTTAGATGATTACATAACTGTTACAATCTTTGATTGCCTCTTTCTCTCCTTAGAACACTTATTAAGCTCCTGAAGAAGCGAGTTTACGCGAAACATGTAGAGCCTATGAGCTTACAGTGAATGTTAGTATCTATCTAAGTCACACATGTCACATATGGCATGATTTCTGACATTTATAGTCCACATTGGAGAAGTTTAGCTGCTATTGCAATTAGTTTGCAGTATTTTGAATTTTTTTATTGTTATGTATTAATTGTTAATAAAATATTATTGTTTTTTTTTCTATGATTGGTGCCTGGAAAGTCCATTTTTTTCAACTTCCTTTATTCATTCAATTAATATAGAATATAATAATAATATAATAAGAAGAAGAAATATAAGGAATGCACCAATACCGGTCTTTTAAAATCGAGTACCGATACTTTTTCTTTTTCTCACTGATACCAATTTCTGATACATATACTATATTGTCAAAAGTATTGGGACACCTGCCTTTACACACAAATGAACTTTAATGGCATCCCAGTCTTAGTCCGTAGGGTTCAATATTGAGTTGGCCCACGCTTTGCATCTATAACAGCTTCAACTCTTCTGGGAAGGCCGTCCACAAGGTTTAGGAGGGTGTCTATGGGAATGTTTGACCATTCTGCCAGAAGTGCATTTGTGAGGTCAGGCACTGATGTTGGACGAGAAGGCCTGGCTTGCAGTCTGAACTGTGGAAGAGAGTTCCACATCCTTGCCGCCCTGACAGTGAAAAACCCCTATGCAGCTTAAAGCGGAGTTCCACCCAAAAATGGAACTTCCGCTTTAAGGGAAGGTGACCCCCTGATATGCCACATTTGACATGTCATTTGTTTGGGGGGGGGAGCTCTCACTTCCTCCCGGGGGTTCCGCGGCGCTGGAAGTCAGTTCACCTCTCCCCCCTCCCTCTCGGCAATCATCTGGGACACGCCACAGGTCCCAGACGATTGCCCGGCCAGTCACAGCGTGCCGCGCGGCTCGCGCATGCGCAGTGTGTGCACAGCCGTGCGCCCACAGTGACAATGCCGGCGTCACAGAGAGGAGGGGGAGATGAGCGGGGCTTCGTTCCCCCACAACGCTGGACCCTGGGACAGGTGAGTGTCCGATTATTAAAAGTCAGCAGCTGCAATATTTGTAGCTGCTGACTTTTTTTTTTTTTTTTTTAAAGCAGAACTCCGCTTTAAGGTTAAACATGTGGCCCCGGGTCCTCTTACACTCCCTGGGACTGAAAAGTTTCTTACTGGGATCACCAATGAAGAATGAAGGCAAAAAGGGGGTCCAACCCCGTACTAGCAAGGTGTACCTAATATAGTTCCAAAGGTGTTTTTATCGGGTTGAGGGCAGGACTCAGCAAACATTCCCATAGACACACTCCTAAACCTTGTGGACGGCCTTCCCGGAAGAGTTGAAGCTGTTATAGCTGCAAAGGGTGGGACAACTCAATATTGAACCCTCCGGACTAAGACTGGGATGGCATTATAGTTCATGTGTTTGTCAAGGCAGGTGTCCCAATACTTTTGACAATATAGTGTATTTTTAGTGTCATGTGACAGTTTTTTTGGGCTCGTTCACACCATACATGCATGAAAAATGATGGGAAAAACAGCACATATTTCACTTGCAGGGACATCAGTTTTACATCAGTTTTCATGTGCGTTTCAGTGAGTTCGTACAGCCTATTTGCAGTGCAATTTGAAAAAAAAGTCCTGTGGGACTTCAGTCTGGTTTAGGTTTAGGCTACAAATCACATTGGAATCACACCTGAACCGATGAACGAATTCGCACCGGAACAGGCTTTGAAATCTCACTGCAAACCGGCTGCCCATATGTTGAACTTAGTCATGCAAATGCTTAGAATCGGCACCGATACCGCTATCAGCATTGCGCCGATACCTACACCGGTATCGGTGCAACACTAAAAATAATTATTAACACTAATGACAATATAAACATGATAATTGACAATACAATAAAAATAATAAATGCTCTAAGCTTCTTAAAGAGGATCTTCAGGCTACATGAAAAAAGAATTAAAAGTCAGCAGCAAATACTGTAGCTGCTTACTTTTAATAAAAGAACACTTACCTGTCCAAGGATCCAGCATAGTCCTCTCACCTGGGCCAGTTCTTCACTGGACTTTCGTGCCCTGGCACCAGCTGTGACTCCTTGTGACTTCGCAGTCGGCCTCCCAATGTGCATGTGCGAGCCGCGCCGTGCTTTGCGAATGGTCCCGCAACCTTCTGGGACCAGTGAGGTGGGGGCAAAGTTCCGTTCATATTGCCAAAGTGATCCGTGTGGAAGAGGGAACAGGTACTTGTCAAAACCAGGTATCTGCTCCCCCCCAAAAAAATAAAAACTTAGCCAAAAGTAGAGGAGAGGGGGAGGAGGTGGAAAAATGGAACTTCCTCTTGCGGGTGAAGTTTTGCTTTAAGTGTCTCTATGTAGCGCTCTCTGCACACGGTATGGCCAAATTTCAGAGAATCAGGGAGAATGACACCCTTGTCATCCAAGAAAACAGTCACCATGACTTTCTGTGCTGACCACTAGCTCTTGAACTTCTTAGGCCTTGGGGAAAATGTTTAACGCCATTCCATGGACTGATTCCTTGTTTCTGGTTCATAAAAAAATGCCCACATTTCATTGCCTGCCACTAAATTGGCTTCAAACAGATCAGACCTGACTTTACCCTTCTCTCCTATCTGCTGAGGTGCCAACTTTGCTCACACTTTCCGATACCCTAAGTCTTCCACCATTTTCTTTATGACCACAGTCCAATTGTGCAGCAAGCTCACAGATCGTGACTCGTCTGTCCGTGCAGCTCAATTTGTTTAATGGTCGCGGCTGATGGTCTCCCACCGTGTGGTTTGTCTTCGTTGTTGGTTTCCCCTTCTTTAAACGTCTTCTTCCACCTGTGAACATTGCTGGTGTCAAAGGTGTCATCTCTGTAAACATTCTGTAACCTTCTATGGATGTCATACGGCCTGCACCCCTCCTTCATCAAGAACTCAATGACGGAAGGTTGCTTCTGCTTGGAAGCCATTAGTTACCTGCAATGAAAAAGAAGAAGAGTTACTATAGAGGAAGAGTGAAAATTTCAACATGTGAAAATTTAAACGACCTGTGTAAGTTAATAAAACAAATATGCCTGCTTTGGCATTACTTTTGGTATAGCCCTCATAATTCTTTGACAATGTCCTCTGGAAGTGAAACTAAAGGAAAAACCCAACTAATGCTAAGCCTACTCTAAGCTACATTCTAAGCCTAATCTATCTAGCCCCGTAAAGAAAAAAATTGCTATACTTACCTATTCTGATGCTGATCAGGTCCGGTCTCCAGTGGAACCTTCTGTGTACAGGAGAAGGAGGCTGGGACATGCCTGGGAAATGATGTCTCGTATAGACTTTCTATGGGGCTTCCATTGTCAGGTGCCTCTTCTACACACTAAAGCCTTCGCTGACAGCTCAGCCTGGGACCGGACTGGCTGCAGAATAGCTAATTATAGAAATTTTGTTCTTTACAGGGCTAGGTTTTAGAATGTGGCTGAGGGTAGGTTTAGAGTTAGTTAGGTTTTGCCTTTAGTTTCACTTTAAGTCTTCAGTCAGGTGGAACCAATCCATGACATGGGATTTAACAGTTTCAGTGAAAGCAAACATGCCCCAGCATGGAGCTTCTATTTTTACTTCAAAGGCATCTCTTGATAAGAGAAGAGCAATCTTTCTGAACATTCATGAACCTCAGATATTTAGAACTTCTGAAGTTTCATTGAAGTTTATGGGAATCTGGACCATCTATGATTTAGCTTGAGTAGACCACAGTAAATATATATACAAGGTGATTTCCATCAAGGAATTGTTTTACCGAATCGCTAAAAAGACCAAAAAAATTATGATAAAACTTTGGCAATGTCTTATTAGGTATTTTGTATGAGACGATCACACCCAAGAGGTAATTCATTCCGTGTGTGATCGTAGCCTTGGTTCTCTGCTTCTTTAGAAGACAAAGTGAAATGCTATTTAAAATACAACATATAAAAGGATTGAGAATATATCCCGAAGAAAGGTCGGACTTTGTGGGCATATCACAAGGCAAAAAATAGTTTAAAAAGGTTCTGAAATTAACAATCAATTAAAATGACATAAAACATTTAGACAACACCCTATTGTTAGACAAGGTCAACAGATATCCAATAAAAACAAATGTGGAGGTTAGGATCCTAAGTAAAAGAAAAATATAGTGTGTATATAATTGATGATATAACAAATTATGATCCAACCACTCCTCCACACATTGCTTGTCAACGCATTTTGCACTTTTGAAGCTTCCTCAGGACAATACTGGGTAGGTGCTGATAAGCCTTGAATCAAAATACGGGGACACCACACATTACAGACTGCGACTCACAACACATCTACGCCGGGAGACCAGCTTTAGTTATCACAATATATATCAAGATATATGTTTAAATTGACTGAAGGAGGAAGTATGTATATCCTCCAATATATGTCATTGACAATTGCAGGGGCACCATCAGTATTCAGCCTTGGGAAACCTGGTGCTTTTACCCTACACAGGGCAAGTGGGTTTGGCTTTAATAGTTAACCCAAACATGGTGAAAACTATACAACTTGTTGCAAGGTATCCTTGTAGATGGATGAGGCTTAAAAACTATTTGGTGAATACAGGATAGGAGTACTATCAGTAAGAGAGAGATACTATGCTATGTAATCTTGACATCCACACCTGATACTGGCGGAGTAATTTGGGTGCTCTTCCCCATTCTTTTGCTTGGCCTCTCCAAGGGCTGTTACTGCTGGATTCTACTTACTGGCACTGGAGATTATTAATGATTGCGGTCCCCATTGGAGGGTATACATGCTTCCACCTACAGTCAATTTATATATATATCTTGATCGTGATATCTGAAGCTGGTCTCCTGGCGTAGATGTGTTGTGAGTCGCAGTCTGTGATGTGTGGTGTCCCGGTATTTTGATTCAAGGTTTATCTGCACCTACCCAGTATTGTCCTGAGGAAGCTACAAAAGTGTGAAATGCGTTGACAAACAATGTGCGGAGAAGTGGTTGGATCACAATTTGTTATATCATCAATTATATACACACTATATTTCTCTTTTACTTAGGATCCTAACCTCCACATTTGTTATTATTGGGTATTTTTTAAACCTTGTCTAACAATAGGGTGTTGTCTAAATGTTTTATGTCATTTTAATTGATTGTTAATTAAAGAACCTTTTTAAACTATTTTTTGGCTCATGATATGCCCACAAAGTCCGTTCCTTCTTTGGGATATATTCTCAATTCTTTTATATATACCTATTGGATGTTGGCATAGTGGGGATCCTCCCTTTCTATTTATTAAACAACATTAGTTACTTGACCTAATTAAAATAAAAGTAGATCTGTGTCTCAGGTCAATCTGGGTCGGCAACAAACAGGCAATTGGAGGACCCGGCAGTACTGTAACTCACCTTTATTATTTGCTGTGTTCATAAGATATTGCACTGCACAGCACTTGTGGTCTTTTTGGCCCCCAAAGAAGTACAAACCCAGGCCTTAGCTTTTCCAGGCTTTGCCTACACTCTACTTACCCAAGTTCCTGCATGTACACACCATTTCAAACTCAATGCTCACCTAGATGGGTTGATTTATACTCAATGATAGAATTCCCAGACTCTTGAAGATCCATCCTCAATTTGTTATCCTGCTTGTTCAGATAGCCACCCTACCATTTCATCCCATTCCATCCCATCCCTAATACCATGGCCTTGTTGGGATCTTTGCTGTAATTCTAACCTTACTTATCTGTGGCTCCATAATGGAAATGCATACCAGAGCTGTTACTAGGGTCCACCATGGGAGGCTTGACTTATATAGTTCTGCAGAGCTCTTAAAAGAATGTAACAAGGATATATTTCTGTGAACAATAAAGGTTACATCAGAAATAGTCTAGCCGATTCAAGAAAAATACTCAGTGGAACTTTAGAAGGATTTGCCACGCATATACTCTCTCACACTTTAATGACGTTGATAAATTGACCTATAACAGTCTACACATGCTTCCAAATCTGCCTGCATCCTGGCCAGGTCATGGGTAAAATACTACTTTTTTGAAGGGATTTTTGTTCTGGCCGCAAGCCCTCCCAAGCTAAATAAATGTAAGAGACACCAAAGCACTCTATCATGATTTTCCCCTTTCTGTTATCGTAAAATTCTCTGCCAGGTCTGATTTTGGCAGGAGCTTCTAACTATGTGACAAATGTATAAATGTTTTTTTAGCCATCATCAAACACTTAACACAGCTGCAGGCATAAAACCGGGAGAAGACGCAGCGGTCCCATCGTGTTCTCATCTGTATCGTTTCACAGACTTGTACGAAACATTAGACCCTTTCTCACGTTCGGCCGTCGTCTCTATCAATTCGCCCATTGTCTTTTCAGTCATCACCTATTTCAGAGGAGCAACGAGGGAGGGACATGGTATACAGACAAGACTAGACAGGACGAATCCAGAGGGATTAGAAGGGCTTTCTGGCTGGTTAAAAACAGGCCATTTTTGTAGTCCTCTTTACACGGGCCTCTCCTAGGTGGTGCTCCAAAACTGGCACAATTGGTACACAAGGCAACTTAGCCCCGGTTCACACTGAGGCAGCGCGACTTGCAGCGCAACTGCCTCAGGCGACCTGGACACGACAGGGGCGGCGACATGCAAAACGACTTCTATATAGAAGTCTATGCAAGTCGCCTCAAGTCGCCCCCAAAGTAGTACAGGAACCTTTTTTTAAGTCGGAGCGACTTGCGTCGCTCCGATTAGAATGGTTCCATTGTACAGAGTGTGAACCGACCCTTAAAGTTGAACTTCAGGCACACTGCTAAATACACAGACAAAGCACATATATGGGAGCTCTTTTATCCAACAAGTATTCGTATTTCTGTCCATCCAGTCTCCCCTAAAATCCATACCAGGTTTTTGGGGGGGACTTCACACAGTTTTTTTTTAATTTTGGCATGGGGATCCCCTCAAAATCCATACCAGAACCAAAGGGCCTGGAAAGGATTGAGGGGACCCTCATGTTCCCCCCTCCCCCAAAAGTACCCCCCACCATGTTGAGGTCATGTGGCCTGGTATAGTTCAGGAGGAGGCTTGCTTGACCCCCCCTTTCCTGGCCTGCCAGTCTGCATGCTTGGATAAGGGTCTAGTATGGATTTTGAGGGGGGACCCCACACTAATATTTAATTTAATTTTGCCATGGGTTTCCCCTCAAAATCCATACCAGACCTGAAGGGCCTGGTATTAATTGGGGGGATCCCCAAGCCCTCCCGCCAAAGCAACCCCTCCATGGTGAGGGCATGTGGCCTGGTATAGTTCAGGAGGAGGCTTGCTTGACCCCTTCTTTCCTGGCCTGCCAGTCTGCATGCTTGGATAAGGGTCTAGTATGAATTTTGAGGGGGAAACCCCACACTAATGTTTCATTTAATTTTGCCATGGGTTGTCCGCTCAAAATCCATTCCAGACCCGAAGGGCCTGGTATTAATTGGGGGGATCCCCGAACCCCCCCAGTCAAAGCAATCCCCCCATGTTGAGGGCATGTGGCCTGGTATAGTTCAGGAGTGGGAGCACTTGCTCATTCCCCTGCCTTTCCTGGCCTTCCGGTCTGCATACGCGGAGAAGGATCTGGGATGGATTTTGGAAGGGGACCCCACGCCATTTTTTTTTTATTTTGCTGTGGGGTTCCCCCTAAAATCTATACCAGGCCTTAGGGTCTTATATGGATTTTGGGGGAAGGCCCATGCTGTATTTGTTTTTTAATTTTAGCGTGGGGTTCCCCTCAAAATCCATACCAGACCTAAAGGGCCTAGTATGTATAGGGGGGGACCCACAAGCTGTTTTTTTTTTTTTCAACCTCCACTTTTTTTTTTTACATTCTGCTGACAGTGGTGAATCCTGCTGACAGCAGATGAGTCATGGTTGTTTATGATGGGGCAGCCACCTGCTCCTTAACAACTAGCTATTCCAAATGAAAAGAACCGAATATCGAAGATACTAATTCCTGAAATGAATAGGGTCCATTAACGAAACCATCCCAATCAAATTCTATGCATGAAGGTAAAAAACCTTTGAGTATACGGATTGCCCAAGCCCGATGGTGATCCAGCGATGTGCACGAGAGTAGCTGCCTTCCCGGGTCTCTGCCTCTTCATTGGCTGGGAGACAACAGTGGGAGCCATTGACTGCTGTCAATCACAGCCAGTGAGGAGGAGCAGAGTGTGGGACAAAGCCACGTTCTGTGAAGACATGTGCACTGCCGAAAGATACATTTGTTTTATCCATTTTGTTTTGTTTGTTTTTTTGTTTTTTCGGGTCATTTGTTATGATTGCAATTCGTAAATTAAAAAAAATGTGTAAATTCATAAATTCGAAAACCCGAAAATAAGAAAGAAAATCCGAAAATTCGAAAGACTAACTAACTAACTAGTAATAACTAACTATTAAATTATAGGAATTTCCTTTTAACCTCCCTGGCAGTATGATTATTTTGGATTTTAGGTGCTGAAAGCGGTACAATTATTATGCATAGAAATTTGGCGTTTTATATTGTAGGCCTGTAATTCTTAACAATAACACACCTAAATCTGTCCACCCAGAGTCTAGTAGACATCCCGGGTATGATGAAGTTTGAAACACTGAGGATACAAAATAAGGTAGTACTGAGTATTACCAGGGAGGCGGACTTTTTAGGCTAAGAAACAGTGGAGAAGATATAGCAGTATAAAAAATATAAATTTATTGAAAAATACAAATATCTAAAAAAAAAATGACAGTTGTAACATAAAGCATCTATGATTATTGTGCAGTGAGCCCTTGTATGTCTACGTGTTTCGCCATTAGGCTTCCTCAGGACAAGGTTCACAGATGAGACAGAGAAGGAAATATGTCTCTATCTTAAATTGAAATGCAAAAACATGCAAATCATGGTAGGATGAGAAAGTTCAATCAGCACTTAGAAAGTATATTGGATATAGCTAAATATCTCAGCAGGGGCATGTAGATAGTGTTACTAATTATGGGAATAGCCCCTGGGAGACAGCAGTGTAATGCTGTCTCCTAGGGGCACGCTGGAGTATTTGTATCCTGAATATGCAGCGATGGTATTATATTGAGCCTTCAGCATTGCTGATACTAAATCCTGGATCTAATTGTTGCATCCGGTGTTGGCCTTCCTCCCTCTAATGGCTGTTCCCATAATTAGTAAGGAAGTGAGGAAGCCTAATGGCGAAACGCGTAGACATACAAGGGCTCACTGCACAATAATCATAGATGCTTTGTGTTACAACTGTCATTTTGTTTTTTAGATATTTGTATTTTTCAATAAATTTATATTTTTTATACTGCTATATCTTCTCCACTGTTTCTTAGCCTAAAAAGTCAGCCTCCCTGGTAATACTCAGTACTACCTTATTTTGTATCGTCAATGTTTTATGGACGTGGCTTATCTCTGGTGCACTTTCCTCCCCTTGTTTTGTGTCGAAGTTTGAAACACAAAATCATAAATTATAATATAATGAATAAATATAAATAATTAAAAATAACAATAATAAAATAATAATAAAATAAATTTCTTCACGATTCACTTTCGCTTAATTCTGCAAGTGTTCTAATTTACTATCGCTGTTTTCTAGCTGGTCTAAAACCACTTTTGACCTAAAGGGACACTTTTTGGTTGCTATGGACAATCTCCAGTTTCCAGGCAGAAAGAACAGTATATATAATATAAAACTGCATGCAGGGCACTGGACAAAGCACTGGGGACAAAAGGGATGTGAAATGATTTCATACAGTACTGTAATCTGTAAGATTACAGTACTGTATGTGTTATGATTTTTACAGTTTTTTAATTTGCCGACAGGCTCCGCCCCCGCGCGTCACAGGGCCCGGCACAGAGAGGCTTCGGGCAGAGTACGGAGCCTGCAGACAGCGCGGGGGAGGACATCGCAGGATCCTGGGGACAAGGTAAGTACACCGCACCAGGATCCTGCAATGTATTTCCAAGTGTGGCTCGGGGTTGCTGCTAATGGTGCTGAAATTTAACCCCCGAGCCACACTCGGGAATACCGCCAGAGAGGCTACATTGTCTGTCAGTGAGCGTAACAAATATGAATTTATCTGAAGTTACTAATCATCCAAAATAATCAATGCCGCAGTTAAACAAATGGAACGCAACAAATTAATGCTAAATACTAATAATAAAGTTTTTATTATTATTATTGTTATTTATTATTATTAATTTGTTACGTTCCATTCGTTTACATACGGCATTCATTATTTCAGGGAATTCGTAGCTTCGGATAAATTGGTATTCGTTACGTTCACTAACAGCCAAATTTAAAAGGAAATTATAATAATTAATATAATTATAATAATAATTATTTAATTGTTAGTCATTTTTAAGTTATTATTTCAGATTTTCAAATTTTTGGATTTTTAGATCTTCGAATTTTCGAATTTACGAATTTTCAAATTTACGAATTTTCGAATATTCGAAATTTGTTAAAAAATGAACTTGGAACTAAACGAATTGCACATGTCTAGTTCTGTGTGCCTTATGAAGTGGCTTGCTATGGGGGCCCTCCAAAATGAAGAGGAGCCAGGACTGCTGGTAGGGGACCCCAGAAGAGGAGGATCTGGGCTGCTTTGTGCAAAACCATTACACAGAGCAGGTAGGAATGTTTTTTTTTATTTTTTTTTTATTTTTTTACATTTAATATCACTTTAATTGTTGAGAACCATGGCCCATTGGTTTACTGTGCATGCCCCCAAGTGTATTTAAAGTGTCCCCTCTCTCCCCTGGGCCCCCTGCTGAACTGATGGGGCCTGAGGAACTTTTATTTAAGCATGGGGGGGGGGGGGGTTTGTTTCGTTTTTGAATTTCAGAAGAGAATAAAATAGAATAGAAAATAATAGAGTAAAATACAATAGAATACAAAATAAAAGAAATGAAAAAAATAGAATAGAAAATAAAGGGATAGAATAAAAAATAAAGGAATAGAATAGAAAAAAAAGAGAATAGAATAAAAAAAATGAATAGAATATAATAAAATAGAAAGAATATAACCATGTTCGAATTTCAAATATAATACATTTAAATTGGAATAGACTATAAAATAATAGATTTGAATAGATTATAAAATAAAAAACTAGAATGGAAAAAAACAATAGAATGGAATAAAATAGAAAAATAGAAGGAATAGAATAGAAAAAAAATCAATAGAAAATATAACCGTCTTCCAAAATTCCAAATGCAAATAGAATAAATTTGAATTCAAATAGAATAGAAAAGAATAGAGATTAAAATGAAATAATAGAAAATAATAGAATAGAAAAAAGAATAGAACAGAATAGAATAGAAAGAAAATAACCACCTTCCGAAATTTGAATTTCGAAGAGAATAAATCCAAATTCGAATAGAATAGAAAAAAAAGAATAGAATAAAAAAAAAAACAATAGAATAGAATGGAATATAAAAGAATATAACCATCTTCGAAAATTTGAATTTGAAATAGAAGAAATTTGATTTCGAATGGATTTCAAATGGAATTCGAATTGATTCAAATTTTCTGAATTCGGTTGAGTTGAAAAAAACGAATCGAATCCCAAAAACGAATTAAATTAAATGAAACAAATTTATGTCAATAACGAATCGAGACAAAACAAAACCCATTTTTTTCGTTCTGCACATGTCTGCAGTATGATTTCTACTGGTGACTCTGCACCTGAAAT
Source organism: Lithobates clamitans (assembly GCA_037952925.1). Lineage (NCBI taxonomy): Eukaryota > Metazoa > Chordata > Amphibia > Anura > Ranidae > Lithobates > Lithobates clamitans. The sequence continues at coordinate 1,774,332 of JBBGZY010000712.1, read as the reverse complement.
AAGGGTTTCGTCTTCCAATGAAGGCCTGTAATAAAAAGCCTGAAAAATCTACTGCAGTATATTAATGTCAAACTGATTAGGTTCTTGGACTTTGGCACAGCTGCAGTGTGTCCTGTACAGCATGAGGGGTTCTCGTCTTTTAGTCCCCGGCTGCAGTTTCTTATTAATTTGCCCAGCAGGTGATAAGGAGATGCGGGGGGGGGGGGGGATAACGACACGGCTCAGCGGTGGATTGTAACAGATTCCCACATTCCTCCTCCCACGTAGTAAAACGGCATCTTGTCCGCTTCAAGCCGCGGCAGAGGATAGATAGGATAGAGCGGATCGAGCAGATTTTCCCAGAGGTGTTCTGGCCGGTTTGTTTATCTGTCTCATCGTTCCATCTGTTCTTCTAATCCTCCTTTTCTTTACTGTAACATATTCTGGCAGAATCTGGCAGAGCATCACTATGATACATCAGTGCATTCTGAGAACGGGTCACAACCTTCGATACGCTGCGGAATGTTACAGCAACACAACTTCTTCTTGTGATATTTCGCAGTTGTGATCGAGGCTGTGTACGGCTTCCAAGTGTCAGCGCAAAGAGAATACACTGAGCAATTCTGAAGAGCACATTTTTTTTTGGTTTTTGGAAGGAGCCTTCCAAATGAGGCCGAGGCGTCCAAATTCTGATTCTTTTTTTGTGTTGACCGGCACGCTTCTGGTTCTAGAGAAGAACTAACAGCAAGATCATCTCTGCCAAATCTGCCATACGTTCAATGACTTGAGAGTATAGCCCAGTGATGGCAAACCTTGGCACCCCAGATTTTTTGGCACTACATTTTCCATGATGCTCAACTACACTGCAAAGTGCATGAGCATCATGGGAAATGTAGTTCCAAAACATCTGGGGTGCCGAGGTTCGCCATCACTGGTATAGCCTGAAGCAAGAAAAAATAAAATAAGCATAGGGCTAGCAAGACTGGGGACACAGGGTAAGCAGGGAGAGATAGGGTAAAATGTTGTTATGGTTTTTGCCACCTACCTAACTGGTTTGTCCAGCAGGGAGGAGGGGCTGCAGGGGGGTCTTCTTAGCAGTGGGTCAGTTTCTGGCATCTGGAGAAGAATGGTGGGGGAGGAACGTTCCCACCTGCCCTGTATTGGATCAGTTCTTCTTCATGCAGTTCCTGGCATCTGGAGAAGAATGGTGGGGGAGGAACGTTCCCACCCGCCCTGTATTGGATCAGTTCTTCTTCATGCAGTTCCTGGCATCTGGAGAAGAATGGTGGGGGGAGGAACGTTTCCGCCCGCCCTGTATTGGATCAGTTCTTCTTCATGCAGTTCCTGGCATCTGGAGGAGAATGGTGGGGGAGGAACGTTCCCGCCGGCCCTGTATTGGATCAGTTCTTCTTCATGTGTTCTTAATGACCTGGTGGTTGGAGGCATTTTAAAAAAACCTGCTGTGCTGATCATACTAGGGACCCATCTAAGGTATGGAGTCCCCCGGTGGAATGCCAGTTAATGGTGGATTAACTGTAAAGTTAAAATTGTGAGGTATCTGCTGTATGTGGAGGTAGTCCCCGAGCCGGTGGTGGTGCGGCTGGGGAACGTGTAAGTAGTTACGCAGCTGCAAAGTGGATTATTGATACTTGGTGCCTCCAAAGATCGACAACCTTATTTTTGGATATTGTAGTGATTATTTTGGTTTCCTGTTTTAAGGAATGTTTGTTATGTTTTACTTTTGGTTTAATAAATGGTTGTGACAGACAATTTTACTCCAACAACTCTGTCATGTGTTTTTTACAGTTTAATTTGGGTAAAAGGCTTTGGTTTGGTAAGCAGATATTCTTACACGGGTGACGGTTACATCTGAGGTGCCTTAGTCATGTGCAGAGAACCTATTTTCAAGCAGTAATAACTGGAACAAGGACCTCTGGCACCCAAGGCAAGGATGCCGTAGTTGTTTTGTTGTTTCCTTTAGAGTCACCCCCATGGTTGATATTTTACTGGGTAGATAAAAATGGGACTAGTTGTGAACGTTATTAATAGGAAAGTGGCCTTTAACTCTTTTGTAGTAGCTGTAGTCACCCTCCATGTCTGCCATATGTAAAAGGAGCTAGAATGAGCTTGCTAACCTTGCCCTACACCGGGGGTTTTCAAACTTTCTAAACAAAGGGCGAGTTTACTGTCCTTCAGACTTTAGGGGGGCCAGGCGGAGGCCATCTGAACTAGAAAATGTCCCGGCATCATTGGGAATAAACAATGCCCCATCTTTGATATCAGTGATAGGAATTGTGCCAATCCTTGGTGTCATTGGAAGGAAATGTGCCCCATCAGTGGTGCCATTGGTCTACATTGTTGGTGTCAATGGAAGGAACTGTTCCCCTTCGTTGGTGTCAGTGGATGACATAGTGCCCCAGGGGCCGGATAAAAGTAAGCAAAGGGCCGCATCCAGCCCCCGGGCCACAGTTTGGAGACCACTGCTTTAGAGTCACCCCATGGCTGATATATAACTGGGTAGATAAAAATGGGACTTGTTGTGAACGTTATTAATAGGAAAGTGACCTTTACCTTTTTTTGTAGTAGCTATAGTCACCCTCCATGTCTGCCATATGTAAAAAGAGCTAGAATAAGCTGGCTAACCTTGCCCTACACCAGGGGTCTCCAAATTTTCTAAACAACGGGCAAGTTTACTGTCCTTCAGACTTTAGGGGGGCGGACGGTGTCCATCAAAAGTGGAAAATGTCCCTGCATCAGTGGGAATAAACAATGCCCCATTTTTCCATTGACAGGCATTGTGCCCCATCCTTGGTGTCATTGGAAGGAACTGTGCCTAATCAGTGGTACCATAGAGCTTCATTGTTGGTGTCATTCGAAGGAACTGTGCCCCATCAGTGGTGCCATTGGGCTTCATTGTTGGTGTCATTGGGAGGAAATATTCCCCTTCATTAACGTCAGTGGATGACATAGTGCCTCGGGGGCCAGATAAAAGCAAACAAAGGCCGCATCCGGCCCTCGGGCCACAATTTTGAAGACCACTGCCTTACACAGTATTTGTATAACCTTGATTACCAGACCACTAAACTACTTCACAAACAGTGTTCCTGTGACACTTATGTTCTATCTGGAGAGACGGAAGACAATCTTTTTATATTAGATCTGAGATCTATAGTATAGTTAAATTAACTGTTTTTGCTTTGCCAAAAATTTGGAGAAAATCTGGACATTTCGGTGAGATTTCACCATTTCAAGTAAATGCATTGAAAACAATTGGAAAGGATAATTTACAGTGTATCTAAAAGCAAAAGTTACCCTTTGGATAGAGTGGTGAAGGGTTAGAGCCCTGTCAGGTTCTAATTGCTCTCTGTGTGGCAGCTCCCCCTCTCTATTTATCCTGCTGACCCTTGTCTTCAAAAGAGAAAGTAATGGGAAATACAAAATGTTGAGTTGTCAGTCATCAGATCAGTAATAAAGGAGAAATCGTGATAATAGACCCTCCCTATACCACAGGCTCTGGTCATGTCGTCACATTGCACGCTTTTGTGGCCAGCAGCACACTCATTTTACCAGTGAAAGGCTGTGCAGGGTGGGGGGTTGGCAGCATGTCAGGACAAGTCTGATCATTGGAGGAGAGCAGCCTGAGTTCCCAGCATAGCTAGAGAACTGACCACGCTGTGCTCTCCTGCTTAGTGTGGTCAGTTTTTAATAGGAAGGCAGAGGGACTGGCAGGGACATCAGGGATTTCGAACAAAGGAAGCAATACAAAGAGAACAGGATACTTTCTCATACAAGTACATGGTACAGCAGACGCATATCAGGAATATTAAATGTTGGGGTACTGTAACAAACGCTTTAAGCTAAAATGAGAAAAGTGTTGGCTTTAAATACACTTTAAAGTGTTATTTGAGTATTCTTAAAGGAAGACTAAACTTGTCACACCCGTTTCAGTGGGTCCATCTAAAGCCGGCTACAGACGGTTCAAATCTCAGCTGGTTCTGCAGGGACTGGCCGAGATTCAAACCATGTATGGGCAGGCTGATTGTACCCAAGTTGATCCATCCATTCTACTTGTGCACAACCAGCATGTAGGATAGCAGTATTCACTGTGTTCTCCCGGCAGGGAAGGCCTACCGTGAGAACACAATAACTCTACGGGATGTATTCCCCCAACAACATGCACTGTGGTTACAGGAACGAAAATGTGCACCATCTATGGCCGGTTTTAGGCTTGGAACTTGCACAGGCACGTTCAAGGTACTTTGGTTATAGGAGGGTCAGTAAGTGTAACCCAGGGCATAACTTGGGGCCCAGTACTTCACAGTACAGTGTTATAAAGGAAACTCTGTCCATAAGAGCCCTCTCTAATCATGGTAGCTCTAAGCTGTCTTAAGGCCACTGGAGATCTCAAGGCCTGGAAAACACAGAAGCTCACAGGTCAACAACTATTTTTAGAAGACGGAAAACCCCACCACTCATTACCATCCCCAGGCCTTCCCCATGATAAGCTAACTAACCCATTCCTTTCATAGCCAACTTCTTCACTCAGTCATTGGCTACACCACTGTCTTCATGGAAGAAATGGAAGAGCAGTCCAGCATACTTCATTGCAGAAAGTGCTAACTTTGCAGCTTACACAAAATGTATATTTTCAATAACTTCTATTAACAGCAAAGTATACAACATATTTTTTTTAACAGTGCAAAATACAACATTTCTCCATAATAAGGTTCAGGAGACATCACATTTACCTTACTCTTCACAGGGGATCATCAATAGCACCAGTAGAAGAGCTGCAGTACCCACATGTAGCTTAGGGCCTCTAGTCCTCTTACTTTGCATATAGTATTAAAGTTCATGACACATCCTTTCCCAACTAGGGGAAATCTTGCACTTTTACCCGAGGAGGAAGAGGTTTCACCAGGTCACTACAATAGTGGCGCATGAGATTCTCATCCTTCCCAGGAGCAGTGGGTTTTTTTTGTTTTGTTTTCAATAACAGTTACTCAGTTTACTCCCAAATCCTACCCCCAAGAGGTTTTGTATCAACCTAGTAAGCATGGATGGGTGACAGGAGGGCCTCCTAGCAACTACTGGACATGAATACCTCAGAAAGAGGATTTATATCCCATTACCACCTCACCAAATCAAGTTTGTTCCATATGAAGGTTGGCCTTAAACACGTTCCAAAGCTACTGATCCAATCCTTCAAAAATATCACATTGGATTTTCCTGCAAGATGTCTTCTCATTCCGCCATGAAGAGCATACAGAATCTCTGCTACTTTCTTGGCGTCCTTTTAGTGCCAAACTTTGTCCTTCATGCTTACACTGTTATGCCGCGTACATACGACCGGTTTAGCTGTCCGAATAAACTACGAAGGTTTATCCAACGGAACTCTGACGGAATTCCATTCAAATGGTCTTGCCTACACACAATGTCTGACCGTTCCAGAACGCGGTGACGTACAGCACGTACGACAAGACTAGAAAAACAAAGGTCAATAGCCAGCAGCCAATAGCTTCTGTCTCGTACTTGCATATAGAGCATGCATCGTTTTTGGTCCGTCGGAACAGCATACAGACGAATGGTTTTCCTAATAGGAATTGGTTCTGTTGAAAATATTTAGAGCATGTTCTATTTCTAGGTCCGTCAGGATTTTCGAAAAAAGAAGTCGATGAGGCCAACACACGATCCTGTATAATAAATCCTGTATAATAATAGACGATGAAAAGCTCCCGTCGGACTTTTTCTGTCGGACATTCCGCTCGTGTGTACAGGGCATGAGTTTTTTGTGAGCCCAAGTTGTAGGCCTCACCCTCACGTGGCTTCCGAAATCAACATGTATGCTGCAGGCCTAAAAATGCCCCGAAAATTTCTGTCTGGTGACAGAACTAAAACCTTAGAGGAAGCCACTGAAGACCATCCACATGCTGTATATACCCTTCTGTTTTGTCTACTCTGTTTTGTCTAATTTGCCATGGAGCCAGCTGGTGATGTAGTGGCAAGATCTAAAGCAGTGATTCTCAACCTCAGTCCTCAAGTACCCCCAACGGGGCATGTTTTCAGGTTTTCCTTTACTTTACACAGCTGCTTTAAATCAATAATGACATGGTATTGATAAGAGCTACTGTATTTTATCTAAGGGAAGTTCCCAAAACAAGGCCCGTTGAGGGTACTTGAGGACTGAGGTCGAGAACCACTGATCTAAAGCAATGGTTTACAAATTGTGGCTTAGGGACGAGATGCACCCAAGGGTTTGTGCTTTTCCTTTTCCCTATAGTGATTGTGAAGCTACATTCTCCTTTAAATTTAAATAACAATCTCGTTATACTTACCTGCTCTGTGCAATGGTTTTGAACAGAGCGGTCCGAACTTCCTGTTCTGGGGTCCCCTGCCAAAGCTCTCTGCTCCTCCTCTTCTCTGATAGCCCCCATAAAAAGCTTTCCTGCTACAGGGGCATTCTTGCGGGCATGCTCCTGAGCCAGACCATGCGCAGCCATAGACACATGCAGCGTGGCTTAACCCCACCCCTGCTCCCTCCTCACAGGATTTGACTGACAGCAGCAGATGCCAATGGCTCCTGCTGCTCTCAGTAAAGCCAGTTGAATGCAGGAAGTGCGCAGAGTGGGGCTTCCAACAGGGACAGCGCTGGATTGAAAGTGGTATCAGATAAGTGTTTGAGGGGGGAGAGAGGCACTTTATTTGCAGACAATGCATTAAGGTAAAAAAAAAAACTTTTGCCTTTAGAACCACTTTCATTTTGTGCATTTTCTTGCTATTTGACTGTTTTAACGCAAAGAGAGTAAAAAAAGTAAAACACAACATTTAAAGTGACAGTACACAATCAAAAGTCAACAATCTTCTTCTATGTTCTTCTTCTTCCAGCTCTTTGTTGGCATTGTGTGGTCCTTGGCATTTGAACACCCAAAGGTTTGTGTCCTCAGACCAGTTTGATCAGAAAAACGACCGTACAAAAAACTATATTGCATGACCTTACATACTGGAGCCTGCAAAGGCTTTCTTAGCTGAGGAGCAAATGTGTTCATGAAGTTGAGCAATTTTTTTCTTTAAACACCTACAAGTTTTTCTACTTTTGAGTTTAGTGAATGTTCGGTGTCAGATTTATGTTCAGTAGAAAAAGTATTTTATGAAATATTTCCAAGTTAGTTTTATATAACACAACAAGGTGAAAATGTCAATTTTATTATGTTTGCCGCGAGGATCCACCGCATCTTCTTCAGCACGCTGACCTCTTGACTTGAGCAAAAAAAATTGTTTGTAGTCCAAAAATATTGGCTTGCCGGCTGCCTGTTAGGCTGGGCTGTTTAACATCAAAATGTGTATGTGTGTTGTCTTCTCCGGTGAAAGCCTGGGGAGCCTTGGCCATGTAACCTGACAGCTCTCTAGCTGGGAGCCTGGGCTCATATTGTACTTGGATGTTTTTGAACCTCCTGTTTAGGATCTGTGAACTTTTGATAATTGTGGGCTGCACTGAAGACAGGAATATGTGCGTTGCGTAATACACAATGGCTTATCTTCATCTTGAAAACATCAGGGTCACAGAAAGATCACCATCCTCCTTCAGAAAAAAAAGTCAGTCCAGGCCAGTTATAGAAGACTTGAGTTTAAAGTCGAACTCCAGGAAAACAGTTAAATACACAATTTAAATACATATATGGAAGATCTTCTAGCCGTTGTAGCAATATGGACTATCAGCATAAAGTACCGTACCTTTCAGTGTGTCTAAGCTTCGCTTGTGCCTTCAGCAGCCAGTGACCTCACATCTGTGTGCCCGACAGAGTGGATTGTGGGGCGAATAGTTCTCCTTTAGATAATCGCTTAGCAACCATGTACCCTAAGACTACACATCCCAGGGATCCTTGCTGTAACATGAAGATTTCTGGGAGTGATTATAAAGGGAGCCTAAATCACACGTGGACCTCTCTTCCTCCTGGGCCTGATGCAAGACGGACCTCTCCGTGGAACAGGGAGTGAGTTCACGGCCTACCATAGAGAGTCTCACTTCCCACCCGAGGCCTAAAGGTCCTAACTCTGTTATCCGCTGTCGGACATCCTGTCATCAACTCTACTTGGATCACCTGCCTGTCGGTGTGGGTGCGTGTGACAAGCTTCACTTCGGAAGACCGGGACAGCAGACCCGCTGCACAAGTGTCGCTTCCAGTGTTCGAGTCCTGAAGAAAACAGGAGTGTATATATGTGTGTAACTTCTTATACCAGAGCCCTGGTACTTCAATTCCACAACCAAATCTGTCTCCATGTGTTCATCTCTGGAGTACCAGGGCTCTAGTATATGAAGTCACACACATATATACACTCCTGTTGTCCTGCCACTGGAGTCCCTCTACACAGCAATCTTCTATGCCACAACATCCGGAAGGAAACTCCTGATGAGATATTCCACTTGATCTTTTCCATGCCTGAGGGTCACTCTGTGTCCACTACTGTTTGGTGATCGCTTTGACTTATCACTTCGGGTGAAGCACGAATTTACAGAATTTTGCACTTTATTGTCATGTGGGGATTGGAGTGTATTTAAGAAGATTGCGGGTTTTTGTTTCATAACAATATGAGACAAATGATGAACTTTTTTGCACTATATTCACTTGAATTGGCATTTACATGACTTATTATTATATATTGCATTATGCACTGTTGCACTTTATTACTTTATTGAGTTAACACGATTATTTAATGATTTGGGTATTGCACTAATGATGCACACTTCACTGTCTATATATTACTAGGAACTTACTTCTTTATCAAAACCCAAACAAATTACAGTTAACGAGCTCCAACTAGCTAGCGAAGAACATCAGATCTGCAACGTGGAACTTTCTTTGCCATTACTTAGAGGGCCCTACTCTCTACTACTCTGTGATAGACTTACTTTATCCCTTAGTATAGCATAGACTGGCCAGATTACATCTTCTCTGGGTGGCCGCATAAGTAATTAACTGAAGCATCCATTAGGGAATGTACAGTTGTGCTCATCAGTTTACATACCCTGGCAGAATTAATGATTTCTTGGTCATTTTTTGGAGAATATGAATGATAACGCAAAAACATTTCTTTCACTCATGGTTAGTGTTTGGCTGAAGCCATTTGTTATCAATCAACTGTGTTTACTCTTTTTAAATCATAATGACAACAGAAACTACCCAAATGACCCTGATCAAAAGTTTAAATACCCTGGTGATCTTGGCCTGATAACATGCACACAAGTTGACACAAAAGAGTTGGAATGGCTATTAAAGGTAACCATCCTCACCTGTGATCTGTTTGCTTGTAATTTGTCAGGGCTGGGCTCAGCCCTTCCTTCTCAGAACTGGCCGATCAGCTGCCGGCTAATTGCCAACTCCTGTCTCTCCACAGTGACTCAGCTGTTGATGATATCCTGCTCGTCTAGGAAACGGATTTAACCCCTTGATCGCCCCCTAGTGTTAACCCCTTCACTGCCAGTGACATTTATACAGTAATCAGTGCATTTTTATAGCTCTGATCGCTGTATATATGTGAATAGTAGCAAAATAGTGTCAAAAGTGTTCCTATGTGTCCGCCATAATGTCACAGTCACGATAAAAATCACGGATCACCGCCATCACTAGTAAAAAAAAAAAAATTATAAAAATGCCATAAATCTATTTCCTATTTTGTAGACGCTATAACTTTTGCGCAAACCAATCAATAAACGCTTATTACAACTTTTATTCTACCAAAAAATATGTAGAAGAATACATATTGGCCTAAACTGAGGAACAAAGTTGTTGTTTTTTTAAAAAAAATTGGGATATTTATTATAGCAAAAAGTCAAAAATATTGTGTTTTTTTCAAACTTTTAGCTCTTCTTTTCTTTACAGCGCAAAAAATAAAAACCGCAGAGGTGATCAAGCAGCACCAAAAGAAAGCTCTATTTGTGGGAAAAAAAATATAAAAAATGTCATATGGGTACAGTGTTGCATGACCGCGCAATTGTCATTCAAAATGTTACAGCGCTGAAAACTGAAAATTAGCCTGGGCAGGAAGGGGGTGAAAATGCCCTGTATTGAAGTGGTTAATAGTTAGTAATAGTTAAGTTATTATAAGTTAGTTATTATTTCAGATTTTCGAATTTTCGGATTTTCGAATTTCCAAATTTTCGAACTTAGGAACTTTCGAATATTTTTATATTATTTTTTTGTTTTTCTGGTCATTCGTTATGATCGCAATTGGTACATTTGTAGATTGGAAGATTCGTAAATTTGAAAATTCGTAAATTCGAGAATCTGAAAATAAGAAAGAAAATAAAAAAAAATCAAAAAAATAACTAACTAATAATAACTAATTATTCAATTATAGGTATTGGAATTTCCTTTCAAATTTGGCAGTTAGTGAACGTAACAAATACGGATTTATCTGAAATAACGAATTTTGCATTAAAACAAATGGAGTGGAATGAATTCATAATAAATAATAATGATAATAATAATAATAATAATACGTTTTTATTATTATTATTATTATTATTATTATTATTATTGTTACTTATGTATTGAAGTGCCTAATAGTTAGTAATAGTTAAGTTATTAGTTTTATTTCAGATTTTCGGGTTTTGGGATTTTCGGATTTTCGAATTTCCAAATTTACGAACTTTAGGATATTCGGAAAAATTTGTTAAACGGGTTTACCTTAATTTTGATATTTCCGAATGAATGAATTTGTCAAAATTCCTTAAAAAACGAATTCAGAGGGAAAGGAATTGCACTTCTCGAGTTGAGGGACACCCAGGTGAGACCGGCATTCAGAGCTACTTTTTATTTTAAACCCCTTGCTGGGTTACCATTTACAAACAATGGCATTTGGGTTTAAAATCCTAACTATACAAGGGTAAGAATTTTAGTGCAAGGTGAAAAAAATGTGATATTGGGTATATGGATATTGTAGGTTTTGCTGTCACATCTAGATGCACATCACCCAACATCCCCGTCCTTCTCTACTACATGTTATCACAGTTTCCTCTTGTAAAGCAGATGTTGGCTTCTTTATTGTTCTTGCAGCAGCTGTTTGGCATGCATCTGTGTTGTGATTTTAGGAAATAAATGGCATTCTTTGCAGGGAACATCTTTCACAATGACACAGGTGCTTTTTATGATGTTTGGATGGAGAACATGCTCTCCTAAATGACCATATATTACAAGACGTAGACACACCGGTGGGATCTGACAAACGCATGGTTTGGCTTTATTGTCTGTGCGGAGCCAAGAAAAATGAAATAAGAGTGGCGGTTGACATTTGGGCTAAATATACGACTTGGGTTTTAATTTGAGACCTCAACCATAAAGAGACCCTGTCACCATTCATTTCATCAAATATCTCCCCTTGAGAATATTCATATATTTTATGACAGTTATTTACCTGTAAAAGCCCCTCTTGGGCAGACATTCAAAAGACCTGCGACTACTGTTGGGTGCCGCCATCTTGGATGTAATTCCAGCCGGTCCAGCAGGCTCAGAGCGACCTTCTTCTTAATGTTTTTAAAATGGAGGAACCATTGAAAAAACTTTCCGGTCTCAGGGAACCCCCTATAATAAATTATGCTCATAGGCCATTTTATTATTGATGTCAGAGGGCAGACTGATTGGAGATGATAGAAAGGCAACAGTAACTCAAATAACCCCTCGTTACACCCAAGGTATGCAGAATACCATCTCTGAAGGCGCAACACATCCAACCTTGAAGCAGACGAGCTACAACAGCAGAAGAAAAACCGGGTGCCCCGACTGTCAGCTAAGAACAGGAAACTGAGGCTACAACTCACCAAAATTGGACAGTAGAAGATTGGAAAAACGTTGCCTGGTCTGATAAGTCTGGATTTCGGCTGCGACATTCAGACGGTGGGGTCAAAAATTGGTGTAAACACCATGAAAGCATGGATCCATCCTGCCTTGTATCACCGGTTCAGACTGGTGGTGGGGGTGTAATGGTGTGGGGGATATTTTCTTGGCACACTTTGGGCCCCTTAGTACCAATTGAGCATGGTTTAAACGCCACGACCTACCTGAGTATTGTTGCTGACCATGTCCATCCCTTTATGACTACAGTGTCCCCATCTTCTGATGGCTCCTTCCAGCAGGATAATGCACCATGTCACAAAGCTCCGATCATCTCACCACTGGACAATGAGGTCTCTGTCCTCCAATGGCCTCCACACTCACCACATCTCATCCAATAGAGCACCTTTGGGATGTGGTGGACAAATCTGGAGCAACTGTGTGATGTCATCATATCACTGTGGAGCAAAATCTCTGAGGAACGTTTCCAACAGCTTGTTGTATCTATGCCATGAATTATCTGCCCATTCTCCTCTGAACATCAACAAGGCATTTTCCTCCACACAACTGCCGCTCACTGGATATTTTCTCTTTTTCCCACCATTCTCTGTGAACCCGAGAGATGGTTTTGTGTGAAAATCCCAGAAATATTCAGACCAGCCCGTCCGGCACCAACAACCATGCCACGTTCAAAGTCACTTACCGGTAAATCCCTTTTCTTCCCCGTTCTGATGCTCGGTTTAAACTTCAGCAAGTCCACTTGACCATGTCTAGATGCCTAAACGGTTTGAGTTGCTGCCATGTGATTAGCAGCTTGTGTTACCAAGCAATTGAACAGGTGTACATAATAAAGTTGCTGGTGAGTGTATATATATATATATATATACAGTATATATATATAGCACCGGTCCTTGCTTGACCAGACGGCGCATCTACATGGTCTCTCTCAATTACCCGAAGCACTATAACTATAAAGTTCCTGCTTTCCTATTCATGGATACCTGATGCTACATTTCTCTGAGAGATCCTAGTTTGTGGCCGGCTGCTGTCCTCATTATACTTCAGACAACAGTTACTTTTGATTGAATCGCGATCATATGCACCTTATCATCATTGGCAGTTTCTGATCTTACCATTTTCAAATGAATCTCTAGCTCCTGAGGAAGCGTTCTGTGAAACGCGAAACATGTAGAGCAATCAGAGAGCACCCCACCGTGGATCACCAAACCTGCAGCATTTTGCCTGATTTAGCTGTATGACTATCTATTGTGTAACGTTTGGGGAAGTATCTCTCCTCCACATTGACTAAGTGATTTGTTTACATACTTATAATCTTTCCATTGCTACAAAAGCTTGCAGGATAGGTTCCATACGGTATACCAATATTAGGTCTTATGCCTAGTCTGATGTGTTTTTAAACATTTATGTTTGTCCATTGTCTTTTTATACTTTATAAATAAAAAATCCCTCAACAAACTTACCTTTTTGTAGTTTAATATTGTTGTGCCTTTAAAGTCCCATCCCTAGACTCTATGTATTCATTATTAAAATATTTATATATATTTTGTTTTTAATGGATGAATAGTCACTTTTGATGAAGATGAGAAAACTATATGGTTATAAACAAGTTTAATTCAATAAAAATCAACATGTTCATTTAATGGATTGCTGGGAGAAAAAGTATTGCACAAGCATAACCGAATCTTCCAGTGAAAATGTGTTAATTTTGTTTCATTTGATGCAATTTCCAGTTTCAATAATGTTTCTGTTTATTTAGTTTTTTTTTTTTTTTTTTTTAATGGACGGTATAGCACTCAGCCCCACCCAAGCTAAGTTTCCCTCAATCAGGTGACCAAGCAGACATTGCGCAATAAGGCAGCTTGGTCCTCTAATGAGGAAAGTCAGAGTGTGCCAGGGTTTCTTAGGAAAATACTTTTGCCTCCACGTGTACGGCCCATTTCTATGCAATGAAAGTCATAGTTCTGATTGCAATGAGCAGGCTGGGACTGCCGGCCTCCAAGAATTTCTCATGTAACAAGCATTTGTCGGTCCCCGGTGAGTAGTTGCACTGTACACTGTAAGTGTTTGTTTTTCTAGAGGGAATCCCAATTGCGTTTAATTAGGCTTGCTTAAAATTTACCAGCTTCGAGTTTTATTTGCAACCTGTGCGCTGACCCTATCCTACAGAGTTTTTTTCCATTCGACCCGCATCCCCGGCTTTTTGGAACGTGCGCGAAACCTCGCCGATCGGCGCTAGAAAAAAAAAAAAAAGGAACGTTGATCGTTTTCCTAAGGCTTTACTCATAGAATGGGAAATATCGCGTTCGTCCTTCTGGGAACGCAGATTGCTTAAGTGTTTCTGAACGTATTTATGGCGGGTGGTTGCACGCAATGAAGATTTATTGGCCCTGGCAAGGATTCTTGCGTGTCTGTTTCATGATTAATACACATTTTTTTTTTTTTTTTAGGCTCAGAGATCGACAACGAGGTCCAAGCATTTGTCCCGCGAAGCTGCCAAGAGGACATTTCGGGGGCCGCGCCGTGTCCGCTGAAACGGTAGCGCGGCTTTGTACGACTTTCACGCCAAGCTCTGCCAACTGGTGGTGAGGTGAAAATGACGCCATGGCAGACGAGGAAAGGGAGAAGCTGGTTGAAATGGATGGGGAAAGATACGTAAACTTGATCTATTTTCTCATCTGCTAAGTATGTTAACGGGACAGTAAAACGCCACGTGACGCGCGTAACGCCAGACTAACAGCTGACGAGATTTATCCTGAACTTTATTTGTGAAAATGGCAAGCCTACGTAGACGTTTTGTTGATGTATTCCAGATCCACTGCTTAGGGGTCTATTTATCTAAAAAAAAACAAAATTGCATTGCGTGTGAATTGGGCAAAAAACAAATGTTCTTTAAGCTAATGTGGCCACTAGATGGAGCTGAGAATCAAAGGAAATGCATATGTCTGTGTAATAAGAGATACAATGTAATCATTCTAGAAAAAGCTAGAGCTTTGGAGTTAGTGTTGTGCGCCCCAATACAAAAGTCCATAACAATTCAGAAATGTTACTACAAATTTTTATGGATATAGAATTTTAAGATAAGCCAACATGTTTCGGGGCTTCCTCCCCCCTTCTTAAGGGCTGAAACCTTGAATATGATTGGGCTGGCGGAGAGATTAAATAAAGATGCCTATAATGAGATCTGAACCTTATTATGGGTAACTTAATTCAATATTACTGCCAGCCCAATCATAGGCTTCAGACAAAAGAGGGGGTGCTTCCCCCTGAAAGGCGTTGGATTATCTTGATACTCTATATCAGGGGTCTCCAAACTTTCTAAACAAAGGGCCAGTTTACTGTCCCCCAGACTTTACGGAGGCCGGACTGTGGCCAGTGGGAGTAGAAATTATCCTGGCATCAGTGCGATTAAACAGTGCAAAAAAAAAAATGTCCCTTTTAAGACCATTGGGCGGAAGTGACGTTTGATGTTGCTTCCCCCATCCAATGGTGTGGAGACGAGCGGGGGCCAACTTTCCATCAATCGGCATCCAGCCTGTGAGGGGAGAGGACCCCATCGTCTCCGACGCTACAGACGGCTCCGGTAAATGGTGGAGACGACCGGAGCGCGAAGGGAGGAGGGGGGCCCTCTTCCGTTCCCCGATAAAAGTGATCTTGCGGCGAATCCGCCGCAGAGACCACTTTTATCTGAAAGAGGACCGCCCGCTGAAGAAGAGGACACTGGGCTTATGGCAGCTAGTAGCTGCCATAATAAATGTATTCCTCTTCAAACAGCCAAGGTACAACTGCGGCGGGCGGTCCTTAAGTGGTTAAAAAAATAAATAAATAAATAAATAAATAATTACTTTAAAACTGAAGCAATATTTGCAGTCCTAGTATAGCGTTGCTTTTACTATTATTCTACTAAAAAAAAAATACTACTAATAATAGCTGATAATATTATTCTTTTTAACATCGTTATTATTGCCTTGATTTCAATATGCTGTAAAAAAAATATATAATAATAATTGTTGTTATTATTATTAGCTTTGCTTTCATTATATTCTATTACAAAATACTAATAATAGCTGTTATTCTTATTAGTCGTATTATTATTGATACTGTAGCCTTGATTTCAATATAAAAAAAAAAAAACTAATAATAATAGTAATAATAAAAATAATAATAATAATAATAATAATAATAATAATTATTATTATTATTATTATTATTAATTATTATTATAATAATTATTATAATTATTATTATACAATATATTGAAAGCAAGACTTAAGCAAGACTTAAGAGTGAAGTGATATTTGCAGTCCCAATATAGCCTTGCTTTCAATATATTTTATAATAATAACAAGAAGAAGAAAAAGAAGAAGAAAAATAATAATGATTATAATTATTATTATATTACAATTGCAAACCCTTAATGAATTAAATTTATTTTGCTAAAGCACTGTGTACCATGAACATTTTTTCTTTTTTTCAATTATTTGTTTTTTTCCCTTCCCACCATTTGTTGGTTCTCAATGTTGCCGCTTGACATTCACTTTCTGTTTTCATGCACTCCACTAATGACTACATGTCATTTCTCAGGGTGGGCTCCCCGATAATGACAACCATGCCTGCAAAATTTTACACCGTAACAGGAAGTCCCTGGACAAGTACTTTCATGGCAGGATATTTTATTAAAAGCTTTGTTTTTTTTTTAAAAGGTTAAAAAAAAACCTCTTGAATTGACCTGTTAAAGGTTATATGAGATTTTAGTGGCTGAGTTACCATCTACTTTAATGGCCTATTAATATAAAACTGCTTGTTCAGACAAGCCACAGTGGTTACATTTGGCCCCTTAACGCTTCTACAGTGACGGCCTAACTTGGCTTCATCTCAGCTCTCCCAGCTCAAAGAGAGAGAGAGGGAAAATTAAATCCTGCGTGTCAGGGTGGCCTGATACTGGGAGATCATAAAAGTTTCAAGCTTCAAAAGGCCCAAATTAAAAAACAATAAAAAAAAAAATCCATTTAACAAACATGATTTTTCTAATCATGGACCAGACCACAGCTCCGAACTTGTTTCCACTATGTTATATGTGAGTGTGAGCATTTGTATTAAAGTCAAAACTTTTATTTTTTTAGCTTGAGTTAGTCACTTGATGGTGGTAGCACCTGCACCTTAGGTAGATGGTACTGGGTACAGGCAATTGTCACGCTTACCCCTAATGCAGGTGGTCATACACTATAGCTGGTTTCTGTGTTCTTCACCTATAGCAGCCCCCTTTCCCATAAGGCAAGCAGGCCTACCAATACTCCGTTGCCCCTAGGACTTATACACAATGCTATAGTGCCTGGCCACCAAGCTGGGGCAAGAGCAAATTGAGCAAAGCAAACAGGTACTTGCGGTTGGCAGACAGGCATAGAGGTTCATTGACAGTCTAGTTACAAGATAGGCAAGGTTCAGAATAGTCGGGGTCAAAACCGTAGTCAAAAGTCAGGCAGAGTTCAGAGAATAGTCAATATCTGATCCAAGGTCATCAACGAGGGAATGCAAACAGCCGAGCAGGACAGACAAATATAGAGCTTGGAGCACGTGTTACAAATGCAACATCACAAGCATGAGACTGTAGGCTTGGCTGGTCTAAATCAGGTTTGGTAGAGACTGGCTGGCTATGTCAATCACCTTGCAGGTGGATCGACAGAGAGAATATATCACAACTAAAACCAGGATTCCACACTCCACTTGAGTGCTTTCGTCATATACAGCTTCCTCCAGTCTGAACATCAGAGGTCAGATATTATAGCTGCATATTGCAACCAAGAACAAGGCAGGACTCGTTTGGCTGCAAAGCTGGAACACATTTATTTGAAAAAGATAACACAGAATATATACACCACAGGTGGACACCCCCCCTCCTGATCATATTACCCTAACAATACAGCCTGTATTCAGGAATATAATTACATCAACAGACATATACTATAAGCATTACATTAATTAGCCACTTGGATGACTCAGATGTCTCATTGCAGGTCAGACTTGCCGGTGTTCTGCCGAGAAAGTTCCGCTCGGCGTATAAGTTCCCCCCTCTACTGCGCCTGCGCAGTAGGTATCGGCGGAAATAGCCGAAGCAGAACTGCTGAAAATCAGCTGTACACGGCGCCTGTAAGAGGGCCCCTCGCGGGCTCGCTTCGCTCGCCACGCTTCGGGCACGCCCTCGCTGCGCTCGGCACTTTTAGATTCCCCCTCTAGGTCCACTTGGATGGTAGGGAAGGAACCTGGACCCAGAGCGCAGGCGCCGTGTACAGCTGATTGAAGCATTTGAGCTTCGGCTATCTCCGGCGGCTGAAAGTAGTATGTACTGCGCAGGCGCTGCGCCTGCGCAGTACAGGGGGGGAACTTATCCGCCGAGGGAACATTCTCGGCAAGACACCGGCTCCAAGCTCAGAAGGTACAATATGCATTAACATAAGTATAAACACAGAACACCTTCAGACAATAGCAGGAGACCTACTTTCAATAAACACATTATGGCAGGGGGGCCCAAGACAGGTGGCTTGCTGATGACATCCGCATCTTCTATGAGTTCCACCGTGTGGAGCAGTCCTTGCTGGAAATGTGGCATCTAGGAACCCAGGCCTAGAGTCCCAAAGTCTGTGTATCTTGGGGAGACACGGACTTGAATCCAAAGTAACAAGACCACTCTATGGATCTCCCCAGTATACATCTTTCAAAGAGTAGTGTTCCCTTAAATACCAGGGCCCATAGTCAGTGGGTAAGAGGCTTGCTCCCAGTCCTCTCCAAAAGCCTCTGTCCCGGCTAGGTCTGCCACGACTGGAATGAGACCAGCAGCTCTGACAGATCAGGAGCGCTACACGCTCCTGACAGCAATTGGTTTTATCAGGACTATGCTGATAATGTCCCAATGGGGCATCTGGATGATATGAGGGCTGCTTCCATACACAGAGGAACTCCCGCTGAACCCTAATAGTTGGAGCACCATACCAAAATGTTGAAATCCAAAAAGAAGTTTTATTCCAAACGTGTAGCAAACATAATAGTTGGTGCATTTTTGGGGCCCCACTTTTCAATCTTAATCAGGACTACAATACAATATATCATATCATATTGTGGCCCTGATGAAGGGGGCAAAGTTTGGCCCTTGAAATGCATTGAATATTATAGGCAAAATAACACCAACTGATGAAGGGGGCAGAAACTGCGAGCCAGGGCTTCTCATCCAACATTAGTGCTTAACCTTACAAATGAGCCTCTGGAAGAATGGTCAAACATTTCCACAAGAGTTGAAGCTGTTATAGCTGTAAAGGGTGATCCAACTCAATATCAAACCCTACGGACTAAGACTGGGATGCCATTAAATGTGCGTGAAAAGGCAGATGCCCCAATACTTTTGGGTTGAGGTTGAGAATCTGTGCAGGCCAGTTAGGTTCCTCCTCCCCAAAATCTCTCAAAAATGTCTTTATGGACCTTGCTTTGTGCCCCTGGTGGGCAGTCATGTTGGGACAGGAAGGGGCCATCCCCAAACTGTTCCCACAAAATTGGGAGCATGAAATTGTCCAAAATGTCTTGGTATGCTCACACCTTAATAATTCCCTTCACTGGAACTAAGGCGCCAAGCCCAACCTCTGAAAAACAACCCCCCACCATAATCCCCTCCACCAAATGATTTGGGCCAGTGCACAAAGCAAGGTCCATAAAGACATGGATGAGTGAGTTTGGAGTGGAGGAACTTGACTGACTTACACAAAGTCCTGACCTCAACCTGATACAACACCTTTGGGATGAATTAGAGCAGAGATTGCAAACCAGGCCTTCTCGTCCAATATCAGTGCCTGACCTCACAAATGAGCTTCTGGAAGAATGGTCAAACATTCCCATAGACACACTCCTAAACCTTGTGGACGGCCTTCCCAGAAGAGTTGAAGCTGTTAAAGCTGCAAAGGGTGGGCCAACTCAATATTGAACCCTACGGACTAAGACTGGGATGCCATTTAAGTTCATGTGTACAGGTAAAGGCAGGCGTCTCGATACTTCTGGTAATATAGTGTATGTTTTAAGCGTTGCACTTTATTACTATCTCACATCAATGGCCAACTCAGGCTTGAAAGTGACTGCGAAGCTGAAAGACAAGCAGACCAGATGTGCTGAGAGCTCGACTTTTTATACACAGTGATGGCACATTAAGAGCCTCTGCTCCTCTGATGAAGCAGATAACGGGGGAAACAATGCAGATTTACTGAAGATCAAAGCACCAGTGAAAGAAAACAAGAAAACAACCCTGACATGATTGAACAAACACAGATCACCGATAAAATAAATGCAGAGAATATTTATTTATTTTTTTATGGTAGAACAAACACCATGTTAAAAAAAAAAAAACACGTAAACACAGCAAAACCTTCATTTAGTCATTGTGTTGGCTTTTCCCAATTCTAACTGCTGCGGAACAGACAATGATTAGTACTGTCATCGTGTTTAAACATGCCGCAGCTTTTCCCAAACCTCTTCTTGGGTATGCCATTACTTCCCAGCCGGCGCTCCAATTTATTGGCTTATTTGAATAATTCTTCCTCTCCCGATGCCAGGTACATCGCTACGTGGCCGTAAAACTATGTAAACAAACTCCGAGTCTCATTATGGTTTTGTTGTGTGTCCTTAAATCCTTTTCCAAAAATGTTTCGAAACATATCACGGTAAGCCTTATTTATATTTCCATATTTATTTTGAAGTCTATAAATATTTCGTAAAAAAAAGATACATTTTTTTTTCTTTGCAAAATGTTTCCATCATAGCCATACTAGAGTATTGTTCTGTGTTGGCCACTGATTAATGAAGAAAGTTTGGGCTTTAAAGTGTTTTTAAAGGTTCAAGGCTATGAATGAAGGTAAAATGCTTTCTCTGTGCAGCAGCCCCCCCCCCCCATACTTACCTGAGCCATCACAATCCAGCAATGTGCACGAGAGCCTCAGCTTTCTGGGGATTCTCTCTCCTCATTGGCTGAGACAGCAGTGGGAGCCATTGGCTCAAAGTCAGCACATCCAGGAGGTCTCCATGAGAAGTCAACCGGGTGGGCTTGTGAATGTACAATATGGGACGACTGTCGAGTCAGTCTGGGAGGACTGTGGGAAGTAGCACCTGCTCCCATGTTTCCAGGACAGGACTCTTCCGTGTGTTGTGGAGGATCCTTTCAGCACCTGAGCCCCAGGCCAGAGGTTACCCCCTCAGACTAGGGGGTTACCCTCAAGGGCCACCGACAGCCTCCTCAGCACTCCATCCCCATCTTCCACCTGGCTGCCCCTGTTGGCATGACCCAGGAGTATTTAAGAGGTGCCAGCTCCTTGTCAGCCCACTTTGTCGAAGAATGGCTGGGGCCCTCATCAATACTCCAAGCAGCCCCTCCTAACCTCCCATCCATTCTTCTGGAAGCTTCTCCAAGGTTCCAGCAAGTAGGGGGAGGTACCAGAGGTGCTGCCTGATGAGTTATCCAGCCTCCCTGAGTCACTCACCCTGAGCCACATTCATAACAGGCTTGGCCGCCAGCCAAGCCAAATTTACCTACACTAACAAAAAAAATATGATATACAGCTAGCACACCAAGCTAGAGGGTGCTAGCTACATTAATATCACTTTACACGGTAAACTTACCTTTTCACAAACAATCAAAAAGGTGAGCCAACTCCAAATATCCTAGTCACCTCTCTGGACCCCGCTGCAAGTAGCAGCCATGGTTCCCCATGCTGATAGCATAGTGGTCTATACACCATGCACTGCAATACAGAGCTCTGGAGCGAGTATTCATCATAATGCTCCCAATGGCACTTACTGATCAGCATGACCAGGCAATCAGCGGTATTTATGTAAAGATCTAACGTAAAAAAAGACCCTGCAGGTGTGGTATGGAACAAAATCCATGCAAGACCCTTACCTGACGAGTTTCCGCCCCCCTTTCCTGAACCATACCAGGCCGTATACCCTCAACTTGGTAAAGCACCCTGCCCCCATGTTGATGTGGACAAGGCCTCTCCCCCACATCCCTGCCCCAGTGGATATGGGGGTCTTGGAGGAAACACAGAGGTAATAGTTATTTAGAAGACCAAGGTCCACATTTTGTACATTATCTCTTGTGTCAAATGGAATTATCATTCTTAGTTCAAATGCTTTCCTATCCTGAGTATTTAAACCTCACTGTAAAAACTAAAACATTCATGTCTTCTATACTGTAGTCTGGTTGTGAGAAATGATGTTCCACAGGTGTGTCTAGTGGTCATCTTCCTTCTTTAATGGTGTATTTTTTGTAAATTAATTTGCAATTTTTGTCCTGATTCACCAATATAAGATCCTTGGTTGCATTTTTTTGCATTGGGTGAGGTAGACAACATTACTGGAGGTACAATTGTATGATTCTTCAATACTCAAATCGCACCCTCACCCAACCCCTCTCCCCATTTTTTTTTCTATACCCCTGCTTACCAGGTGATGTTGTCTGTGCAGGTCAGATACTCACCTACCCAACGCATCCAACGTTGTCCCTTCTGTCAACAGACACCGCTCCATCCCACACCGCCATCTTACATGTGACATCATGTAGAAGCTTGCTGGCTCTTCTGGGTTCAGCTGGCGGGGCTCCACAATGACGTGTCACTAGGCCCATCCACCTCCTACCTACTGAATAAAAGACTAAGGCCTCATGGGATATGTGATATGCATATCCCAGGAGGCCCAGCGAGCACTGTGCATTGCCTCTGCAAATGATGTGTATGGAGGTGTAGATCCACATTTTTTGTAAGAAAAAAAGGTAAATAAAAAAAAAAAAAAAGGCCTGAAAGGGGTTCCAAAGGATGGGAGAGGCTCTGGGGAAGTCCTGGAGGGAAGCATCAGGAGGTGACAAGGGAGCTACAGAGCAGGAAGTCTTCGGAGGAGGAAAGATAGCGGTGTGGTTGGTACTTTAAGATGTAGCTGGGGGCCAGGTTGTGGAAGGCTTTATATGCTGCTGTAAGTATTTTGATTTTCCTGGACAAGCAGAAGAAAATGGCAAATATTATTGGCAAAGAGCCAATAATATATTTTTAATATCTAGCCATACGATAAAAATGTGAGAGAAAACATGCCCCCGATGCAGGAAAAGAGCTAGTATTACTTCAGAGAGGATCCATGGTCAAAGGGGAAGATAGACATGACAAAGATGGGTGCCAGTCACTTTAGTGCTTTTCTTCAATTTTATTGTTTCATCTCACAGGGAGAGAGGTCACCTTTCAACATCAGGGCTCCAGACTCCACCAGATTTCTTCTCCATCCAAGAGAGTGCCAGGGAGTGCAAGGGAGTCACTGGCTCTGCCACCTTGGGCACTGTACCCTCCACAACTAAGCAGGGCAGCTTAGGGAGTTCTGTGCTAGACCCAAACACTCACCACAAACACTGCTACATACACTGCCCCAGGCCATAGCCCGGAGGGAAGAGATCTCACCAGGCCACTCGCCAAGCATTTATATGCTGGGAGGCTGGGCAACTACATGGCAAATTAAGTTTAATGTGGAGGAATGTAAGGTAATGCACTCAAGGGCTAAAAACATAAGTGCATACTACTCACTAGGGGGAGAACCTCTGGGGGAATCAAGGATGGAGAAAGATCTGGGGGTTCTAGTAGAAGACAGACTGAGCAATAGCGTGCAATGTCAAGCTGCAGCTACCAAAGTCGGCAGAATATTAGCATGCATATAAAGAGGATATACTCCAGAGATAAAACTATAATCCTGACACTTTATTAAACTCTGGTCAGGCCACATCTGGAGTATTCTGTCTAGCTCTGGTCATAGGGTTGCCACCTGTCAAGGATTCACCCAGACAGTTCGGGTTTGGAACCATGTGTCTGGGTTTCAGTCTACCTGAAACCCAGACAGATTACTTAGAGAGGGCTGTGGCTCCCCAAGTAACTGAGATAGTCACACAAAAATCTTTTGCCCTCCGGGAGCTGTGGGCCGCTGTCTGGGGGCAGGTTTGGCATCACTGGGGGGGAGCAAGAGCAGTTTGGCCACACTCACTGTTCACCGCAGCACGCTGTATTACGGCTGTCCTTGAGGCACCCAAAAAGGTGTCCCAGGTTTTTTATATTCCTATAGTGTATACTACAGGAAAAAAAAAAGGTGCCCAGTAAAGTGTTCAGGTTTAGCTTGAAGAAAAGGTGGCAACCTTATCTGGTCACCAGTCCTCAGAAGGGATGTGCTGGAGCTGGAGAGAGTCCAAAGAAGGGCAAATACATTACTAAGGGGACTGGAGAACCTCAATTACAAGGAATGACTACAAGCACTAAACGTATTCTCCTTGGAGAAGAGACGCTTGAGAGGAGATATGATAGCAATATACGTAGACCTCAATGGTGATCCCAACGTAGGTTTTAAACTATTCAGTCTCAGGGAGTGTAAGAGGACACGGGGACCACACAATGAGATTGGAGGAGAAGCAGTTTAACCTTTTCGTTGCACAGGAGGTTTTTCACTGTCAGGGCGATAAGGATGTGGAACTCTCTTCTACAATTGGTGGTGTCAGCGGGGAGTATTGATATTTTTAAAAGACTTTTTGGACGTGCATCTTAAAGAACACAACATACAGCGATATGGGAAATGATTACCGACACTGACACACAAACACCTACACAGGTTCAAGCGGTTGGACTATTATATTGGTCTTTATTCAACCTTATCTCCTCGTAGTTGCCAGATAGGAGATAAATGCTGAATAGCCCAAGAGATTGTCACCACCCCAACGACCATGACACCCAGTGGCGGCAGCAGGGAACAGCAGCAACCCTCAACCTAGGGACATACATGCTATAGAGAAATAAGTTCAAATACTTCAGAAGAAAGTGAGAACTTCTGATCTGCAGACTTGTTCTGGGTCAGTGGCTAAGAAACTATGAACAAAAAATGGGAAAAGGCGCAAACACTAGAAGAAATATATCTTTTTCCCACAAGTGTATCATAAAGTCCATAAAAGTCCATATACAGCCACCATATAGGAACAGAAGACAAGTTCATGCAGGGCTGTAAAAACAAAGAGAGAGGCTCTGGGTGTAGCATTTAAGAACAATTTATTAACACATAAAAGTGGCAACTCACATGTGTGAAGTATAATTTAGGCACATTATAGAAACATAGTCCCAAAAGAGGGTCATCTGCAGACTGTTAGCTCCTGTGTTCCATCGCTGTAGCCCTATTGCTCACTGCTCGTCACCAGCAAGTAGAAAGCTGGCCGTGGGGTGCAAACGAGGCATGGGGCACAGGTGGAGAGATGGCGTGGAAGGATGACGTCCCCCAGGATGCGACATGTTTCCTGGAAAAGGAGCACGGCTGCCGTACAATGCGCAGCGAGCTTGCTCGGGAGACGCGGCGCATCCCGGGGATGTCATCCTTCCACGCCATCTCTCCACCTGTGCCTCAAGCCTCGTTTTCACCACCACACAAGGCTTGAGGCACAGGTGGAGAGATGGCGTGGAAGGATGCGCCGCGTCTCCTGAGCAAGCGCGCTGCGTCTGGTACAGCAGCCGCGCTCCTTTTTCAGGAAACGCGTCTCATCCCGGGGGTCGTCACCCTTCCACGCCATCTCTCCATCTGTGCCTCAAGCCTCGTTTTCACCGCACAGCCGGCTTTCCACGCAGTGGTGACGAGCAGAGAGCAATAGGGCTACAGCGATGGAACACAGGAGCTGACAGTCTGCCGATGACCCTCTTTGTTTCTACGGCTTAGAAACGATAGAAGCCTTGAAGGCGGGGTCCATGCCGTAGGAGGTGGAGACGACACACCAATGTCTTTGGGATTGCTGGAATGAGCCACTTTTAAAAGAAATCTCTGGCTATAGGACATGTTTGTCTCTCTTCCATCGTCTTGATTGGTAAACATACATCTCTTTGCGTGATTAGATTCTTGGACAAATAAACCAAATGATTATCAAAGTGTAAAATATTTCCTTCTCTTTCTGCATTGAATAAAATACCCCCTTGAAGAAGACCATAATTAGAAGGGTCGAAACGCGTAGGGATGGAAGAATATTCTTTTGCAGTAAATGCAATTTCATCAAAATTTCATACAATATGTAATTACATCTTGATCGGTGGTTTTGGCATTTCCGTGCGAATGTCAGAGCACATTTTTTTACAACTCTCACGTAACTGTCAAATTGCTTTCTTGATGCGATAAAGAATTTTAACTGATGATCTTTGAATAATTTCTTGGCTGCTAAAAAAAAAAACAAATGAGGGGAACTCCTCTATTATACAAATGTTTCGGGGCGTGCAGCACCACTAGCTCACATATATGTATTTATCTATTCTATTTATTCTATTTTCTTCGGGCCAGCATAAGAAACAAAAAAAAAAAGTAGATTTGCAGAGAGGAGACAGGAGAGGTCATCAATAGCAGCGCGCATATGTTCTCAATACAGATTTCTTTTGAAAATGATAATTGTACATAAATAAAATGAAACTTTGTTTTATGCTAAACATATTAATGTAGACACCAATAATCAGTTAGCATTGATGGATAGAAGTCATTGATCATCCCCTCATGATTATTGCAGCATAACTTGGTGCCTGGACCCCCCCCCCCCCTCCACCGCTCTAAGACTGAACATAATAAATTAGGACTTTACATTCTTCTCCTGGAATTTCAAGAAAACTCCTCCAGATTAATCTCTTCTATTACACATCTAATATGCTTTCTATGGAGCCCCAGGAAAGTGATGATTAATTGAGTCTAGTCGAAGAGTCGCGTGTTTTGTATTGTCCGGGGAACATTAATAAAAAAAAAAAATAAATTCTTAAAAACTGAAAGAAATAAAAGCTACAAAAAGACTATAACCAGGAGGAGGGATGTCAATACATTTATTGCAATATTAATCATAGAGGGACAGGCATTTAAAGCACGCTGTGTCTCCCACTGCTTCAACAAAACATCTAGTTTTGCACTGGAGGCGGGTCATCGCTGCTGGGAAAGGAAAGGGGCGGACTCTATGCCCTTGGAGGACCGGAGCGGCGTCACGCGTCACTTCCACCCTCCGGCCTTAAAGGGCCCTTTTTTTTTTGTTGTTGTTGAAAAATAAAATATATATATATCTTTTTTTTTTTATTGCTTTTAAGTGTAAATTTGAGATCCAAAGTCTTTTTGACCCCCAGATCTCACATTAAAGAGGCCCTGTCCTGCTTATTTCTAATTTTGAGGGATGTTTACATTTCTTGTAACAGGAATAAAAGTGATCAAAAAAAAAAAAAAAAAAGTTTAAAAGGACAGTGTAAAAAAAAAAAAAAAAGAAAAGAAAAAAAAAGCAAAATAAATGAGAAAAAAATAACTGAAATGTAAATCGCCCCGTCCCTCCAAGCTCACACACGCAGAAGCGCACGCAATACACAACTCGCGCCGACATATGTCACCGGTGTTCAAAGCACACATGTGAGGTATTGCCGCGATCGTTAGAGTGAGAGCAATAATTCTTCTCAATCTTAATTTTATTAGAAAATTATTATACAAATAGACAAATATGCATACATTAACTGCTTCCGGACCGCCGCACGCCGATGTACGTCCAAAATTTGCCGGTGGATATCGTTGTTATGGCAGCGGCTAGCTGCCATAACCCCGGTATCCCCATTTTCATGCGGCGGCCGGCTTTCTGATAAAAGTGGTCTCTGCGGCGCATTCTCCGCAAGATTACTTTTATCGATGGCGGGAGAGGCCCCCCCCCCTCCCGCCGCGATCTGGTGCCCTCCGCCGCTTACCGGGCCGTCGGTAGCGGCGGAGGCGATCGCGTCCTTCTCCCTTCTGTGCCCGGAGACGAGTGAGGCTAAGATGGCGCCCACTCATCTCCATGACACTGCTGAGCGGAAGCAAAGTCAAAACGTCTCTTCCGCCCACGCCTCTTAAAGGCACATTTTTTTCAATGTCATTTTTTTAAATGACTTTTTTTTATTTATTTTTTATTGCATTTTAGTGTAAATATGAGATCTGAGGTCTTTTTGACCCCCCAGATCTCATATTTAAGAGGACCTGTCATGCTTTTTTCTATTACAAGGGATGTTTACATTCCTTGTAACAGGAATAAAAGTGACACATTTTTTTTTTTTGTAAACAGTGTAAAAATAAATAAAATAATGTAAAATGAATAATAAAAATAAAAAAACATTTTTTTAAAACCCCCCCGTCCCGACGAGCTCGCTGCGCAGAAGCGAACGCAAACGCGAGTAGCGCCCACATATGAAAACGGTGGTCAAACCACACATGTGAGGTATCGCCGCGACCGGTAGAGTGAGCGCAATAATTCTAGCCCAAGACCTCCTCTGTAATGCAAAACATGCAACCTGTAGAATATTTTAAACGTCGCCTATGGAGATTTTTGAGGGTAAAAGTTTGACACCATTCCACGAGCGGGCGCAATTTTCAAGCGTGACATGTTGGGTATCAATTTACTTGGCGTAACATTATATTTCACAATATAAAAAAAAATTGGGCTAACTTTACTGTTGTCTTATTTTTTTATTCAAAAAAGTGATTTTTTTTTCCAAAAAAAGTGCACTTATAAGACCGTTGCGCAAATACGGTGCAAAAAAAAGGATTGCAACGACCGCCATTTTATTCTCTAGGGTGTTAGGAAAAAAAAACATATATAATGTTTGGGGGTTCTAAGTAATTTTCCAGCAAAAAAAAAACTGTTTTAAACATGTAAACACCTAAAATCCAAAACGAGGCTGGCCCTTAAGTGGTTAATGGCTTAATCATACCATCAGTCAATTTACAAATACATTATACAAGCTTACATAACAAAAAACAAAAAAAAAAAGAGTGAGAGCAATAATTCTAGCACTAGATCTCCTCTGTTACGCTATAGAGGTAACCTGTAAAAAAAATTTAAAGCGTCGCCTAAGGAGATTTTTAAGTACTGAAGTTTGTCGCCATTCCACCAGCGTGCGCAATTTTAAAGCGTGACATGTTAGGTATCTATTTACTCGGCGTAACATCGTCTTTCACATTATACAAAATAATTGGGCTAACTTTACTGTTTTCTTATTTTATAATTTAAAAAAATGTGTATTTTTTTCCCCAAAAAAATGCGTTTGTAGGACCGCTGCGCAAATTTGGTGTGACATAAAGTATTGCAATCAGCTCTATTTTATTCTCTAGGGTCTCTGCTAAAAAAAAATATATAGACTGTTTGGGGGTTCCAAGTAATTTTCTAGCAAAAAAATACTGATTTTAACTTGTAAACAACAAAGAAGGGTCGCTGGTTCGAATCCCAACCACGACATTCCCTGCCTGGGGTTTGCATGTACCGTGGGTTTCCTCCGGGTCCTCCGGTTTCCTCCCACACTGCAAAGACATGCTGGTAGGTTAATTGGGTCCTGTCTAAATTGGCCCCTAGTATTGTATGAATGTGAGTTAGGGACCTTAGATTGGGAGCTTCTTGAGGGTAGGGACTGATGTGAATGTACAATGTATATGTAAAGCGCTGCGTAAATTGACGGCGCTATATAAGTACCTGAAATAAATAAAAATAAATAAAAATGTCAGAAATAGGCTTGGCCCTTAAGTGGTTAAATCAGTATTTTTGTGCTAGAAAATTACTTATAACCCCCAAACATTATACTTTTTTCTTTTTTTTTTTAGCAGAGACCTTAGCGAATAAATTTGCGATTGTTGCAATTTTTTTATGTTACATATTATTTGCACAGCGGATTTGCAAACGCAATTTTTTTGGGGAAAAAACACATTTAAATGAATTAAAAAAAAAAAAAAAAAAAAAACACAATATTTACCCCATTTTTTTTGTAAAATGTGAAAGATGATGTTATGCCGAGTAAATAGATACCTAACATGTCACACTTTAAAATTGCATGCTTGCGCAATAAACAACAAACTACGGTACTTAGAAATCTCCATAGGCAGGGCTTCTGATAGAAATCATGGCCCCACCCCTGGCCCCTCCCCAGACCCCGCCTTGAAACAAAATGCAGGTTTGTCTTCGAGTGATATTTATCTTTCTCCAGCCAGTTATAAGTTTGATTATCCAAAAGGAATTCTGAGATGAGAAAATATCTCTTTGATATCTATATGTATTAAAAACAAGTCTGCTCTGCATAAACACGGATCCATCATCTGCCTGCTCCGCCCAGCGGGGGGGGAGGGGTCAGTGGACGGATCCGCTGCTGAACAAGCAGATTCCACCTCATGTGAAAGAAGCCTTGATAACAAACAGCAACACAGGCAACACAGGCAGGCCACTTAACCTCTGGGAGATTTACCCCCCCTTTCCTGACCAGGCCATTTTTTGCGATTCGGCACTGCGTTGACTTAACTGACAATTGCGTGGTCGTGCGACGTTGCACCCCAACAAAATAAACGTCCTTTTTTCCCCACAAATAGAGCTTTCTTTTGGTGGCATTTGATCACCTCTGCGGCTTTCATTTTTTGCGCTATAAACAAAAAAAAGCGAAAATTTTGAAAAAAACTTTTTTTTTTAAAACTTTCTGCTATAAAACATATCCAATTAAAAAATGTAAAAAAATCTAATTTATTCATCAATTTAGGCCAATATGTATTCTGCTACAAGTATTTTAAATGGAAAGTCCCGTGGAGCTCTACTTTAAATAACAGTAGTATATCCAAATATTATGTAAAAGCATCAACCAGTTTCTTCATAAATCGTTTTAGAACAGAGTAAAATCAGTAACAGTGTCATGGTCTCTTTAGGCCAAGAACTTATTATAATGACAATTTCCATGCTACAATGATGTTACATTCTCAACATGTTTCACCAAATACGTGGCTTCCTCAGGAGGACAATTTTTATAGCGGTCTAAGGCTGTATAGAAATAAACATAAAAAATATTATACTTACAATCAACATTGTTACGTTTTTTGGAAAGAGGAAATAACGTACCTTGGAGCATGTTCCGCGCGCTTACCTACCCCAGTAACTGGGTTGATCTTCTTCTTGTATAACTATCGGGATGTGGTGAGTTATTTATTTAATCTCCAAGCTTGATCATATAATCTGTCTTACTCAAATGAGTTCATTAGGGGGTCAATGGCAAAAAACACCCTTACGACCTGCGGAGCCCTGATGTGGGTACACAGGGCCCTATAGTTCAGGTTTGGATCTCCTTACCTTGGCTAATTCATACTTGAGGTGAACTTATCGGTTCTCCTTCCCATTGCCCCCGCCCCTTGTTTTCCCCTCATTTGTTTCCCTTCTCCTATTTTTTGTGTCCCTCTTGTTGCTTGGGCAAATCCGATTTCAATTTTCAGGCATTAAGACAGAATTAGATTACAGAAGGACATTTCCAGGCTTGTAAAGGTATACATACGTGAACTAGAGGGTTCCTTTTTTTATTATGTATCTGTCTGGAGCTGCTGGTAAATGTCATATATTTGAAGTATTACCGCGAAGAACTCACATTATCCATAATAACAGTTCCTGGCCTTTTCACCGCCAATCATTCCAGTAACACGAGCAGCGTCAGCATGAAATATATGTTTGTTACTGCGGGTCATAGTAAACTTGTTGGCGTGTAGGAAAGAATGTGGTGCATGACTTCACGTGTCCTCTCCTGATTAGAGGAACATTTGGCTTTGACGTCTTTGGGGAATAAGGTCTCACAAATGTGGAAGTAATTTCTAACGCGAAGGCAAGCGCTCCCGCTCCCATACGAACCCATACAAACCCGTAGACGCTGCAACCGAGACACGCAGAGAGGAAAGGCGGACATTTATTAGGAATCAGAGTTTTCAAGGTGCTGTCAATCAAGTAAAACAAGTGGGAGACCCTGAGATCCATCATCACCATGACTCTGCAAAGCTCTCCACTTCACATCATGGTGATGAGTCCTCGGGGCAACATCTAAATTGTCCATGAACGGTGCGGACTCCCGCATAGCTGTGTCAGGCCAATGGAAGGGTCAACGCTGATTCGCAGGGTCAAATGTATTTCAATCTACGGGAGTAATTGCGCTATTAGAACATGTTATTTCCTTTAATAAACCCCAGGAAAATCAATCAAGTTAGCAGATATAACCTTGAACCTTTTCCCTTTCTCTTGCTGTTATGTAATGGCATCATCAGGTCTCCTGCCAGTTCACATTTCCTTCTCCTTCCAGATAGGGAGGTATTCCGAATCTATACTGAGTTATATATATCGTTCGTATCTCACAAAAGTGAGTACACCCCTCACATTTTTGTAAATATTTCCTTCTATCTTTTCATGTGACAACACTGAAGAAATGACACTTTGCTACAATGTAAAGTAGTGAGTGTACAGCTTGTATAACAGTGTAAATTTGCTGTCCCCTCAAAATAACTCAACACACAGCCATTAATGTCTAAACCGCAAGAGAGAAAAAGGGGGGATATTAATTTAATAGAACATTACAATTTACTCCTCACAATAGGAAAAACATCAGAGCTGAGACAAGAGGAGGGCAGAAGGGGGCGTCTGCCCTGGACGCAGCGTGTATTGTAGGGTTAGGAGCTCCTTCTACTGTAAGACTGAACAGGAGCATTGGCAGCGGCATCACTACTTCTGTCAGCCCAGCGTTGGAAGCGGCAAGGAGAGGTAGAGAGAACCGGGAGGAGGTGCGGGCTGTGCTCTCTCTCCCCTTCCTCCTCCTCTTGGGGGACGCTATAATCTCCTTCTACTATAAGGTTGACAGGAGTAGTGACAGTGGCTGTCGCGTACCTTGTATCAGAGCCCAATGGTAGAAGGAGACCTCTCTTACAGCCCTGGCTCGGGGACCACTGGAGTTGCAACAGTGGTCGCGAGAGCGCAGTGAGGTAGGAGTGCCTGTAAGTAGTAGCTGGCACAGATGAGTAGAGATGATCCACTGGAAAGACGGGACTGCAGAAGCAGCTGGAGGCGGCGGTTACAGGTGTGGGTCAGTGACCCCTGGGTACTGGCAGGTACAGGAACAGGAACAGGCTGGCGCAGAGTGAGACAAGCCGGGTCAGCACGGGTAACAGGTAGGTAATACAGCAGGCAGAGAGTAGTCGGCAGTAGGGATGAGCTTGATGTTCTGGTTAAAAATACGTTCGACTCGAACATCATGTGTGCGCCTGTTCGCCGAAGAGCGAACAGTATGGGGCGTTCGCAGAAATTTTGAGCACCGCGGAACGCCCCATAATGCACTATGATATCGCAGTGCATTGCTATATGATGATTGGCCAAAGCTTGCACCTGACCTGCATGCTTTGGCCAATCCCAGCGCCCTCTGCTAAGAGAGCCATAATTGGTCAAAGGCAGGGTGCCTTTGTTTAGGGGGACTAAGTCCACGGCCCACACCCTAGGCGAAACCTCATTTTGCCGCTCCCTTGGCTCCGCCCCTTGACTCCACCCTTGACTCCACCCCTTTGCCCTGCCCATGTATACGTGTACCCTTCCAACTTTTGAACTTGAGAATGAGGGACACTTCAGGGAGACCGTGACCTGGGGCCCGCTAACTAAGTGGGTGTGGCCAAACATGAACGTGGGAGGGGTTCAAGGGCCATGGTTAAACAAACCCTGGGGGCTTCCTTGTACCAAGACTACCTCAGACCTAGCCTACCTCCTTCTCCCTCCCCTTATGGGATATATACAGCGGGCAGGGGATGGGCAGCAAGCGAGACGGCAGGCGGGTGAGTGAGCGGTGGAGGCTGCGGGCACTGATCAGTATGTTCCGGGGGGGGAGGGCGGGCATAACACAATAGCTCTGCAGGGGAATCACTGTACTAACATCACATAGTTAGTACAGCGAGCTCCTCAGGTTTTTTTTTTTTCAGCCCACTGGGTTGAACAAAAAAAAAAACACTATCTGTGTGCACCAGGCTTTAGGATGTATTTCAATATCCTTCAATAATCATCATTATCATCACGATCATCACACAGTGCAGGTGCTGTGGCTCAAAGCACTTGTACTGTGTGCCTATCATGATGATAATGATGATTACATACCTCCCAACTTTTAGAGATGGGAAAGAGGGACACCTATTAGCAAAAGTATGCAGGCATAGGACACACCCCTTGCCACGCCCCCTTAAAGGAGAATTGTACAAGAAATAAAAGATTGGTACAACCAGTGCTTTTTTTACCACTACTCTTCCTTTATATTGGCTTTTGGAATTTACAAATGCAGCAATTTAGAAATCAGATGAAAGGTTTAGCACTGGGAAACACTTTTTCATAGATAAAAAGTGAATTTTATATACAGCTATAAAGATCAGACCAAAATGAGGGACAAATGAGGAGGAAAGAGGGACAGAGGGACATTGCTCCAAATCAGGGACAGTCCCTCGAAATCAGGGACAGTTGGGAGCTATGATGATTATCACATTTCCCTGCATCAGCCAGGGCAAGGTGTGTGCTGAACCTTTTCTGGGATTTCTCTGCAGTATCCCTCCTGCTGGCTGACTGCTGGGTTTGTGTGTCACAGATGAAGAGGTGGATGGACCATAGATTTGCAGCTTCTCTGCCCGCTGCCAGCCTGCCCTGAGCATGCCACTGTTCTTCTGCCGCTGTTTTTCTCGGCTAGAGCCCGCACACTATCATCGGCACTTACTTGCTGAAGGGGGCAGGAAGTGAGAAAGCCGATAGCACTCTCTGCTGGTGGCAGCAGGGGCTGAAAACAGGGACTTTAATGCGGCGCCGGCGCTGGTTGTTGGGTAAGTCCGCCCGAAAAAGAACAAAAAGCCCCTCTATCTACAGTCTCTCCTGGGCCCCTCTGGATGAACTGCGTGCACCCCCCAGCCCAGGGAATCTTACAACATCATAGGTATGTGTACTGCATGCAGCTTGAAGCTGCTGCTTATCAGCGGCCCTGCCCAGAAGACAAACAGCGCCACCTAGTGGTGTACGCCCTAGGCCGGCGCATACCTTGCCTATTGGTAGCGCCGGCCCTGCCCACACTATATAAGGCTGCCTACACGGCGGCCCTATGCAGTGTTGTTGGTGTGGACTGAGACATAACGTGATCTAGATTAAGCAGGCAGGTTAATCAGTTAGCTGCACTGTATTTGATAGTATATACTGTATATATATATATATATATATATATATATATATATATACTCTGCATTTAGCATAGACTATCAGTGTTTACTCTATATTCAGTCAGTGCAGGCAGTGTATTAATATATACATACAGTCTCGTGTATATATATATATATATATATATATATATATATATATATATATACAGTGGGGACAGAAAGTATCTTACAAACTCACAGTGCATGTCAGAGCAAATGAGAATCATGAGGTCAAAGGAACTGCCTGAAGAGCTCAGAGACAGAATTGTGGCAAGGCACAGATCTGGTCAAGGTTAAAAAAAAAATTCTGCTGTACTTAAGGTTCCTAAGAGCACAGTGGCCTCTATAATCCTTAAATGGAAGACGTTTGGGACGACCAGAACCCTTCCTAGAGCTGGCCGTCCTGCCAAACTGAGCTATCGGGGGAGAAGAGCCTTGGTGAGAGAGGTAAAGAAGAACCCAAAGATCACTGTGGCTGAGCTCCAGAGATGCAGTCGGGAGATGGGAGAAAGTTGTAGAAAGTCAACCATCACTGCAGCCCTCCACCAGTCGGGGCTTTATGGCAGAGTGGCCCGACGGAAGCCTCTCCTCAGTGCAAGACACATGAAAGCCTGCATGGAGTTTGCTAAAAAAAAACCTGAAGGACTCCATGATGGTGAGAAATAAGATTCTCTGGTCTGATGAGACCAAGATAGAACTTTTTGGCCTTAATTCTAAGTGGTATGTGTGGAGAAAACCAGGCACTGCTCATCACCTGTCTAATACAGTCCCAACAGTGAAGCATGGTGGTGGCAGCATCATGCTGTGGGGGTGTTTTTCAGCTGCAGGGACAGGACGACTGGTTACAATCGAGGGAAAGATAAATGTGGCCAAGTACAGAGATATCCTGGACGAAAACCTTCTCCTGAGTGCTCAGGACCTCAGACTGGGCCGAAGGTTTACCTTCCAACAAGACAATGACCCTAAGCACACAGCTAAAATAACGAAGGAGTGGCTTCACAACAACTCCGTGACTGTTCTTGAATGGCCCAGCCAGAGCCCTGACTTAAACCCAATTGAGCATCTCTGGAGACAAGACAGACTAGAGAGAGGGGGTGACACAGAAGGACAGGAAACTGGCAGTCATGTTTCAAAGCAGGGCCAGTTCCTGCTCCCAACAAGAGTATCTGTGAGGAGTTACAGTGTTGTGGCACCACCAACACCTAAGGCCCAATTCCCTGCAGAGTATATAGGGCAGGCCGTATAGCATATATACTGCTGTTCAGAGTAAATAGTGCCTGGGGGCCTGGGGGACCCCCACGCCGTTTTTTTTTACAATTTGGGTGCGGGGTTCCTCTTAATATCCATACCAAACCCAAGGGATTAAGGGACCCTGAGAAGATCAGAATATCATCCAAGTAGACAATTACAAAAATGTTCAGTAAGTCTCGGAACACATCATTGATGAAGTGCTAAAGGGGCATTACAGAGCACGAAGGGCATGACCAGGTACTTGAAATGCCCGAATCTGGTACGAAAGGCCATCTTCCACTCATCCCCTTCTCTAATACGGATCAGGTTTTAAGCTCCCCTCAGGTCTAGCTTAGTAAAGATGAGTGCAGACCTAAGTCTCTGGAAAAACTCGGGCATTAAGGGCAAGGGGTAGCATTTTTTTACCGTGATCTTATTTAACCTCCAATAACACATGGACCGAGGGAATGGTCCTTCTTAGTTATGAAGAATATCCCTGCCGGGGAGGTGGATGGGCGAATGAACCCCTTTTTGAGATTCTCATTGACATATTCCTTCAAAGCCTCCTGTTCTAGTTCTGACAGCGGAAACACGGGATCTCAGCTCCGGGCAGGACGTCAATCGGACAGTCATATGGACGGTGGGACGCGAGGTGTCTGGTCCCTGTTTGCTGAAAACATCGAGGTA
Source organism: Lithobates clamitans (assembly GCA_037952925.1). Lineage (NCBI taxonomy): Eukaryota > Metazoa > Chordata > Amphibia > Anura > Ranidae > Lithobates > Lithobates clamitans. The sequence continues at coordinate 1,737,553 of JBBGZY010000712.1, read as the reverse complement.
GTGGTGATATGGTTCAGGTATTATTATTATTATTATTATTATTATACAGGATTTATATAGCGCCGACAGTTTACGCAGCGCTTTACAACATTAGGGCAGGCCGTACAATTACAATACAATTCAATACAGGGGGGGAATCGGAGGGCCCTGCTCGTTGAAGCTTACAATCTAGGAGTAAGGGTCAAGTTATACAAAAGGGTAATAGCTGTGGGGAATGAGCTAATGGATAAAATAGTGCAGTTGTTAGATGGAGGCAAGATGGGCTTCTCTCAATATGGTGATAGAAACGTAATCTCCCCGGGCGCCCAGTTGATCTGGGGGTTATGGGCCTGGAGCCAAGATAGGTCCAGGATGACAGGATGAACAAGGGGGATGTGATAGCGTTGAGGCTTAATAGTTCCTTATGCTGAGATGAAGAAGTAACAGGTAGCTCAAACAGAGCTGGGCCAATATAATCACAAGCAGTTACAGGATCAGGCTTAGGTAAAGCTGCAGATCAGACAGCACTGCACTAGAGTAGCTGTTGTCCTTTTAAAGGGTCACTGGCGCCGAGCCGAGTTAGCGCACTTGTGCCTGCTGCGTGTTCCCGCGCACGTGCACCTGCCGCGTGTTCCCACGCATGCTGCCCCGCTAAAGGGCACATATAGGAACACATGTGCGAATGCCTAAGCATCTGCCTTGCTACAGGGTATCCCTGACTGCGGCATCACTACTGTTGTCGGCCCAACGCTGAAGAGGTGGAGAGAGCCTAGAGGAGGTGCGGGCTGTGCTCTCTCTCCTTCTTCTCCTCCTCCTCAAGCTCACACATAAGGAAGTATTGGGGCCCAACTTAGCATCTTTGCCCTGGGCACTGGATAACACATCTCTCTCTCTCTATCTCCGGCATTATATTTTCTGTCTACCAATTATCTATCTATCTATCTATCTATCTATCTATCTATCTATCTATCTATCTATCTATCTATCTATCTATCTATCTATCTATCTATCTATTTGGACAAGACATCTCCATCTGACCTGCTGTGGCTAAATCTACCACTACATGAACATGACCACTCAGTTGAGGTTTATGGTAATGAAGGGGTGGGGCTGTAGGAGGGGGTGTGGTCCGATGATGCAGGTACTGCTTTTCTAAAAGGGAACAGAGCCGGACATATTTCATCCATCATTCACCCCATGCATCACAGACATGAGATGGGCAACATCATCTCATTTCATGGCTCATGGCTCCCATAGATGGGGTCACTGTCTTTCTGATGTATCTCTATTTACATCTGGTTCTCCTGGCTGCTTAACCTGCCAACCCTTACACATTCTGGGTTGCTGTCCTGGTCCTTCGGCTTCCTGGCCCTAATGACGCATTCCTGACACAGGCCAGGCCTCCAGGCATTGTACAAGGCAGTGTTGCGGAGTGCTGCGACCCGTCTTTCTGGGAGTATCTTTTCAGCACTTGGTGAAATATTTACAATTTGCTGTGTTTTCTCCTTCTGGAGGAGCTGTGTAAATGGAGTTGACGCATTAGTCTCTAGGTAGAGGTCTGTGCTCTCTTTGCTCGCTCGGGAGATAAGTTGTGAGCTTTGTTTGGACAGCTGCGAAGGCAGCTCATAGTGTTCCTCCACCGAACGTCCTCCATCTCTCCAGCGCTCTCCATCTGCACGCTCAAGTCAACCATTGCTGGAATGGCAAAGGGGGGGATGTATTTTATAATTGAAATATTATCAAGGGGATAATGTCTTATTTTTTTTCCAGACAGATGCCTGCGTTTTTTTTTTTTTTTTTTGCATGTTTTCTGGTTTTGGTCAAGCTTACATTCTATTTAGAATACATTTTTCTGTGTTGACACCCTGCAGCTGCTGTTTCTATATTTACAGACTAAAATGGTAGCATAGCTAAAAGACTTTGAAAAGCTTTATGAAGACATTAAAATATAAAATATAAGGAAAAGTTGCAGCCTAGGCACCCTACACTACAGGACATAGCCTAGGGTGGTATGGTCACCAGGGCACTTTATGCTCTCTACTGCTGTTTATAGGCTACCATAGCCTGATAGGCAAATCCCCAACCTTCTCTTCTACTAATTTAAGCAAAAGCCAAACTAAAGGAGGTGAGTAAAAACATCTGTTTGTGTCACTATGGCACGGACTGTGCCTCCATTGTAACTGGTTGAGTCAGTAGGCACTGATCAGGTTTCTGATGGCATGTTCCTGGTTGTGTCAGTAGGCACTGATCAGGTTTCTGATGGCATGTTCCTGGTTGTGTCAGTAGGCACTGATCAGGTTTCTGATGGCATGTTCCTGGTTGTGTCAGTAGGCACTGATCAGGTTTCTGATGGCATGTTCCTGGTTGTGTCAGTAGGTGCTGCTGAGCGTGTCTCTGCAGACTTGTTCCTGGCTGTGTCAGTAGGTTCTGATCGAGTTTTGGTAGATACAATTCTGGTCATGTCAGTAGGTACTGATCAGGTTTCTGTGGACATGTTCCTGGCTGTTTCAGTAGGTTCTGATCGAGTTTCTGTGGACATGTTCCTGGCTGTTTCAGTAGATGCTGAGGGTGTCTCTGCAGACTTGTTCCTGGCTGTGTCAGTAGGTTCTGATCGAGTTTCAGTGGACACATTCCTGGTTATGTCACTAGGTAATAATCAGATTTCTGTTGACATGTTCCTGGTTGTGCCAGTCGGCAATGATCAAATTTCTAAGGACATGTTCCAGGCTGTGTCAGTAGGTTCTGATCGAGTTTCGGGGGACATATTTCTGGTTGTGTCAGTAGGTTCTGATCAGGTTTCTGTTGACATATTCCTGGTTGGGTCAGAAATTACTTTAGTGTGTCTCTGTGGACATTGTTCCTTGTTTTGTCTTTGTGGACTAATTTTTGCTTGTGTCTCTATGATTTTTTATGATGTATCTGCAGACGCATTGCTGGTTTTGTCGGTAAGTTTTAAATTAATCAAGGTTAATATGGTGCTTATTGTGTCTCTATGGACACATTCCTGGTTTTTCTCTATGGTATTGATTGTATCTCTGCAGCCATGGCCCTGGTTGTGCTAGTAAGTACTGATCAAGTCTCTATTGACATATTTCTGGTTATGTCAGTAGTTACTGATCAGGTTTCTGTGGACGTGTTCCAGGCTGTTTCATTAGGTGCTGAGCATTTGTCATTAGGTTCTGATCGAGTGTCAATGGACACATTTCTGGTTGTGGTAATGATGTAGGTACTGATCAGGTTTCTGTTGACATGTTCCTGGTTGTGCCAATCGGCAATGATCAAGTTTCTACAGACATATTCCTGGCTGTGTCAGTAGGTTCTGAGTGAGTTTTGGTGGACACCTTTCTGGTTGTGTCAGTAGGTTCTGATTGAGTTTCGGGGGAAAAAATTCTGGTTGTGTCAGTAGGTACTGATCAGGTTTCTGTTGACATGTTCTTGGTTGTGCCAGTGGGCAATGATTAAGTTTCTACTAACATGTTCCTGGTTGTGTCAGTAGGTTCTGATTGAGTTTCGGGGGACACAATTCTGGTTGTGTCAGTAGGTACTGATCAGGTTTCTGTTGACATGTTCTTGGTTGTGCCAGTGGGCAATGATCAAGTTTCTACGAACATGTTCCTGGTTGTGTCAGTAGGTTCTGATTGAGTTTCAGTGGACACGTTTCTGGTCATTGAGTAACGAGCAAGCGGGAGTAAGGGTGAGATAAGTGGAGACCCCTAGCAACCAGCTGCAGGTAACTAGAGAGAGGCCTTTATGACACACCGCATCTCTGATTTAGGTAAAGAGCCTATGACGAGGGTCTTTACCATGTGATCAGCTGTATCCAATCACAGCTCATCACATGGTAACCAGGAAGTGCCGGTAATCGGCTTTTCCTCTATTCACGCTGACAAGGCACGAGTAGAGGAGAGCCGATCAGCAGCTCTCCTGACAGGGGGGTCTGCGCTGATAATCAGCGCATCAATTATTAGAGCAGGGCCTTCAGGGATGCCAACAAGTGCTAACCCGTGCCCACCAGGGATGCCAACCTGTTCCCACCAGGGATAGCAATTAGTGCCCATTTCAGGGATGGCAATCAGTGCCCACCAGGGATGGCAATCAGCGCCCACTAGGGATGGCAATTAATGCCCATCAGTAGTGTCTGTCAGTGCCTCCTCATCACTGCTGCCTACCAATGCCATTTTTCAGTGCCCATCATTGCCGCCTATCAGTGCCCATCATTGCCACCTATCAGTGCCCATCAGGGCTGCACATCAGTGCTACCTATCGGTGCTGCCTATCAGTGCCCATCATAGCCACCTATCAGTGCCCATCAGTGCCACCTATCAGTGCCCATCAGGGCTTAATATCAGTGCCGTTTCTCAGTGCCTATCAGTGCTGCATATTAGTGCCTCATCATCAGTGCCCATCAGTGCCACCTCATCAGTGCCCATCAGTGAAGGAGAAAAATTAGTTATTTACAAAATTTTATAACAGAAACGCAGAAAAACTTTTTTTTTTTCTTCAAAATTTTTGGTAATTTTTTATTTGTTTAGCAACAAATAAAAAAAAACCCCAGCGGTGAATAAATACCACCAAAAGAAAGCTCTATTTGTGGAAAAAAAATGATAAAAACGTCATATGGGTACAGCGTTGCATGACCGCACAATTGTCATTTAAGGTGTGACAGCGCTGAAAATTGGCCTGGGAAGGAAGGGGGTGAAAGTGCCCGGTATTGAAGGGGTTAAACAGGAGTTTAGCGTCATATTATGTCAATCTCCTTCTCCAAATCTTATATACTCATATACAGTAAGATATGCAATGTTTATTTATTTATTTATTTATTTTATGATTTTTTTTTTAATTACTATGCAGTACACTCAATCTCTGTTTATTGAAAAGCTATAGTTGTAACTTTTATTGAATAAAAAATTCTCTGTTGTAAAGGACCATGAAGGCACACCCTGCGTACACGCTCACTGCAGCAGCTCAGAATATATCCGATGTAGATTTATGTCATCGCAAACATAACAAATATTCTTCAGGAGATCATTAAACAGCCACAAAAAAAAAAAAAATTTCCAAGCATCGACCTGAGCCAAGTAGGAGCGAAGGAGTTTTATGGTGAAATATTCATCATTGCGTCAATCGGTGGGGCGAGAGCGAATGTAAAGGTCTGATGTCAGTTTTTGCACATTGGCAATATTTCAGCCCCAGTCAATATGTCCCTTCGGCTGTGCCAATATTTCACTTTAATTAAGCATATGGCATACATAAAAAAAAATGACACAAAACGAAAAAAAAAAAAAAAAAATTGCCCTTATACAAAGTGTTGTAGAAGTTATGAATCTATGAACGTGTATATTTATGGGTCACATTTAACGTATTGACAGGTGACATTTCGGACCGGGGGACTGCTCCTGAAAGGAACATCGTTATTTGAAGTGATGACTCAAAACCACCAAAAGGCCACCAGAGCCCGGTAAGCCGACATAAAAGATCGCTGGTGGTAAAGACAGACAGTCACAGGCTTTAATCCAGGTCGGCGGAGCTGCCAGCCCCGAGATGGAATCCTTTGCTTCACCGCCTGCCCCACCAGCTGGAAATAATTTGCACAAAGCCATCACCTTCGAGGGAAAAGTTGAGGACCCAGCGGGAGAGTCTAATTCATGGGCCTGCCAAAAATGACAAAGATGTATCAGCGCTCGCCGACATCTGAGGAATATGAAGTAGGGGACCCAGCGGCGGAGATGAGCTTTAAAACTGCCTTTTCGGAGATATTTTAGGATTATGTCTACAGGATTGAAAGCAATCTGTTATCTGTTAGGTACGCCTTAAAAAAAAGAAAAAAACAAACTTCTGTTGGCTTTACACAAATGAGTACATTGGGGTAATTGGACGGTGTCTACAAAAGCATTGCCTACGAGTCAAGACATATATATTTATATATCTTGAGAGAGAGAGCGAGACAGAGAGAGACAGAGAGAGAGAGATATAGATATACAGTATCCCACAAAAGTCAGTACACCCCTCACATTTTTGTAAATATTTTCTTCTATCTTTTCATGTGACAAAACTGAAGAAATAACACTTTGCTACAATGTAAAGTAGTGAGTGTACAGCTTGTATAACAGTGTAAATTTGCTGTCCCCTCAAAATAACTCAACACTCAGCCATTAATGTCTAAACCGCTGGCAACAAAAGTGAGTACACCCCTAAGTGAAAATGTCCAAATTGGGCCCAATTAGCCATCCCCCCCCCCGGTGTCATGTGACTCGTTAGTGTTACAAGGTTTCAGCTGTAAATGGGGAGCAGGTGTGTTAAATTTGGTGTTATCGCTCTCACTCTCTCAAACTGGTCATTGAAAGTTCAACATGGCACCTCATGGCAAAGAACTCTCTGAGGATCTGAAAAAAATAGTTGCTGCTCTACATAATGATGGCCTAGGCTATAAGAAGATTGTCAAGACCCTGAAACTGAGCTGCAGCACGATGGCCAAGACCATACAGCGGTTTAACAGGACAGGTTCCTCTCAGAACAGGCCTCACCATGGTCCACCAAAGAAGTTGATGTCACGTGCTCAGCAACATATCCAGAGGTTGTCTTTGGGAAATAGACGTATGATTGCTGCCAGCATTGCTGCAGAGGTTGAAGGGGTGGGGGGGGTCAGCCTGTCAGTGCTTAGACCATACGCCGCACACTGCATCAAATTGGTCTGCATGGCTGTCGTCCCAGAAGGAAGCCTCTTCTAAAGATGATGCACAAGAAAACCCGCAAACAGTTTGCAGAAGACAAGCAGACTAAGGACACTGGATTACTGGAACCATGTCCTGTGGTCTGATGAGACCAAGATAAACTTATTTGGTTCAGATGGTGACAAGCGTGTGTGGGGGCAACCAGGTGAGGAGTACAAAGACAAGTGTGTCTTGCCTACAGTCAAGCATGGTGGTGGGAGTGTCATGGTCTGGGGCTGCATGAGTGCTGCCGGCACTGGGGAGCTACAGATCATTGAGGGAACCATGAATGCCAACATGTACTGTGACATACTGAAGCAGAGCATGATCCCCTCCCTTTGGAGACTGGGCTGCAGGGCAGTATTACAACATAATAATGACCCCAAACACATCTCCAAGATGACCATTGCCTTGCTAAAGAAGCTGAGGATAAAGAGAGGGACAGCAGAACGGAGGGGGGCACGGAGGAAAACTGGAGGGGGACAGCAGCAGAACGGAGGGGGGCAGCAGCAGAACGGAGGGGGCATGGAGGAAGAATGGAGGGGGATAACAGTAGAACGGAGGGGGCAGGGAGGAGTATGCGGTGACAGTCAGTTGTGATCGTGTGTGGGAGAGTTACAAGCACCGATCACCGCTGTATAGATTTCACTACAGCAGCTGAAAGCTGCGGGGGGAGAAACTTGTAACTCCCCCACTCACCGATCATGGCTGACTGTACAGGTATCGGGGGAAGCATCGGGAGCATTTGCCCGAGTACAAGTACTTGGGCAAATGCTCGGTATCGGTTCCGATACCGATACTAGTATTGGTATCGGGACAACCCTAGCCCTAAGTATTCAGACCCTTTGCTCAGTATTTAGTAGAAGCCCCTTTTGATCTAATACAGCCATGAGTCTTTTTGGGAAAGATGCAACAAGTTTTTCACACCTGGATTTGGGGATCCTCTGCCATTCCTCCTTGCAGATCCTCTCCAGTTCTTTCAGGTTGGATGGTAAACGTTGGTGGACAGCCATTTTTAGGTCTCTCCAGAGATGCTCAATTGGGTTTATGTCAGGGCTCTGGCTGGGCCATTCAAGAACAGTCACGGAGTTGTTGTGAAGCCACTCCTTCGTTATTTTAGCTGTGTGCTTAGAGTCATTGTCTTGTTGGAAGGTAAACCTTCGGCCCAGTCTGAGGTCCTGAGCACTCTGGAGAATGTTTTCATGCAGGATATGCCTGTCCCTCGATTGCAACCAGTCATCCTGTCCCTATAGCTGAAAAACACCCCCACAGCATGATGCTGCCACCACCATGCTTTACTGTAGGGACTGTATCGGACAGCTGATGAGCAGTGCCTGGTTTTCTCCACACATACCGCTTAGAATTAAGGCCAAAAAGTTCTATCTTGGTCTCATCAGACCAGAGAATCTTATTTCTCACCATCTTGGAGTCCTTCAGATGTGTTTTTTAGCAAACTCCATGCGGGCTTTCATGTGTCTTGCACTGAGGAGAGGCTTCCGTCAGGCCACTCTGCCATAAAGCCCCGATTGTTGGAGGGCTGCAGTGATGGTTGACTTTCTACAACTTTCTCCCATCTCCCGACTGCATCTCTGGAGCTCAGCCACAGTGATCTTTGGGTTCTTCTTTACCTCTCTCTCCAAGGTTCTTCTCCCCCGATAGCTCAGTTTGGCCGGACGGCCAGCTCTAGGAAGGGTTCTGGTCATCCCAAACGTCTTTCATTTAAGGATTATGGAGGCCACTGTGCTCTTAGGAACTTTAAGTGCAGCAGAAATCTTTTTGTAACCTTGGCCAGATCTGTGCCTTGCCACAATTCTGTCTCTGAGCTCTTCAGGCAGTTCCTTTGACCTCATGATTCTCATTTGCTCTGGCATGCACTGTGAGCTGTAAGGTCTTATATAGACAGGTGTGTGGCTTTCCTAATCAAGTCCAATCAGTATAATCAAACACAGCTGGACTCAAATGAAGGAGTAGAACCATCTCAAGGATGATTAGAAGAAATGGACAGCACCTGAGTTATATATATGAGTGTCACAGCAAAGGGTCTGAATACTTAGGACCATGTGATATTTCAGTTTTTCTTTTTTAATAAATCTGCAAAAATGTCAACAATTCTGTTTTTCTGTCAATATGGGGTGCTGTGTGTACATTAATGAGGAAAAAAAATTAACCTTAATGATTTTAGCAAATGGCTGCAATATAACAAAGAGTGAAAAATTTACAGGGGTCTGAATACTTTCCATTCCCACTGCATATATATATATATATATATATATATATATATAGAGAGAGAGAGAGAGAGAGAGAGAGATTTATAGATACAGATAGATGGTTTAATGAATGTGGTGAAACTTCACTTTGCAAAGAATACTCAAGGAAAATAATTACTAAAAAACATCCTTTTGCTTGTACATGTTTGGATGATGGAAGTCAAATTGCTCTAGTGAATCTACCCCTACAAGTCAGGCTGGGTTCACATTATCGCCGCATGCGGTTTACAGCAGGGGGTCCGGTGTGTCCTGGTTCACTGTTCTTCAGGTCCGATTTCAGCCTGAATTTTTGGCGGAATTTGGACCTGAAACGGACCAAAAGACGCACAGGGCTCCTGTGCAAATTCGCTCTGGAGCCGCAGCCGATATATGTGTACCGGCACCATAGAGAGCCGCTCAAAATCTCCTGCTATTGTGAATTGGATGCGGGTTTCCCTCATCCAATTTGCATAGGTGTGAACCCAGCCATAGTAGGATGTAAAACCTGGAAATGTATATAGATCATTAGATAGATAGGCTGATAGGAGATTGGAAGATCTATAGATAGATAGATAGATAGATAGATAGATAGATAGATAGATAGATAGATTCAAAAAGATAGATACATAGAGTGATTGGTGCTCCATTGCTCAGGGGCGGGGGGCGGCAAACAAGCCTGAGACATCTACCCCCCCAGGTCACCCCAGCCCATCACCCCACACCAAACCCCCCCCCCCGTCGCTGGCTCGCTCACCGATCAGTCGGCACGTACCCCATCCAAATCGCAGCTGCGGCTTCCTCTCTCCCTGTCTCATGTCCCGGTGGTTGCTGCTTCTACCGGCCAATTGGGTCTTCGGACTCCCGGCCAATGGGTTCTTAGGATGCCCGGCTAATCAGGCCTCAGGACATAATAATTCGGTAATGTCACACAACTGGGTGGGCTCAGGACGCAGTGCTCTGCTACCGAACCCACCCTTTTTTTAAAGCCAATTAGAGCCTCAGGCTGTGCTTCAAAAAAACAAAACAAACCCCCATTGGAATCCATGCGTCCGGCACCCTGCATGTAGATTAGGGGCCGGGCGCATGGATTAGGGAGTGGTGACCCGTCCTAATGGATGGGCCGCCACTGGATAGATAGTTGATAGATCAATAAGTAAAATAGATTAATATAAAGGTTTGATAATAGATAGAGATAAGAAAATGAAGATAAAGAAAGATAGATAGATATAGATAGATATAGAGATAGATAGATAGATAGATAGATAGATAGATAGATAGATAGATAGATAGATAGATAGATAGATAGATAGATAGATAGATAGATAGATAGATAGATAGATAGATAGATAGATAGATAGATAGATAGATAGATAGATAGATAGATAGATAAATCAGTGTATATGATAGACGTGCAGAATGAAAAAATGTGTTTAGTTTCGTTATTTACATAAATTTGTTTAGTTAAATTTGTTTCATTCGTTTAATTTGTTTTCGGAATTTGTTTCGTTTATTCGTTTTCAAATCGATTTCAATTTTTCGAATTCAAATTCGGATCAATTTGAAAAGTTTTCTAATCAATTTGGAATAGTTTTTGAATTCTAATCTTTTTCCAATTTCCCAAGAGAATACAATAGAATAGAAAATAAGGGAATAGAATTCTATTCCTTTATTTTCTATTCTATTGTATTCTCTTGGGAAATTGGAAAACGTTTCGAATTAGAATTTCTTCTGACTTTTTTTTTTTTTGTTATTTCAGATTAGTTTAAACTCGGTACTACTCTAATTCGGAAATTCTGATGAATTTCCGAAAAAATTAAAATTAGTCCGAATTTTGGAACGAAAGGAACCGCACATGTCAAGTATATGAGTATATGAGACAGCTATGGGGTAGAGGGATAGTAAAAGAATATTAAATAGATTGATATATAGATATAGATACACAATTGGGTGTATATGAGACATAAAAGGGGAAGAGGGACAGCAAAAGATTAGTAGATAGATTAATATAAAGATTGATAATGGATGAATACAAGACAGAAATGAAGATAGATAGATAGATAGATAGATAGATAGATAGATAGATAGATAGATAGATAGATAGATAGATAGATAGATAGATAGATAGATAGATAGATAGATAGATAGATAGATAGATAGATAGATAGATAGATATGTTTTATTATGATTATTGATATATTGTAGTTAGTTTGACTGATTGATAAGTAGATAGACAGGTAGATAAATAGATACAGCAGATCGATAATAGATACATTGTAGTTAGATTGATTGATTAGTTGATAGGTAGATAATAGATAGATGATAGATTGATTATTGATAGACTGTAGTTAGACTGATTGATTAATTAGTAGATAGATAGATAGATAGATGGATAGATAGATAGATAGATAGATAGATAGATAGATAGATAGATAGATAGATAGATAGATAGATAGATAGATAGAAAATTGTGGAAAGAAAGAACTACAGTGGAACCTTGGATTACGAGCATAATCCGTTCCAGGAGAATGCTTGTAATCCAAAGCACTCGCATATCAAAGCGATTTTCACCATAGAAGTCAATGGAAACAAAGATAATTCGTTCCACATTGACTTCTATTGCATGTAATACCGCATGTGGTCAGAGGTGGCGGGGGGGCACCAGAGAGACTCGGAAATACTCGGAGACCCCTCGGAAACCCTCAGAAACGCTTGGAAACTCTTGGGAATGGGGTATTTCTGAGTGTTTCCAAATATTTCCGAGTGTTTCTGAGTATTTCCGAGCGGCTCTGAACGGCTCCGAGCGTCACCGGCGCCCCGGCACCTCTGGCCAAATGCAGTACTGCACACCGCAGAGGCTTGAACCCTGCTCGTTTTTCAAAACAACACTGGCAGACCGAGTCAGGATTTAAAAAAAAACAAAAAACGCGCTACTCGCATTCCGGGGTTCCACCGTATCTGTGACTAATCATAGTCATCTATTGAATATAAAAAAGAAAGAAAACGTTGCCGCTGCCTCCAACTACACAAATTGGGTGATCGGTTTTGGGTGAATTCATTGATCAATCACACATCGCCCGTACAGCTCTTATCTGAAAGCGGATTGGCTGATTTTCTGTTGAAGGGACACCACACAGATCCTTCCACTAAACCTTCCATGTACTCATTATACCTTCATAGTTCCTAATCATTATCGTACCGTATGTCTCCCCCCCCCCCCCCCCAGACACGGCGGGGTCAGGAGATTCCACTTCCTTCTCAGTGGAAACACTATTAAAAAATGCTGGTGTTGTGGTAATTCAAGGACACGTGGAGAAAGGGGGGGGGGAGACGATCGACTTTCGCCAAGTGGAGAATGTGGTTCAGCTTAACCGGCTGCGAGAACTTCAGAAGCCACAATTACTTAGAGAACGAAAATACGTATCCGAGACCAAGAATAAATAATTGCAGACATACAACACCTGAGAGTATTGTAGATAAATATACAGGGAGTGATCGGGAACATTAAACTATAGGATGGCTCGAGAATATTTGAAGCGGGTCCATGTAATGTAAGACGTCCTTAAATGCCTAAATGTTTGATTGAACGCTGGGATGGCATGGCGATCCGTCTATTATACTTCGTCCCGAGACGTTACCATTCTTTCTCTTTTAAGCCAAGGAGTTTAGCATAATGGTTTTAGATGAGAGAAGTCAGTAAAAAAAGTTGAAAATGTTCCTGAAGATAATATATATATATATTTCAAACACCACTTTATGCATTGCCACACCTCTTTAGATCCAGCCTGTCTGGACAGCAGTGGCGTCGCTAGGGGGTGGCTTTTGGGGCTATAGCCCCGAATCTGGGGCCCATAGCCCAGAGTCTCTGCAGGGGTCCCCAAGGGGAGGGGAGGCTCTCTGGGGACCCTGATGTAAGTGGGGGGGCTCTCTTGGGACCCTGATTTTAAGAAGGAGGCTCTCTGGGGACCCTGATTTTAAGGGGGAGACTCTCTGGGGACCCTAATGTAAGGGGGGCTCTCTGGGGACCCTAATGTAAGGGGGGCTCTCTGAGGACCTTGATACAAGGGGGAGGCTCTCTGGGGACCCTGATGTAAGAGGGGGCTCTTTGGGGACCCTAATGTAAGGGGGGGCTCTTTGGGGACCCTGATGTAAGGGGGGGCTCTCTGGGGACCCTGATGTAAGTGGGGGGCTCTCTGGGGATATACACACACACGTATATTACTGTATATACATGTGTATTCCCATCCAAGCGTATGACTTTCTTTACTACGCTGCTATGGGCTCTAGCCCTAGATCTTTTGTAGACCTAGCAATGCCCCTGCTGGGCAGTATGGTCCTTTGCTGACTTGGCACCACCCACAGGCATCTCAACGTTTCAAAAACATACAAGTTTGAATCCAGCACAATTTTGCTTCAGACATCTGCAGTACGGAGGGTGTTTTTTCCAGTCTATTGAAGTGTAAGAAGACAATAACTTTCCTAAGCCCTGTCTCTGCAAAGTACTAACACTGACTCAGGGAACATGGAAAAAAACAGGGAGGGTCCAGCTAGGACTGAACTAACTAGCACCAGTGGAAGCACTGAGGTGGCACTGATGGGCGCTGATGAGGAGGCACTGATGTGCGCTGATGAGGAGGCACTTATATGCAGCACTGATGGGCTGCGTGAAAGGGGGTCTTAGGTTCTCTAACAAACCTCGGAGGGCTTCACAGAACAGCTGTATTTATACTGAGATAAAATTACACACAGGTGGACTCTATTTACTAATTAGGTGACTTCTGAAGGCAATTGGTTCCTCTAGATTTTAGTTAGGAGTATCAGAGCAAAGGTGGCTGAATACAAATGTACCCCCCACACTTTTCACATATTTATTTGTAAAAAAATAAAGACAGTGGAGGTGAGGCTTGCAGAACATTATTGAGTGCCAAGCCAGGGATTGAGCAGGCCAGTGGGGTGACGCTTGAGAAGTATCTGGGAGTGCCAAGCTAGGGACCCAGCAGGGATGCGGGGGTGATGCTTGAGGAAGATACTGAATGAGAAGATTGGAGGAGCTCAGGAGATCCAGTGGGGAGTGGATCTGGTAGTTTAGTGAAAGATTGGGAGCTCAGCGAAGTGAAGTTCTACAATAGGAGATTGTAGAAGAAGTGAAGGAGTTCATTGAAACCGTTGGATACCTTTCCCTGCATGGCTGTCTGCCTATAGAAGGCTCGGAGTCTGTCAATTACCATTGCAACTACTAAAGGGTGTCCTGGCCCTGACCCTCTCTCCCACAGTTATGTTTAAGAGACAATAAATCTCTTTTTTGCATCCAAGAAATGTCTGGCGCCCATCAATCCACCTTACATTACACCCACCATGCCTTGTAACCCACTCTGCAAAGAGGGATGTCAGCCGTCCCTAACTCTGGGGGTCACCATTAGGCCTCTGGGGGCCCCTGGACAAAAACTTAGCAGGGATGGTGGAAACCTCTCTACATATAATTACAATACAAATTAACCTCAAGTGCAACAACTTTTTAGTTGGGAAGTTTACATCATTATGGCACTTTGGAATTTTACTTTTTTCAATGTTCCATTTAATTTTATATGTTTTAGTTGCTAATATAATGTAAATTTTTGCACTTGAAGTTCATTTTCCACCACCCTTGCTAAGTCCTCTGTCTTTATGGACCTTGCTTTGTGCACTGGTGCGCAGTCATGTTGGAACAGGAAGGGGCCATCCCCAAACTGTTCCCACAAAGTTGGGAGCATGAAATTGTCCAAAATGTCTTGGTATGCTGACGCCTTAAGAGTTCCCTTCACTGGAACTAAGGGGCCGAGCCCAACCCCTGAAAAACAACCCCCACACCATAATTCCCCCTCCACCAAATGATTTGGACCAGTGCACAAAGCAAGGTCCATAAAGACATGGAGGAGCGGGTTTGGGGTGGAGGAACTTGACTGGCCTGCCCAGAGTCCTGACCTCAACCTGATAGAACACCTTTGGGATGAATAAGAGCGGAGACTACGAGCCAGGCCTTCTCGTCCAACATCAGTGCCTGACCTCACAAATGTGCTTCTGGAAAATATGGTCAAACATTCCCATAGACACACTCCTAAAGCTTGTGGACGGCCTTCCCAGAAGAGTTGAAGCTGTTATAGCTGCAAAGGGTGGGCCAACTCAATACTGGACCCTCCGGACTAAGACTGGGATGCCATTGAAGTTCTATATAGTTGCATAGTAGATGAGGTTGAAAAAAGACACAAGTCCATCAAGTCAAACCTATGTAACCTATATATATATATACACAAGCATGTGTGTTTGAGCTTTGGGGTGCACACCCTAATGCAATAGGCTACGCACGCTGACCTGGACATTTTATACATAGGCAACTCCTATCCTCATATTGATTAGTGGTTCCAAATTAATAATAACTACTGCAGTAGGGAACAGACACAAAAGATACGCTCAGCATCTTTCCAAATAACTATTCTGCTTTATTATGATGCAATTAAAGGTTTTCATACACATGATTACATAGGTATCACATTAATATTACAATTATACGTTTATGGTAACAAGGGGCGTAACATAGGCAGACTCATTCTAATCAGGACTCGAAAGAATGCAAACATGTACTGAAAACATTATTAGTGCCGTGTGCACAGTGAGGGCAGTGTGCAATACATACAAAATAGAATACAATTATATACAGAACTTACAAATTTCCTTTACAACGCCTATGTGTACAGAGGTCAGGGCAGTGTAATATACAACACAACATATAGTGTAGAGAGGTCAGGACTGTGTAATGTATAAAATATTATTTACAGGGTAAAGGTTACGGATTGTGTAATGTAAAAACTATTATATGTAGTACAGAGGTCAGAACTATTTGCAACACAATATATTCATGTACAGAGGTCAAGACTGTGAATTGTAAAACGCAGTGTATAGGATGAAGGGTCACGACTATATACAGTGGGGACGGAAAGTATTCAGATCCCCTTAAATTTTTCTCTCTTTGATATATTGCAGCCATTTGCTAAAATTAGTTCGTTTTTACCTCATTAATGTACACACAGCCCCCCCATATTGTACACACAGCCCCCCCATATTGTACACACAGCACCCCATATTGCACACACAGCACCCCATATTGTACACACAGCACCCCATATTGCACACACAGCACCCCATATTGACAGAAAAACACAGAATTGTTGACATTTTTGCAGATTTATTAAAAAAGAAAACCTGAAATATCACATGGTCCTAAGTATTCAGACCCTTTGCTCAGTATTTAGTAGAAGCCCCTTTTGATCTAATACAGCCATGAGTCTTTTTGGGAAAGATGCAACAAGTTTTTCACACCTGGATTTGGGGATCCTCTGCCATTCCTCCTTGCAGATCCTCTCCAGTTCTGTCAGGTTGGATGGTAAACGTTGGTGGACGGCCATTTTTAGGTCTCTCCAGAGATGCTCAATTGGGTTTAAGTCAGGGCTCTGGCTGGGCCATTCAAGAACAGTCACAGAGTTGTTGTGAAGCCACTCCTTCGTTATTTTAGCTGTGTGCTTAGGGTCATTGTCTTGTTGGAAGGTAAACCTTCGGCCCAGTCTGAGGTCCTGAGCACTCTGGAGAAGGTTTTCGTCCAGGATATCCCCGTACTTGGCCGCATTCATCTTTCCCTCGATTGCAACCAGTCCATCTGTCCCTGCAGCTGAAAAACACCCCACAGCATGATGCTGCCACCACCATGCTTCACATTTGGGACTGTATTGGACAGGTGATGAGCAGTGCCTGGTTTTCTCCACACATACCGCTTAGAATTAAGGCCAAAAAGTTCTATCTTGGTCTCATCAGAGCAGAGAATCTTATTTCTCACCATCTTGGAGTCCTTCAGGTGTTTTTTTAGCAAACTCAATGCGGGCTTTCATGTGTCTTGCACTGAGGAGAGGCTTCCGTCGGGCCACTCCGCCATAAAGCCCCGACTGGTGGAGGGCTGCAGTGATGGTTGACTTTCTACAACTTTCTTCCATCTCCCGACTGCATCTCTGGAGCTCAGCCACAGTGTTCTTTGAGTTCTTCTTTACCTCTCTCACCAAGGCTCTTCTCCCCCGATAGATCAGTTTGGCCGGACGACCAGCTCTAGGAAGGGTTCTGGTCGTCCCAAACGTCTTCCATTTAAGGATTATGGAGGCCACTGTGCTCTTAGGAACCTTAAGTGCAGAAAAAAATTTATTGTAACCTTGGCCAGATCTGTGCCTTGCCACAATTCTGTCTCTGAGCTCTTCAGGCAGTTCCTTTGACCTCATGAATGAATGAATGAATGAATGAATAATTTGTAAAGCGCTGCAAATTGCGAACTGAATTGCCTCAAGGCGCTAGATGTATTCTCTGTAGCCAGCTTCTAGAAAAGGAAGGTCTTTAGTTTTTTCCTGAAGGCCTGGTGGTTTTCTTCCATGCGGAGGTTGGTTGGGAGAGCATTCCATAGTCGAGGTCCTTGGACTGCAAATCTACGTTCTCCCTTTGCTTTGTAGCGGTATTTGGGAATGAGGAGGAGGTTTTGGTTAGCTGATCGAAGACTGCGATTCGGTGTGTAGTGTTTTATTTTTTCCCGGAGATATTGCGGAGCGTTTCCTTGTATGCATTTATGGGTGAGGCAGAGGGTCTTGAATGTGATCCGATTCTTCACAGTTAGCCAATGTAGGCTTTTTAGGGATGGGGAGATGGATTCCCAGGGCTTTTTCCCTGTTAACAGCCTTGCCGCCGTGTTCTGCATGAGTTGCAAGCGCGCAAGCTGGTATTGGGGTAGACCTACGTAGAGGGAATTTGCGTAGTCGAGTCGGGAATTGATGATCGTTCCCACAACTGCCGCTTTGTCCTCTTCTGGGATGAAGGGGATGAGTCTGCGAAGCAGGCGGAGGAGGTGGTGAGATCCGCTCACCACCGATCCTATTTGTGCATCCATTGTCATTCCTGAGTCAAAGATGACTCCGAGACTCTTGACTTTGGTGCTGGGGGAGATGGTCTGTCCGAGGATGGAGGGTGGTGTCCACGGAGTCTCAATTTTGGAATTTTTGTTGGCTTGCAGGAGAAGAAGTTCTGTTTTTGATTCGTTAAGTTTGAGGGAGCTAGCGGTCATCCAGTCATTGATTAAAGTGAGGCATTTTTGTAGTTGCTGATGATGATCTTTTTGTCCATTAATGCGAAAGTAGAGTTGGGTGTCGTCTGCGTATGAGTGGAAGCAGAGGTCCGTTTTCCTGATGATATTGAGAAGCGGGCGGATGTAGATGTTAAATAGCACTGGTGACAAGGGTGAGCCCTGTGGGACTCCACAGGAGACTGCCTGAGATTCCGAGGTGAATGTTCCCAGTTTCACTGTCTGAGAGCGATTCTCTAAGAAGGATGTAAACCATTTTAGGGCAGAATCTGTGGCTCCTGCAACTTCTGAGAGGCGGACAAGTAAAGTATTGTGGTCCACTGTATCGAATGCTGCGCTGAGGTCTAACAGTACCAGGAGACTCGGTTCCCCGTCATCTGCTGCTTCAAGGGCGTCGTCCCATATTTTGAGGAGTGCTGTTTCTGTGCCATGGCCTGGGCGGAAGCCTGATTGCAGAGGGTCCAGGAGGTGGTGTGTCTCCAGGTGGTGTTGTAGCTGCTGTACTACTGCTTTCTCTATAATCTTGGAGATGGTGTTGAGGCTTGTTATTGGTCTGCGGCAGTTAGGGTCTTTAGGGTCGAGATTAGGTTTCTTTAGCAGGGGTTTGACGATGCCTTGCTTGAGGGAGGTTGGCACAGTCCCTTCTTTGAATGATTGATTTATGAGATGTGTTAGGGTGGGGGCCAGGATGTCGGAACATGCTTTGAACAATTTGGTGGGGATGATGTCGTTCGGTGATGTGCTGTCGCGAAGGCTTCTGATGATGTTTTTAGTCATGTCCGTGGTGATTGGGGACAAAGAGAACTTTGGTGGTTGAGTGATGTTCGTGTCGATATCCTCTTTTTGCATTGGTTGGGTGAGGTTGGTTGTTATTTTCTGATGAATTGCTTTCCGAATGTTGTCGATTTTGTCGATGAAGAAATCTGATAACTCATTGCAGAATTCTTGAGTATCGTTTGCAGGGGGCTCTAGGCAGGCCGGGTTCATTGATTGAGCAACTATTTTGAAAAGTTCCCGTGGGCGGTTTAAGGCGGATGAGATGGTGTCTGCAAAATGTTCTTTTTTGGCTTTGAAGATTGCCTTGTGGTATTTCACCGTGAGTGCTTTGTAGTTAGCATGGTTTTCCTTGGTGGGATTTCTTCTCCAAGTTCTCTCAGCTCTTCTCGTTCTTGCTTGAGTAGGGTGAGAGTGCCATTAAACCAACTCGAGTTTTTTGTGCGGACGGGTGTTCTGCGTTTTGGCGCCACGGAGTCTGCTGTTTGTAGTAAAGCATTGTTTAGGGAGTTGAGTGTTTGTTCCGTTGAGAGGTTTGGGTTTAGCAGAAGAATTTTGCTCGACAATGTAGTTTTGAAGAGTTCAGAGTGTAGTTTCTTCTGAGATCTATTCCAGTGTGTTGCTATTGCCCGTTTCTGTTTTTGGAGAGTGGTGTTAGTGGTGATTTTAAATTTGATAGCATGGTGGTCCGTCCATGGTTCTCATTTGCTCTGGCATGCACTGTGAGCTGTAAGGTCTTACATAGACAGGTGTGTGGCTTTCCTAATCAAGTCCAATCAGTATAATCAAACACAGCTGGACTCAAATGAAGGTGTAGAACCATCTCAAGGATGATCAGAAGAAATGGACAGCACCTGAGTTATATATATGAGTGTCACAGCAAAGGGTCCGAATACTTAGGACCATGTGATATTTCAGTTTTTCTTTTTTAATAAATCTGCAAAAATGTCAACAATTCTGTGTTTTTCTGTCAATATGGGGTGCTGTGTGTACAATATGGGGTGCTGTGTGTACAATATGGGGTGCTGTGTGTACAATATGGGGTGCTGTGTGTACATTAATGAGGAAAAAAAAATGAACTTAAATGATTTTAGCAAAATGGCTGCAATATAACAAAGAGTGAAAAATCTAAGGGGGTCTGAATACTTTCCGTCCCCATGCATAACACAAAGTATATTGTACAAATGTCAGGACCATGTAATTGTACAAAGCAGTGTAAAAGTTCTCAGTCAGGGTTATGTTATTTGCAACAAAGTGTATAAAGTGCGGCTGTCATGACAGTGTAATGTACAACATATGGTTCAGAGTCAGAGCAATGTAATGTACAGCAGATAGTATAGATTACAGATATTGGGACTGTGTAGAGTACAACATAGTGTATAAGGTGCAGGGTCATTAATATCAGTTGAAAAATGCAGTATATGAGGTGATGTGATTTGAGCTCAGGAAGCAATTTGTGGTGACCCCAACAAACAGGAGGCCATTGTGTGCAATCTCCGGGGTCACAATCCATGTCAGTGCAATGTGTGTTCTTGCTCTCTGGATGATCCTCTCCCACCTGTGGAGGTTTCATAGTCCACAATGTGATTTTGATATTTTCCTGTTTGGCAAACAATCCGTCCTCTTCCTGCCAGGAGAGAGGGAACGGCGGCGGAGTCTGCGAGACACGCAGGTCTGCTCCCCGCACCGTGGGACGTACTTGTCCAGCATCTTACCGCCCAATGTAAACCGTAAAAACGTGCTGGAAAAGAGATAAGGAATACAAAGTCCTCCAGCTGTGTCACAGCCTTCAAGGAAAACTCCATTTCCCCATCTTCATAATCCTAATCCTTCTTCTGTAAGATCCAGAACGATTATTATTATAGATTTATAATATTATTTACATGATGATGATGAATATTGTTATTATTAGTGTTATTATTATTATTATTATTCCT
This sequence comes from Lithobates clamitans, assembly GCA_037952925.1. Classification (NCBI taxonomy): domain Eukaryota; kingdom Metazoa; phylum Chordata; class Amphibia; order Anura; family Ranidae; genus Lithobates; species Lithobates clamitans. The sequence goes on along the minus strand of JBBGZY010000712.1, from coordinate 1,716,768 downwards.
GATTTATATAGTGCTAAAAGTTTACATGACCTATTGCACAGTGTTGTACAGAGAACACTGAACCATTTCCATCAGTTTCTGCACCAGAGAATCTTACCCTCTAATGTCCCCTCCCCCACAGTCAAACACTATTATTATTATACATTTATATAGCTCTGACATATACCACAGCACTGTCCAGGGAATACTCAGTCTCTGAACCATAGGAGCTTACACTCCAATGCCCCCCCCCCACAGTCACACACTATTATTATTATACATGCACAGTATATAGCTCTGACATATACCACAATGCTGTACAGACAACACTGAGCCAGTCACATCAGTCTCTGAACCACAGGAACTTACACTATGATGTCCCCACCACAGTCACACACTATTATTATACATTTATATAGCTCTGACATATACCGCAGTGCTGTACAAAAAAACAGTGGGCCAGTCAGATCAGTGTCTGCACCACAGGAGCTTACGCGCTAATGTCCTTGTCCCATTCCTTTCCCGCTTTTATGCCAAGTGGTCATATGGAGCCTTTCAAACCCACTGGGATTTTTGATTTTGAGACACTTTTTCTAGTTAACTTAGTAGTCTGTTACTTCGTGTGGAATGCACATTGTCAGGTTTCCTTCTTGTCAAGGTGGTGGTGCACAACATTCTGGGTGAGGTTGGGAATATTTGGGTTTTCAGAAGGACAAGTGGCGGCCGGGGGGCCTGGACAAAGGCGTGTAGGAATGTCAGGTCTCCGTAGCTGCTGTTTGTCAGTCTCTGGGTGTACGGCTTTCTTTCTGTCCTTTTACGTCCCCTAGATTTTTATACAAGATTGTTTTTTTGAAAAAAGGCTGCATGCATGGGTTAAATGTCTAATGGTTTCTTAGCCTGAGGCTGTGTTTAGGTGGAGGTTATGGCTTTGTTTAGGTTGGTATATTTAGTTTTCTTTATGTTTTTGCTATGCTGATGTAAGCTATTTTTGTTTATAAATTTTTTTATTTATTTTGTATATATGTAAACATGTTTTTATTATGTTTGTAAGATTTTTAATAAACAAAAAATTTACACGCTAATGTCCTTGTCCCATTCCTTTCCCGCTTTTATGCGGAGTGGTCATATGGAGCCTTTCAAACTCACTGGGATTTTGATTTTCAGACACTTTTTCTAGTTAGCTTAGTAGTCCGTTACTTCGTGTGGAATGCATGGCGGCTCTTCTTTCTGTCCTTTCACGTCCCCTAGAGTTTTATATAAGATTGTATTTTTGAAAAAAGGCTGTATGGATGGGTTAAATGTGTAATTGTTTCTTAGCCTGAGGGGGTGTTTAGGTTGAGGTAGGGTTGTGTTTTGCATAATTTAGTAGTTTACGGAAAATAAAATTATCTTTCTTTGTATATACAGTAGTTCTATTTATGTTATTTTTAGAAAAAATATATTTTCTTTTCTGCTATTTTCTGATGTAAGCTTGTTTGTTTATTTATGTATACATTCATTTTTATTTTTTGTATATATATGTAAATATGTTTTTATTATGTTGTATGTTTGTAGTATTTTTAATAAACAAAAATGTACACTCTAATCCCCCCCCCCCACCACCACAGTCACGCACTATTATTATAATACATTTATATAGCTCTGACATATACCATGGCACTGTACAGAGAAAAGTCAGTCTCTGAACCACAGGAGCTTACCCTCTAATGTTCCACCCCAGTCACACACTATTATTATTATAATACATTTATATAGCTCTGAAATATACTGCAGTGCTGTACAAATCAAACCCAGTCACATCAGTTTCTGAACCACAGGAGCTTACACTCTAATGCCCCCCCCCCCCCCACAGTCACACACTATTATTATAATACATTTATATAGCTCTGACATATACCATGGCACTGTACAGAGAAAAGTCAGTCTCTGAACCACAGGAGCTTACACTCTAATGTCCCCCCACAGTCACACGCTATTATTATTTTACCTTTAAATTAGGGTTGCACCTATATACGGTGCCGATGCTAGGCATTTTTCGTGAGTATCGGTACTCGCGAAAATGCGCCGATACCCGAATCCGATACCGGAAGCCGAACGCCTCCTCCTCCCCGCCGGCAGCGGGGATCAGAGCAGTCGCAGGGTCGCTTCCTGCTGACGTCACTTCCGGGCCCCGTGTTCCACGCTGGTCCCGGCAGTGCGGCTGTCCTCTGGGTGTCTCCGTCTGTGGCTTCCCTCTGCTGACCGGGATCTACACTGCGGACATATCTGTGGCTAGTCTTGTTACTCAGAGCGCCCTACATCCAGAAACCCATCCCTCCAGCACAGCAGTGGTAAGAATATGCCCCAAACTAGGGGAGTACTGGGGAGGGGTGGGCTCCCCCCTTCCAAGCCCTCCACCACCCCTGACGCTTGCTGGCAGTCTCCCATCTTGAGCACAGCACTAAGAGCTCCTCCTCCCCATCCCATTCACTTTGAGCTACCATGTGCACAGTATATAGCTAGCTACTGCCACTAATTGTCATTCCTACCATGGAATTTCACAGGTCGGAACTGCAATCAGTAGCTAGCTATACACTGTGCACATTGTAGCTGTAAAGGAATGGAATTTCAGCTCCAGTGTGTGCTGTGTGTACAATGCAGGGATGGAGACAGAGCTCTGCCCAGAGACACCTGTACTGTGCCCTGCTAACACCCTGTACTGTGCCCTCCTAACCCCCTGTACTGTGCCCTTCTAACCCCGTGTACTGTGCCCTATTGCCCCGTACTGTGCCCTCTTAACCCCCTGTACTGTGCCCTCCTAACCCCTGTACTGTGCCCTCCTAACCCCCTGTGCCCTCCTAACTCCCTGTACTGTGCCCTTCTAACCCCCTGTACTGTGCCCTATTGCCCCCCCTGTACTGTGCCCTCCAAACCCCCTGTACTGTGCCCTATTGCCCCCATACTGTACCCTCCTAACTCCCTGTACTGTGCCCTCCCTATTGCCCCTGTACTGTGCCCTTCTAACCCCCTGTACTGTTCCCTATTGCCCCTGTACTGTGCCTTTCTAACCCCCTGTACTGTTCCCTATTGCCCCCGTACTGTGCCCTCCTAACCCACTGTACTGTGCCCTCCTAACCTTTTGTACTGTGCCCTGTTGCCCCCCCCTATACTGTGCCCTGTTGCCCCCCCTGTACTGTGCCCTCCTAACCCCCTGTACTGTGCCTTCCTATCTCCCTGTACAGTGCCCTATTGCCCCTCCCTGTACTGTGCCCTCCTAACCCCCTATACTGTGCCCTCCTAACCCCCTGTACTGTGCCCTCCTAACTCCCTGTACTGTGCCCTATTGCCCCCTGTACTGTGCCCTCCTAACCCCCTGTACTGTGCCCTATTGCCCCCCCGTACTGTGCCCTCCTAACCCCCTGTACTGTGCCCTCCTAACCCCCTGTACTGTGCCCTATTGTACCCCATACTGTGCCTTCCTGCTAGCCCTGTACTGTGCCCTCCCTGTGTTGCGTCCTCCTCCCTCCACAAGTTGTCACCTCTGCCCCCATATCTTTCAATGACCCACCCATCCCAATTCTTTTCCCCCCTGCGATCACAGCCTTTTCCATCCCAACTCTCCCACCCCACAATCCCTATTTCAACCCACCCTCAACTACCCTGTCTCCACTTACCTTCTACTCCCCCCCTCCCACCACCTGACCTCACCCAAATCGCAAACCACCACCACCCCACAAAGCACCCCCCCACCTACTCTTTCTAGGCGATAGGTATCGGTAATTGGTATCAGCGAGTACTTGCAAAAAAGTATCGGTACTCGTACCCAGTGTTAAAAAAAGTGGTATCGGTGCATCCCTACTTTAGTTGCAGTGCTGTACAGAGAACACTGAGTCAATCACAATTGTTTCTGTACCAGAGGAGCTTGCACTCTAATGCCCCCCCCCCCCCCCCACAGGCACACGCTATTATTATTATACATTTATATAGCTCTGACATATACTGCAGTGCTGTACAGAAAACACTGAACCAGTCACATCAGTCTCTGCACCAGAGGAGCTTCTCCACCAGGTAGTGCTGTTTTGCAAGGTGCTGTTGGCTCACTCTACTTTGGTCTTCTGCTGGAGAAATCATGCAGCCTGGGTCTGTCCTGCAGGTTTCTCCCCCAGCCCCCATGCAGTGAGGCCTACTCCATGTGCTCAAGCTGCATTGGATCCTGGGTCTGTCCCTATGCAAGGGGAATCCTAATCCTTACCATCCTCCAGGATAAAGTGGTGAACAGACTTCGCCGCATTGCTAAAGAGGAACAGAAACTTGCTGTAATGAAAGAAGATCTCAGGAAAAAGAAATCCCTGCACAGTAAGTCTGGAAACAGTAAGAGGGAAGTCTCCAAGCTGAAGTCTCTGGAAGAGGCATTGAAAAAGCAGGAGAAGTTGGTCGCTTCTCTGAAGGAGAGCAGCGGTGTGTTCAGAGAAAAGTGTTAAGGCCTGTACACACGGTCGGACTTTGTTCGGACATTCCGACAACAAAACCCTAGGATTTTTTCCGACGGATGTTGGCTCAAACTTGTCTTGCATACACACGGTCACACAAAGTTGTCGGAAAATCCGATCGCTCTGAACGCTGTGACGTAAAACACGTACGTCGGGACAATAAACGGGGCAGTGGCCAATAGCTTTCATCTCTTTATTTATTCTGAGCATGCGTGGCACTTTGTCCGTCGGATTTGTGTACACACGATCAGAATTTCCGACAACGGATTTTGTTGTCGGAAAATTTTATATCCTGCTCTCAAACTTTGTGTGTCGGAAAATCCGATGGAAAATGTCCGATGGAGCCCACACACGGTCGGAATTTCCGACAACACGCTCCGATCGGACATTTTCCATCGGAAAATCCAACCGTGTGTACGGGGCATTAGAATGAGGAGAGATTACAACAGATGAAGGAAAGTGCCTGTGCCAGTACCAGCCAGAGGGTGGATGCCAGAGCAACGGCGACAGTATGGATGGGGGGTAAGGAAGTGGCTTCACATAGTGGCCCCAGTACTACCCCTGTCTCAGGATCTGTTTTGTCTGAGTCAGTATCTGCCCCCTCCCTCCCCAGCAGCCCGGATCATCTCAGGAGGAGGTTGAGGAAAATGGCGGATTGCTGCAGGCCATTATAGAAATGGAATCTTCCTTGAGTGGCACCAACTCATCAGATGAGGATCATGATAATGGAGTGCTTGCTGAAAATCTGGCCAGCCAACAGATCCTTGCAATCAGCAGGGAATGCATGATTAGCTGGCTGCGAGGAGTCCCACATGGACACCAACAGTGCAGAGCAGGAATGTCGCATGAACATTGAAACTGCAGAGCAGGAGGGCCGTATGAACGCTAAAATAGCTGGTGTTTTTTCTAAACAGAAGACTTTACTTGATGACGGGACTGCTGGTATCTATGGTACTTCTGGGACTATGGTGAGCGGGACTGTTGTGCTGGAGGGGAGTAGGGAGGATCAAGGGGTAGGTAATTTACCAAATCAGTTTTCAGGGGTTCCTATGCAGCCAGTTAATATTCATATGCAGCCAGTTAATGTGTCATCTGTCCCAGTTAGGAACTATGCTAAGGCTGTGTCGGGACAAAGTCATGATGCTGGTGGTGGAAGGGAGCCAGTTGTGCGACTTTCACCTAACGCACCTCCATTAAACGCAGGAATGTGGTACAGCTCAGGTGGGAAGGAGGAGATATCCCACCTATCAGGAGGGTGGTTGTGGATAAGATCCTAGCCATGGGATTTAAGGCGGAGGATATTTATGCTCTTATCAGTCCGGCTGGTTCCTTTGAATATGATTTGTCATTTGTGCTTCCAGAATCGCTGGATCTGTTTTGGGAGCAGTTTGAGCATGTATATGGGGGCCAGCCGGACTGGAAGGGGCTTCTCCCCAAAGTTGTCTCACGACAGCCCTTGATTAAGAATGTGACCATCCTGACTAGGAATGAGTCTATACCCTCTGAGGATTTTTGGGTCTGGTTGAGGAGGTTTGGTGAAACGTTGTGTCCCCTAAAAAGGATTGTGGATGATAGAGGAATCTGGACAGGTGGGTGGTCAGTGTCAATGAGGTTGAGTGTGTGTGAGAATGTGGTCAAGCATTTGCCCTCCTCTGCCTTTATTGGTAGAGATAGGATTACTGTCTTCTACCCTGGTCAACCTAAGCTGTGCCATAAATGTGGAGTCAAAGGACATTTCTCCTCTTCCTGTCCAGAACAGAAGTGCTCTTTGTGTCAGGAACTGGGGCATCTGGCAAGGGACTGTAATATCATTAAATGTTACCTATGTGATAAGGTTGGTCACCCTTATAGCCGGTGCCCTGAGGCTTTGCACAATAAGCCAGGGTTGGTGGAGGAATTCTTCTGTCTGGATAGAGAAGAGTGTGGGTTGGCGGAGGTTGTACCAGGGGCTCCTATTGTCTCTGTCCCGTCAGAATCTGTGAGGCCGTCTGTGGTGTCAGCGTCCCCCCAGTCTTTGGTCTCCCAGTCAGTGTCAGAAAGTGTGGTTGTCAAGTCTGTGTCTGCACCTATTGTTTCTCCTAGTGTAGTGAAGGCAGTGGAGGGTGCTGGACCAGAATGTATGGTGGTGCCAACCCCTCCTCCTTGGTGTGGCAGAAGTGCGGCTGGAGGTCGGCAGACACCGAGAGAGGTGGAGTTAGGGATGGATTGGATGATGGTGGAGGGGGAGGTGGGAAGGGAAAGGGAATGAGATTGGCTGGTGTAGAATGCAAGGTGAATGATGTGGAAGTTGGGGTGAATGATGTGGGGGGGAGGGGTTAATGGGGGGGTTTGGAATCTCATCCTGATGGCAATTTAATCTCAAAAGGTTTCTTAGCCTGGATTGTGTTTAAGTTGAGGTTCATGGTTTGTAGTCCCTTTTTTTGTTGTCATTAAAATATATTTCTTAATATATTATCTTGTCAGGAAACTTTTTTTTTATTTTTTAGCTGATGTAAGCACGCTTGTTTTTGTTTAGTTGTTTATTTTTGTGTAAATATGTTTTTATTAATAAGCTGTATGTTTTATGATTTTTTTAATAAAAAAAATGTACACTCTAATGTCCCCTCCCCCACAGTCACACACTATTATTATTATACATTTATATAGCTCTGACATATACCGCAGTGCTGTACAGGACACTGAGCCAGTCACACCAGTCTCTGTACCATTGGAGCTTACACTCAAATGCCCCGCCACAGTTATTATTGTTATTATTTTGTTATTATGCTGTTATTATTATTATTATACATTTATTTAGTCCTGACATATACCGCAGCACTGTACAGAGAACACAGTCATTCTTTACCAGAGGAGCTTACACTCTAATGTGCTCTCATTATTGCTAGAAAATACATCTACCTGTTGTGAGCACAGAAGTAGTTCTTAGAGGGGTGAGTTGAGTCATGTTATGAGAGATGTCAATTCTGTCCCCAAAATTTGATGTCGCCGGGTGCTCAGCTAGGTAAGATGAACACTGGGACGTCTGTATGGGAGAGCGGCTCCTTTGGGTTTCCCTACCTGCTCTCTTCCCTCACCTCCCTCCTGGCCCTGCAGAGCGGTGAGGAACTGGAAGTCCAGCCTATTCCTAACTATGCCTAAACCTGCTCCAACCCTATTCTATCTACCCAGTGCAAGGAAGATCTGTACACTTACCTATTCTGAGAGCGATCCGGTCTGGTCACATGATCTCCCCGGCGGCCGGCTTCAGTGAAGAGGAGACAGTCCGGTGTGGTGTGGATGGTGGCTCCTGATCCCGATTTTCAACAATTATTTATTAAAGCGGGATTCCGGCCATAAAAAAAAAATTAAAAGTCAGCAGCTACAAACACTATAGCTGCTGACTTTAAATAAGTACACTTACCTGTCCTGGGTGCCCACGATGTCGGCTGCCCGAGGCTGACCCCGTCCCTCGGCTCTCGGGTCCCGGCACCGCCATCCTAACTAAGGGAAAAAGGCAGTGGAGCCTTGCGGCTTCACTGCCCGTTTCCTACTGCGCATGTGCGAGTCGCGCAGCGCTTTGTGAATGGGATGCAATGTGTTGTGGGACACACACAGTTCCCATAACACACCGCGCCCCATTCCCCAGAGGACAACGCGGGGAGGAGAAGAGACAACATTACCGTGGCGTAGGAAGAGGCAGATTAGGAAGACTGCCTAGCAACAGCCATTTCACGTAAGTAAAAAAAATGTTTTTTTTCTTTTCCTCCATTTTCTTAGGTATTTTTTGTGCATTTTTTTTCCAGGGTGGACCTCCACTTTAAATGGTGTAGGATACTATGTAAAAAATCCTATAGTATTCGCTGAATGCATACTGATTGTTATTTATAGTTTCACAGAACCTGATGAAGTGGGGTTGGGGTTGGAGACCCACGAAACACAACAGATTTTTAATATCACTCCCAGACCCCATTTTACATCAAAGAGTCAAGTCAAGTTAAAGTGATTCTAAAGGAAAAAATAAACAAAATAACAAAAATGTTATATTTACCTACTCTGTGTAATGGTTTTGCACAGAGCAGCCCCGATCCTCCTCTTTTTGGGTCCCTCGCCAGCGGTCCTTCCCCCTCCCCCCTACCAAGTGCCCCCAATAGCAAGCCTCCTGCTATAGGGGCACTCGAGCATGCCCCACTCAGCTTGGCCCTGCACCCCTCCTCTCTTCGCATTGGCTCACTGGCTGTGATTGACAGCAATCCCACTGCTGTGTGAGCCAATGAGGAGAGAGACCTGGGAGAACTGCTACTTCCATTCACATTGCTGGATCGAGATGAGGTTCAGGTAAGTATAAGAGGGGGTTGGGACAGGGAATTTGTACTCAGAAGGTTTTTTACCTTGATGCAGAGAATGCAATAAGGTAAAAATAACCTTGAGCAGTTAGAACCACTTTAACTACTTGCTGACCGCGATATAGTAGAATGATGGCTACAGTGCGGTCATCCAGTTCTGGGAGGTTGAGGTAAGGAGCCAATCAGCGGCTCTTTACCACGTGATCAGCTGTGTCCAATCACACGGTTACCAGCTCTCTTCACCACTCCTTCTCATGCTGTCGGCATTTGGAGGAGAGGAGAAAAGAGCCGATAATCGATTTCTGTCAATCAGTGCCCACCACTGCTGCCAATCAGTGCCCACCACTGCTGCCAATCTGTGCCCACTGCTGCCAAACTGTGCCCACTACTAATGCCAATCAGTGTCCACTACTGCTGCCAATCAGTGCCCACCATTGCTAACAACCAGTGACCACCACTGCTACCAATCAGTGACCACCATTGCCCATTGCTGCCAATCATTGCCCACTACTGCTGCCAATCAGTGCCCACCACTGCTGCCAATCAGTGCCCCCCCAGTGTCTCCTCATCAATTTCACCTATCAGCGCTGCCTACCAGTGCCCATCAGTGCCACCTACCAGGGCCCATCAGTGTCGCCTACCTGTGCCCATCAGTGCCACATATTAGTGCCCATCAGTGACACCTATCAGCACCTATCAGTGCCGCCTCATCAGTGCAACCTCATCAGTGCCAACTCATCAGTGCCCATCAGTGCCGCCTATCAGTGCAGCCTCATCAGCGCACATCAGTGAAGGAGATACTATGAAAATTGTTGGTCTTTATTCAATTATTTAGCAAAAATGAAATAACCCAGAGGTGATTAAATACCACCAAAAGAAACCTCTGTGAGAAAAAAATTATAAACATTTCATATGGGTACAGCATTGCATGACCGCGCAATTGTCATTTAAAGTGTGACAGCGCTGAAAGGTGAAAATTGGCCTGGGCAGGAAGTGGGTGAAAGTGCCCAGTGGGCAAGTAGTTAAGTGGCGGGGGATGAATAATGACACGCTGTGCAACATATGCGAAGGATCTTCATGTATCATTTCCTTGACATTTTCTGAAAGCATATTGATTGGTGATTGTAGTTTTACAGAACCTGATGAAGTGCGGTTGGAGACCCACGAAACGCATCGTAATTTATTGTATCACTCCCCCCCGACCAGACCCTATATCACATCAAGGAGTAAAGTCATATTAAGTGGAGGGGGGTGAATAACAATGCGTTGTGCAACATAAGTGAATATAATTTCCAGGATATTCGCTGAATGCATATTGATTGTCATTTATTGCTTCTCCGAACCTGATGAAGTGTGGTTGAAGACTCATGAAACGCGTCGCAATTTATCCGATAGCTCCCCCTGACCAGTCCCTATTTTACATCAAGGAGTCATGTTAAGTAGAGGGGGGTGATTAACGATACGCTGCGCAACATATTATGTGAAGGATCTTCATGTACCATTTTTCATGGAATTCGCTGAATGCATATTGATTGTTAGTTATAGTTTCACAGAACCTGATGAAGTGCGGTTGGAGACCCACGAAACGCGTTGTGATTTATCATATCAATTCCCCGACCAAACCCTATTTTACATCAAGGAGCAAAGTCCTATTAAGTGGGGGGGGCAGGTGAATCATGATGATTTGTGCAACATATGGGAAGGATCTTCATGTATTTTTTCCAGGATATTGAAAACTTGCCATAGGTTTTTATTATGTTATAATAAATGGAATAATTTTAATAGTAGGGTATATAAATTGCATTACTAGGCGCTTTTAAAGTCACATATTTATAGAAATTGGTTTTGGTTACTAGCTGAGAAAAAACAGACTATATTACATAAATTTGAGGAAATTTTCGGAAATCTTTTCTAGATGGCAATTCACCAATGATATATTTTTCCCGCTCCTTGAAATGAAATAATAATAATAAAAAAATAATAAAAAAAACCTAAAGTACATAAATATTAATGAACAAATAAGAAATAAATTACGGCCAGAGCGCAAACATAAATCCTGAGCGATGAATTATACCGCTAGCAAAATGTTTGGACAAGTTTTCTAATAAAATTTAATTGGCTAATTGGCAATGATGTAACGACTTTTTAAGGAAGAGCTTTCTTGGAAGCGAAAATTTTGTTGCCGGTGTAATTTGTGACTTTTCAATTCTCTGGTGGAGTTATTGACTGGAGCAGAGAGGCTGAAAAGTATCGGAAACTTTCATAAGTAGTAATCATAAAAAAAAAAAATAATAATAATAGTAACGGAGACAGCAATATTAGTAACAAAGACATCGAAAGGGGGACAAAAGGTCACCGGGGCGGATTAATATTTCAGAGACATATTAAAACCTTCTATTTATTGTGCTGGGGGTTTGGTGAACATTTATTGGAAGTGCTCGGTAGAAATTGATATTTTGTTCTTTACAATGGTTGCTGGACAGTCGTATAGGTATGAGTCACATACTCCATAATCTCAGGCTGCCAGCTGACCCCGGTGTCGTCCCGGGGTATGCTGTCATTAAGTGAAAAACTTCCATTGACCTTACCATGAGCCCTGGATTCATGCTTGAGCATGAGCGTTTTCATGTAATTCTAGAATTTTTTTACTTTTTGCATCTTTTTTGCATGTTTTTTTTTTTTAATTTTTAGCCATTTTTAGGCTTGGGTGTTTTTGTTTTAGTCAACGGCTAATGAGTGATGCCGCGTACACACGATCGGACTTTTATGACGGCTTTTCCGACGGGATTCCGCTCAAGTTTGCCTTGCATACACACGGTTCACTGAACTTACGACCGTCACGAACGCGAGTGACGTACAACACTACGACGAGCCGAGAAAATGAAGTTCAATGCTTCCGAGCATGCGTCGAATTGTTGCCGAGCATGCGTAGGAATTTTGCGCGTCGGAATAGCCACAGACGATCGCATTTTCGGATAGGAACTTTTTCAGACCGAAAACATTAAGAGCATGCTCTCAATCTTTTGCTGGCTGGAATTCGGCCAGCAAAAGTCCGATGGAGCATACACACACGGTCGCATTTTCCGACGAAAAACTCTCATCGATCTTTTGCGGCCCGAAATTCCGATCGTGTGAACGCGGCATTACTCTGAGAACAGGATAGGCGCAACATTTTTCAGGTGCTCCTATTGAAGCCTACTGTGACAAAAAATGAGCAGTCATTCCCCAGATGAAGCTCCGGTACTCTTGCTAAACGTTGAGCGACAGATGTAAACGTGGACAATAGAAAAATATAAAAATTTGGTGCCTGAAGAAGAAAGTCTGCGTACCAGTCATAGAGATCTCTATGATTAAAGCTGAACTCCAGGCAAATTTTTGGGGCTGTGACTGCATTGCATGGGTTAACTGCTTGTTTTGGTCTATGGTTCGGGAGAGCTGAGCTACCGTATCTCACAAAAGTGAGTACACCCTTCACATTTTTGTAAAAAATTTATTGTATCTTTCCATGTGACAACACTGAAGAAATTACACTTTGCTACAATGTAAAGTAGTGAGTGTACAGCTTGTATAACAGTGTAAATTTGCTGTCCCCTCAAAATAACTCAACACACAGCCATTAATGTCTAAACCGCTGACAACAAAAGTGATCCCCCCCCCCAGTGAAAATGTCCAAATTGTATCCAATTAGTCATTTTCCCTCCCCGGTGTCATGTAACTCGTTAGTGTTACAAGGTCTCAGGTGTGCATGGGGAGCAGGTGTGTTAAATTTGGTGTTTTATCGCTCTCACTCTCTCATACTGGTCACTGGAAGTTCAACATGGCACCTCATGACAAAGAACTCTCTGAGGATCTGAAAAAAAGAATTGCTGCTCTACATAAAGATGGCCTAGGCTATAAGAAGATTGATCCATTGCTCTTAAAATGTCTTCATTTTGTTGAATAGCCACAGTGAACAAACGCAGATTAAGTCAGTTGACGTGTTTCAGCCTATAAGGCCTTAGTCATATCCATGCGGTTATGACTAAGGCCTTATAGGCTGAAACGTGTCAACTGACTTAATCTGCATTGTTCACTGTGGCTGTTCAAAAAAAATGAAGATATTTTAAGAGCGACCGGAGTGCGGATCATTTTTTTCTACATTACTCTACTCAGCCAGCGACTGTGGATCAAGCACCTGTAAGCTCTGCTATCTATGTGGTGTATGGGTAGTAGCACTGACTTTTCTGTTTATGCTATGTATATACCATACTTGCGGGATCACTCCGAAAACTGGAAATCACTGTTGTAGACATCGCTACTGCACCACTACTCCAGTGATCTCCACTAGCTTCTAGGTTCCATGCTGCCCTGCATTTTTTCAATGAATGCCTTATGTTCTCTGAAGGAGAGGTGGGCAAGGACATCACTCTTTCCAGCTCATCCGATCAGAGAATGCTTTCCATTCTTTGAAAAATTGCAAAGCATAGTTTTTTCTTACATATCCTGGAGATCGCTTCTACTTCCCTGCAAAAGGCTGGCCCTGATACAGTGGATGTTTAATCCCATTCCCACCCTGTGCAAAAAAGATTTGAGACATAGACTGCAGAACGTGGCACCACATCCAATAATCGTTGAGCAAAAACATAAAAGAGAAAAAGAGGAAAAAGGACTTTAAAGGTTGCCACTGTAATCCGAAATAGGAAGGAGAAATGGTCTTGTATTATAGTAAAAATGTATTTCATTTATTAAATGACATAAAAACATCATAGATAGAAAACACGAAAATGTATAAGAAGTACACTGACCCATAAATAAGAACAGATCAAGAAGCTGAAACAGAAAAATCGCATTGAATGGCCTAGAAATGGTTACAAGGTAGTCCCAGAAGATCCCTTCTGGCTCGAGGCCAAACACACTGATTCACAGAATCAGCGCCAATGGATAGCCACGCGTTTCGCCGATTGCTTCTTCAGGAGCAAGAAAGACGGGCTCCACAAAATCTGTAAGAACAGCCTATAGTGAGGAGCCGGATTCCAAATAGATGGCAGCTCATGAAACTTGTACTTAATAGATATTGCTAGTAGGCAAGTGATGATGGTGATGATCAAAAATGAGGCCGATAGATAACATAGCCTGTAACGGTCTGCCCAGCTAGCTTCCCCAAGATGAAAGGGGGGGATTGGAGGAAAAACAACACTAAGCCGTTAGTACAGGGGTTTTTGCTAAAGGGCTGGTCCAGCTCTGTGTCAGACGTTTCACCACATGTGAGACATCTCCATTCCCCCCATTGCTGCATTGCAGCTGTCTGATAAAAGACTGCATAGACTTTTTAGTACAATAGGATCTGTTTAGATTTTGCGCCTACGTGTATATTTGTTTATTTTTTTGAATGGCATGTTCAAAGTTACTTAAATCCCCTTTCTTCCCCAGCAAGTCCTTAACCACTTCAGCCCCGCTCACTGTATATATACGTCATTTTTTTGAAGATGGATATCTCGGTAACGGCAGCAGCTGCTGCCACAACCGAGATATCCATCTTTACAGTGAGCGATTCTGTACACGATAATGGTGGTCTCTGCGGCGGGTTCGCCGCGAGATCACCGTTATCGGCGGCGGGAGAGGTGCCACCCCCCCTCCCGCCGCTCTCCCGCACCCTCCGCCGCTTACCGGAGCCGTCGGTAGCGGCGGAGGCGATCGGGTCCTTTCCCTGCTGAGGTATGGAGACAAGTGAGGCCAAGATGGCACCTACCCGTCTCCATACCATGTGACGGCCGGAGCGACGTCATTACGACGGCTCCGCCCACTCTCTTAAAGGCACAAATTTTTTTAGTGTCATTTTTTTAAACGACTTTTTTTTTTTTTTTTTTTTTTGCACTTTAGTCTAAATATGAGATCTGAGGACTTTTTGACCCCAGATCTCATATTTAAGAGGACCTGTCATGCTTTTTTCTATTACAAGGGATGTTTACATTCCTTGTAATAGGAATAAAAGTGATCCAAATTTTTTTTTTTTTAAAAACAGTGAAAAAATAAATAAAATAAAATAAAATAAATAATAAAAAAAAAAAAAATTTTTTTAAAGCGCCCTGTCCCGACGAGCTCGCACGCAGAAGCGAACGCATACGTGAGTAGCGCCCGCATATGAAAACGGTGGTCAAACCACACATGTGAGGTATCGCCGCGACCGGTAGAGTGAGAGCAATAATTCTAGCCCTAGACCTCCTCTGTAACGCAAAACATGCAATCTGTAGAATTTTTTAAACGTGGCCTATGGAGATTTTTAAGGGTAAAAGTTTGACGCTATTCCACGAGCGGGCGCAATTTTGAAGCGTGACATGTTGGGTATCAATTTACTTGGCGTAACATTATATTTCACAATATAAAAAAAATTGGGCTAACTTTACTGTTGTCTTATTTTTTTTTTCAAAAAAGTGAATTTTTTCCAAAAAAAGTGCGCTTAGAAGACCGCTGCGCAAATACGGTGCAAAAAAAAGTATTGCAATGACCGCTATTGTATTCTCTAGGATGTTAGAAAAAAAACAATATATAAAGTTTGGGGGTTCTAAGTAATTTTCTAGCAAAAAAACCTGTTTTAAACATGTAAACACCTAAAATCCAAAACGAGGCTGGTCTTAAAGTGGGAAGCAGAACCAAGCCAGATCCCTGGAATATTGGCATAAAGGAGAATTTGGAGGGGGGAGATTTATGCATGACTGCCCAGCGCCCAAATTCCTAGTGGAGATCTCTGGAGTGGCAGGGTAGTAGTGGTGTCTACTTCAGTGATTTCCAGCTTCCAGGAGAATCCCACGGGTATGATATATACTTGGTTACATTGATCCAAGCCGGACCAATATAACTAGGTAAAAATATCCATACCTGGAATTCTTCTTTTAGCCGTCGGTCACACCAATGCAATTTGTCATGTGATTTGACAGTTCAAAGTCGCACCCCATTTTCAGCAATTTTTTAAAAGAGACTCTCTACTGCAACTAATTGCTTAAACTGATTGTGGACCATATCCCTGATACATGAATTCCTCAGATTGGGACTTTAAACCAGGCCACAAACAGTTTTATGGTAAAAAAAATATTCAAAATTTATTACACATTGATGATATATAGCAACATGAACACGGGGATATACGCCACAAACACAAATATTGGGAGCAGAAATGGAAACTAGCTGCAAGGAAAAGCCCAGAGAGACAGACAGAACGTCCAACGCGTTTCAAAAAACAAAATGCAGATCTTCTTCAGGGACAGAGGACTTGTGGGTTCCAGATCTGTAGCTTATATCCCAAATGTTGATGCCCCACCCATAAAGACAAAGAACATAACTCAAAAATGAAAAGAAAGCTATGTCCGTCAGAGCAGCGCACAAGCAACAGAGAACGTGAATGACATCAGCCAGGGGTCCGTATATTGTGGGATGGTCTTATTATATAACTTAGTGGTATAACTCTATATAGACCATAGCTATAGAGGAGAGGTGGAATAGTACTTTCCCCTTGATGCAGGTCCGGTTGATAGAGAGTGTATATAAAAAGCTATTAAACCATCCAGAACATCAAGTTTTAGAGATGATTGTATCCATCAGCCAGACATCTGGATGTGCCTTATGGATCTTAAAGTTGGAGTCAAAAATGATGTGGCTGGAGATGTGGCTGGTGGTGTCTGGCAAGGTAGAGCAGAGCAAGGCTCTACCTTGCCAGACACCACCAGCCACATCATCCAGCCACATCATTTACTTGAGGTACTTGGCAGATAGGCAGGGTGGTTCAATGACAGTCCAGGTAAAAGACAGAGTTAAGGGAATAGTCCAAAATCCGGTCCAAGGTCATACACAGGGAAATACAATCCAGCAGGGCAGACAGACAGGGGGCTTGATCAGGAATAACACGCGTATCACTCTCTACCACAAGCATGCGCGTGAGGGTTTGGCTGGCTCATAATAGGTTTGTTTTCCACCCAGAGACTGATCACATTAATCCCCTTGCAAGTGGACAGACAGATAAGGAGAGTGTCATAGTCAAAACCCCGGTTGCTGGAATGAGGAGCAGGAGCGCTAGATGCTCCTGACACCCTGAGGGGATGAGCCACCACTCCTGCCCCCTCCACGGGAGCCACTGACTGACAGTCACCACCAGTGGCGGCCCGTCCATAGGTGGTGCACGGGCGCCGCCTCCCCTATCCATGCGTCCGGCCCCCTGACATACATATCAGTGGTGTCGGACCATGGGTTCCAATGCGGGGTGGGTGTCTTTTTTGAAGCACCTGATTAGAGTCAGAGGCTCTAATAGGCTTCAAAAAAGGGAGGCCTCAGAGCGCAGAGCTTTGCGCTCCGAGCCCACCCAGTTGTGTGCCCATAGCAAATTAATTTTTGCTATTATCACGCTGAAGTTCCTCCCCGCCAATCAGGAGGCAGGTCTGTGAGACCTGTTTCCTGATTGGCCAAAGCGTCAGGCGATATTAGATGCCTAGCGCTTTGGCGGAAGAGGAGACACATGAAGGAGGAAGCTGGAGGAGCGGACACAGGAGCCGCCACACGCACTCCAGGTGAGGAGGAGAGGACACCACAGCCTTGCCACATGAGTGTGTCGGACCACATTTGGGGAGGGGGGGTGCTGTTTCAGTGCCGGGGGGTGGTGTTGTTTGTTTAACACCCCCCCCCCCAAAAGCCGGCACTGGTCATCACTCTTGGCTCAGAGCCGAGGGGAAAACTGAGTGATCAGCTCTGTTTGATCGCTAAGTTTTCACTGTAGAGCTGGAGGGGACAGATATAGCGTTGGATCAATGCCAAATCCACCTAGGTGAGTATAAACTATTGGGTTTTTTTTTTAAGTCCATACTTCTCTTTTAATATGATAAATATACCTGACATCCTTTAAATTTTTATATATTACTTAAAAACAAAGATATTTATGGATAGTACATAGAGGGAGGCCCTAGAACTGGTCCTGAATCTGCTGACAACTGGCCACATATTATACATCCCCTGTGGATTGAGCAAATAATTCTCTCATTTGCGTATATATATTTATGACAGCTAACGTGCTGGAAGGACATGAGAAGCATCAGAGGTTATAAATGCAAATATTACTGTAAGTGTATAAATCATGAATCTTTGGCTTGGCGGGAAGGGCGTGGGATTTTTGTTCTATGCACGATGGAAATTTGGCCTCGGTTGTGGCTTTTAAAATTTTAATTGCCCAATTTATATTCGAGTGAGGTCTGCAAAATATAAACATATTTATTTCACTTCGACTTCTGCTTTGTGTCTGTTAAGAACTTGGGAGTTTTCCTAATATTTCTAATGCTATTCTATTATTTTCATTTAAAGAGGATCCCCGGGAAAGAAATTATCTCCTTCCCTCTTCCACCCCTGTTTATTAGACACCTGTTTATTGATCTCCATGGGAGGGCTGTGCAATATGTCAGCCCTTATCTGAAACCATATGAGTTGAGATGGATTCATTATAAAGTAACCAAAGAGCTTCATTTCATTTTCATTTTCTTTTTTCTACTTTCAGTTTTTTTTTTCTTTTTTGCGAAAAATAAAAAGTAAAATGATGAGGATCATACAGAAAAGATGGCAGGAGAATAGGTCATAGGAGCTTATGTAACAGCTCAGAATCCAGAGCAGCACACATGCCTAAAAAATTGTTTTTGACCTGAGGATTAGCTAAAACCCCCAAATATTTTTTTTTAAAGCAGAGACCCCAGAGAATAAAATGGTGGTAGTTAAAAAATTTTTATGCAACACGATATTATTTAATATATTTAGTATATAATTTTAGGGTACGCAAACACAAAATACAGTGTTATCAAGTATTGCACTATACATGTCCTATATGGTCGTGCACTACACGCTCTCAGCCAACATTGACTATTTTTAATTCTTATGCCCTGTACACCCGGGCGGACTTTTTGGGCAACAAAGGTCCGACAGTCTTTCCGACGGACTTTGAACGGACTTTTGACGGACTTCCGACGGACTTTCAAAGAACGGACTTGCCTACACACGATCACACCAAAGTCCGACAGATTCGTACGTGATGACGTACACCAGACTAAAATAAGTAAGTTCTTAGCCAGTAGCCAATAGCTGCCCTAGCGCCAGTTTTCGTCCGTCGGAGTAGCATACAGACGAGCGGATTTCTTGACAGGAACTGGGTCTGGTGGAGTTCCGACATAAAGATTTGAAACATGTTCCAAATCTAAAGTCTGTCAGATTTTAGACAGAAACAGTCCACTGAAGGTCCGATGAAGACCACACACGGTCGGATTGTCCGCGGATTCGGTCCGTCTGACCAGTCCGGACGAAAAGTCCACTCGTGTGTACAGGGCATAATGCTGCTAGCATTAGAAAATAGATAGGAAAGTATATGATATTTACTTGTTTTAATTTTTTTTTTACATTTCTTCAGTTGTTTCCTGGTTTCCATGCCTAGGCAAATGATGTCATACATCCCAAAAGTCTTTAGGAGGGGAGGAGGGGCTTTTTCAGCTAAGCACACCCTCCTATCTGCATGCCTCAGTTAAGGGTAGAGGTGATCAGCCTGTGGCACTGCTGAGGTGTTATGGAAGCCCAGGTTGCTTTGAAAGCGGCCTTCAGCTCATCTGCATTGTTGGGTCTGGTGTCACTCATTGTTAGGAGAATACCTATAATGAGTGGAGACCAATGGCGGACCATGTCAGACAAGCTCAGTTCTCAGGTCTGCGAGAGATAGGAAAGTCTGAATAACTAGACCTATGATCAGTGTTGGGGTCACAAGCCAAGGTCGGTGCAAGAGAGAGTTTCGTAATCAAGGTCACCACAAGCCAAGGTCGATGCAGGAGGAGAGTTTCATAGTCGGGGTCACAAGCGAAAGTAATTTCCAAACAGCAATAAATATAGTAAACAGGATCAGACCACAATAATCTGGCGACAGGAAGTGCAGAGGCAAGGCTTATATAGGAAGTTCATGGGAGGAGCAAGGAGATCACGGTTCAACTGCAATCAAGCCACAAGGCAGGGTTTTCCAATGGATCAGGCAGGATTGTCCAATAGATCAGAATCTCAAAATGAAAAAAAGAGGAAAGAAATAAAACTGGGCTCACTTATCTCCTTCCAACCCTGCGCAATGAGTTTCCAAACAGATTAACACATGCTGGCACTGTGATTAATCACAATAAGAGAGAAATATATAATCTGGCTGCCACTTAAACTAAAAAATAAATGAATATGAGATACAACAGTCTGTCACATTAAACAAACAAATGTGAAAAGACACATAATATCAAGGCAGCGCTCCTGTCAAATTGCTGAGAATTGACACAATTGGTAAATGCACATAAAGTCGCTAAACAATAAATCGCAGATCTGACAAGTGCTGAGAATTGACACAATTGCATATAGGGTAATCTCAGAAGCTCAGATAGCTTCCCCGATAGCTCAGTGAGAAGACACAATGCCAGACACAGAAGAGTTCCCAGGTTCAAGCCCAGGTCCTGACACTCATCTTTCTCTTGAAATTACCCCACAGATTCCCTATGAGGCTTAGGCAGAGAGAAGTGCTTGTTGGCCAATCAAGCCCTGCTGGAATCGATGTCACAAGCCAAGGTCGATGCAGGAGGAGAGTTTCGTAGTCGGGGTCACAAGCCAAAGTTGTTTCCAAAACAGCAATAGAAGTAGCTCAAGTAGCCAGCTAGGTAAGCATGATTAGGGAGAAAACCCCAAACCCATACTTCTCCTTTAATCCATCATCCAAAAATGTAAAGATTATGATCCACAGCTCAGGTGGGAGAATCTGTCCACAGGACAACTATTAGTCGTGCTCTCCACAAATCTGCCCTTTATGGAAGAGTGACAAGAAGACATTGTTGAAAGAAAGCCATAAGAAGTCCTGTTTGCAGTTTGTGAGAAGCCATGTGAGGAACACAACAAACATGTGGAAGAAGGTGCTATGTGTGGCGGAAAACTAACACTAACACTGCACATCACCCTGAACAAACTATCCCTACTGTGAAACATGGTGGTGACAGCATCATGTTGTGGGGATGCTTTTCTTCAGCAGGGACAGGGAAGCTGGTCAGAATTGATAGGAAGATGAATGGATCCAAATACAGGACAATCTTAAAAGAAAACCTGTTGGAGTCTGCAAAAGACTTGAGACTGGGGCGGAGGTTCACCTTCCAGCAGGACAACGACCCAAAACATCCAGCCAGAGCTACAATTTAATGGTTTAGATCAAAGCATAGTCATGTGTTAGAATAGTCCAGTCACAGTCCAGACCTAAATCACATTGAGAATCTGTGGCAAGACTTGAAAATTGTTGTTCACAGACGCTCTCCATCCAATCTGACAGAGCTTGAGCTATTCTGCAAAGAAGAATGGGCAAAAATGTCCCTCTCTAGATGTGCAAAGCTGGTGGAGACATCCCCAAAAAGACTTACAGCTGTAATTGCAGAGAAAGGGGGTTCTACAAAGTATTGACTCCGGGGGGCGCCATACAAATGTACCCCACACTTTTCACATATTTATTTGTAAATTTATGTGACACTGTGTTGGTCTATCACATAAAATCCCAATAAAATACATTTACGTTTTTGGTTGTAACATGACAAAATGTGGAAAATGTGAAGGGGTATGAATACTTTTTCAAGGCACTGTAGATGGACCAGTGTCTTTATTAAACCTTTCCAACTATGTAACTATGTAGTGAAAGAGTTTATTTCACTTTCTGGTTGGAGGAAATTAAGCCCTCAAAATATGCAAATCTACCAAAAAATAAAAATTACAAAAAGTCACAACACCCATGTTTGTGGGAGAAAATACATTTACTTTGGCAATTACCAGACAACTCAAAAATATTTTATTGGAGTGGTATGGTCTGATTTTGTTTGCCTTCTTAAACTTTCTGACATACTGTGAGCCATTGACTATGAACCAACCTTTTCCATATGAGAAGCGCTGGTCGTCAAGCAAAGAAACGCAGATAATGATGGGGTACTTCTTCATTGGCTTCAACGCATTTTGCCGAATCATGAAAATTCATCAAAATGTCCCAATTTTGGCATAAATTTTCTCTGAAGCCAACAATCCCAAAGTTACTTGTCTCTCACCCCTGTCCTTTGTTTTTTTTTTAAATGCTGTGGTAATTTTTATGTAGAATGAAGCCCTTGAAATATACAAATCTACCAAAAAAAACTACAAAAAGTCTCAACACCCATATTCATAGGAAAAAAATACGAGATGTGACAATTTAATTCCTGGATGCTATCCCCCAAAGATTCTTAAACTCTCTGACATACTGTGAGCCATTGACTACGAACCGACCTTTTCCATGGGAAGCGCTGGTCATGGGCAAATGAGAAAAACGCAGATAACGATGGTGTACTTCTCAGATGACTTCAATACATTTTGCTGAATCATGAAAATTCACCAAGATGTCCCAATTTTCACCTAAATTCCTTTGAAGCCAATACTCCTAATTTTGCTCATCACTATCCCCTACACTGCTTTTTATAAACGTGCTGGTCATTTTTATGCCAAATTAAGCCATTGAAATATACAAATCTACCAAAAAATAAATAAAAATACCAAAAGTCACAACACCCTTGTTCAAAGGAGAAAATACATTTACTTTGGCAATTAGCAGATGACTCAAATTTTTTTTTTTTTACGAGTGGCCAGGTCTGATTTTGTTTGCCTTTTAAACTATCTCCCAAAGATTCTTAAATTTTTTCACATAGTGAAAGTCAGTGGCTACAAACCAACCTTTTCAATGAGAAACGATGGTCAGTGGCAAATGAGGAAAACGCAGATGACGATGATATATTTCTCCATTGACTTTAATGCATTTTGCCAAATCATGAAAATTCACCAAAATGTCACAATTTTCACCTAAATTTATTTGAAGCCCACACTCCCAATTTTTCCAGTCACTTGCCCATATCCTGTTTTTTTTTTTTTTATAAACTTGCCTGTCATTTTTATGCGTAATTAAGCCCTTGATATATACAAAAAAAATAAAAATTCCAAAAAAACAACAAAAAGTCACAACACCCATGTTCACAGGAGAAAATACGAGGTGTGACAATTTATTTCCTGGAATGGACTGTACAAAAATATTTTAGATGAGTGGCCAGGTCTGATTTTGTTTGCCTCTAATGCTTTCCCCCCAAAGATTCCTAAACTTTTTTACACAGTGTGAACCATTTACTACAAACCACCCTTTTCCATGGGAAGCGCCCGGCCGTTGGCAAACGAGGAAAACACTGATAGTCTAGTTATTCTTTGACTTCAATTCATTTTACTGAATCATGAAAAATCACCAAAATGTACCAATGTTCACCTTTATTTCTTTGAAGCCAACACTCCCAATTTTACTCGCCACTCACCCCTATCCTGTTTTTTTTAAATGTGCTTGTAATTTTTATGTGGAATATCACTACAAAAAAAAAAATACACACAATGTACTTCTCTGGTGACTTCAATGCATTTTGCCAAATCATGAAAATTTACCAAAATGTCCAAATTGTTGCCTAAATTTTGTTGAAGCCAACACTCCCAATTTTGCTTGTTACTCACCACTTCCCTGGTTTCTATAAATATGCTTGCAACTTTTATGTGGAATTAAACTTTTTAAATATTAAAATCTACCACAAAAAAAGAAACAAAAAAATACACATAATGTGATTCTCTGTTGAGATCAATGCATTTTACCAAATCATGAAAATTCACAAAAATGTCCCAATTATCACCTAAATTTGTCTGTAGCCAACACTCCCAATTTTGCTTGTTACTCACCCCTACACTGGGTTTTCTAAATGTGCTGGTCATTTTTATGCGGAATGAAGCTTTTGAAATATCAAAATCTACCACCAAAAAATACACATAATGTACTTCTCTGTTGACTTCAATGCATTTGACCAAATCATCTAAAATCGCCAAAATTTCCCAATTTTTGCCCAAATTTCTTTGAAGCCAACACTCCCAATTTTGCTTGTTACTCACCCCTACCCTGGGTTGTATAAAAGTGCTTGTTACTTTTATTCAGAATGAAGCTTTTTGAAATATTAAAATCTACCACACAAAAAAAAAAAAAACATTAAAATACACCTACAAAAACTTACGAGACTCATGTTCATCCGAGAAAATAAATTTACTTTGGCAATTAGAAGACAGCTCAAGAAAATTCAAATGAGTGGCCAGGTCTGATTTTGTTTGCCTTTAGTGCTATCCCCCAAAGATTCTTAAACTTTCTGACATAGTGTGAGCCATTGACTACAAACCGACCTTTTCCATGAGAAGCGCTGGTCATCGGCAAACGAGGAAACGCAGATGATGATGGTGTAGTTATAAAGTAGCGTACGGCTGTGTTCGTTGGCACGAGGACCCTGTGATGTCAGAATGATATCACTCTGGCTCGACTCAACTTTTCCAGGTCCTCTCTGTCTCTCTCTCTGACGAAAAAAAAACTATTTATGTTTATTTTGCACTCGTGCCTGTTTAAAGAAAAAAAAAAAAAGGTCACCGGCCGACTTCTGAGCACCTTATTATGCCGACGTTTACTGAGGAGGCTTGTAGCGCTTAACCCGCAGAGGCAGGCCACCCAGAGCTGTGCCCGGGATGACTGAGTTAAAACAGCACAGCTACCAAATGTTCCACTTCTTCAGCCCTATTAGGAAGAGTGACAAGGGAGGACGCCCCGAGTGCTCTGGGAAATGTAGCCGCAGATGAAAACAGGGCGGGAAAAGAATAATGTACTTGTGTAACATAGTAACAACCTCAAACAAGTCTACTGTATTTTTTTACGCCTATGCCAGCCGGGGGAACTCTATTGACCTCTGCTGTTAGATCCAGCTAAGGGAAGGTCGTCAAATTGGATCAAGCAACCAGTGAGATCTGCCTGCCATAATTCCCAGTCCTGCTCCTGTCCACATGGGAGTTTTTCGGTGTTCTCATCCACCATTTAGTGTTACCGCTTCTTCTGTTACATTCTTCATAAAATAAAATAAATAAAAAAACTAGGATAGTGGGGATCTCTCATAATGGGCACAGCAGGTGTACAGACCTGGGAACTCAGCAAAGGGATGGGGGAAGCCCTCGTAATGGGCACAGCAGGTGTACAGACCCGGGAACTCAGCAGAGGAGTGGGGGGGAGCCCTCATAATAGGGACAGCAGGTGCACAGACTTGGGAACTTAGATTAGGGATGATAGTGTCTTCTTTTAATGGACACAGCAGGTGTATAGACCTGGGAACTCAGCACAGGGATGTAAGAACCCCTCATAATGGGCACAGAAGGTGTACAGACTCAAGAACTCAGCACAGGGATGGTGGGAACCCCTCATAATGGGCACAGCAGGTGTACACACAAAGGAACTCAGCACAGGGATGTAAGATCCCCTCATAATGGGCACAGCAGGTGTACAGACCCAAGAACTCAGCACAGGGATAGTGGGAACCCCTTATAATAAACACAGCAGGTGTACAGACACAGGAATGGAGGGAACCCCTCATAATGGGCACAGCAGGTGTACAGACCCGGGAGCTCAGCACAGGGATGGTGCAAACCCTTCATTCTGGGCACAGCAGGTGTAGAGACTCAAGAACCCAGACTCCTCCTTATAAGGGGCGCAGAAGGTGTACAAACCCATGAACTTAGTCCAGGGATGTTGGGAACCCTTCATAATGTGCACAGCAGGCATAACGACCTTGGAACTCAGAGCAGAGATTGTAGGAACCCCTTACAATGGTCACAGCAGGTGTACCGACCCGAGAACTCAGCATAGGAATGGTGGGAACCCATCATAATGGGCACAGCAGGTGTACAGACCTGGGAACTCAGAGCAGAGATGGTAGGAACCCCTCATAATGGGCACAGCAGGTGTACAGACCCGAGAACTCAGCACAGGGATGGTGGGGACCCTTCATAATGAGTACAACAGGTGTGCAGACCCGGGAACTCGTCACTGGCATGGTGGAAACTCCTCATAATGGGCACAACAGATGTACAGACTCAGGAACTCAGCACAGGGATGGTGGGAATCCCTAATGATGTGCACAACAAATGTACAGACCCAGTAACTCAGAGCAGGAATGGTGGGAACCCATCATAATAAACTCTGCAGGTGTGCAGACCTGGGAACCCAGCGTTATGGGCCCCTCATACTCACAATGGGCACAGCAGGTGTACAGATCCAGGAATTCAGGGAATTCAGTACAGGGATGGTGGTAATCCCTCATAAAGGGCACAATTGGTGTGCATGACTTGGATAATCAGTGCAGGAACGATCAGAACCCCTCATATTAAGCACAGCAGGTGTGCAGAGGTAGGAACTCATCCACAAAGGGATAAAAAAAAAATGCCAAGTGTTTTTAACTCTCCATCATCTATAATCTCAATTTTTGAGTGGATCGATCCATTTAAAGTACAGCAGAATTTCAACCAAATATCAGAGGTGCAAGGTGATATGGATCAGCAGATGGTTCGACTGAACTTCTGCCAGATCAACCCCTGCTTGGTGGGAGCTGAACATTATACGTATATATAAGCAGTATTTCTGCACACTGCCAACGGTTCCTATGGTAGCCAGTCAGTACATCCCTAGCAACTGCCTTCATCACAGGAACAATGGCAAAGGGCAGGCATAGCAGTGCCAGCACTACCCAAATATCTTCACTAGCCCTATAGGGGCAATGGCATTGACCAAATGTGGTCATGGCCATATTTGGTCAATGATGTCACTGCTATCCCCACCTCTTCCCTTATAAAGCTGATGACAGCTCAGGGAGCTTTTTTTCAGCACGCAGCACCACCTGGATTGGTCGTGTGCACAAGGCACCCGCGCAAGTTGAGGACATGTGGTTTGGTATGGTTCAAGAAGGGGCAAGTGTCCCCCCACCTTTTCTTGCTCAACCATGCTCCATGCTCTTATTAAGGGTCTGTTATGGATTTTTAGACGGACCTCACCCATTTCTTTTTTTTATTTTGTTTTTTATTTTACTTTTTTATTTGATCTCACACGTTAAATTTTTTTTTTGCGTTTATTACCCCTTTAAAATCTTGACCAGTCTGAAAAGGTCTGGCATGCACTTGGGAGGGGTCTGTGCGCACACTTTTTTTTTCTCATTCGGCCTGCCATCTTACTTTAAGCCAGATGTTCCTGAATTCCTCACACAAATATTGAAAACTGTTTATGTTTTTCCAATGTTCCACCTCCATCACTGAGCTGTTGCTGATACACAGATCTATCACCATGTACCCCCCAGGCTCTTTTATCATACACAGATCTCCTGAGGCTCTCCTGTTGTTAGGTGTTGCCAGCCCATATCACCTATGGCTGCCTAGTGCAGCCAAATTACTTAAATTACCTACCAATATGTTAATTATATAAATTGTATAAATTATATACAGACACCATATTGCCCAAAGTATTGGGAAGCCCGCTTTTACACGCACATAAACTTTAACGGCATCCCAGTCTTAGTCCGTAGGGTTCAATATTGTGTTGGCCCGCCCTTTGCAGCTATAGCAGTTTAAACTCTTCTGGGAAGGCCGTCCACAAGGTTTAGGAGAGTGTCTATAGGAATATTTGGCCATTTTTCAAGAAGCGCATTTATCAGGTCAGGCAATGATGTTGTACAAGAAGGCCTGGCTCACAGACTCTGCTCTAATTCATCCCAAAGGTGTTCTATAGGGTTGAGGTCAGGCCAGTTAAGTTTCTCCGCCCCAAACTCGTTCATCCACACTATATTGCCAAAAGTATTGGGCCATCCCTCCAAATCATTTGGTAGAGGGGGGATTATGGTGTGGGGTTGTTTTTCAGGGGTTGGGCTTGGCCCCTTCGTTCCAGTGAAGGGAACTCTTACGGCGTCAGCATACCAAGACATTTTGGACAATTTCATGCTCCCAACTTTGCGGGAACAGTTTGGGGATGGCCCCTTCCTGTTCTAACATGATCAGTGCACAAAGCAAGATCCATAAAGACATGGATGAGCGAGTTTGGGGTGCAGGAACTTGACTGGCCTACACAGAGTCCTGACCTCAACCCGATAGAATACCTTTGGGATGACTTAGAGCAGAGACTGCGAGCCAGGCCTTCTCATCCAACATCAGTGCCTGACCTCACAAATGCACTTCTGGAAAAATGGTCAAACATTCCCATAGACACACTCCTAAACCTTGTGGACAGCCTTCCCAGAAGAGTTGAAGCTGTTACAGCTGCAAAGGGTGGGCCAACTCAATATTGAACCCTACAGACTTAAGGCCTGTACACAGGGTCAGAAAATCTGAAGATAAACTTCGTCCGATGAACGATCTGCCGATTTTCTGATCGTTAGTATGCTGCTTTTGACAGCTGATTACGAATTTTCGGCAGACAAAAACGGGATTTGCAGGATTGAAAATTTTTGTCTGATGTGACCACAACGTCCGATTTTCTTTTCATTAGTATGGTTTTCTGACAAAAAAAAAATCTGAACAGCAAGAGTAGGCATGCTCAGAAATAAAAGAACACATACAAAACAATTCAACACGTTTCGTCACTTCTGACGTTGAACTCTGTCGTCAAAAAAATTTCTGATGGTGAGTACCCTCTTCACTTTCGATTTGAGGCATCAACAACAAAACAACACCAACAAAACACCAACCAACACCAACAACAACAAAAATATATATATATATATATATATTTTAGCTGTGTGCTTAGGGTCATTGTCTTGTTGGAAGGTAAACCTTCGGCCCAGTCTGAGGTCCTGAGCACTCTGGAGAAGGTTTTCGTCCAGGATATCCCTGTACTTGGCCGCATTCATCTTTCTCTTGATTGCAACCAGTCGTCCTGTCCCTGCAGCTGAAAAACACCCCCACAGCATGATGCTGCCACCACCATGCTTCACTGTTGGGACTGTATTGTACAGGTGATGAGCAGTGCCTGGTTTTCTCCACACATACCACTTAGAATTAAGGCCAAAAAGTTCTATCTTGGTCTCATCAGACCAAAGAATCTTATTTCTCACCATCTTGGAGTCCTTCAAGTGTTTTTTAGCAAACTCCATGCAGGCTTTCATGTGTCTTGCACTGAGGAGAGGCTTCCGTTGGGACACTCTGCCATAAAGCCCCGACTGGTGGAGGGCTGCAGCGATGGTTGACTTTCTACAACTTTCTCCCATCTCCTGACTGCATCTCTGGAGCTCAGCCACAGTGATCTTTGGTTTCTTCTTTACCTCTCTTACCAAGGCTCTTCTCCCCCGATAGCTCAGTTTGGCCGGACAGTCAGCTCTAGGAAGGGTTCCGGTCGTCCCAAATGTCTTCCATTTAATGATTATGGAGGCCACTGTGCTCTTAGGAACCTTAAGAGCAGCAGAAATTTTTTGTAACCTTGGCCAGATCTGTGCCTTGCCACAATTCTGTCTCTGAGCTCTTCGGGCAGTTCCTTTGACCTCATGATTCTCATTTGCTTTGACATGCACTGTGAGCTGTAAGGTCTTATATAGACAGGTGTGTGGCTTTCCTAATCAAGTCCAATCAGTATAATCAAACACAGCTGGACTCAAATGAAGGTGTAGAACCATCTCATGGATGATCAGAAGAAATGGACAGCACCTGAGTTAAATATATGAGTGTCACAGCAAAGGGTCTGAATACTTAGGACCATGTGATATTTCAGTTTTTCTTTTTTAATACATCGCAAAAATGTCAACAATTCTGTGTTTTTCTGTCAATATGGGGTGCTGTGTGTACAATATGGGGTGCTGTGTGTACATTAATGAGGGAAAAAAATGAACTTAAATGATTTTAGCAAATGGCTGCAATATAACAAAGAGTGAAAAATTTAATGGGGTCTGAATACTTTCCATCCCCACTGTATATACCCTGAACAGGTGTCTGAAGTTCTGCTTTAATCTCTCTAATGCTTGTTATAACACAAATCAATAACAACAAACCCTTCCACTGCATCTACGTTCTATAAGGCTCAATCCATCAGATCTGCGAAGACTCTTCCTCCCGTAGAGCGAAGCTGAGAGAAGTCAGCTCTTCTTGTTATTCTCTCTTTTATTTCTGGTCATAAAATTGTAGGTCGTTTCACAGCTGAGTTTTTGGGTGAGCCCCATCTTCCTTGTTACGGGTAAATTTAACTCATAATCACGTCTTTCTGGCAGGGCCGGCAGTAAAACCATATGGATTTTGGCACGGCGAGGCTCTATCATAGATTATGTCTCGATTTTTAGCGTCTTGTGAGTGAGCTTTTCCCAAAGCCTTCTGATGAGCTGTGAAGGTAGTGAAACTGCGCTTTTTTAACAGCTCGCTTGGAGGAAATACGGGTTTCAGCTGAAGCGAGTACACAGGTCAGACCAATAAGTAAAAAAAAAAAAAAAAAAAAATGACTAGGTGTGCTATCCTCCAATAATACCGCCAGCCAACACGTAGCTGAGCAATGACTCATCAAAAGAAGTTTATTAAAAACAATTGAAATTCTCTCAGCTTGGAAAAAAAAAAAGAAGTGATAATGTCCCGTGAAATATTGTGCAGAGTTTTTAGAGCAACACTTTGGGGCCCGTCCATAGAGAGACCGCAAACTGAATCAAGTCCAAGAGAATTCGCTGATCAGGTTAACACGTTTAAGGCAAGGGACCTACAGGCCAACAAAACCGAAAAAGACGTAAATTGTTTTTTAAAGACTGGAGCATTTAAAAAAGATTAAAAAAAATAAAATTTGTATGTCTGAAAAAAAAAAAAAAAAAACATATTCAATGGTTGTCTGCGATACATGCACATTTTCCAATGTACTGTCTCTTTAACAACTTCAATACCGGGCACTTTTACCCCCTTCCTTCCTTCTTACCCCCTTCCAAACAAAAATAGACCGAAAATTTGGGGAAAAAAAAAGTTAAAAAGTAATTTTTTCCTTCACTGATGTACGCTGATGAGGCTGCACTGATGGGCACTGAAAGGCTGCACTGATGGGCGGCACTGAAGGACACTGATGAGATGGTACTGATGAGGAGGCACTAAGATGCAGCACTAATGGGTACCGATAGGCGGCACTGATGAGCACTGATAGGCATCACTGACAGGCGTCACTGAGAGGTGGCACTGAGGGGCACTGATAAATGGCACTGGTAAGCGGCACCTATGGCCAGTGGTAGGGCACGTATAGGCAGCACTAATGGGCACTGATGGGCGGCACTAATGAGCAGGCACTGAAAGGCAGCACTGACTTGCATCACTGATGGGCACAGATTGGCATCACTGATGGGCACAGATTGGCATCTCTGCTGGGCAGTGCTGGTGCTGCACTGATAATCAGGGTACTGATGATTATGATGACTGATGATTATCTGTACAGGTCTCCCCTGTGAGGAAATACCACTGATCGGCTGTCCTTTCCTCACACTCTGTCAGTGTGAGGCAAGGAGAGCCATTAACCGGATTTTCCTCGTTTTTCATGTCATCAGCTGTCATTCCCGTGAGTGTGCAAGAACGGTGGGACTGCGGCGACGTCACATGACGTCACCCCAGTACAAGAAAGCACTCCACCCACCGTCATTTGTCAATACGGCGGGTGGGAGGTGGTTAAAGTGATTCTAAAGACTGAGTTTTAATTTTTTTTTAAATACCAAACATGTTATACTTACCTGCTCTGAGTAATGGTTTTGCACAGAGCAGCTCCAATCCTCTTCTGGGGTTCCCCACCAGCACTCTTGGCCCCTCCCACCTGCTAAGTGCCCCCATAGCAAGTCGTCTGTTATGGGGGGCTCTCATGGGGTCTCTCTTCTGAGCCGACTCTGTGTCGCCATAGAATGTATTAAGGTTAGAAAAAACTTCTGCCTTTAGAACCACTTTAACAATTCTGCAAGTAAAGAAAAATACTTGATGATCACTAGGGAAGAGCCAATGGTTCGATCCAAACCGAGGTTCCGCCATCCGCCCCCCTTGTTTGTCAGGAACTGAGCAAGCATCATTTGGAGAAGCAGTATTTCTACCACCTTTACTTACACACATATATATATATATATATATATATATATATATATATATATATATATATATATATATATATAAAAATAACAGCTTCCCGCTGTCACTGGTTCCTAAGGAAGTTATGGTTGCTTGCAATGCATCCCTTGGAACCACTGACGTCACTGGGAATCACCACCGTGTAAGCAAAGAAGCAGATATAACAGTGACATCCTTGCCCAAATATGGCCAAGGGCAACTATCACTGTCCTTTCCCCCATATAGTTGATGACATCAGTTAGTGGTACCATCAGGATTGGCTGTGTGCTTTGGGTCATCAAGTCTTTTTTTTGGAGAGTCGGCAGGTGGCAGGTACTGTGATCGATGGTCAATGATGGATTTACAATGAAGGACATTTATGTGTTTTGTTCTTTTTTTTAAAAGGGACTTGTCTAATGTTTGGGTGTCTTTTTTTCTAGGTTACAATTCTTGTTCTTTTTTTTTCTTTGTGAATGAGCAGGGGTACTAGGCACCCATGTAGGGGAAAGCTGGTATCTGTGGACCCCCTTATTATTAAAGGTGGCTTCAAGATTTCAATAATCCCCCTGCCCATAGACTCCCACAACCACTGGCCAGGGTCGTGAGGAAGAGGCCCTTCACCTCATCTACATGGGGAAAAGACGCTTTGCGCGGGGGGGCTGAGGGGACTGTTGGTGGCTCTCGAGGGTCCCCTGCCAGGGAGGGGCTCTACCTTGGGCCAGGGCTCAGGTGCTGGCCTGGAAGGATCCTACCACAGGAGAAGTTGGAAGTAGGCTTTCCTGAGAGGCAGCGGGAGCAAAGAGAGGACAGTGTGAGTGCTACAGCAAGGTGCAGGGATTTACAAGGGGGGAGACTGCCACATGTAGCAGGTCTCTCCGGAAGATAGCAGTGTGCTTAAATCTTCCTTACCATGCCCTGGGAGATCTCCAGAGAGTCAGTTGGTAGACTGGTGAAGAAGCAGCCAGGTGGGCTGGGGAAGAGGCAGCCAAGTGGGCTAGTATTTCCTGCAGTGGTAGAGATGGCATCAGTGTCTAAAGGGGAATTGGAGGACCTCCAGGATGTAGTTCACAACACATTGTGCTACTTTCCAAAGGGACTGAGAGTTCCTAGCCTGTAAGGGGCTGTTGCTGATCTAACAGAGACTGTTAGCTATTAAAGAGGGATCAATCGGAGCTGTACAGACCAAGGCAGAGGAATCAATTGGAGTTGTATAAGATAAAGGAGAAGAATCAATTGGAGCTGTAAATAGGGAGGAAGTTGTCCCTAGTTTTGTTACTGTAAGATTGGGGATCCCATAATTCCAATTCCCCATCCAAGTTACCCCCCCCCCCCTAATAAAAACAAAAACAAAACAAAGCTCAAGGACTGTTCACTGTGTCTGGATGAAAGCTGAAGCTGTTGTGTGCCTGGCTGTGCAGCAGTGGGGAACCCTGTCATCTGCAACCCAGACGGGGGTATTGCTACAAGTCCAAAAGTGTTATAACAGCTAACTAGCTAGTTCCAGGCAACCCGGTGCATGCCATTCCCAAGGTGAGTGTCCATTTGTGGTAGAGTCCCGTCTCAGGCAGACTTCCTAGACTACACTCCAGATGCAGCTGGTGATTACATCTTCAGACTTGGCTTTTCAGTTCCTTCCTATGCAGGTGTCTCTCTTGGGCTGAGCCTTCCCCCTATTTATTTATAGCACAGGGTAGAGGGCAGAGCCCAGAAATCCCTGAGAAAATGCTAAGCCTAGCTTCATCCCTAACCCTCGGGGCAACCTGAAGAAACTAACTAATTCCCTGTACACACGATTGGACATTAATCGGACATTCCGACAACAATATCCATGGATTTTTTCCAACGGATGTTGGGTCAAACTTGTCTTGCATACACACGGTCGCACAAAGTTGTCGGAAAATCTGATCGTTCTGAACGTGGTGACGTAAAACCCCTACGTCGGGGTAGCCAATAGCTTTCCTCTCTTATTTTATTCTGAGCATGCGTGGCACTTTGTGCGTCGGAATTGTCCACACACGGTCGGAATTTACGCAAACGGATTTTGTTGTCGGAAAATTTTATAGCCTGCTCTCAAACTTTGTGTGTCGGAAATTCCGATGAAAAAAGTCCGATGGAGCCCACGCATGGTCGGAATTTCCAACAACAAGCTCCGGTCGCGCATATTCCGTCGGAAAGTCCGACCGTGTGTACAGGGCATAACTCCACACAACCAACCTGTAAGCACCTGCTTACACCCATTTTTAAAATGGTCTTCCACCCTAAAAAAAAAAAAAATGCATGAATGTGCCTAAAAAAAAACAAAAAAAAAAAAAATTTGGAAATTTTTTTTTTTAACTTAGCTCTAAATGCCTGTTGCTAGGGGGTCCCTCGTAATCTGCCTCTTTCAGTGCCTGGGCTGGTGACATCACTTCCCCTCGGCACAGGAAGGGCTCAGCTCTGCTCCCTCCCTCTTGTCAATCATCTGGGACCCATTACAGGTCCCAGATGACTGAGTGGCCAATCATGGCACGCGGCGCCGCTCGCGCATGCGCAGTGGGTGCCCGGCTGTGAAGCCACAGCCTGGCGCCCACAGTTGCAATGCCGGTGCCGCCGAACGGAGGGGGAGATGAGCGGGGCTTCGATCCCCCGCATCGCTGGACCCTGGGACAGGTAAATGCCCAATTAAAAGTCAGCAGCTGCAGTATTTGTAGCTGCTGACTTTTAATTTTTTTTTTTAATGGTAACTCCTCTTTAACTTGGGGTAAAGAGGTTGACAAGTGGCACCACTTACCAAATTCACCCATTGAGTTCAATGAGGAAACTGAGTGACAGGCTCAGAGAGGCATCCTGACAGTGGAGGCATTGCAGGCCGGACAGGGACAGCCAATGGGCCGAATGTGGCCCTGTGGCAGTAATTTGCCCAGGTCTACTTAAGCAGGTAAAACAACTCTCCTGTATAGATTTAATTTGTGTATTTAGCTGTTTGTCTGGAATTCAGTTTTATTACAGATTTTGCTCAGTACAGATTCATTAACAGTGCAAGTGTCAAAGATTTGGCTAATCACGGTCCCCCCTACTGACCCCTTTCAGGGAGTACAACGTGCATTGACCACATTAGATTACATAAAGGCGTATATTTATCAGTGGGTGTTTTCCCACTTTCTTAACTCTCTTGTAAGAAACTAGTTAAGATAAAATTTCGTTTATCATCTGCCGTTTCCTCGTCTCACTTGGAACAAAGGGTCATATTGTGGTTGCTATTTTTAGAACTTTGCTTTACGAGAAAATGCTGGTGGTTTGAAGAGTTATCTTATAATTCACTGTAAAATTAATGTTTGTACTGCTAGAACACACCAAGATAAAAAAAAAAAAAAAAATTCTGTTCGTGTTTAAAGAGTATTCAAAAAAATAAAAATGCAATACTTTAAAAAAAAAAAAAAGTGTTCTCTACAAAGAAGACACTTAATACGAACCCCTGCATCCATCATAGACTCTCCTTCGTAGTCAAGGGAAACTGCTGGCTGAAGAACCTTCAGATTCGAACACGTCCACCCCTGCTGTGCTCAGTCTGTCAACTTCCTGGCCCCTACATCACTACTGTGTCGTGTAGTGACTTCAGATGAGTTAATGTGTCTAGGTTCAATTTGCTGGCATTCGTCTAACCCAGAGGTCTTCAAACTTTCCAAATAAAGGGCCAGTTTACTGTCCTTAAGACTTTAGGGGAGCTGGACTATGGCCAGTGTGAGCGTGTCCCAGCTTCAGTGGGAGTAGACAATGTTTCAGGCTTGGTGGTCAGTGGGAGTAAAAAAAAAAAAAAAAGATATAGCGCCTGTGGTCAGTAGAGGGAGGAATAATAAACAAAAAAACTCGCCGCTCCAGGTGAGACAGGAAGCCTGATGATCTAGTGGGTGCCCGCCCCGGCTCGCCTCCGCATGCAATCAAATCAATCATTAATGATTGAATCAATCTTTAATGATTAAGCGCACCTGAAGTGTGTGAAACGCGTCTACCAGCTCTCTGTTCTTGTAAGCACTTGGCATGTTCCAATAAAGAATTTTGATTGATTGCAGAGTGCAGCCATTTCTTCTGTTTAGAGGGAGGAATAATGCCCCATCATTGTTTTCAGTGGGAGGAACATTGCCCTATCATTTATATTAGTGGGAAAATGCATGCCTCATTGTTGGTGTGAATGGAAAGAATGGTGCTCCATCGTTGGTGTCAGTGAATTGAAAAATGCCCCACTCTTGGTATCAGTGGGAAGAATAGTGGCTCAGTGGGAGGAACAGTGCCCCAAGGTCTGGATAAAGGTGAGCAAAGGGCTGCATCTGGCCCATGGGCCACAGTTTGACACCACTGGTCTAAACCATTGAATGTCTTAAAATTAAGAACTAAAATCCAAACCCAATCCTGGGGGAGGGGATGGGAAATAAGTTGTCAGGAGCTGGTACATGGTGATAAGCTAGAGGTGGCAATAGCTGGTAATGGCAGCAGAGGTGGCTGAAGCTGGTAATGGTGGCAAGCCAGCAGAAGTAGCAGGAGCTGGTAATGTTGAAAGGCAAGCATAGTTGACAAGAGCTGGTAATGGTGGCAGTCCAGTTGAGGTGGCAGGTGCTGGTAATGGTGATGGCTAGGCATGATGGCAGGAGCTCATAATGTGGCAATCCAACACTGGTGGTAGGGGCTGGTAATGGTGGCAGTTCACCAAAGGTGGCAGGAGCTGGTACATGGTGATAAGCTAGAGGTGGCAATAGCTGATAATGGCAGCAGAGGTGACTGAAGCTGGTAATGGTGGCAGGCCTGCAGAAGTAGCAGGAGCTGGTAATGTTGAAAGACAAGCAGAGTTGACAAGAGCTGGTAATGGTGGCAGTCCAGTTGAGGTGGCAGGCGCTGGTAATGGTGATGGCTAGGCATGATGGCAGGAGCTCATAATGTGGCAATCCAATGCAGGTGGCAGGAGTTGGTAATAGTGGCAGCAACAGGTCAGGAGAGGTGGCAAGAGCCGATAATGGTGGCAGTCCAGCACAGCTGGCAGAAGATGGTAATCATAGCAGACCAGGAAAGGTGTCAGAAGCTGGCAATAGTGGCAGGCCAGCAACTGTGGTAGACGTTTGTAATGGTGGCAGTCCAGCAAAGGTTGCGGAAGTTAGTCATGGTCACAGTCTAGCAGAGGTGACATGAGCTGGTATTAGTGCCAGTCTTGCAGTGGTGGCAGGAGATAGTATTGGTGGCAGTCCAGCAAAGGATTCAGGAGCTGGTAATGGTGTCAGCATAGGCGTGCGCACAGGGTGTGCCATTTGTGCCCAGGCACACCCTAATCACTCTGTGCAGCACAGATTCCCCCTATTGCCCCTCCCCCTATTTACCCAACAGCACTGCCGGCTTTTCTCCTCTCCCACTGGCTTCTGCTGCAGGCACACACAGGGGGATGTTTTAGGATGAGTGGGGAAAGGGCCAGTAAATATGTAATTAACCGACCCCTTTCTTTTCTAAATGATCACAGTGAGTGATCAGTAGCATGTGTTTGAACTTTGGGGTGCACACCCTAATGCAATAGGCTGTGCACACCTATGGGTGTCAGTCTAGCAGAGGTGGCAGAAGCTGATAACAATGGCAGTCCAGGGGAGATGGCAAGAACTGGTAATGGTGGCAGGCCTGTAAAGGTGGCAGGAGCTGGCAATGGTGGCAATCCAGCAAAGGTAGCAGGAGCTGTTAGTAGTGTTAGCCTTGCAATGGTGGAAGGAGCTGATTATGGTGTAAAGTGTCAGTTTTGGGGTTGGATAACAAGGAAATATTCAGTTGGTATAATCATCTGCAGGGTTTTGTAATAATTACCAATCCAGGACTGGCACATTTTTATGCAAGTAAGCCATTCCACAGTGTTAGGGAACAGGAAAATTTGTCTCTCTAGAAGCCATGATACCTAACCAGGAACTGCTCCCTGCACCACCAAGTTCAGGACACGTGCATGCAAGGCACATCTGTGAACTTTCCCTGCCAAAGGTCACCTACCAGTTGGGTGCCATTGTCACACACAACCCTCCATGGCATGGAGTTAGAAAGCTCTCAGCCTCCCCCTGAAAAGCTGCCAGAATGTCTGGCCCGGGGTGGCTCCTGTACACCAGCCATACCAGCTGCAAAACAGCATGGAAGTGTTTCCCTGCCCCTACATAGGGGTTGCTTGGAGAAAGGACTGGTGATTCTGAGGGAAAAAAAATGGTAGCTGGGTATCTCTGACTCCACCAGTTGGGGATGATCAGGGGACACATTTTTCTTCCGCTCCAACTGTGTTTCATTTATCTGTCTGCCTTCCAATCATAGCTTTTCATTCATGGTAGACATAATACTGCTTCTATGAACAGAGGAGGGGGTAGACATAGTCAGCACTCTTAATGAGAACCTGCCACAGTTCCCCTGGCTATATTAACCCCTGCAGCACCTGAAGATTACCTCTGATGAGGTAGCGAGGGAGGACTTCAGATTTCAACTAAAATGGCAGCCATTAGCACAAGGGACACTGATAGTAAGTAATGTCCCTTGTGCTGATAATTTTTTTCTTTAATATTTGACTAAACTTTTAATGTTGTAACATCTTTTTTTTCATATATATATATATATATATATAGATATATCTATATATATATATATATATATATATATATATATATATATACCGTATATATATATAGCTTTTCAAATAAAAAATAGCGTTTACAAATTCTCCCTCTAAGCAAATTAAAGATTGAAGAATCCATGAAAAAAAAAGCTTCAGCATTACTTGGGGATTATCTGTGAGCTTTAGCTTGATTGATAAAACTGCCTAATAAATTTTGCTCACAACTTTTTCTTTCCAAAGTTGTTTCTCAAGTACCATAATACGAGCTCGGTAGCTTCCTAGTTTTATGATCTTATTTGGACATGAAAGAGGTTGGAACAACAACAACAAGACATACTTTTCGGCCTAATCACTCAGCCACCCCCACCCACTGAAGTCATGGTACACCCCTCTCCGAGACATCCGCCAAACCCTAACCTTGAGAGACGAAAGGGCCCAAACCTGCCCCTGCCAAATCCGCATCTCCAGTGTTTTTCGAGCTCATTGACGAAGTTTGAAGTTTGAAGTTGTTATTTATTGAATAGTTATGGGTTTATATAACTTGGAATTGTTTAGGGAGTATTATCCGCGCATATTATTTTTCCAACATTGTGCTCTAATTTTCTTTGTTTTCTTAGCGGGGTGTGGCATTTTGTTGGCCTTCTGTGCCTCTCTCAATCGACTTTCACATTTTCCTCTTTCCTGGCTAGTCAGACGCTGACCTTTTCCTTCGCTGTTAGTGTGGTCTGATGCTTTTCATGTATTTGGAGCGCTGGAAATGTCTCTGCCTCCTAGGCATACAAGGGAAGAATTTTCTTTTTGATTTATGAGATAAACTGGCAGAAGTCTTAGACAACACATACTTAAACCTTCTAAGTGAAAATCAGCGTGTCCGAGGCCGCTACTACAAGAATGGATGCTGGATTTTTTTAATTTTCTGCAGGTCAAAAAGAAACTGGCTCCAGTTCTCTATAGTAGTGAGCAATGGTCAAATAAATACAAATTTAATTACATATGAAGCAAATATGTGAAAATCCTGTTCATTTTTTTTTTTCAGATGACATAATAAATAAAAATATACTATTTTCCCTTGTAAGTTGATCTAAGCCTAAACACTAAAATATCATATAAGCTTTAAGATTTTAATGTATTTTTTTAAATCTGCAAATTTATTTAAAATAATCCCTGATGAGGGTTATTTTTTGGTGGTATTCGGTGCCAGCATGATTAGCTCACGCCATCCCATCATATAGTGGCT
The DNA here is from genome assembly GCA_037952925.1 of Lithobates clamitans. NCBI lineage: Eukaryota > Metazoa > Chordata > Amphibia > Anura > Ranidae > Lithobates > Lithobates clamitans. The sequence goes on along the minus strand of JBBGZY010000712.1, from coordinate 1,677,207 downwards.
GATGATTTAGAGGATGTGGGCTTCTAGGAGAAGTGTTACACATCAGGTGGTCCTGCCCTATGTTGATTGCGCTTTGGTCTAGGATCAGAGGCATTGCTAGGTCTACAAAAGATCTGGGGCTAGAGCCCATAGCAGCGTAGTAAAGAAAGTCGGACGCTTGGGTGGGCATACACATGTATATACGGTAATATATGTGTGTGTGTGTGTATATATCCCCAGAGAGACCCACACTTACATCAAGGTCCCCAGAGAGCCCCCCTTACATCAGGGTCCCCAGAGAGCCCCCCTTACATCAGGGTCCCCAGAGAGCCCCTCCTTACATCAGAATCCCCAGAGAGCCTCCCCCTTGCATCAGGGTCCCCAGAAAGCCTCCCCCTTGCATCAGGGTCCCCAGAGAGCCCCCCTTACATCAGGGTCCCCAGAGAGCCCCTCCTTACATCAGAATCCCCAGAGAGCCTCCCCCTTCCATCAGGGTCCCCAGAGAGCCTCCCCCTTGCATCAGGGTCCCCAGAGAGCCCCCCACTTACATCAGGGTCCCCAGAGAGCCTCCCCTCCCCTTGGGGACCCCTGCAGAGACTTGGTGCTATGGGCCCCAGATTCGGTTCTATAGCCCCAAAAGCCACCCCCTAGAGATGCCTGTCTAGGACACAACTTGGCCTCCTCCAAACCTTATTCCACATAGTTGCCCCAAAATACACAAAGATTGCCCTTCTTCACTATATGGTCCTGGGCCTTTTAAAATTTCGGCAGAAATTTGTGGTGTTAGGTACCAGCATAACCGGCTCACACCATCCCATCATAGAGTGATAACTGTTTTAGAGGTTGTAAAGGTTCTAGAAGAAGCGTTACACATCACGTGGTCCTGCCCTATGTTGGCTGTGCTTTGGTCTAGGACACTTGGCCTCCTCCAAACCTTATTCCACATAGTTGCCCCAAAGGACACAAAGATGGCCCTTCTTCACTATATGGTCATGGGCCTTTTAAAATTTCAACAGAAATAGTTTTAGAGTTTGTGGGCTTCTAGAGGAAGCGTTACACATCTGGTGGTCCTGCCCTAAGTTGACTGCATTCTGGTCTAGGACCTTTGGCCTCCTAAAAAACTTATTCCACATAGTTATCCCAAAAGGATACAAAGATGGCCCTTCTGCACTATACAGCCCTGGGCCTTTTAATACCTCACCAGAAATTGGCCGCATGCTTATATTTGACCTGTTACCCAAGTGATTGCCAAAGTTTGGAAGAAGCCCACAGTCCATTTTCAAGAGGTCAAAGAACAGATGAACTTGATGCTGGTTGATGAGGCATTCACTAGTATCTTGAATGACCCACAAATTAAAATAAAGTAGTTTCCCTTTAACCCCTTCAATACCGGGCCTTTTCACCCACATCCTGTTTAGGCCGATTTTCAGCTTCCAGTGCTGTCGCACTAACCATATGACATGTTTATCATTATTTTGAGACAGATAGCGACAGATAGAGCTGATATTTAATTACCCCTGACTTTTTTATTTTTTTGCTAAACCTACTAAAAACGACCAACAATTGTGAAAAAAAAAATGTTTTTTTTTTCGTTTCTGTTATACAATTTTACAAATAAGTAATTTTTCTTCTTCACTGATGGGCACTGATGAGGCTGCACTGATGTGCATCAATGAGGCAGCACTGATGAGCACTGAGGAGGCTGCAATGATGAGGCAGCACTGATGGGCACTGAACAGGCGGGACTGATGTGCACTGATGAGGCTACACTAATCTGCACTGATGGACACTGATGGATACTGATGAGGGGGCACTGATGGGCACTGATGAGGGGGCACTGATGGGCACTGATGAGGCTGCACTGATGGACCCTGATAAGCTGATAGTCACTGATGAGGAGGCACTGACGAGGCTGCACTGATGGGCACTGATGGATACTAATGAGGGGGCACTGATGTGCACTGATGAGGCTACACTGATGGGGGCACTAAACAGGCGGAACTGATGTGCACTGATGGGGCTACACTGATGGGCACTGATGGATACTGATGAGAGGGCACTGATGGGCACTGATGAGGCTGCACTGATGGGCCCTGATAAGCTGCACTGATAGTCACTGATGAGGAGGCACTGATGAGGCTGCAGTGATGGGCACTGATAGGCAGCACTGATGGGCACTGATAAGCTGCACTGATAGGCACTGATTTAATATGTAAACAAGGTACTCACTGTGCCCTGTCAGACTTGTCGGTTATCGGCTCTCCTTTCCTCACACAGAGACAGCGCGTAAAGAAAGGAACGCCGATAACCAATAAGTCTGTTTACATTTGACCAGCTGTGATTGGCCCTTTATGGCGATCTGTGATCAGCTGTGTCCAAAGATGGGGGTGCGTGGGAGACGCGCACGTGGAAAGACGTCCCTGGATGTCCTCCCAGAACTGGAGAGGCGCGCTGGATCTGTCTTTCGGCTATAGCACAGGCAGGAACTGGGGAACTGGTTTTAGTTGTTCTAAACGTTCTAAACCTATTTACTAGAATCTCATATCGAAAATTTAACATGTTGATGCAATTTTTCAGTCTTTTTAAATCAGCAATTTTCTTTAAAATAATCCCTGATAAAGATTCTCTTTCGGTGGTGTTAGATACCAGCATGACTGGCTCACACCATCCGGTCATACAGTGATAAATGTTTTAGAGGTTGTGAGCTTCAGAAAAATGTGTTACACATCTGGTGGTCCTGCCTTATGTTGACCATTCTGGTCTAGGACCTTTGGACCCCTCCAAACCAAAGGAAACAAAGATGATCCTTCTGCACCATTTGGTCCTGGGATTTTCATACCTCAATAGAAACTGACCACATACTTATTTATGGCTGCTGCCTAAGAGATTGCCAAAGCTTGGAAGAAGCCCACATTCTGTTTTCAAAAGGTCAAAGAGAAGATGAACTTGATGCTGGTAAATGAAAATTTACCTAGTCACAAACTAGATTTCTAAAAATATCTACTGTATGTTTTTGCAGCCTTGAATCCACCTACCCTGAATTTCTTGAGGCCCACATATTGGGTCTCAGTCCAGAGTCCAACAGGAACTGCATGTGTGTGAGTGTGTATATATACAGTATATATATGGCCCTGGCACATTGATCTCTCTTCCAGCACAGTGAAAGCTAAGTGCGTAAGCACTTTTACCATTGCAGAGTCGGTACAAGAGAGATCTTTCCCATCTCCCCACACAGAGTTATAATGCAAATTAGGTGATTAGGGTGTGCCCTGACACCCCCGGCACACCTTGTGTGCATGCCTATGCTGCAAATGTAAACAAGCCCTTACTGTCTTAAGCAGTGGCGACTGGTGTTTTTTTCTTTGGGGGGGCGGCAAACAACCAAACCCCCCCTGGCAACTCAAACCTCCCATGTCCCCCCCACGCTGTCTGCCGGTCAGTCCACCGGCACTTACCCCATCTAGGTGGGGGCATTTGAGGAGCGGCAGGGACCGGGCATCCGAGGAGGGGCAGGGATCAAGGCACCAAGCAGCGGCGGGGATCGGGCATTCAGGCATCAGCCAGTGGCTCTTCTCTTCCTCGCTTCTGCCGTGCATCTCCTCCCCTCCTCCTAGGAATCCAATAGGATCGCCTGTATTTTCAGCCAATCGGCGGATGGGTATCCGACCCGCTTCCCGATTGGTCGGGAAGAGGATCAGTGTTGCAACAGCGAATATTCATTCGCTGTTGCAACACAACTAGGTAGGTTTCAGAAGCAATGTTTTGCATCCGGAGCCCACCCTATTTTTAAGCCTATTAGAGCCTCTGGCTCTAATCAGGTGCTTAAAAAAAACCTGCCGCTGTAATTTATTTCATACGCACGGCGTCCTGAAATGGTCTGGGCGCATGGGTAGGGAGGGCGGCGGGGCATGGATAGTGGCGGAGCATGGCCCGGGCGCCCACAATGGATGAGCTGCTCCTGGTCCTGAGCCCCCTGTAAGGCTGCTTTCATACTGATCTGCGGGTGCAGTGCAGTGCACCTGCAGCTTTCTTGTGGGTTATCTGCACTTTGCCATAATCTTCTATTAGCGGGTGTGGTGCACTTTCTGCATTCAGGCATTTTGGTGCACTTTCAGAAAGCTCATCAAACCCACAGAATATAATAGAAGTTCATGGCTCAGTGCAGCTAACCTGTAGGAAAGCCGCAGATGCACTGCACCCACAGATCAGTGTGAAAGCAGCTTATTAGTTGCTAACCCTTGTTTAGATGCTAAACAAGTGCAGTGTATGTGTGGTTTAATACACTGACCTTCTTTTTTTTTTTAGCTTCTGCTTGCATTGCTCTCCGTCTCCAGGCTGCTAGAAAGGTCCCCGGGGAAGTGCACTTGATATCACTCTGCCTGGAACAGGAGCCGGCGCTACAGAGGAAGCATCGGCTTATGTGGCTCCTGCTCTCTTTGCTGCCACCTGCTCCCTCCACTGCTGGAGCCAGTTCAATGCACTCTGATCCTCTGGGATGGTGGGTTGGCAAGCCCAGATCGAGATCAATGGGTTGATGCTCCCCGGGCATGCACTTCCCTGTTTTGAGGTAGAGGGCCACATTAGAGGGCTCTGAGGGCCTTCTGTAAGATGAAGTCCCACAGCCAGCTCCTCAGAAAGGCACTCTTATGCCGCATACACACGAGCGGACTTTTCGACTGGACTGGTCCGACGGACTGAGTCTGGCGGGACAATTCGACCGTGTGTGGGCTCCATCGGACCTGCAGCGGACTTTTGCGGTCCAAAATCTGACGGGCTTTAGATTTGGAACATGTTTCAAATCTTTACGTCGGAACTCCGCGGACCCAGTTCCTATCGAAAAGTCCGCTGGTCTGTATGCTAGCCCGATGGACAAAAAACAACGCTAGGGCAGCTATTGGCTACTGGCTATGAACTTCCTTATTTTAGTCCGGTCGTACGTCATCACGTACGAATCCATCGGACTTTGGTTGATTGTGTGTAGGCAAGTCTGTTCATTCAGAAAGTCCGTTGGAAGTCCATCGAAAGTCCATCGGATAGTCCGTCGGACCAGTCCGGTCGAAAAGTCCACTCATGTGTACGCGGCATTAGTGGTGTATGTGCAGAGTACACTCAAGAACACTTTTTGGTTAACGAATGTTGTTTTTTTCACAGTTATTTATTTCATTTCATTTTTCACTGTTTACTCCACTTGGAATTTGGTTAGCCTTGTCGCAGTATAGTCAATTGTCATATTATAGGCCAGTGTTCACCCTATTTAGTTCATAACCTTGTTCAGTTGCCTGTCCACTGGTTTATGCATTGTGTTTGACAAAACGGTCAACAAGCAAAATCCCATTCGTTTCAATGGCACCTGTTCACATCTGAGTGTTTTGTCACCTGAAGCAAAACGCCTGGAAAAATGCCCTTAGCTCAAAAAAAAAGAACATGAGCTTCTTTGGGGCAGATTACAGGCGTTTTTCTGCTTTTTACATTGGTGACCTGTACAAAATTGCTGCAAAATCGAGGTAAAAACGCACGACTTTGAAACGCTCAGGTGTGAATGCAGCCATAAGTTACACAGGTGTGAGCGTCCTTCAGTCTATATCCAGGTGTGTCAACGGGGACCAAGCAGTACAAGGAGTCGTGGCAGAACCCATCATATCAAGTGGCTCCTGCGGGGGTAAGCACCATACACATACTGTTGAACAGTTTTAAAATTAGAAAAGGTCAACTCTCGATCCAAAAAACTTAGCTTCTAACTGGGAGTTCCTCTCCTGGATTGATGCTAAAATAACCTGTCGTTTGGCCAAACCAGCCACAGTTTATACAGAGCGACTCAGTCATCGTTCGCCTTGCCATCTGCCAATGACTCACCGTCTAATCCATATTTTCCTTCTATCTTGTCGAGGACCTTCGGTGACACGTAAACTGATCAAATTCACCTCTGGCATCTCAACGTCTTCTCCTTTTGGGTTGTTTCTTTTAAATATTTAGACTGCATCATGGTTACCAAGAACAGATGCCCAACCGGGCCTAGACACAATCCGTATGAACATCACAATATTAAGAATTTTATTGTTGAATGTTTTAACAGGAGGACAGCATGTACCTTCAGCTGATAAAGCAGTGCTGTACAAGAGATTAACATCATCTTGACAATGTGACAGAAATGGGTTAAGCAATCAGTATCACCAAACACCGTCACTTCACACCTCATAGAATCTGCTTTCTTTGTGTTCTTCGTGTTCTCCAAATGCCGCAAATCTCTATAAACTGAAAGCCGATGAACCCTAAATCATAAAAATAGCTTGTCTCACGGTATAGAATGAAGGCGGTTGCATGACTGCTGTTTTTTTGGCGCCCTTGTGAAATATGCGGAGCCAAACCTGTGCCGATAAATCCTGTCCAAAGCTTTCTGTAAATGTAACTTTCTGCCAAAAAGATTTCACAGCAGAATGAACCTACGCAGGTGACGGCATGGGCGGCTAAAGTAAACTCCTCAAACAGATGGAGCACATGTTATCCCAAAGAGCCTAGATGGAACATCTCCTTAACCATCTCATTCCAGATGTAGAGAGGCATTGATAATAGAATTGCTTGGCCATCGCAATGAGGTTTGTTTAAATTACTTGTATAGTAAAAAGTACAATTCTGCCTTTTTTAAAACATCATAACTTCCAAAACAATTCCAGAAAAACAAAGAGTTTTCATTTATGGATAATAGGAAAGCCTAGAAAAGCATTCCTCTATACCCCTGTGGGCAATTGTGCATCCTGGTCTATAGCCCACATATATCCTAAATATTGAGCCGCTTATCCAACTGTCCATCCAGAGTCTCTGGTTTATAGACCAGATACATCCTAAATATAAAGCCATTTATCCAACTGCATACACAGAGTTGCTGGTTTATAGACCAAATACATCCTAAATATTGAAGTATTTATCCAGAGATGCTGGTTTATAGACCAGATACATCCTAAATATAGAACCATTTATCCAACTGCCCATCAAGAGCCTCTGGTTTAAAGACTAGATACATCCTAAATATAGAACCATTTATCCAACTGCCCATCCAGAGCCTCTGGTTTAGAGACCAGAAACATCCTAAATATTGAAGTATTTATCCAGAGCCGCTGGTTTATAGACCAGATACATCATAATTTTAGAGCTATTTATCCAACTATTAATCCAGAGCCTCTGGTTTATAGACCAAACACATTCTAAATATAGAGCCATTTATCCAACTGTCCATCAAGAGCCTTTGGTTTGTAGACTGGATACATCCAAAATATAGAGCCCTTTATCCAATTTTCTATCCAGAACCTCTGGTTTATAGACCAGACACATCCTAAATATAGAGCCATTTATCCAACTGTCCATCAAGAGCCTCTGGTTTGTAGACCAGATACATCCAAAATATAGAGCCATTTATCCAACTGTCCATCAAGAGCCTTTGGTTTGTAGACTGGATACATCCAAAATATAGAGCCCTTTATCCAATTTTCTATCCAGAACCTCTGGTTTATAGACCAGACACATCCTAAATATAGAGCCATTTATCCAACTGTCCATCAAGAGCCTTTGGTTTGTAGACCAGATACATTCAAAATATAGAGCTATTTTTCCAACTGTCCATCAAAAGCCTCTGGTTTATAGACCAGACACATCCAAAATATACAGCCATGTATCCAACTGTCCATCAAGAGCCTCTAATTTATAGACTAGATATATCCAAAATATAAAGCAATTTATCAAACTGTCCATCAAGAGCCTCTGGTTTATAGACTAGATACATCCAAAATATACAGCCGTTTCTCTAACTGTCCATCAAGAGCCTCTGATTTATAGACTAGATATATCCTAAATATAGAGCCGTTTATCCAACTGTCCATCCAAAGCCTTTAGTTTTTAGACCAGATACATCTTAAATATAGAGCCATTTATCCAACTGTCCATTAAGAGCCTCTGATATATAGACCAGATGCATCCAAAATATAGAGCCCTTTGTCCAACTGTCCATCAAGAGTCTCTCGTTTATAGACCAGATACATCCTAAATATAGAGCCATTTATCCAAATATCTATACAGAGATGCTGGTTTAGAGCCCAGATGTGGACTAATAATAAGGGAATGTATCCAACTAACCATTTGGAACCACTAGTTTATATTCTAGATAGGGCATAGCTAAAGAATCGAAAAATTCAATGGATCATCCAGAACCCCTTGTTTATAACCCATATACAGCCTAAATATAGAGGACTTTATCCAACTGTATGCACAAAGCTGCTGGGTTATAGCCCAGATACAGCCTTAGAACAGAGCCAAATATTCAACGTTACATCCAAAGCCTCTAGTTGTAGATCAGATACAGAATACATGCAGAGGCATGTATTCAGCTGTACATCCAGAACCAGTGGTTTACAACTCTGATACAGGCTATACAGTATATAGAGCCTATTATCCAAATATACATCCATAGGTTTAAAGCCTACATACAGTACTGAGCTGTTTATCCAACTGCCCATCCAGAGCCACTGGTTTATGGCCCAGATATGGCATAATTATATAGCAATTTATCCAAATGGCCATTCAGACCCACTGGCTTATAGCCTAGATATGGCCAAAATGTAGCACAGACCCAGGACTAGGCTGGCTGTATTATCCCAGGTTCCATTCTCTGCCAGGCACACAGAAGTTCATAGTCACTCAATCAAAAAGCAGGCAGTGCACGTCTTTTTGTAGTTTACTTGCTTGTATAACTTGGATAGGGTGTGGGTGAGCCTTGGGATACTCCAAACATAATGGAGGACACCTCTAACTGTGCTGCCTCGTCGGGGTGCAGCCAACATCTTCTATTCGGTAACTAGTGAACCATAACTAAGGGGATACCTTTGCAAGGGTAAAGCCTGAATCAGCAAACTGAAGCGAGCTCTCCCAAAAGGTGATGTGGACTTCCTTGCTTTCCTGCAGTACCAGCCAGCTTCTGTACTGCATGCCTCAGGTCAGATCCTTGGTGGATTTCCTGCACTGCTTTTCAGGGACTCTTGACGTGGGTCCCCTAGGTCTAGCTGGAGCTGAGACCCATATAGATTTCTCTTAAGCTGCAGCTATCGGCCCAGAGGGCATCAGCTCTCAGGCTGGTCTTCTCCCATAGAACAAGGACCCTGCTGTACCAGGGCCCATCCTTTTCATACACAGCTCAGCCCCCTACTTGTCATTCTTCTTGCCAGGGATTGGCTCAGGCGGCATGAACATGCACATGAGGATCAGCCTACTCCACCCACTAATTTCTTGAACCTACCAGAATCCAGGGGAAAGCAGCAGAGCCTGCAACCAGCAAAACCCAGAACAGCCAAAGCAACTGAACATTGCTCCTCTGCTACGGGGGAGCCTACAACTAAATTTGCCCCCAGGTGTTAACAACCTAACTAGGAGGGTGCCTTATAAATATAGAACCAAAAATCCAACAAGCCATCCAGAGCCGCTGATAACTTCTATCTTTGGTTGTCTCTTTTCCCTTCCCTTTCTTTTGCTATTCCAAATGTATGTTTAAGAACACCGTGGAGGACAACCTGATGTGAAATCTCCTATTTCCTTTTTTCAAATTCAACAAATATTAAGATAGTGGATGACAGCACATAAGAAAAAAAACTATCAAACCCTAAGCCTCTACAACAAGTCTAAGGTTTTATTTAAAAAAAAAATCTATATAAAGCTAGCTTGGCAGTGTGGAAAGGTATTTCTTGCCCACAGCGCCCACATTTTTTCATAGTAACGTGGATGGTGTCCAGTGTCTGTCAGAAGAGTCCATCACCAAGCTTTTAACAGCGTCTTCAAGTCTACCAGATGTGGAACCACAATGTGAAAGGACGCAACAAAACAGGGCTTCTGGCCTAGACTGCCCACTACTGGGAGGTGGCTATGTAGAGGGTCACTGGATGGTGGATTTCAGTAAGTAAAATAGTCCTAGCAATGGAATAGATGAGGGGCTTTTTGTTTTGCACAGTGATGGGCATCAATGCCATTGCCATTTGGCATGCCAATGCCAATCAATGCCATTTTTATATTCAATATGTATTTGGAAATTATTTGATCATTGATTACACCAGGCCTGTTTCCTGCAACAAACTTTTATTTATATTATATGGGGAAGGTTATAAGTGTGAATGATCTTATGTTCTTGAAGGCAATTAACAAAAAAAAAAAATCTAAAAGACTATACACAAATTTTTGCACCAATCAGATGATTTTTAAAAAAGGGAAAAAATTGTCACATTTCACCATTTCAACATTTCGGTGAAGCGTCAATCTGAAATGCTAAATTGGTGTAATTGATCTGTAATTAACTTAATTGACTGTAAAAGACTTTAAATTGTTCCTGAGGATTACTAAGGCTCCTTTCAATTATCCTGGACCTGTTCTAATGAAAAAAAAAAACACATTCCCTCGTTAGTTAGAGAATATAAAGTTAAAAATCGAGGAACCCTAACACAAACTCTACCATGGATCCTAATTCTATCCCTAACCTTTATGCTATAGTCATGTGTAATTCGTTATGTTCAGAATTAGTTTTTTGACCAAATTCAACAAATTCGTTCATTCGGAAATATTCAAATTAACGAAAAACTGTTTTCATTCGAAAATTCCGAAATTCGAAAATCGGAAAATCGAAAATTTAGAAATTTGAAGATTCGTAAATTCGAAAATCACTTAGATTTAGAATACTGCATCATGTTCCTATGTTCCTGCTTTTGCTGACCGATCTTCCGTTGCTGACACGGCTTCTTCCTGACCTTGCTCTGTGGATTCTAGATACCATCCTTGGATTGCCTCTGATTATTCCCTACCTGATTCCCCGGTACTGACCTCGGTCAGCTACTATACCTTGCTCTGCCTGCTTCCCCAGCACTTATAATGGAACGTCCCACATGCTGCTTGAGTATATTGCTTCCTAAGCTCTAGAACATGAAACCAGTGGATCTGGCTATAGTTTCCCCAAGAACTGGAGTAAACCAGAATAATAACTGTTTATTTGAACAAGTATACAGGCCTTTATACACTTGAGAAGGACATCCCCCCTTCTGATCAGATTACCCTAACAATACAAACTGCACACAGGAATTTAATTACAACAACAGACATATACTATAAACATGAAATTAATTTACCCCCTGGATGACTCAGGTGTCTGACCTTCCAGGTCAGCCTTGTTGTCTCCTAGCTCACAAACTACAATACACATTGTCATAAGTATAAACACAGAACACCTTCAGACAATAGCAGAGTTAATTGGCACAAACAACAATGGGTGAAAGACCCTTAGGCGGCACACTAAACCTACTTACAATAAACACATTATGGCAGGAGGCCCCAGACAGGTGGCATGCTGATGACATCAACATCAGCTATGAGTCCCATTATGACCTCTTTAGAAATGTCCTTTTGCATTACATAATAGAACATCTTCCCAAATGCTTGCAGCTTCCTCAAATGCCAGGGCCCATAGTCAGTAGGCAAAAGGCCAGCATTCAGTCACCTCCAAAAGCCTCTGTCCTGGGTGAGTCTATCACAGTACTGACCTCAGCCTGCTACTGAAACTTGCTCTGCCTGTTTCCTGTTCACGCTGCTGCCTCACCTTGTATGACCATGGCTCACCCCTTGACTATGTCTCTGTCCGTGGCAATCACCCATGTTTCTTTGAGCCTTGTACCTCTGTTACCACATTCAGGGGTGCTCGGACCAGAGTCCTTCAACCAAGGTACATGACATGGGGTCAATGGCAAATGTACATGCCACGTTTCATGGGTTTAGAGGTCCCAATTCTTCAGGTTCTGTGAAACCGTATCAATCAAGAAAACATAAATCAACCTTAAAGCGGAGTTCCACTCAAAAGTAGAAGCTCTGATTATCTGCCTCCCCCCTCTGGTGCCTCATTTGGCACCTTTTCCGGGGGGGGGGGGGGCGGGTACCTGTTTTTGACAGGTCCCCATCGCCACTCCGGGAGACCTCGCCGTGGACCTCGCGGCAGGAAGTTCGGCCCCCCTCCTCCTTCCCCTGCCACCGGGCCATTCAGAAAGCACAGCGAGCTTGGCGCATGCACAGTAGGGAACCGGCTGAGGTACTGACTTTGCCGGATGCCTGCACAGGTAAGTGTCCTAATATTAAAAGTCAGCAGCTACAGTATTTGTAGCTGCTGACTTTTAATTTTCTTTTAGGGGGGGGGGGCTGGGGCTTTGCTTTAAGATGTCACACTATATTCCGAGTTCCAATCAAATATTCAATATGCATTACAAAAGTCATAATTCTTTTTAGGTAATAGGACCAGGGGCTACCAGAACCCCTAGCCTCCCCACATTGTATGTGATATTGTATGGGCCATTTGTGGCCAGGACGTATACACTTTATGGATCTTATGATCAATCTTTTAGCTCAACATAAGTAAAAGTACAAAACTTTTAATGATAATGGGTTTCCGCCTCAAAAGTCTTTTTTGTGGCTTTCTATTGCATTGTTAACAAAAAAAAAAAAAAAGAAGAGGGTTACATGAAGTATTGACCAATTGGTAGATTGCATACAGATTACATCAAAAAAAGAATCATTAGTAGAACTTATTTTTAATCATTGTCTCTTCTCCAACTGCAACTAATTACACATATTTTAGCTTAAAATTACTTTTAAGCAATGTTTTATTGAAAATATTTTTACATCTGCCTGGGGTTCTCCTTTAGGCATTGGTCGAAGAAGAAAATGGACCAACTCCAGAAGTCCTAAAGAAATTAATAACGCATGGAAGTATAAAAAAAAAATAGCCTATTTCACAGCTTTGCCTTGGGGTTCCCCCGGATTGATTTATCTCATGCAGACAATAATATTTATGTATGAAATGACTTCAGAGGATTATTATCAGACCATGACATAATACAAGGGTTTTGCCACCCTTTGCGATTTTATACTTTTTTTATATCACACAAATCATTTTTATTACATTTCTTTTAGTTTGACAAATTGAACCATTTGAAATTTCAATCAAATTTGTGAACCTGTATGAAGTTAAAGAAAGAGAAAAAAAAAGAAAAAAAGGATTACCTGTTAGGTATTATTGAGTCATTACCACATTGTACTTTTTGGCACAGGTTCGCATGTATTATTAATCCTAGGATGAAGGAGTAAAGATAAGTGTGTGTACATTAGCACTGTTACTATGGTGAGGAAAATAATTATGAATCACTTCTCACAATGTTGCTATGGCTTTTAATATAATAATAAAATGATTAGATCTTAAAACAAAAAAAGTAATGGATTACAACAGACATATAATTTATTTCTGGGTCTTAGATAGAATTTTTTTTTTTTTTATGATTTTCCATTGGGCGAAAGAATATATTGTTTGTCATGGGAAGCCGTTTACTTTTACTGGCTTTGGCTACCATACCAATGTCTATAATTTATCATAAAATCTTGCAGTAGCTTTCTATTTTGGGGAAATCTTTACGTAAGATTTTTTTTTTTCTTTATTTAACTGGATCCTTAGGATTCGTCACTGGTGGGGTTTTTTTTTCTTTTTTTTTTTTAAGAAGAAATATTTTCCTAGTTACCATAGATATTAGGCTGTACCTAATTCAAAATTCACGGTGCACTTCTAGGAGAAGTCCATGTTGTACCTAAAGAATAAGTTACAAATAAAGTTTGAACAAATTGAAGGCGAGAACACAAAGCCAACTTCTATAATGCCAACCTAATGTTGGCATTATAGAAGTTGTCTTTGGGGTTGCTCCTCCAAGTTTTTCAAACTTTATTTGTAACTTACATTTTGTGATCAACTGCCTTTGCTACGTCAGTGACATGAAAAGAGTATGGCATAAAATTCAGGTTTGGCATCTCATAAAAAAATAAAAAATCAACTATAATGGGTTAAAAATTAGAAAATGGCTAAATATTAGGCTAAATATTAGGCTGTACCTAATCCAAAATTCACGGTGCACTTCTAGGAGAAGTCCATGTTGTACTTAAAGAATAAGTTACAAATAAAGTTTGAAAAAATTGGAGGCGAGAACACAAAGCCAACTTCTATAATGCCAACCTAATGTTGGCATTATAGAAGTTGTCTTTGGGTTTGCTCCTCCAAGTTTTTCAAACTTTATTTGCAACTTACATTTTGTGATCAACTGCCTTTGCTACGTTAGTGACATGAAAAAAGTACGGCATACAATTCAGGTTTGGCATGCTATAAAAAATAAAAAATAAACTATATTGGGTTGAAAATTTGAAAATGGCTAAATGTTAGGCTGTACCTAATCCAAAATTCACGGTGCACTTCTAGGAGAAGTCCATGTTGTACTTAAAGAATAAGTTACAAATAAAGTTTGAAAAAATTGGAGGCGAGAACACAAAGCCAACTTCTATAATGCCAATCTAATGTTGGCATTATAGCAGTTGTCTTTGGGTTTGCTCCTCCAAGTTTTTCAAACTTTATTTGTAACTTACATTTTGTGATCAACTGCCTTTGCTACGTCAGTGACATGAAAAGAGTATGGCATAAAATTCAGGTTTGGCACCTCATAAAAAAATAAAAAATCAACTATAATGGGTTAAAAATTAGAAAATGGCTAAATATTAGGCTGTACCTAATCCAAAATTCACGGTGCACTTCTAGGAGAAGTCCATGTTGTACTTAAAGAATAAGTTACAAATAAAGTTTGAAAAAATTTGGAGGCGAGAACCCAAAGCCAACTTCTATAATGTCAACCTAATGTTGGCATTATAGAAGTTGTCTTTGGGTTTGCTCCTCCAAGTTTTTCAAGCTTTATTTGTAACTTACATTTTGTGATCAACTGCCTTTGCTACGTCAGTGACATGAAAAGAGTACGGCATAAAATTCAGGTTTGGCATCTCATAAAAAATAAAAAATAAACTATAATGGGTTGAAAATTAGAAAACGGCTAAATATTAGGCTAAATATTAAGCTGTACCTAACCCAAAATTCATGGTGCACTTCTAGGGTAAGTCCATGTCGTACTTATAGAATAAGTTACAAATAAAGTTAGAAAAAATTGGAGGTGAGAACCCAAAGCCAACTTCTATAATGCCAACCTAATGTTGGCATTATAGGTGGCAATATGGTGTGGATGAACACGTTTGGGATGGAGGAACTTGACTTTCCTGACCTCAACCTGATAGAACACCTTTGGGATGAATTGAGAGCGGAGACTGCCATGGATTGGCGCCAGGAAAGAGAAAATGTTTGATAAGTACTTGATACAATGTTCCATTTTTTGGTCTATTATGGGCTAATATTTTTCCAGTTAATCCTTTAGTTTTTCCCACGCATGTGTTTTTTTTTTTTCAATTGGTTCTATGTAGAACATTTTTGTACTTATGTTTTTTTAATTGTTACGTGATTACATTTTTTTTTTTCTCATTCATAAGATCTCCCAGCGCAGAAGTCCGCACCCTGCCAAAGATGCTCTCTGTGCTACTTAGCATTAATCTGTGTAATAGGTTGTGGTTTTCTGTCCTTTCTATGAACAGGCGAATGTAACTGGATTCTTGACATCTGGAGACATTATGGAGCGCATGATGCAGTAAAAGTCTCACCGTCTACTCCCAAGAATGGCTGATCATGGTGTTAAGTGGACGGAGGATTAAACATTTGGGAGAGGAGATGGACAGGATCATTCCTGAAGGGACGATTTAGCGATCCTTTTTCCTGGACCCTCCCGAAAAGTCAGGCCAAGGGGCCGAAACATATCCAACGGTAAACAGCACGAAGGCGGTTGAACTGTTTCAAGGGTGTAATTTTATGGTGGTCAAGGGACACTGAGGCTGAAAAACTAATAAGGGTGGTTACTACCCCCGCTGCGTAACACAACCGTTGACACTGACGTGTTGAAAGTTTTTGACATCCAGCTTAACGTTTGGATCAAGCAGAAGTAATAAATGTAATAGGACTTTACATTTCCTGCACGGCAGCTAAATTGAAACCCATCAGGAGAAAAAAGACCTCAGTGCCAGAATTAATTGGCCATTGTCTTCAGAGCGGAATGGCCTCCGGCTTCGCCTCCTCGTCAGGTGCAATAAAACGATACCCAGCGAAAGGCGTTTTCTTTTGCAAATGTGTGAATCCAAGCTTACCGAAGTGTCCGTAACCGTTTATACAAGCACAGATGTCGTGAGTACGTCACACTCGGAACGCGTTATTAATTGTACGGGTCCAAAGAATGCTTCCTAGTGGGAGTTTTTTTTTTTTATTGGCTATCACATTGTCACATGCTTTCTCTTTATGGTAATCTCACACTTTCCAGTTTGCAGCTCAAGCTGTAGTGTTATTTCAAGTTCCCCGGTGGCCTATGTTATCTGAAATCTTGTGCAAAGTTCTGGAAATTTTTTTCAGCACACATGGTTATTCTAGCTTATGCAACTCCAAATTTTCTTCTTGGGCTGTTGGGAAACATTTGACCTTTTAGAAAGATTGTTTTTCACGTTTTCTCCCCCCCCCCCCATCATCTATTGTATCTGTCTGGTGTAAACAAAAAATGAATACAATTTATTTTCTTGCTTCAGCATTTTTCAGTTTCTATGTAGTTGCGAGCCATGGCTCATTTTATTCTTGTGGTTGGAGGGGGGTTGGAATAAAATTAGGCTACAGGTTAATCAGAGCCTGACCACTCTACTTAAAGCGGAGTTCCACTCAAACATGGAATCTCTGCTTATCTGCCTCCGCCCCCCTCCTGTGCCACATTTGGCACCTTTCGGGGGGGGGGGGTGCTTGAGCGTGTACCTGTTTATGACAGGTACCCATCCCCACTTCCAGGACACTTCGCTGCAGGAAGTCCGGACCCCCTCCTCCTTCCCCCGCCACTGGGGCATTCAAAAAGCGCAGCGCGCTTGGCGCATGGGCAGTAGGGAACCTTCGCTGAAGCTGCAAGGTTTCCCTTACAAGGAATGGCGGCGGCAGCACCCGAGAGCCGGTTAAAAAAATCAGCTGGGGTTCTGACATCTCGGGACCCCTGGACAGGCAATTGTCCTAATATTAAAAGTCAGCAGCTACAGTACTTGTAGCTGCTGACTTTTATTTGTGGAGGGGGGGGGGGCTGAAGCTCCACCTTAAAGTAGTTCTAAGGCTTAAAGGTTTCTGTACCTTAACACATTCTCTGCATTAAAGTGGTTCTAAAGGCTCAAGGTTTTCTTACCTTCATGCATTCTATGTAACAAACCTTCTGTGTGCAGCACCCCCTCCTAATACTTACTTAACCGCTTGCAGAATGGCACGGCTGGGCGAAACGACGTTACCTTACGTCGCTTCGCCTTTTGGCCACTAGGGGCGCGTGCATGCAGCATGTGCCCGGACCCGATGTGTGTGCCTGGCGGGCGCAATGACCGCCGGGCTCCCACGATCGCTCGTGACACAGCGAGAACCGGGATCTGCATGAGTAAACACACAGATCCAGGTTCTTTCAGGGGAGAGGAGACAGATTGTCTGTCCATACTATGTATGAACACCGATCTCTCTCACCTCCTAGACCAGGGGTCTTCAAACTACGGCCCTCCAGTTGTTCAGGAACTACAATTCCCACCATGCCTTGTCATGTCCGTGAATGTCAGAGTTTTACAATGCCTCATGGGATGTGTAGTTCCATAACAGCTGGAGGGCCGTAGTTTGAGGATCCCTGTCCTAGACAGTCCCCTCCCCCTACAATTAGAACACACACTAGGAAACACAGTTAACCCCTTGATCGCCCCCTAGTGTTAACCCCTTCCCTGCCAGTGACATTTACACAGTAATCAGTGCATTTTTACAGCACTGATCGCTGTATAATTGTCACTGGTTTAAAAAATGTGTTAAAAGTGTCCGATGTGTCCGCCATAATGTCGCAGTCCTGATAAAAATCGCCATTACTAGTAAAAAAAATAATAATAAAAATGCCATAAATCTATCCCCTATTTTGTAGACGCTATAACTTTTGCGCAAACCTATCAATATACGCTTATTGCGATTTTTTTTTACCAAAAAATATGTAGACGAATACGTATCGGCCTAAACTGAGGAAAAAAATAGTTTTTTTGATAAAAAAAGGTGGATATTTAATATAGCAAGAAGTAAAAGATATTGTGTTTTTTGCACAAAAAGTAAAAACCGCAGAGGCCATCAAATACCACCAAAAAGTAAGCTCTATTTGTGGGAAAAAAAGGACATCAATTTTGTTTGGGTACAGCATCGGACGACCGTGCAATTGTCAGTTAAAGCGACGCAGTGCCGTATCGCAAAAAATGGCCTGGTCATTGAGCAGCCAAATCTTCCGCACCATCGCGGTCCAGGGATGTGCACGAGAGCCTCATTGGAGGACTCTCCCTCCTCATTGGTTTTAGACAATTTATCTCTATTCTTTTCTTTTCTTGTTTTCTAATTCTATTTGAAATCCAGACTAAATTTTGTTTTGTTATTTTGGGATTCATTTAAATTTGTTACCATACATCTGAATCTCCAGATAATGAAAAATTCGTCCAAATTTCGATTCGGAACGCACATGTCTAAAGAGGAAGATCGGGGCCGCTCTGTGCAAAACCACTGCACAGAGCAGGTAAGTATACCGCGTGTTATTAAAAAAAAAACTAAAAACGAAATAAAAATAAATAAATAAATAAATAAAAATAAATAAAAAAAAAATAAAAATAAAAAAATAAAAAATTAAAAAAAAAATAAAATAAAATAAAAAATAATTAAAAAAATAATAAAAAATCACTTTAAGGTTAAATAAAAAACCCACTAGCTGTCCTTGCTCCCCCCAACCCTAAACACTTAAAGTGGTTGTAAAGGCACAAGGTATTTTACCTTCATGCATTCTATGCATGGTGGTAAAAAAACATTCTGTGTGCAGGAGCCCCACCAGACCCCCCCCCCCCATTACCTACCTGAGCCCCCTCTCGAATCCACAGATGTTCAGGAGAGCCATGCCTCTATGGGGACTCGCACTCCTGATTGGCTTTGGGCAGCAACGGGAGCCATTGGCTCCCACTGCTGTTGATCACAGCCAGTGAGCCAATCAGGAGATGGAGGTGGCGGGGGCCGAACTGCGGCTCTGGGTGTGTGAATGGACACGCAGAGCCGCGGGGTCAGGGGCGCGTCTGCTTGGGTGCCCCCACAGCAAGCTGGGGGAACCCAGCAAGAGGGAGGAGACAGGAGCACCGACGAGGGAACTGAGAAGAGGAGGATCGGGGCTGCTCTGTGCAAAACTATTACACAGAGCAGGTAAGTATAACATTATTGTCATTAAAAAAAAAAAAAGGCTTTAGTATCCCTTTAACCTGGCTCCTGTCATTGCTCCAGCACTGCTCCCTTCACTTCCCGGTCTCACAGGAGACACTGAGGGTAGCGGAGCCATAGGGAGCCATAGGGAGTAGGGGCGTGACTTGTTTTTCAGGTGCAAAAAGTGCCCCCTTGTCTCTTGCAATGATTCCAAAAGTTACTATACTATGTGGACCAGTGGCGGCTGGATGATGGATTTTTCAGCACCCCCCCCCCCCCTATTCACAGAGCTGTGTCTAGAAAAATAAAAACATTTTTAGTCTACAAACTGGCATAAAACCAGTGTAGGCTCTGAAAGCTCAATAGTTCTGAGTGATTCAACTAAATGGTCATATGATGTCATCACTTTTGGTGAAGCGTGGAGGAATGGACAAGCTCATGCTTATTTTTTTTTTCTTCCAAGTCGCATGCATTTTCTTCAATACTTGTCAAGATTAATTAATACCGGCAGTTTTCAGCGATCGCTAACAATCTCTCTTTAGCTATTTCAGCTATTGTTTTTTTTTTTTTGCTTTTCATTCAGATGATATTTTTGCAACCATGTGATCCTTTGTTTTTATTAAAGAGTGAATTAATAGACATGTACAATTTCGTTTCATTCCTAATTAGTTTTTTAACAAATTTCGACAAATTTGTCCATTTGGAAATATCCGAATTAACGAAAACCCATTTAACTTTTTTTTTTCCAAAAATTTGTAAATTCGAAAATCCGAAAACCCGAAAATTCAAAAATCTGAAAAAATAACTAACTAATAATAACTTAACTATTACTAACTATTAAATTATAGGTATTGGATTCAAATTTGGCTGTAAGCGAACGTAACGAATACGAATTTATCCAAAGTTACGAATTATCCGAAATAACGAATGCCGCATCTAAATGAATGGAACGTAATGAATTAATAATAATAAATAACACTAATAAAAATGTTTTATTATCATTATTATTATTATCATTTATTAATAATTTGGTATGCCGTTGCATTCGTTTACATACGGCATTCGTTATTTAGGGTAATTTGTAACTACGGATAAATTTGTATTTGTTACGTTCACTAACAGCCACATTTGAAAGGAAATTTCAATATCTATAATCTAATAGTTAGTTATTAAGAGTTAGTTAGTTAGTTATTCTTTAGAATTTTTGGATTCTCTGTCTTATTTTTGGATTTTCGAATTTTTGAATTTATGAATTACGATCATAACGAATGACCTGAATGACCCTAAAAACGAAAAAAAAAAACCGACTGAAATGAAAACGAACAAATTTTTCAGCATAGCACATCTCTATGAATAAAACCCTTTAAGAGCCTTTGACAAGCTGTCCTTCCCCATGCTTTATTTTTGGGCTTGCAGGTGAAACCCTTCTAACGGCTGCAGTCATCTTTTTAAGATTCTACACTTAAAGGGTAACTCCACTTTCATGGGAACAAAAAAGCAGCAAATACAAAAAAAAATAATAATAATATAGCGTATACAATTGCTACACAAGTCATATTGTAATTGAATGTTATCAAAAATGATCTTTCCTTTTCAATCTGCAGCCGCTGTAATTTGCTGTAAAATGCAATATGGCCACCTGGAGCCATTCTGTACACAGATGGTATTCAGAACCATAATTTCCTGCTTGCGTGATTGGCTCACTCATTTTTTCCAGAAGTCTGCACTAAGATACAAGTCAGATTTTTGGCATCTCCTGCAACAAAATTGTAATTTTTGGTAAGATAATCCCTATTATTTCAGATTTTCTAATTTTCGGGTTTTTGAATTTCAGAATTTTCGAATTAACAAATTTTCGAATTAACAAATTTTTTAATTTACGAATTTACAAATTATTGAATATTCAAACTTACAAATATTTGAATTTACGAAT
This sequence comes from Lithobates clamitans, assembly GCA_037952925.1. Taxonomy (NCBI): domain Eukaryota; kingdom Metazoa; phylum Chordata; class Amphibia; order Anura; family Ranidae; genus Lithobates; species Lithobates clamitans. Next base: position 1,656,073 of record JBBGZY010000712.1, on the reverse strand, counting down.
TTTCGAATTTACAAATTATCGATTATTCGAATTTACGAATATTCGAATTTACGAACACGTGAAAAACAGAGTTCCAAAGAGCAAGTCAAAACTAATAGCATATGAAAAATATATATTATAGGGGAGGCGCCACATCCATGGGTAATGTATAAAGGAAAAATACCAATTCCTTGGGATTTTCAAGGTGACAATTATCAAAAGTCCATAATGGGTTAAAAATTAACAATTTTATTCAATACTTCAATAAAAGCATTAAAATGATCTAAAAAAAGTGATGCATAAACATTATCACAAGTATGTTGCGTGAAGAAAGTATCTCGACATGTTTCGCCTTTTGTACGGCTTCTTCAGGTGTGTAACAGGTTGCATCAAATTATTAGCTAAATAGAGAAAGTGCAGAAAAACACACAAGTATCAATAAAACAAGCATAAACAGTACTGTAGGCACCAAAACATAAAAAAAAAACAATGTATATATTTAATGGAGTTGGATGTTGGGCATCTCACCAAATAGTTGTTTATGTTCAAATCACAAATGAATAAACAGGGCAAATTGGTTCATACAATGGCACTAGTCCAAAGGGGGGGACCCCAAAAGGGAAGCTACAGGATGGGCATCCAGAGTGACTTCACTACCAATGATTTTCAAAAATCTACAAACATTTGAAATATTCTATAAATGTAAGAATTTTATTTAGGTGTCCTCTCCCTAATGCAAAAGATCCAAACATGGAAGGGTATTAGGCCACAAAGTACCTGGCAAACAAGCAGATGAGAACAGTCTCCTTGACTTCCAGACACTTAAAGTGGTGCATCTTCAATGGCCAACCAGCTAGATTAAAACAGGAGAGGAACAACATACAGGTAAAGGAGTATATAGTGAATGAATATATGCAGCATAAATGGTTTTCAAAAGGAGTATTGGTAAAACATACCCATAAGAGAGAGACAGGATGTGCGTTTTGCAATTACAACAGACCGCATGCTCTGGCAAAATGGCCGCCAGATTATGCACCTTAAATACCAATCCGGACCTGCCAAGACGTGACGTCACGGTGGGACGTAGTCATGAACAGTGTCAACCCTACATGCACGGGCCCACCTAGGTCTGACCTCCAGCAGCCCCCAGGTCCTAGCTCCGACCGGTATATCAACAACCAACAGCAGTGCCGCCGGGAGGGGAAAAGGCTGATCAGTCTCAGAAATGATCGGAGCCACTTTGAGGGCTGACAGAAGGACAAAAAGAATCATCCCTTGATCAGTCCAACGTGAGGGAACTGAAATTGGGGGAAAATCCCAATAGCTGGAAGAGGAGACAAGAATGAAAGGACCTCGAGAAGGTGCGGAAAGAAAGGTACTATCCTACAACTGTGGTGGGAATGCCCTGTTATTGTCCCTTTTGGGTGGAGGTCCGTAATCTAATTATTAAGGTGACAAACCACCAGATTGCTGATGACCCTCTACCCATGTTATTCCACGACACCGGGAAGTCGGTAGGGTCTTACAAATGCTCTCTGATGCCTCACCTCCCTAATGCTGGTAAATGCCTCATCCCCATCCACTGGAAGTTCCAATCGGCCCCCACAATTAAAGAATGGCTGCTGAGGGTACAAGACATTATGGAGGCGGTGGAGTGGAGACACCAGTGCACCAATACTTATCCAAAATTCTAAAAAAGGCTGGGTCTTATGGATTGACTTTCAATCCTCTGACTTGTATAAACAACTGGTGCTGTAATTGTAATAATTTATCTAGTTGAGTTGGATTACTTACGCTTTTTCTGAGGATTGCTGACCAGGATATGTCCCGTTAACATGTTTTCTATGAATTAAGTTGACACACTGTTCTTCCCTCTACTGTACCCCCCCCTTACTCCTCCTTTTTGCCCCTCTTTCCCCCTCCCCTCCTGCCCCTTCCACATCCCCCTCCCCTCTGATATTTACATAGATTCATCATGGGATCCTCACTCTTACCTGAGGATCCCATCCTTTAACTTAACATTATGGTGCTCCTTGTACATTCTATGTCTTGTGTAGAAACCTGTAAATGTCTCATTATGGTTATTCTCTGTATCGTTTCTGTGTATTTGTATTTTCTTACTGTTTTACAATTGAAAAATAAAATAAAGATTTTTAACGGAATGGAAGGGACCAAAAATGGAAGGAAGGGGATCGTTTACAACGGTATGGTCCTTGTTTTAATAAAGAATGCATGAAACTCTTCAAGAGCCTTTGGCAAGCTGTCCTTCCCCATGCTTTATTTTTGGGCTTGCAGGTGGAACCCTTCTAACGGCTGCAGTCAGCTTTCAAGATCCTACGCTTACGTTTGTGAGTCGAAACACAGAGTTCCAACGAGCAAGTCAAACCTAATAGTACATGACTTAATGACTCTTCGACAGGAAAGATCATTTTCAAGATCAGAATATCTTAAGCTGTCAAAGAGCGCCAACTAAATCCGGGGTTATGCTTCGAAGACGAAAGAATGACTCACGGTATTGATGGCATTAATGATACGCAGGAAAATCGTAATGCCAATCCAAAGTATGTTTTCATTTCCACGCCAATAGAGCTAAGTACTGTGGGAATAAGAGACCTTTAGGATAATGAACTGTACATGCCAGGAGAGCTTTGGAAGGTAGGTGGTATATGGCAATCCTAATGATGAGGAACGCATTACGAGACAAGGGTGTTAATGGCGGGGACTTCCTAGGAAGATGGAAAACTGTTACGGAGAAACGTTTACTCACTTCAAATAAGTGACAGGAAAGAATAACATGTTTCTATGGTCAATGGTAAATTGTGAGAAGAATAATTAACTGTGAGTTCCCAGGTCTCCGGTGCGCAAGGAAAAACAGTTCAATCTTAGTGTGCAGCTGGTCAGTGTGAGGAGGTAAGAGAAAGAAAAATATGGGCCTATCATGATTGAAAATAAATATGTTCTACCCATTATTTTATTTTTTTTTTCGTGTGTTTTTTTCTAAAGGAACGCAACTGAATTCAGGGTTATATTTAGATTGTGTTCCCTTTGAAATAGGATTGTGGAAGATGTACTCAAAATAGGCAAGCTGAGGGCAAAGGACTAGCCAACTGTGTCCTGTAGGCTACCTGCAAGCAGGGCTGTCTTTAACACGGGGCCAAAAGGGGCAGCTGCCCTGGGCCCAGTCATTGTTGTGGGGCCCAAAGCAACTGCCCCTTGAGCCCATGCTGCCTGCAAATAGTTGACAAATTGATCTGGCTATCACTCAGGAAATGAGGGAAGAATTGAATGTTGGGGGTGCTGGTGATTGGTTGAGTGCTATGTCTGCAGCTTGTGCGGTGATTGGCCAGCTTGGTAAGGTAAACCTTGTCTGGGGAGAGCACCTGTCATGTCCGATAAGACACAGACCATTGGCCTGCTGAAGAACTTCTTGGCCGGGGGGATTTGGTGTGTTGTGCTTGGTGTTTGTCTGACATCCTCACAATCAAGGTGAGATCGCTGAGGGGGGGCAGCAATGCAGGGGTCTGTGGAGGGAGGGGAGGGGTCCTGTGTAATGACTGGAGTAGTATGGAGGAGGAGTCCTGTGTAATGAAAGAGATAGTATGGTGGATGGGGTCCTGTGTAATCATGGGGGTAGTATGGGGGTGAGGGTCCTGTGTAATGATGGAGATAGTATGGGGAGGGGGTCCTGTGTAATTATGGGTATAGTATGGGGGAGGGGGTCCTGTGTAATGATAGGGGTAGTATGGGGGAGTGGGGTCCTGTGTAATGAGGGTAGTATGGGGATGGGGAGGAAAAATTTTGCCCAGGGTCCAATCAATATTAAAGACGGCCCTGCCTGTAAGTGATATTTTCCCCATTACTGGTTTACTATAGCTTGTTCTACACTTTCTGGAGGCAGCCATGTTGGTAGAGGATAAAAGAGCTCACAAGAGCATACTCTGGAGAAATCCAAAGCCAGGAAGACATCAACCTAAATGGAGGAAGTGGTGAACGTGAGCTATGAAATGTATCTTTTCGGTGAAATAAGCTTCATGATTTTCTTCATACACTACGACTTCTGTCCATCTTTAGACTCATCACAATCCTATCACACACTCCATCGGGCATCTCTACCGTCCAAAACACCAACAGTTTTTTAGTACCCCCTCCTATCCAAGAATGTTGGTAGAGGAGCAGCGTCCTCATGTCAGAGCTACCTTCCTGAAGACTGCTGGGGGAATATTCAAGAAGCATTAGGAGAGTTGGAGGAAGCACAGATCTACTGAAATAATAAAGCAGAAGCAGGGGGTTCCTTCCACTGCAGGTTCTCTGGTACAACTTCTTCTCCAGCAAGGAGAACAGTGTGAGTAGAAAAGTATTGACATCACCAAATCTCACTCCAGATCCGCTGAGACTAGCAGAGTCAGCAGTGACTTAGATGATCTCATACTACAGATATACAAATATGAGGCTACAAAACAGCAGTGCCTAGGGAACGAGGTGCACTGCTATTTTTCATGAGGAATTCAAGTAAAAAGTACATTTTGCTTGCTACTGCTTAGACACGGTCAACGTTTCTAGTTGTTCAATATTAAATAGCAAATTGTTTTACTTTCTGAGTTCAATCCCAGTATATCCTGAGAGTATAGCTTAGTTCTGTATCATTGTGGTGCAGCTGGAGAGCTTCATTGGTTAACGCTACTGCATGCTCTATAGGGGTTCAGAGTTTGATCTTTACCAGAAAGAGTTTGTTCATGAAGAAGGCTCACTTATGAAAACTGGTCTTTAAATGGGCCCCCTAAGCCATCTTTCTGCCCTCATAGAGTACTTCTGGCAGATATGTTTCACTAAAGCAATAGTTTTAGTATCAGAACATACACTATATTACCAAAAGTATTGGGACGCCTGCCTTTACACGCACTTGAACTTTAATGACATCCCAGTCTTAGTCCGTAGGGTTCAATATTGAGTTGGCCCGTCCTTTGCAGCTATAACAGCTTCAACTCTTCTGGGAAGGCTGTCCACAAGAGAAGGCCTGGCTCACGATTTCCGCTCTAATTCATGCCAAAGGTGTTCTATCTGGTTGAGGTCAGGACAGTCAAGTTCCTCCACCCCAAACTCACTCATACATGTCTTTATGGACCTTGCTTTGGGCACTGGTGTGCAGTTATGTTGGAACAGGAAGGGACCATCCCCAAACTGTTCCCACAAAGTTGGCAGCATGAAATTGTTCAAAATGTCTTGGTATGCTGACGCCTTAAGAGTTCCCTTCACTGGAACTAAGGGGCCAAACCCAAACCCTGAAAAACAACCCCACACCACAATCCCCCCTCCACCAAATGATTTGGACCAGTGCACAAAGCAAAGTCCATAAAGACATGGATGAGCGAATTTGGGGTGGAGGAACTTGACTGGCCTGCACCGAGCCCTGTGACCTCAACCTGATAGAACAGAGCGGAGACTGCGAGCCAGGCCTTCTCGTCCAACATCAGTGCCTGACCTCACAAATGCGCTTCTGGAAGAATGGTCAAACATTCCCATAGACACACTCCTAAACCTTGCGGACAGCTTTCCCAGAAGAGTTGAAGCTGTTATAGCTGCAAAGGATGGGCCAACTCAATATTGAACCCTACGGACTAAGACTGGAATGCCATTAAAGTTCATGTGCGTGTAAAGGCAGGTGTCCCAATACTTTTGGTAATATAGTGTGTATACATTTAGGGTTCTCTTTTAGTATCAGAACATATATACATTTTGGCTTTTTGGCATTTTTTTTTATGTCTCACTTTCATATATTTGTTATACTGTTTTTTTTCTTGTTTGTCTGATAGCCCTGAAGATGGGGGAGTTTGGTTTTGATGTACTTGCCGATATTACCAATAAATACCTTTTCTTTTTTTTTTAATCAGAAAATAAAGTTTATTGATTTTTTACCAATGAATACAACAAGTACAACCAACATATAGGGGTCAGTAATGTGGATCCACAACCTCCGCCACCCATACATAACACAGGAAAACAAAAGACCGCCATACAATCTTAGAGCATAATGACATCAAAGATGGAGAGTTACATAATGTGCACATATTGAGAAAAAGATGCAACCATAGTAAATCAACATTAGAGCAATTCAACCCAGAATTCTAATAAATACCTTTTAATCTACATTCAAATCCGCATACCTATCGACACCGGGTGCTCTTTCCTTCCTACTTTTCCAAGTCATATGCCCCGTACACACGGTCGGATTTTCTGATGGAAAATGTCCGATCGGAGCGTGTTGTCGGAAATTCCGACCGTGTGTGGGCTCCATCGGACATTTTCCATCGGATTTTCCGACACACAAAGTTGGAGAGCAGGAGATAAAATTTTCCGACAACAAAATCCGTTGTTGGAAATTCCGATCGTGTGTACACAAATCCGACGGACAAAGTGCCACGCATGCTCAGAATAAATAAAGAGATGAAAGCTATTGGCCACTGCCCCGTTTATAGTCCCGACGTACATGTTTTACGTCACCGTGTTTAAAACGATCAGATTTTCCGACAACTTTGTGCGACCGTGTGTAGACAAAACAAGTTTGAGCCAGCATCTGTCGGAAAAAATCCTAGGATTTTGTTGTCGGAATGTCCGAACAAAGTCCGACCGTGTGTACGCCCAAATAGAGTACTATTCATTAAAGCAATAGTTCACCTTCAATAATTAATCTGTGTATGTAGAAAATAATATTTTCCATTCAGTTTAGGAAATTGTTAAAATGAATTATTTATTTTTAAAAGCTATGATTCTTATGATTCTGGAGTACATTGAGGGCCCCCCCCAAAGAGATGAAGAGAATAATGAGGCCCACTGCACAAAATCCCCAGCTGATTGGAATTTATTATTATTTACTTTTATCCAGAGCAGATCAGGGCATGGGCGTCCGCAGAACTTTTTTCAGGGGGGGTATCATTTTAGGGTCACCCATGCCCCTTTTCGACAATGTCATTATCACATTATTATGGTCAGAGACTGCAGACGTAGTACAGTCCCTCTCCTCTCCTAGTGTCCTTTGATTGGCCCACAGTTATGGCCAATAGGGAAGGAACGGAGCGGGCAGGAAGCTGGGTGGGGAATCTGTTGAGAGCCGCCGTCTCTTCTCCCTGAGAAAGGTGGGGCGAGCGGGGGAACCTCTAACAACCCGCAGCTCGCCTTTCTCCTGTCACAGCGCCGCCGAGTTCTCTGCTGGACTGAGCAGGGTAAAGAGCCGAAGTCACACTACACTGATGGGGGGGCTTGACAGCACCTTAAAGGTGTCACCCCACTGGCAGGTGGCACCCGGGTGCAGGCTGCCCACACCCTGATAGCGACACAACTGTGCTGAATTTAAGATCTGATCCCTGATTCCAGGGGGGGCACTTGACCCCCCTTGCCCCTACCTGTGGATGCCCATGGATCAGGGGTTACTGTTCTGAAATTATTATGTTTGTGTGCATGTGTGTAAATATCAGCTTGAACTACTGAGCTCTGTAAACATAATTTTAAACAGCAAAACAGAGAAGGGGCGGGTAGCAAAAATTAGAACTGAAATCACAACTTCTCTCCCCTTATTCCTCTAGCAGCACCACTCATCACTGATGCCTTCTGGCCACTCAAAATCTCTGGAGAACGCACTGCTGCATTGGGCTGGGATACATTTTCGAGGGGTTCCAAGTGCCCAGATTTCCCAGTAGGTATGCACAATGACATCACTTGTGCTTTTCGGAAGCCTAGGACTGAGGTGATTATTTTTTATCTTTTTTGTTACATTTTTATTTTGACAGTTTTTTTACTTCAAATTTTGTTTGGGTGGTGGAGGGCTGCCAGTGAAGTGGACTTTTCTTTATTAATGGAAGGTCCACTTTAACAGACAGTACATGCACTTCCAGAAGTCAGTAATGTCTTGTTTCTAGGGGTACATTGTACCCCTACCATTTCACAAAAAGAAAGTGTCAAAATGTTAAAAAAATCCACAGGAGACAGCTTGGGACAAGTCCTTTATTAAAAATAAAAAATAAAAAAGAGATTCCAGCGATGTAATCCAATAAATCCATGCTCCTACTCCAGCGATGTAATCCAATTCTCGATCTCCAACAATGGATGATCTCCTGCGACTGCAGCGAGAAACACGCACAGGATCCTGCCTCCACTGGAGGCACCGAGCCAATGACGCGGCGTTAGCGTGACAACTCTTACTGTATGTCCCCCTCTGACAAGGGTAAATGCCGGGGGTTTCCCAGTGACGTGTACGGGTGTCCCGTTGCATCAGAGGGGGGCTGGGTCATCTGCACACGTCACTGGGAAACCCCAGCATTTCCCCTTGTCAGAGGGGGATGGGGTCACGTGACGGGTGGCCCCGCCCTCAGCTACATAAGAGCTGTCAAGCTAGCGCCTCGTCATTGGCTGGGTGCCTCCGGTGGAGGCAGGATCCTGTGCGTGTTCCTCACTGGAGTCGCTGGAGATCATCCATCGATGGAGATCGAGAATTGGATTACATCGCTGGAGTAGGAGCATGGATTTATTAGATTACATCGCTGGAATCAATTTTTTTATTTTTATTTTTTTAGTTTTAATAAAGGACTTGTCCCAAGCCGTCTCCTGTGGTTTTTTAACATTTTGACACTTTCTTTTTGTGAAATGGTAGGGGTACAATGTACCCCTTACCAATTCACATAAAAGGGAGTTGTGATCTGGGTGTCCCCTTTGTTAAAAGGGGCTTCCAAATTCCGATAAGCCCCCCACCCACAGACCCCCACAACCACCGGGCAAGGGTTGTGGGGATGAGGCCCTTGTCCCCATCAACACGGGGACATCCTCCCTATGTTGAGGGCATGTGGGCTGGTACGGTTCAGGAGGGAGGGGCACTCTCTCGTCCCCCCCTCTTTTCCTGTGGCCTGCCTGGTTGCGTGCTTGGATAAGGGTCTGGTGTGGGTTTTTGGGGGGAACCCCACGCCATGTTTTTTTTAATTTTGGCGCAGAGTTCCCCTTAATATCCATACCAGACCTGAAGGCCCTGGTAATGGAATTTTGGGGGGAACCCCACACCATGTTTTTTTAATGATTCAATGACTTTCAATGACTTTTATGTGTATTGTCAGGACCGACAATTCATTAGAGCTGACACTAGCTCTAGCACTTTTAAATTACTTTTTTTCCTTTAGAAATGTCATTTTGCTCTCAGACTGTTCTAAACACGGGAAACACCCGCCACTTTACAGGTACACTATAGACACCCCCCAGGTACGAAATTTAAAGGAATATTTCACTTTTATTGTTTCACTTTAAGCATTATTAAAATCACTGCTCCCGAAAAACGGCCGTTTTAAAAACTTTTTTTTGCATTGATCCATATCCCCTGGAGCAGGACCCAGGTCCCCAAACACTTTTTATGACAATAACTTGCATATTAATTAACCTTTAAAATGAGCACTGTTGATTTTTCATGTTCTTGTCCCATAGACTTTAACGGTGTTCGCGTGTTCGAACAAATTTTTTGCCTGTTCCCATGTTCTGGATGCGAACCGAATCGGGGGGTGTTCGGCTCATCCCTACTCACAGGCCTGTCAAAACATCAATGGGATATGGAATATGGACCCTAAAACACAAATTCAGTCCCAAGATGGCATTTGTGTAGAAACTGACTTTTCAATTATTTAGGGTTGCCACCTCATTCCTTTAAACCCGAAAACACATATGAATTACCTAATTCATATGTGTTCGGGTTTAAAGGGACGAGGTGGCAACTGCAATTGAAACGTCAGTTTCCACACAAATACCATCTTGGGACTGAGTTTATGTTTTGGGGTCCATGTTCCATATCCCATTGATGTTTTGACACTTATCAACTGATGTGGATCCTGGACCAGTTGCCTCCATTGGGTTTGTTTAACCTAACAAGCCTTTAGGACTTGGGCGGTATAAGCCTCTCCAAGTCATCGCGATCCGGTAAGCCTCCTCCTATCTATGGTGGTGCTGTTTCTGGCTATCTTTCCATCTTAGGGGTCACACCGGTGGTCGGATTTCCACATATGTTTGCTGGATCACATTTATATACTTGGACTTTTTGAACTGTGCTTTTACGTTTTGGACTTTTTCTTTTACTTACTGTGGTGTAAGCACTACACTAGCACAGTGACATTCATTTTACCCTCATATGGTGGACTTTACATTAGTATTATTTTCAGTTAATATCACTTAGAGGTGTTTATGTACAATATTACACTTTCACTTGCTTTACATAATTAGCGCTGCACTTTTTCTTACCCACTTTCTTACCGACCCTAAATGTACAGCCAGAGCTACAATGGAATGGTTTAGATCAAAGCATATTCATGTGTTAGAATGGCCCAGTCAAAGTCCAGACCTGAATCCAAATGATAATCTGTGGCCAGACTTGAAAATTGCTCTCCATCCAATCTGACAGAGCTTGAGCTATTTTGCAAAGAAGAATGGGGCAAAAATGTCCCTCTCTAGATGTGCAAAGCTGGTAGAGACATCCCCAAAAAGACTTGCAGCTGTAATTGAAGCGAAAGGCGGTTCTACAAAGTATTGACTCCGGGGGGCGCCATACAAATGCCCCCCACCCCCACACTTTTCACATATTTATTTGTAAAAAATTTGGAAAACCATTTATCATTTTCCTTCCACTTCACAATTATGTGCCCCTTTGTGTTGGTCTATTACACAAAATCCCAACAAAATACATTTACGTTTTTTGGTTGTAACATGACAAAATGTGGAAAATTTCAAGGGGTATGAATACTTTTTCAAGGTTTAGGCCACTATGTATTCTTCTACATATTTTTGGTTAAAAAAAATCGCAGTAAGCGTATATTGATTGGTTCGCGCAAAAGTTATACCACGCCGTACCACTTTTTTTGTGCTCTTTGCCTTTAAAAAATGTCCGCCTTCCCCGTGTATGTGTGGCATACGTGTGTGTGTGGTACGGCTTATTAGGTCACCGTTCTCAAGATATCACTTTAATACAATAAGCCAGCTCGTTTATTGTCCGTGGGGACTCCAGAACGGAGCGCTGCACTTGGATAACCTTAAAATCTGGCCAGCCGAAGTTAAACTATCCACCAGATCTTGAAAGCCGTGTCATAATAGCGCTATCGTATCACAACATGACACAAGGCAGACCGGCCCGCCGTAATAACCGACAGATATCTTGCCGGGGAGGGGGTGGGGGGGACAGATTACGGACCTCCGCAGCCACTTGATCCATCTGGGACGCTCACATTTTTTTTTTCTCTCTTTCTGTACTAAGTGTTGAAAATCCTCTCGCAGTCGACGTTTCAGAAAAAATAAACAGGAATAATCCGATAGACTAGACATTTCACAAACCATGAAGTGGGTTCGAGTCGTAGTAACAGAGCGCAGGCGATGTAAAACATTACAAATGTCCCCGCAGTCCGCCGGCCGCGTTACATGAAGCAGGTGTATTGTGTATGTCAGGCTCATGTTAAACAAACAGCCGAGTCATTTGGAGTCCAGACATGTTTCCTATTTCTGAGGTGAACGTGTTCCAGGGATTTTTAACAGGGTTGGAATAAAATAAAAAAAATCAAGTAAAAAGTTCCCAAGAAACAGCTTGCGACTCAAAGTGCAAAAAAAAAAAGTGCCAACTAAATGAAATGGCTGCAATGTAAAAATAATAATAATAATAATAAATGTGCAAAGTTGGTGATATGTACTTAACCACCTCAATACCGGGCACTTACACCCCCTTCCTGCCCAGGCCACTTTTTAGCTTTCAGCGCTGTCGCAGTTTGAATGACAATTGCGCGGTCATGCTACACTGTAACCAAACAGAAGTTTTAGCATTTTGTTCCCACAAATAGAGCTTTCTTTTGGTGGTATTTCATCACCTCTGCGGTTTTTATTTTTTGCAAAACAAATAAAAAAGACCTAAAATTTTGAAAAAAAAAAAAAGTTTTTCTTCTGTTTCTGTTATAAAATTTTGTAAATAAGTATGTTTTCTCCTTCACTGATGGGCACTAATAAGGCGGCACTGACGGGCACTGATAAGGCGGCACAGATGGAGTGGCACTGATGGGCACTGATGGGTGGCACTCATATGCAGCACTGATGGGCATTGATAGGCGGCACTGATGGGTACTCATGGGTGGCACTGATGGGCACTGATAGGCGACACTGATGGGCACTGAAAGGCTGCACTGATTGGTACTTATGGTGTGGCATTGATAGGCGACACTGATGGACACTGAAAGGCTGCACTGATGGGTACTTATGGGTGGCACTAATAGGCGGCACTGTTGGGCACTGTTGGGCACTGATAGGCGACACTGCTGGGCACTGATGGGCACTGATGGGCACAGATATGCAGCACTATGAGATGGCATTTTTAGGCATCACTGATGGCACTGGTACTGGCAGGCATCGGGAATGGGCACTGATTGGCAGCTGCCTGGGCACTGATTGGCATTTCCCTGGTGGTCTAGGGTGGCATACCTGGTGGTCCAGTGTGGTGGCCATCCCTGGTGGTCCTGGCGGCATCCTGGTGGTCCTGGGTGGGCATCCAAGGGGGGCTGCACCAATAAACAATCAGCACAGACCCCCCCTGTCAGGAGAGCAGCCGTACATACAGCCAAAGCTACAATGGAATGGTTTAGATCAAAGTATATTCATGTGTTAGAATGGCCCAGTCACAGTCCAGACCTAAATCCAATTGAGAATCTGTGGTAAGACTCGAAAATTGCTGATCACAGACGCTCTCCATCCAATCTGACAGAGCTTGAGATATTTTGCAAAGAAGAATGGGCAAAAATGTCCCTCTCTAGATGTGCAAAGCTGGTAGAGACATCCCCAAAAAGACTTGCAGCTGTAATTGCAGAGAAAGGGGGTTCTACAAAGTATTGTAAGTACATATCCAAAAAAACATATTAAAAAAAACAAATGTTTTCATCAGTTTAGGCCAATATGTATTCTTCTACATATTTTTGGCAAATAAAATTGCAATAAGTGTATATTGATTGGTTTGTGCAAAAGTTGTGCGAAACTACAAATCCCATCATGCCTCTGCCTCTAGGAGTCATGCCTGTGATTTCCAGGGTCTTGCAATGTCTCATGGGACTTGTAGTTTCAAAATAGCTTGAGGGCCGAGGTTGTCTACCCCTGAGTGAGAGCGTCCACAAAATAGGGGATAGATTCATGGACTTTTATTTTAATGTTTTTCCTGGTAATGGCGGCAACCTGCGATATTTAGCGGAACTGCGACATGGCGGCGGACAAATCTGACCCCAAGTGACACTTTTTGCACTGATCAATGTATAAATGACACTGTCAGGGAAGGGGTTAGCACTAGGGGGTGATCAAGGGGTTATCTGTGTTCCCTGAGTGTGTTCTAACTGTGTGGGAGATGGGCTCACTGGAACAACACAAAAGATCTCCATGTTGTCCCCTGTCAGAATGGGGATCCGCCTTGTTTACATAGGCAGATCCCCGATCTGACTCTCTGTGGAGCGATGGCTGGTGGCCGGAGGACACCGAGTCTGCCGGGACCTGAATGCCTGCCTCCAGCAGAGCGTGCATCCACAGTATCTATTCCATGAAGCAACGTACAGGTACATCATTTTGGGCAAAAGAACCGACCTGCCGCAATATATCTACTGTTGCTGGTCACAAGTGGTTAAAGTGCAACAGTAAAAACAAAAAAATCCTTTAAATATAGTGCCTGGGGGGGTCCCCTTAGTCTACCTGTAAAGTGGTGCATCTCTAGCATGTATAGAACCCGCTGCAGCAAAAATGCCGGAAAAATGCGGTTGCAATTGCCGGAACCAGGCTATTGAAGAAAAAATAGAAAAAAAACGCCCCCCCCCTCCAAATTTACATCATATACTTATCCGAGCAAGCAGTTCAGGAAAGGGGTGGAACGAGCAAACACCCCCCCCTTCCTGAACCATACCAGGCCACATGCCCTCAACATGGGGCGGGTGCTTTGGGGCAGGGGGAAGCAACCCTTGCCAGTGGTTGTGGGGGTATTCAGGAAGGGGGCTTATCGGAACCTGGAAGCCCCCTTTAAGAAGGGGGCTCCCAGATCCCAGCCCCCCCAACGTGAATGAGTATGAAGTACATAGTACCCCTACCCATTCACCAAAAAAGTGTCAAAAAAGTAATAAAAACGCAGAGATAGTTTTGACAATTTCTTTATTAAAAAGTAAAAAAGTGTCCCCGGATGTAAATCCATCGTCAATCACGCCGTTTGCTGCACCTGAAAAAAAACAAACAAAAAAAAGCTCCCGCCGTCCATTAAGGCTGATGGCGTACTGCAGGCTCCGCCGTTGGTCAGTTCTTATATAGGAAAGGGGCCCTACATGTTAACCCCTTCCCAGCCAGTGTCATTAGTACAGTGACTGGGCATATTATTATCACTGTAATAATGGCACTGGTGATGTCAGTGTCAGTTAGTCAGTTCCCCCCCCAGTGGTGTCAGATTGACCACCGCACTATCCCAGTCCTATTATAAGTCACTGATTGACGTCATAAGTAGACATGAGCACTGCCGAAAAATGTGTTTGTTTTCGTTTCATTCGTTTTTCTTTTTGTTTTTGTTTTTTTCGGGTCATTCGTTATGATCGCAATTTGTAAATTCGTGAATTAGAAAATTCATAAATTCGAAAATTTTAAAATCCAAAGATAAGAAAGAAAATCCGAAAATTTGAAATAACTAAATCCGAAAATTCTAAATAATAACTAACTAATAATAGCTAAATATTAAATTATAGGTATTAGAATTTCCTTTCAAGTTTGGCTGTTAGTGAATGTAACAAATACGAATTTATCCGAAGTTATGAATTTTACAAAATAACGAATGCCGCATCTCAACAAATGGAACGGAACGATTTAATAATAAATAATACTAATAAAAAGTTTTTTTATTATTTTTATTATTATTGGTATTTATTATTATTAATGCATTATGTTCCATTCCTTTAGATGCGGCATTCGTTATTTCTGATAATTCGTAACTTTGGATAAATTCGTGTTCGTTGCGTTCACTAACAGCCAAACTTGAAAGGAATTGCCAATACCTATAATTTAATAGTTAGTTATTAGACTAGTTTCAGACTTTTGAATTTTCGGGTTTTTGGATTTTCGAATTTGGAATTTATGAATTTTCGAATTTTACGAATTTACAAATTTACGAATTTTATGAATATTCAAATTTCAAATTTTACGAATTTATGAATGTTCGAATTTTCGGATATTCGAATCTCGGAATTTTCCGAATATTCATATTTACGATAATTCAGAAACATTAGTTTTTGTTGAAATTCATTGAAAAAAATAATTTGAGACGATTCGAATTGCACAGGTCTAGACATTGAGAAAGAAGAAATATCCCCTGACTGGACTTTTAAGGCTCTAAAATTCAATTATATGTAGAAAAGTATACATTTTATTACTAGCGTACATACATAAGATACAGAATAAAAAATATAGGTGGAATGTTAACAATACTGCATGCAACTTTTGACAGTCACCACAACGATTCAACTGTATTTTCTTATGATTCACCCAACGCGTTTCGGAGTTTTCAAAATCTCCTTCTTCGGGGGGCACGTGAAAGAGTCAATCATGTGTCTATCATATATTAACAGGCAGTTTAGGCACACAACCTTAATAACAACATGAGAAAAAAGCAATATAGATTGTTAGTAGTAAATGCGTATAACATGTAACATGTCTAGACATTAGTAAAATTAGTAAATAAAAAAAAATTCCAATATATATACACCATAGTTTGTAGACGCTATAACATTGACGCAAACCAATCAATTCACATTTATTGGAGCTTTTTTTTTTTTTTTACAAAGACATGTAGCAGAATAATTTTTTGGCCTAAATTGATGAAGAAATTAGATTTTTTTTAAAGATTTTCTATTGGATGTTTTATAGCAGAAAGTAAAAAAAATATATATTTTTTTCAAAAATGTCGCTCTTTTTTTTGTTTATAGCGCAAAAAATAAAAACCGCAGAGTTGCTCAAATACCACCAAAAGAAGCCTCTATTTGTGGGGAAAAAAGGACGTAATTTTTGTTTGGGTACAACGTCGCACAACCGCGCAACCAGTTAAAGAAACGCGGTGCCGTATCGCAAAAAAATGGCCTGGTCACGAAGGGGGGGTAAACCTTCCGAAGCTGAAGTTTTGTGAATGAGTCCTTACCGATTTAGCGGAGTCCCTCCTTAACCATTCCCTGCAGCTTGGAAAGAAAGGCACGAGCCTCAGCCAGTCAGCGCGGTCCCTCAAGCCTCCAGTAAAATGAATAATACGTTATATATTAAAACGCCGCAACTGTTTACACTTAGAGACTAAGTGGATCCTTGCCCAGAGCGGTGACAGGACTTTAAAAAAAAAAAAAAAAGAAAATCTCTTTATCCATCAACCCTGTCGGCTCCCCGTAATATCTCCCCCAACTTTAAAGAGAAGACCCCGGCTGCTTCGTATTCATCCAATTTCCATTAGAGAAGATTAGAGGCCGCGCCACGCCCCGCCTAAGCCTCCCCTCCGCTGTCCGACGCGCCGTTTATGTGAAACACATGTGAACGCGGTCAGCAAAGATACATCATTTTTGAAGTTTTTAATGTCAAGGCAATCTATCAAATCTTAAAGCCGCATTTCTTACGGCATTATTGAATACATTTCTTGGACGGGGAGGCTGAGCCCGTCCTTGTGTGCGGAGGCGTGCGTGCTCAACGGGAGGTTGTGGAAATAAAAAATTGCAAAGAGAGAGAGAAAAAAAAAATAAAGAAAGAAATTGTGAAGCTTGTGTTCATTCATAAATGTGAAAAGTTACCAAAAAAACGTTATTTTAAATCTGACCTCCGGCCTTTCCCTTTTCAGTCTTGCGCGGTTGTAGCGGCTCCTCTCCTGGACTGAAATGGCTTCCTCTGATTTCACCGCACACTGTGAGCTTCTCATAATGTACATTAGAAGCTGCAGCAAATCTCATTACCTGGCTGTCCTTTCTTCCACCCAACCTGAATGTCCCTTGCCTGCCCCTTTCATCCATTGGAATTCCATTCTCTAAATCAGTGGTCTCCAAGCTGCGGCCCATGGGCTGGATGCGTCCCTTTGCTTGCCTTTATCTGGCCCTTGGGGTACTGCTCCTACCACCATTCCTCCCACTGATACCAATGATGGAGCACTATTCCTCCCACTGATACCAATGATGGGGCACTATTCCTCCCACTGATACCAATGATTGGGTACTATTCCTCCCATTGACACCAATGATGGGGCACCATTCCTCCCACTGACACCAATAATGGGCCACATTCCTCCCACTGACACCAATAATGGGCCACATTCCCCCCACTGACACCAATGATGGGACAATATTCCTCCCACTGATACCAATGATGGGGCACTATTCCTCCCACTGACACCAATGATGGGGAACTATCCCTTCTACTGATACAATTCTCCTTTAAGAGGGTGTGGCAGGGGGTGTGTGTCCTATGCCTACATCATTTTGCTAATAGGTGTCCACCGTTTCCATCTAACAAAATTGGGAGGTATACATATGGTCCCCTCCTGAATTAGAAAGACCCCTCCCTGACCCCTGACCCCCCAGGGCTCATAACTCCTGAGGGGGGCAAGGCACATTCAGGTCCACCTAGCCAAAAGGCCTGACAGACACCGCTCCTCATGATCACCCAAAGCCAACTAATGAGTACTAGGTGAGGGGCTCTCCCAAAGAAATCACATCCTCCACCTAGATTTCAGGGTAGGCCCAAAGACCCACACCCTACAATTCTGAGTTTGAAAAAAAAAACCACACATACAACTGATATATGTAAGGAAAAATAAACAAAACAAAGTGCCAGTGCAATTGCAGTGGCAAGGGCTTGCAGCCTGGTAACGATAACTGCCCCAGTCTAGGCCAAAAGGCCTAGCCCATGAGGCAATGTGCAGAAAAAAAACAAACCGTGCTGTGGCCTAGTGCCCAGTGGGGTCCCAAACACAAAGTGATACTATACACCCATGTATATGTCAGGTGGGAGGGGCTCATACACACTTGGGGCATGGGCGCTAAACACCCCACACCTATGTGGATTTAGACAGCATATGTAGGCCCTGGACAGGGCAGGAGGCCAGGAGGAGTGGGCCTGTACTCACGGGATCCAGGCTGGAGGTCCCTGTGTAAGGTTACTTCCCTGGAGGGTTCCTTGGGGGAATGTATCTAGTAAGGAAGTGTCTACAGAGGACACAGTCTTGTGAGTATTTATGACCCTGGGCAGAGGAGACACTATAGGGAGATGGCTGCTTAAAGTGCTGCACATGCATCCACTTGTGACTACTGTGGACCGTCCACTATATGTGATTGACTATGTATGTCAAGTGACTCCAGAATGTATATTCCTGTGATGTGACTGTAATGCCATTTCCTGAACAACACCTCTAAAGTGCAGTGAATCTATTCTTGTATGGATATTGCTTCCTTTGGATATAAAGTTCTATGGCAAGGAGCACTGCACAAGATGGCAGAGGATTTAGACTCAGCAGAAGGGACAGTGTTCTAGCAGGACAGGAGCGGGGGTAGGGATTTGTGCTTTGGTGCCAAAACCAGCCAACTGCAAAGCCCCTCTTACACGGTTTACACTGAAAGCTCTCTACCTCCCCGACCCCTGACCAGACAAGGCAGAACTTCAATCAGGAGGCACTGGGACACTTGGAACCCTCCACGCTAGGGAAGTACAACCAACCCACCCTAGAACTGGTGGATGATTTGGATTCCTTCCCACAAGGAAGTTCCCTCAGAACAGTGGCGGCCACTCCAAACGGGGCGCAGGGTTGCTGCCCCTCGAATCCATGCGCCTGGCCCCTAATCTACAGGCAGGGCACTGGACGCATGGATTCCAATGGGTTTTTATTTTTTTGACGCACGCGATTAGAGCCTGAAGCTCTAATTGGCTTCAAAAAAGGGTAGGCTTGAGCCCACTCAGTTCTGTGACAATAGCAAATTAATATTTACTAATGTCTTCCTGCTTCTTCTCCCGGACAATCAGTAAGCGGGAGGAGCGCACTTGGCCGAGAGGAGAAGCGATCGTATTGGCCGGTACCCGAGGCGGGTAGGATGTGCGGGGAGATCCGAAAGATGGCCACCATCATCTCTCTGCTCTGCATCGCAGCCCAACCGCGTGAGTACCACCCACCAAGGGGAGGGTTCAGGTGAAGCACCCCTACTGGACACTGGTAAGAACAGATACTACACTTGTTATTAGCCAAAAGGCCAGGTCTTCTCATCCAACACCAGTAGTTGACCTCACAAATAGGCACAAATTCCCACAGACACTCCAAAACTGGTGGAAAGTTGGGAAAAGAGCTCGCTCATTGATAGCCTTGTATCAGATATATTTTACTGGCACAAGAGGAGTCATCTCATGACTGGAAACCCATTCCATTCTGCCATGCCTCTCGTAAACTCTCTGACCACTGAATCAGAATTCCAGATGGCCTCATTAATGTGTCCCAATATAGAGCAGGTTACATGCCATTTCACCGTGCGCATCCTCCTATTATTTCCGTGTGTCATACCATTAACCACATCGGCATGAGTAATGCAAATCATCATGTAAAAGTTTCAAGTTCATCTGACTCATCCAGTAATATCCAAGATCAATCCACTGAAATACATTAGCAATATTGCTAATAAACCAGTGCTCAAATGGCAAGAGATTTATAACCCAATTTTTGATGACGAAGGCAATTCACGTAGCAGATACTCTACTAGTTTACTGCTTACAGCTAAATATGCTCATGTGGGACCTGTTTAGGTTCCTCCCTATTCTCCCTCCTGCTAGACAGAAGTACAGATCCTCCCTGGCTCTCTATAGGGCTTTTTTGACATTACTGGATGAAAAACGTGATGCTCCCTTCCATTTACTGTAGACTGATCCAAGGGTTACATAGTTACATAGTAGGTGAGGTTGAAAAAATACACAAGTCCATCAAGTCCAACCTATGTGTGATTATATGTCAATATTACATTATATATCCCGTATGTTGCGGTCGTTCAGGTGCTTATCTAATCGTTTTTTGAAACTATCGATGATACCACCGCCTGTGGAAGCGAATTCCACATCCTTGCCGCTCTTATGCCGTGTACACACGATCGGATTTGTCGTCGGAAAAAGATATGACGGCTTTTCCGACGGGATTCCGTCAACTTTGCCTTGCATACACACGGTCATGCAAAAGTTCGCTGAACTTACGACCGTCAAGAACGCGGTGACGTACAACACTCCGACGAGCCGAGAAAATGAAATTCAATGCTTCCCGAGCATGCGTCGAATTGTTTACAAGCATGCGTAGGATTTTTGCGCATCGGAATTGCCACAGACGATCGCATTTTCGAATAGGAACTTTTCCCGACCGAAATATTGAGAGCATGCTCTCAATCTTTTGCTGGCTGGAATTCGGCCAGCAAAAGTCCGATGGAGCATACACATGGTCGCATTTTCCAACGAAAAACTCTCATCGGTCTTTTGCGGGTCGAAATTCCAATCGTGTGTACACGGCATTACAGTAAAGAACCCTCTACATAGTTTAAGGTTAAACCTCTTTATTCAAATTTTAATGAGTGGCCACGAGTCTTGTTAAACTCCCTTCCGCGAAAAAGTTTTATCCCTATTGTGGGGTCACCAGTACGATATTTGTACATTGAAATCATATCCCCTCTCAAGCATCTTTTCTCCAGAGAGAATAAGTTTGGTGCTTGCAACCTTTCTTCATAACTAAGATCCTCCAGACCCTTTATTAGCTTTGTTGCCCTTCTCTGTACTCGCTCCATTTCCAGTATATCTTTCCTGAGGACTGGTGCCCAGAACTGGACAGCATACTCCAGTTTCTATACTTGAAGAATTTCTTGGAATTTTTTTTTTGCTCTCCTCTGCTATGTGTCTTTTGTTTTCTATCTTAGCCGCCCTAATTGCACCCTTACATATCTTGTTGCATTCTTTGTAAACTCTGAATGCTGATGATGATCCCTCAGCCTTGTATTTTTTGAAGGCCTTCTCCTTTGCTTGTATATGCATTTTTACATTGAAGTTAAGCCATCCAGGACTTTTGTTCGCTCTTTTAAATGTATTTCCCAGTGGGATGCACTGGCTAATGCCCTTATTTAATATGCTCTTAAAGCAAACCCATCTCTCCTCCCCGTTGTTTGTTTCTAAGATTTTATCCCAATTTATATCTTATAGCAAGGTTCGTAGTTTAGGGAAGTTGGCTCTTTTGAAATTCAGTGTCTTTGTTTTCCCCTTGTGTTACCTATTTGTGTGATTTATACTGAAGCCAATTGAACTGTGATCGCTGTTTCCTAAATTGCCCTGTATTACCACATCCGTGATCAGGTCTGTATTGTTGGTAATTAGTAGATCTAGTAAGGCCTTGTTTCTAGTTGGTGCGTCTACCATCTGACGAAAGAAATTGTTTTGCAAAACATTTAGAAAGTGGCGACAGTGGAGATCAAAAGTTTACATACCCTGGAATGTCTGGCCTTGGTACAGACACAGAAGGTGGCACACACAGGTTAAAATGGCAATTTAAATCACAATTAGTGTCTGTGTATAAATAGTCAATGAGTTTGTTAGCTCTCACATGGATGCACTAAGCAGGCTAGACACTAAGCCATGAGGAGGTAGAAAAGAACAGTCAAAAGACCTGCGTAACAAGGTAATGAAACTTTACAGAGATGGAAGAGGATATAAAAAGATATCAAAAGCCTTGAACATGCCAGTCAATACTGTTCACTTAATAAGAAGTGGAAAATTTGGGGATCTCTTGATACCAAGCCAAGGTCAGGTAGATCAAGAAAAATTTCAGCCACAATTGCCACAGGAACTGTTTGGGATACAAAGAAAAACCCCACAGGTAACCTCAGGAGAAATACAGGCTGCTCTGGAAAAATATGGTGTGGTTGTTTTTAAGGAGCACAATATGATGATACTTGAACAAAAAAGAGCTGCATGGTCAAGTTGCCAGAAAGAAACCTTTACTGTACAAGTTCCACAAAAAAGCCCGGTTACAATAAGCCCAACAACACCTTGACATGCCTCATTGGGCTTTTTTGTGGCATTGGAGCAGTAAAGGCTTCCTAATGGCAGCTCCACCATGCAGCTCTTTTTTGTTGAAGTATCGTTGAATTGCGCTCCTTAAAAACAACCACACCGTCTTTTTGGAGAGCAGCCCTTATTTCTCCTGAGGTTACCTGTGGGGGGTTTTTCTTTGTATCCTGGGCAGTTCTTTTGCCAGTTGTGGCTGCAATCTTTCTTGGTCTACCTGACCTTGGCTTGGTTTCAAAAGAGCCCCGCATTTTCCACTTCTTAATAAGGGATCAAACAGTACTGACTGGCATATTCAAGGCTTTGGGTATCTTTTTATATACTTTTCCATCTTTATAAAGTTCCATTACTTGTTACGCAGGTCTTCTGACTGTTCTTTTCTACTTCCTCAGTGTATAGACTGCTTAAGGCATCCATGTGAGAGCTAACAAACTCATTGACAATTTATTCCACAGACACTAATTGTGATTTAAAAAGCCACAAATGCGAGAAATTAACCTTTAATTGCCATTTTAACCTGTGTGTGCCACCTTCTGTGTCTGTACCAAGGCCAAACATTCCAGGGTATGTAAACTTTTTTATCAGGGCCATTTGGGTGATTTCTGTTATCATTATGATTTAAAAAGGATCCAAAATATTGATAATAAATGGCTTCATGTGATCGCTATCCTTAAATAAAAGACAGTTTTTTGGCATGACCAGTCATATTTTTAATATCAATGCCAAAATTTCTGCCAGGGTATGCAAACTTTTGAGGTCAACTGTATATATATATATATATATATATATATATATATATATATGAATATATAATGTTTGGGGGTTCTAAGTAATTTTCTAGCACAAAATACAGATTTTTACTTGTAAACAACAAATGGCAGAAAAAAGATTGGTCTTGGTAGGGAGGACAATCCGCAACTCCATACATGCTCTTTAAATCAGTCCAAATTTATTGTATCTCCATAAAAGATAAAAGTACGGCAGAGGTAGACGCGTTTCAGCCGCAACGGCCTTGTTCACAAAACATGTGGGGGCGTGCCACAACCGCGCCGCTACTGCGCTCAGTGCACGCGGTTGCAGTATTAGTGGTGCAGGTTTTGAGGAGTTAAAACTCGAAGTGAGGCAACACAATACCTCTGAAGAGCCATCCAATGCAAACACAATGACTACTACATTGGTTCTCCACTTCCACCCCACAGGTAGAGCACATACATTTTTACATTGGTCCAAAATGAAACAATGTAACTATGCTGTAAAATCCATACCTGGAATTCAGCTTTAAGAACAAAATATTCTCTCCAAAAGG
Source organism: Lithobates clamitans (assembly GCA_037952925.1). NCBI lineage: Eukaryota > Metazoa > Chordata > Amphibia > Anura > Ranidae > Lithobates > Lithobates clamitans. The sequence continues at coordinate 1,632,702 of JBBGZY010000712.1, read as the reverse complement.
TAATCCTATACGTTGTCCTTTCAGCACATTCAGACCCCCCCAAAAAAAAAGTTAACGTTCAGGTAATCAAATTAATTCTCGAGTAAAAACAGATGTAGGGATACATAAGGTTTTATTTTCATGAATTGGAGCCAAATCACAGTTTTACACATCGTCATTCGATACAGATTTTTGACAGCAGGTCCGCTAAAATAAAGTTTATACAATTGTGCTGGGAAAGATAGTTCCTCTGCGATTATACGCCGCGCCCATCTAGCAACAGGTGCCCCGGATGCAGGAACGATACACACTCACGTCTACGATGGGTTATCCGGAGTTATTTGTGCCATGGCTGCCAGTGACCAAACAAACGTTACTGAATGCGATGGGTGCAGAATTATCCGCAGCATTGTGAGCCATCTCCATTGTGGGGATGCTTTTCTTCAGCAGGGACAGGGAAGCTGGTCAGAGTTTACGAGAAGTTTGGGCCAAAATTGAACTTTTAGTTGTGCACTCTACAAATCTGGCCTTTATGGAAGAGTGACAAGAAGAAAGAAGAAAGCCATTTTTGAAAGAAAGCCAAAAGAAGTCTGATTTGCAGTTTGCGAGAAGCCATGTGGGGGACACAGCAAACATGTGGAAGAAGGTGATCTGGTCAGATGAGACCAAAATGGAACTTTTTAGCCTAAAAGCAAAATGCTATGTGTGACGGAAAAACAAACACTGAACATCACCCTGAACACACCATTCCCACCGTGAAACATGGTGGTGGCAGCATCGTGTTGTGGGGATGCTTTTCTTCAGCAGGAACAGGGAAGCTGGTCAGAGTTGATGGCAAGATGGATGGAGCCAAATACAGGGCAATCTTAGAAGAAAACCTGTTAGCATCTACAAAAGACTTGAGACTGGGGCGGAGGTTCACTTTCCAGCAGGACAACGACCCGAAACATACAGCCAGATCTTCAATGGAATGGTTTAGATCAGGGGTCTCCAAACTTTCTAACGAAGGGGCCAGTTTACTGTCTTTCAGACTTTAAGGGGCCAGACTGTTGCCATTGGGAGTAGAAAAGGTCCCCACGTCAGCAGGAGGAATTGTGAGCCCATTGTTGGTGTCATTGGGAGGAATTGTGCCCCCCATTGTTGGTGTCATTGGGAGGAATTGTGCCCCATAATTGGTGTCAGTGGTAGGAGTCGTGCCCCATCGTTGGTGTCATTGGTCCCAATTGTTGGTGTCATTGGGAAGAATTGTGCCCCATCTTTGGCATTATGGGGAGAAATTATGCCCCAAGGGCCGGATAAAAGCAAACAAAGGGATGCAGTTTGGAGACCACTGGTTTAGATCAAAGCATATTCATGTCTTAGAATGGCCCAGTCACAGTCCAGACCTAAATCCAATTGAGAATCTGTAGCAAGACTTGAAAATTTCTGTTCCCAGACGCTCTCCATCCAATCTGACAGAGCTTGAGATATTTTGCAAAGAAGAATGGGCAAAAATGTCCCTCTCTAGATGTGCAAAGCTGGTAGAGACATCCCCAAAAAGACTTGGAGCTGTAATTGTAGAGAAAGGCGGTTTTACAAAGTGTTGACTCCGGGGGGGCGCCATACAAATGTACCCCCCACACTTTTCACATATTTATTTGTAAAAAATGTTGAAATCCATTTATCATTTTCTTTCCACTTCACAATTATGTGCCACAATTGTGTTGGTCCATCACATAAAATCCCAATAAAATACATTTACGTTTTTGGTTGTAAAGTGAGAAAATGTGGAAAATCTTAAGGGGTATGAATACTTTTTCAAGGCACTGTATGCAGAGCTGCCCCAGATCCTGTGTGCACCAGTTTTAGTAGGTTAATTGGCTTCTGTCAAAAATTGGCCCTAGTATATGAATGTGAGTTGGGGACCTTGGATTGTGGGCTCCTTGAGGGTAGGGACCGATGTGAGTGTGCGATGTATGTGTAAATTGATGGCGCTATATGGGTACCCTAAATAAATAATAATATAATAGATGAGCATCTTAATGAGATGCAATGTACAGGGATAATGTGAATTGTAGACACTCACTCAGGTTGAACTGGATGGACTGGTGTCTTTATTCAACCTTACTAACTACAGTATGTAACTATGTAGTAAATCTCCCCCTATGTTACACCGCCATCAACAGCATTTGTTTCAGCAGTATCTGGTGCATTAATCCTCTCTATGCAGAGACATAAGGAAACCATTCAACATGCCATTGTAAAACATAAGCCTTGGCATTGTCAAAGTCAGGAACGATCAGTAACTGTCTAGAGAATTATAGTGAACAGTTTCCTGACTGTGCAAAGAAACGTATACCTACAGAAAGACACCACCAGAATGTGATTTGTAGATGACATAAAAATGTCCCTAAACCAGTGTACCACTACCCCTGCAAGGGCTGCGGGTAACTGTCTCCCCTACTCCTGCACAGCCAGGCACTATGTATTATTTCCTTTGTGAACTGCTCCCAGCTCCACTGCCTGCAGGAACTACCAGCCCTCCTGGCTGCTCCGTAGATCTCCCAGGACAAGGGATAGGAGGGGTTAAGCACGATGCTATCCTCCTGAAAGCTTGCCACATGTGGCAGTTTCTCCTCTCGTGAACCCTTGGGTGTGCTGATGTACTCACTCTGTCCTCCTTGCTCCATGCTGCTTAGGCAAGATTCCTTTCTCAAACCATAATGCTGATAGGATCTTCCCAAGCCAGCCAAAGCCTAGTCTGGAGGCAGACCCCCCCCCCAGTCCCGGGGTTCCCCGTCTAGGCCACCGACAGCCTCCTCAGCACTCCATCTTCCACCGACTTCCCCTGTTAGCATGGCCCCTACCATGTTTAAGGGCTGACCTAGCCACCCTGCGAACATTCTGCCTGAGGATTGCCTAGGTTCCCCCACTAGTATGCAGATCAGGACCTACTGGCCTCCACCCACTAACTTCCAGAAGCTTTTACAAACTTATAGATCCAGGGGGGAGGTACCAGAGACCTGCATCTGTGAAACCATCCAGCCTGACCTGCAGTAGCCCTCACCCAATTTCTGACTCACAAACTAACCAGCTTAAATTTGCCTGCACTCCACTATTAGCACACTAGAGGGTGCTACACCAGTATACAAATCTCATTCAATTGTTTCCTGTTTTTTTTAAAAAAAACAATACAATAGCATGAACAGTTCTATACAAACCATTTTTTCATTTAAAGAAGAATTGCAGGTGTGGATATTAAACTGTTTTACGCCAATCAGCCATAACTTTATGACAACCCACCTAATATTGGGGGTAGGTCCCCCTTTTTCCCCCAGAAAAGCCCCTTTTTAAAGCTGTCAGATTAAAAATGGGCATTTTCTAAGCTAATAGGGAAGGGGGAGTAAAAAAAAAAATATATATATATATATATATATATATTTTTTTTTTTTTTTTTACTCCCCCTTCCCTATTAGCTTAGAAAATGGCCATTTTTAATCTGACAGCTTTAAAAAATAAACGTTTTGCCTTTAGTTATACTTTTATTTATTTATTTATTTATTTATTTATTTATTTATTTATTTTTTTTTTTTTATTGTTTTATATTTTAAATATTTATTTATTTATTTTGCATTGGCATATTTTCCTTACGGTAGTGTCCATTCCTTATGATATTTTTTTTTTTTTGATGACTCCCCCTTCCCTATTAGTTCAGAAAATGGCCATTTTTAGTCTGACAGCTTTAATAAAAAAAAAGTTTTGCCTTTAGTTATACTTTTTTTTATGATTGTTTTATATTTTTAATATTTATTTATTTTGTTTGCATTGGTACATGTTCCCTAGGGTATTGCCCATCCCTCATGATATTTTTTATTTTTTATTTTGTTACTCCCCCTTGCCTATTCGATTAGAAAATAGCTGTTTATATTTTGACGACTCCTGTTGATTTCGATGGGGTTCAGGCTACGCCATTCGAACTTCTTTAAAATTCACTGAACAATGCTAAAACCGAACCCATGGCACAGTTTGCCTCATCCCTAGAGATCACGCAGACATGAATGCAAGGGACTGCCGGAGATCAGCAGCGTTGTGCTGTAACAATGACAAATTAAAATGTAAAACAAGTTTTTTTAATTACGATTGTTTGATACATATGAATGTCGTTCAGTTAAAGTTTACCTCTAATTTAAATAATTGTTACAGCAATTTGTTCATCTATTACATGGAGCCAATGCCAATTGTCCAAAACCATTAAAATTGTTGTTGCCTTTCAAGCAGATCGGCTTTAATTTCCGATGTCGTTGATGCGCCGCTGGATGGTTTTTGAATAATGAATTGTTTTCATCTGTAAAACATTAAGTCAACTAACCGCACTAAGCCACAACCAGACTAAATTGATTGTCTTTCCAAGTGAAAGAGAATCTTTATTGGGGAACAGCCCAGCAGGGAGTTTGGGAAGCCGTCGGAGGATGTCTCCGCGATGTCTTCCTCTCCTTCCACCAAATTCCTCTGACATTGAGTGTGTGGCTGTTTGGCCCCGTGCAACCGGTGTGATTCATCCTCCTTCAATGTTGACCGCATTAAATTCAGATCAGGCAGACTTCTGGTTTTTCGTGAAACAATTCCATCTCCGGTAATGCATTTCCAAATTCCAAACGCACCATCATAAATATGAATCAGAGAGAGAAAAAAAAAACAATGCAGCTGAACAAAGGTGGAAGAAGAAAGAATAGACACTTAGATGGCAAAGTAGGTGAAGTTCACATAATGAGAGCAGTCTATGGGGTTGAAGCTCTTTGAATGGCGCTGAAGTGAAGAACTTTTATGAGAATCCCCGCAGTCGTATGATTATTGTGAAGAAGGTGAGATGGTTGTCCAGATGGTCGTCCAGGTCGTCCAAAATCAGAATTCCTTTCAATTATTTATTTATTTTTCTACTCGTGAGGTTCTTTGTTAAAGTTTAGAAGATTTTCCCAGTACAATACAGTTGTTCTCAAAGTACATTTAAATGTGTCCAAATAATATTTCCTATCTTTGTCCCAACACCACATTCCAAATACACTATACTACCAAAAGTATTGGAACGCCTGCCTTTACACCCACATGAACTTTAATGGCGTCCCAGTCTTAGTCCGTAGGGTTCAATATTGAGTTGGCTCCGCCCTTTGCAGCTATAACAGCTTCAACTCTTCTGGGAAGGCTGTCTATGAGGTTTGGGAGTTTGTCTATGGGAATGTGCACACCCCAACGCAACAGGCTGCACACACCTATGGTGACACCTGACCCCTTGTGACGAGGGCCATGTACCTGATGTGAGACCCAATTAGTGGGGAGGCCTCCCTTGCATCTCGGGTCCTTAAAGCCTCTGGAGATGGAGAGAGAGACCTGGTGGGGACACTGAGTGGCAGGGGTGCTAGGGGTGCGGAGCACCATGCAAGCCTTGGTCTGGGATCCGAGCCTAGGTCAAGTCCAGTTGGGCAATGAAGAATAAAAGGGTTAATCAGAAGAAGAAAGGTCGAGATCCAAGTCGGGGTCGGTTCCAATCTGGCAGCTGAGTACAAAAGGGGCAAAGAAGTAGAATGGTTAAGGTACAAATCCGAGGTCAATGGCAAGCAGCAATTAAGACAGAGTAGTCAAACAGGTTTCCAGGTCACAACAGGTTCAGACAGATCAAACACTAGCACATGAACAAAAGGGGACTGAAGATAATCCAGCCATTAGGCAGTGTCTGGGCTGGGCTTATTTAGGGAAGTTTGACGTCACTTCTTGTGCGCCTCCTAGGCATTTTCCCGCCTTTTTCCATCAGGTTGATGTCACTTCCTGTGCGCATCCTGGGTATTTTCCTGCCCTTTTCCATCAGGTTGAGGTCACTTCCTGTGCGCGTCCTGGGCATTTTCATGCCTTTTTTCCATCAGGTTGAGGTCACTTCCTGTGCACGTCCTGGGCATTTTCCTGCCCTTTTCCATCAAGTCTTCTGAGCAGGTGCAGGTTGACGCCCTGAGGCGTCTTTGGCGCATGCTCAGTTGGCACGGATTTCCTCTTGCGGTAACGCACCACTGGTGCATGCGTAGTAAGCCGTGGACTCTTACACCGCTAAGGGCCTCTTAAGAGTTTCAGCCCTCAGCCAGAACAATTTTACTTCATGTACTATTAGCAGCTCAAAAGAATATTACAAATGCAGGACAATCCTCCAACCCACCCTTGTTTTTTGGACATAGTAAAAGATATTAATAATCAATGCACAGTGAAAAAAAATTCCTTTAACAAAATTCTGGCCGCAACGGCCACATGGGTGCAACATCCCTATTGTATAACTCGATAATTCTAACCTGCTCTTATTTGGAAGGCTGGTATTTTTCCTAATTCTATTCTCTTCCCTTGTTATTGTATTTCCTTTATAATCCCAAAGTCTTTTTCGCTTACCTTCCAGCATAGCATTGGTATTGGATATCTTATAGACGTGCAATTTGTTTCCTTCCAAATTAGTTTTTTTAGTAAATTTCGACAAATTCTATAGTTTGGAAATATCCAAATTCACAAAAACCTGTTTAAAACATTTTTTCCAATATTCGTAAATTCGTAAATTCGAAAATGCAAAAATAAGAAAGAAAATCCCAAAATTCGAAAGAGTAACTAACTAACTAACTAATATGAACTAACTATTAAATTATAGGTATTGGAATATCCTTTCAAATTTGGCTGTTAGTGGACACAACGAATATAAATTTATCCGAAGTTACGAATTATCCGAAATAATGAATGCTGCATCTAAACGAATGGAACGTAATGAATTCATAATAATAAACAACCATAATAATAAAAAACCTTTTTACTATTATTATTTATTATTAATTTATTCCGCTCCATTTGTTTAGATGCAGCATTTGTTATTTCGGATAATTCGTAACTTCGGATAAATTTGTATTTGTTACGTTCACTAACAGCCAAATTTGAAAGGAAATTCCAATACCTATAAATTAATAGTTAGTTATTAATAGTTAGTTAGTTAGTTAGTTATTCTTTCGAATTTTCCGATTTTCTTTCTTATTTCTGGATTTTGGAATTTACGAATTTCCTAATTTACAAATTTACGAATTTTCGAATTCATGAATTTTCAAGTTTCCGAATTGCGATCATAACGAATGACCTGAAAAACAAAAATAAACAAAAAACGAATGAAACGAAAAACGTATATTATACAACTTATTTATGTTATTATATTGTAACAAATTATAATATAATATTATATATACAAAAGCAACAATGTAGTTTTAAACAATTTTTTTTTTTAAATTGACATTACTAAACATCAATGGAAAAAAAAAGTCTTCAAGGTTACATTTTTGCTTCTGTATATATTGCTTAGCGTATACTTCAAAACCTGGAAAGTGCTTGTCAATTTTTGTGGTGTACAATACCGAATATCCCTCCAGAGTCTGCATACAGAATTGTGATCATTGATCTTTCAACAGCCAATTATTAAAGCTACACATATCCATGTCATTACTGACACTGCACCAATCATGCACCCGAGCAACCTTTAGACATGCATTATTCTTCAATATTATCTCACCAAATGAAATAGCTGGAGGCCTGTTCCCATCTTCATGTTTTAGGTGGAATGAAGAGGCTGCATGTTACATAGAGTTCACTGGTAAGGCATGGAAAATGCACAAAGCCCTGACTACTCGCATAGTCCACCTTTTGCAACAATGTATCAAATGCACACATTTTTGGGAAAAGGTGGTCTCTCTGATCCCAGGTCGCTGAGCTACTACCCTCAATGCTCGATTTTATTTTTTATTTTTTTTAATGTTCAGAGCAGGTGCTTCCCCTGACTACACATCCCTGCATCCACTGCTCTACTGACACCATCCACTGCTCTACTGACACCGTCCTCTGCTCTACTGACACCTTCCACTGCTCTACTGACACCATCCACTGCTCTACTGACACCGTCCACTGCCCTACTGACACCGTTCTCTGCTCTACTGACACCATCCACTGCTCTACTGACAATGTACATGTTTTGATACATTTTAAAAGTTTGTTTACATTTATTTTTAAGTGTGTGTGTGTGTGTGTGTATAAGTATATATAGTTTACACTATTGGGTTTACATGTAGAGTGCTGTGAAAAAAGTATTTGCCCCTTCCTGTTTTTTTTTTTTTTTTGCAAATTTGTCACACTTACTGTATATGATTCAGATCATCAACCAAATTTTAACACTACACAAAGATAACCCAAGTAAATACAAAATGCAGTTTTTAAATGATGATGATTTCATTTATTAGGGGAAAAATGCTGTCCAAACCTGCCCCGCTTTATGTGACAACGTAAATTGCAGTCCCCCCCCTGCTAAATCATGAGTGAACTGTGAATAACCACATTTTTGGGAAATTTGAGTTAAAATCCACTTGCCACACCCAGGCCTGATTAGTGCCAGACCTGTTGAATCAAGAAATCATTTAAATAGAGATAGGTTTGGGGGGCAATGACTTTTTCCCGTAGGGTCAGGCAGGTTTTTGACATCTCAATAAATGAAATCATCATTTAAAAACTGCATTTTGTGTTTACTCGGGTTATCTTTGTGTAATATTAACATTTGTTTGATGATCTAAATCAGTGTGACAAATATTTAAAAAAAAAAATAATAATTAAAAATCAGGAAGGGGGCAAATACTTTTTCACAGCACTGTACTTTAAATAAAAAGCTGTTAGAGCGATGGAACAGTAAAGAATTTTAAGACCAAATTTGCAAAACATTAATCAAACCAGGCAGTTACTTTTTTTTTTTTGCTGATTGTGGATCTCTGTAAAACAGGGAGGAAGTCGTGAAAGCTGCCAGGCCGGGGAGATATATATTATCCTCATAACATCAACTCATATATGTATATATATTTGAACTCTTCACATTGGAGGGTCCTGGAGGATTCAGTAACTTGGATTTGATTAAATATGAATCTAGCACATAATCTCAGTCAGTTTATTGTCTTTCTGGGATTAGGTAGTGATATAATGTCTGGCTGTAATAAGTACTTTCACATGGAACGCACTAATCACATTAAGACAGATTGCCAGGAACTCAGTGCTCCTGCAATAAAAGACGAAGACCTGGATCTGTTAGGGTTAAAGGTACACTCCCAGAAAAATATGAAAACATGCCATTTAAATAGACGCAAGGGATGCAGGCTACCTACACCGTGCCTTTAAAGGCCAACCCACCCCAAACTCATATTTCAGCTTTTTGTGGTTGCTGTCAAGCTGAATCACGTGTTGGCTTTAAATACTGTAGCTATGGTGGAACCAATTGGGTGATATTAGAGACTGAATTTTCATCCCCGTCCAACTGCCATAACTATTTAAAGCCAACTGTTGGCATTGTGTTCCCTAATAGATTGTTTGCAAGTAAAAAAATTGTGGGAGAGTGAGATTCTAGGGTCCTAAATGTCCTGGGGCACAACCAAGCACCTTTTTGGAGGAACCTCCTAAATGTCCTGGGGCACAACCGAGCACCTTCTTGGAGGAACCTTCTAAATGTCCTGGGGCACAACCGAGCACCTTCTTGGAGGAACCTCCTAAATGTCCTAGGGCACAACCAAGCACCTTCTTGGAGGAACCTCCTAAATGTCCTGGGGCACAACCGAGCACCTTCTTGGAGGAACCTCCTAAATGTCCTGGGGCACAACCAAGCACCTTCTTGGAGGAACCTACTAAATGTCCTGGGGCACAACCGAGCACCTTCTTGAAGGAACCTCCTAAATGTCCTGGGGCACAATGGAGCACCTTCTTGGAGGAACCTCCTAAATGTCCTGGGGCACAATGGAGCACCTCCTTGGAGGAACCTCCTAAATGTCCTGGGGCACAACGGAGCACCTTCTTGGAGGAACCTCCTAAATGTCCTGGGGCACAACGGAGCACCTTCTTGAAGGAACCTCCTAAATGTCCTGGGGCACAACGGAGCACCTTCTTGGAGGAACCTCCTAAATGTCCTGGGGCACAACGGAGCACCTTCTTGGGGGAACCTCCTAAATGTTCTGGTGCACAACTGAGCATCTTCTTGGAGGAACCTCCTAAATGTCCTGGGGCACAACGGAGCACCTTCTTGGAGGAACCTCCTAAATGTCCTGGGGCACAACGGAGCACCTTCTTGGAGGAACCTCCTAAATGTCCTGGGGCACAACCGAGCATCTTCTTGGGGGAACCTCCTAAATGTTCTGGCGCACAACCGAGCATCTTCTTGGAGGAACCTCCTAAATGTCCTGGGGCACAACTGAGCACCTTCTTGGAGGAACCTCCTAAATGTCCTGGGGCACAACCCAGCACCTTCTTGGAGGAACCTCCTAAATGTCCTGGGGCACAACTGAGCACCTTCTTGGAGGAACCTCCTAAATGTCCTGGGGCACAACCAAGCACCTTCTTGGAGGAACCTCCTAAATGTCCTGGGGCACAACCGAGCACCTTCTTGTGCACTATATTTATTACCAAAAGTATTGGGACACCTGCCTTCACACGCACATGAACTTTAATGGCATCCCAGTCTTAGTCCGTAGGGTTCAATATTGAGTTGGCCCACCCTTTGCAGCTATAACAGCTTCAACTCTTCTGGGAAGGCTGTCCACAAGGTTTAGGAGTGTGTCTATGGGAATGTTTGACCATTCTCCCAGAAGAACATTTGTGAGGTCAGGCACTGATGTTGCACGAGAAGGCCTGGCTCACAGTCTCCGCTCAAATTCATCCCAAAGGTGTTCTAACGAGTTGAGGACTCTGTGCAGGCCAGTCAAGTTCCTCCACCTCAAACTGGATCCATTGTCTTTATAGACCCTGCTTTGTAAACTGGTCCAATCATTTGGTAGAGGGGGATTATGGTGTAGGGTTGTTTTCAGGGGTTGGACTTGGTCCCTTGACTCCAGTGAAGAGAACTCTTAAGGCATCAGCATACCAATACCTTTTGGACAGTTTCATGCTCCCAACTTTGTGGGAACAGTTTGGAGATGGCCCCTTCTTGTTTCAACATGACTGCGCACCAGTGCACAAAGCAAGGTCCATAAAGGCATCGATGAGCAAGTTTGGGGTGGAGGAACTTGACTGACCTGCACAGAGTCCTGACCTCAACCTTATAGAACACCTTTGGAATGAATTTGAGCGGAGATTGTGAGCTAGGCCTTTTCGTCCAACATCAGTGCCTGACCTCACAAATGCACTTCTGGAAGAATGTTCAAACATTCCCATAGACACACTCCTAAACCTTGTGGACAGCCTTCCCAGAAGAGTTTAAGCTTTTATATCTGCAAAGGGTGGGCCAATGCAATATTGAACCCTACAGACTAAAACTGGGATGCCATTAAAGTTCATGTAAAGGCAGGCGTCCCAATACTTTTGATAATATAGTGTATATGTAGTGCTTATCCTCGAAGGAGCTGCTGTTTTCTTGGGTCCCCTGTTCCCAGAGTCCATGACTCTGCAAGCAGCACCATACTCTCCAACACACCCAGACCGAAAAGAGGATATTTGTTGTAACAATATTTATACAACTACAATAACCAAAGAAATAGAAATAGCAACAGTCCCTAAAACAAATAAGTAATACAGTAGTAAATAGGGTATACTGTTGATAAAAAGAAAATGGTCCACAGGATGACCCCCTTAGCTTTATACTGGGGCTGGTCCTGCCTAAGGGACAATGTTACATTAACAGTCTGTCAGTCTGTATTAAACCCTATTTCTCTTGGCCAGCATGTTGGGGCCCAGGTCCAACATTGGAATACTCATATTGGTTCACCCTAATCCAGGTATGTGTCCCAAGCAAGCAATACTATTCCTCTTTAATAGGGTGCAATAGGGTTTGGCCAGGGGTCCCTTGCAACTACTACTGACAGTTAGTCTCCTTCTCTTCTCCTTCACTGACTTAGCGAAGTCCGTGGCAGTGGTGTTTTCCCCCCAATGATCATGCAGCAGCATCGGTCAGCGACAGTGGCATTCTCATGTACCAGGAGATGTCCTCTACTCCACCCCTCTGCCTCCCTGATGCTGTGGCAGAAAGTTCTGCTAATAGCCTCCAGCACAGTCTGTTTCCCACAATGTCCTCAACGCATCTCCCTCTAGTTTCTGGAACAGAGTTTCCTTTCCCTCTCCACAGAGACCCGGTCAAGCAGGGATGTGTAGTTCCATTGCCAATATGACACGCAGACTTAGTCTTTCTGGGAAATCAATTCCTCATAGCAGACTCTTGCTGTCCCAGGATGCACAGCAGTCCATATCACCTTCCTCTGTGTTCTCCTTCAGCCAATCACAATCTGTCCAGTACACATATTGGCTCACCCAAAATGGCTGAACCATGGGTTGAAGACACATCATTGTTCATGGTCTTCCCTAAAATGGTCACTGCAGCTCAGCATTGCAGGCAAATTCATTTAACCCTCCTTATATACAGAGCAAAGCTTCCAAACAGGGATAAAGCATTTGTCACCACTGAAAACCTGGCTACATATATAATCATTTAATACCATATGTTTAATGCTCACACATAATTAGGGGGGCCTGATCTCATGAAGAATCCCATTGCTACCACCATTTACAGTATCTGGCCTTGAGCTCATGACGTGAAATGAAGAATCTCACCACTGCCACCATGTGTAGTGCTTGGCCTTGATCTCATGACCTGAAATGAAGAATCCTACCACTGCCACCATTTGTAATGCTTGGACTTGATCTCATTACCTGAAATAAACAATCTAATGACTGCCACCATTTGTAGTGCTTGGCCTTGATGTCACGACTTGAAATGAAGAATTCCACCACTGTCACCATTTGTAGTGCTTGGACTTTAGCTCGTGGCATGAGATGAAGAATCCTACCACTGCCACCATTTGTAATGCTTGGCCTTCATCTCATTAACTGAAATAAAGAATCCAATGGCTGCCACCATTTGCAGCGCCTAGCTTTGATCTTCTAAGCTGGAATTAAGAATTCCATCACTGCAACCATTACCAGTGCTTGGCCTTGATCTTGTGACCTTTATTAAATGGAAAAATAAAAATGTTGATCTTAAATAAAGAATCTCATTGCAACCACAATTTGTAGTGCTTGGCCTTGATCTCATTACCTGAAATGAAGAATCCCATAACTGCCAGTCGGCGACCATTTGTAGTGCTTAGCCTTGATCTCATGAACCTGAAACAAACAATTCCATTGCTGTCACCATTTGTAGTGATTGGCTTTCAACTCATGACCTGGTATGAAGAATCCCATCACTGCCACCATTTGTAGTACCTGGCCTTGAGCTCATGACCTGAAATGAATAATCCAATGACAGCCACCATTTGTAGTGCTTGGCCTTGATCTCATGACCTAAAATTAATAATTCCATCACTGTCACCATTTGTATTGCCTGGCCTTGAGCGCATGACCTGTAATAAAGAATCCCAATACTGTCACCATTTGTAGAGCTTACCCTTGACCTCATGACCTGGGGTAAATAATCTTACTACTGCCGCCATTGTACTGCTTAATGCTTCGACTTTAAATTCAATGATAAGATCTTGCTGAGATCCCCAATTGCCTGGCACCGTTCACTTTTGAATTTAATTTACAATGACCCCAAAAAATATTTATATATGCCTTCCTGCACAATCTGGCTGCAAGGGATCAAATTAAAAATATATTATATATGATTCAAAATAGATGATAGACGATGTTATAACAAATACTGAGGAGGAGGAGACTATTTGACTGAGGAGACTATTTGACTTGAGCAGAGTTTTAGATTTTTAAAACCAGCATATGCATACAGATCTGACAGAATAAAGCTATTAGCACTAACCTTTACTCATATGATCTGTTCCACAGAGCTGTCAATGGTATCTCAACTTTCTAGTGTAGTGCTTGGCACTTATCTGCCACCGCTATAGTACCAGGACTTGATCTCATCAACTGAAATGAAGAATTCCAACCATGCCACCATTTGTAATGCTTGGCGCTTAGACTTCTAATTCAACGATCAGATGTTGGAGAGAGCCCCAATCGCTTGGCACTCTTTATCTTTAAAAATCCATTTGCATTGACCCCAAGAAAAACATTTATATATGCCTGCCTGCAAAATCTGGCTGCAAGGCATCAACTGAAAATATAAAGTACATGATACAAAATAGATGATACAAAGTTTGTAACACGACTTGAGTAAACTATTTGACTTGAGCGGAGTTGTAGGTTTTTAAACCAACATATGCAGGCACAGCTGGCAGAATAGTACTGTTAGCATTATTATCTGATTGCACAGAGCTGCCTATGGTATCTCAACTTCCTAGTGTAATGCTTGGCACTTAGCTGTAGTGCTAGGGCTTGATCTCATTACCTGAAATAAAGAGTCCAATGACTGCCACCATTTGTAGTGCTTGGCCTTGATCTCACGACCTGAAATGAAAATTTCCACAAGCTGCACCATTTGTAATGCTTGGCCTTGATCCCACGACTTGAAATAAAGAATCCCACCACTGCCACCTTTTTTTTATAACTTTGCATTGATCTCATGACCAGAAATAAAGAATCTCACCACTGTCACTATTTGTAGTGATTGGCTTTGATCTCATGACCTCCAATAAAGAACCTGACACTGCTACCATTTATAGTGCTTGGCCTTGATCTCATAACCTATAATAAGAAATGCCATCATTGCCATAATTTTCGGTTCTTGGTCTTGAGCTCATGAACTAAAATAAAGAATCCCACCATTACCACCATTTATAGTGCTTGGCCTTGACCTCATAACCCAACATAAAGATCTCAATATTGCCACCATTTGTAATGCTTGGCCTTGATCTCTTGACCTGAACTAAAGCATCACACTATTGCCACCGTTTGCAGTGCTTTGCCATGTTGTCATGACCAGAAATTAAAAATCACACCATTGCCACAATTTGTAGCACTTGGCCTTGATCTCATGGACTGCAATAAAGAATCCCACCACTGCACCTATTTGTACTGCTTGATCTTGATCTCATGACCTGACATAAAGAATCCCACTATTGCCACCATTTGTAGTGCTTGGTTTTGATACCTTACCAAATAAAGAATCCCTACATTGCCACCATTTGTACTGTTTGGCCTTGATCTCATGACCCAAAATAAAGAATCCCACCATTGCCACCATTTGTAGTGCTTGGTCTTTGATCCCATGACCTGAAATTAGGAATCCCACCATTGCCAACATTTGTAGCACTTCCCCTTGATCTCATTACCTGCTATAAAGAATCCCACCACTGCCACTATTTGTAGTGTTTTCTTTGATCTCATAGCCTAAAATAACAAAGCCTACAACTGATACTATTTGTAGTTCTTGGTCTTGATGCCATAACCTATAATACAGATCCCACCATTTCCACCATTTGTAGTGCTTGACCTTGATCTCATGACCTGAAATTAAGAAACTCATCATTGCCACCATTTGTACTGTTTGGCTTTGAGCTCATAACCTAAAATAACGAAGCCCACAACTGCCACCATGTGTAGTGTTTGGCCTTGCTCTTGTAACCTAAAAAAATAGAATACCACCACTGCTACCATTTGTAGTGCTTGATCTTGATCTCATGAGTCAACATAAAGAATCCCACTCTTGCCAGCATTTGTAGTACTTGGCTTTGATCTCATACCAAATAAAGAATCCCGCCATTGCCACCATTTGTAGTGTTTGGCTTTGATCTTATGACTTGACATAAAGATTCCCACCATTGCCACCATTTGTGGTGTTTGGCCTTGACCTCATGACCTGACATAAAGAATCCCTTTACTGCCACCATTTGTAGTGCTTGCCTCTTAGACTCTTAATTCACTAAGCAAGCTCTCCAATTGCCTGGCACTATTCACCATAAAACCTAATTTACAATGACCCCAAGAAAAATAATTAATATGCAGTTTAAAAGTTCTCAATATATTGCCATTGAATCAAACACACACACGAGTGGACAACATTTATTCAACTGACAACAGATAACAGGTTACTAGAAATAGCAGTTTCAGATCTTGCAGTCTAAGGATCATCCATTCCTTAGCAGGGACATTGACTTACAGACATCTTGCACTGGAAGCCACTGGGTTTCAATGGATATGATGGCAGTTCTCCCAACATGGAGCCCCCTCACTATCAGCTGGTCAAAAACTACGAAAACTGATGACTCAACAGCCGCTCAGTGTACTGAGACTCTATATTAAGGACTCCAACGGCAGCTCTGCTCCAGAAGCTTAAAGTGGACCTTCAAACTAAATTCAATGTTCTCATCCCATGCCTCCTCTCCCCTCCCTCGCTTTAAATTGAGCAGATGATCTGTATAATGGAGATCAGTGGTGGCTGGTGCTCAAAATTTTTTGGGGGGGCGCAAATAAAATTTTGAAAAAAAATCATCAATTGCAGCCACTGTGCCATCAAACATTGCCACTTTGCCCATCAAACACTGCCACTGTACCATCAAATGCTGCCACTGTGCCATCAGTTGCAGCCACTGTGCCATCAAACACTACCACTGTGCCCATCAAACGCTGCCACTGCGCCATCAATTGCAGCCAGTGTGCCAAATGCTGCCACTGTGCCCAATAAATGCTGCCACTGTGCCCATTAAACGCTGCCACTGTGCCATCAAACGCTGCCACTGTGCCCATCAAAACACAGCCACTGTGCCAAACGCTGCCACTGTGCCCATCAAACGCTGCCACTGTGCCCATTAAATGCGATCACTGTGGCATCAAATGCTGCCAGTGTGCCCATCATATGCTGCCAGTGTGCCCATCAAATGCTGCCAGTGTGCCCATCATCTCTGAGCCAGCATCTCAGTTCAAGAAATAGATGGTGGCCCTGGATGATGCCAGCAAAGATGGTTCCATCCAGTGGCGGCCGGTGTTTTTTTGGGGGGGGCAAACAACCCTCCCCATTGGCGGGTGGCATCTCAGTCAGCACCCCGCACTTACCCAAGCAGGCCTTGGCGGGCGGGTTGTGGGCTCCGTCAGGCGGGCTTCGGCGGGCAGCGGCCTACAGTGGCAGCAGCGGGCTCCGGTGGCAGCGGCGAGCAGTGGGCTTCTATGGATGGCGGGCGGGCTCCTGTGTATTCTAAACAGCTCCTCCCTTCTTCTCCTAGGCATCCAATAGGAGCGCCTGTCCTTTCAGCCAATTGGGGGATGGGTATCAGACCCGCTTGCCGATTGGCCGGGAGGAGGATCAGTGTTGCAACAGTGAACATTCATTCACTATTGCAACACACCTGCATGGGCTCCGGACGCAATGCTCAGCGCTCCCCCCAGAGCACACTCTATTTTGCAGCCTATTAAAGCCTCTGGCTCTAATCAGTGCTTCAAAAAACACACCCCCGCCCACCTCCACCATAGGAATTTATGCGCCCGGCGTCCTGATAAGGGCCGGGCGCATGGATAGGGAGGGCGGCTGTGGCATGGATAGGGTGCAGCGCCCATGCGCCCACAATGGAAGAGGCGCCCCTGGGTCCATCCTCCTTAAGTGAAAAGCACATCAAGGAATTTTCAGGGGGAGGGCTGTGATCTCTGTGAGAGGTAACAAAAGTGTTACATTGATACAACACCTAGCATGCTGCACTTTATGGGGGGACAGGAAATGTCACAGTATATTTGGTATTTGAAGGTTTTCTAACTATAGATGGAAGTCCAAATTGCATTAAGCTCCCTGCCTGCAGACCCCCACAGCCACTGGCCAGGGTTGTGGGCAAGAACCCTTTGTCCTCATTAACATGGGTACAAGGTGCTTTGCCAGGGGAGTCCCCCCCCCCCCCCCGGCAAGGTATCCCTACATGTTCAAGGTATGGGGACTGATATGTTTAAGGAAGGAGGGGGGACGCATGCTTGTCCCGTCTCTGCCAACTACCACTAGGCAAACTAGGCAGCCGACTAGGGCACCCGGCCACTGGTCTTCCTACTCTCTTCTCTCTGCAGCAAGCAACTAAGTCTCAGCATCAGCAGGCAGCAGCCGCTCCCTTCGCACATAGTGTCAGAGGCGCAGCGGCGGCAGAGGAATGTGTCTGTGTCCTGACTCCTGAAGGAATGGAAGCAAGCAAACATTCATTGATGGGCACTGGAAGGCTGCATTGATGGGTGCTGGTGAGGCTGCGTTTGATGAGCGCTGGTAGGCTGCATTTGATGGGCGCTTCATTAAAATGGTGGGGTAATGGGCAGGGCAAAGGGGGTGGAGTCAGGGTGGAGCCAAGGGCGGGGCGGCAAAATGAGGTTTCGCCTAGGGTGTCAAAAATCCTTGCACCAGCCCTGCTGCCAAGCTGCATGTTCAGATAAGGGTTTGGTATGGATTTGCTTTGTGTGGTTTACCCTAAAATCCAAACAGGACCCCATGTTCTAGGACCCCAGGACCCCTGGAAATGGGGGAAGGAGGCTTTTTTTTTTTTTGCATGGAATCCCCCTAAAATTAATACCAGCCCTGAAGGGCCTACTAAAAATTACTTTATTTTTCTTGTGCGGGAATTCCCTATTAACATCTATATCAGACCCTCATCTAGGATAAGGGTCTGGTATAGATGAATGAAAACCCCGGCCTCTTTGAATGAATGAAAATGGCCGGGGGAGGGGGGGATAGGGGAAAACGATATTTTTTTATGAATGAGAATTTTGAAAGTATTTCATATTTTGTATAATGTGAAATTTAATAAAATTTTAATGAAAAGAAAAAAACAAAAAACTTAAGTTAGCCAATAAAGAGTATTGACTTAAACTCCAGACTTTCTGTATTTGTCTGATATTGTATGAACCTTCTAGCCAGGCATATTTTCATCGATAAAAGAAATCCTTAGAATACGACTTTCTAACCAATATTTACTAAAGATGAAAACAAAAAAATGATTAAAATGGGCGTAATAAAAAGCCTTTTGATACCAAAAACCTCAATCTGCACACATCCTTCTCTACCGTCTGCACCCTATAATAACAGAGGAGGGAATTTCCTTATTTATGCCATTTAATACCGGAGAGGCTTAAGCTTCATGTCAACATTATTCGTTTCTAGAAGGTTTCTCAGATTGGAGATTATTTTGTAAATTCAGACAAAACTTTGTGGTTTGTTCTTTCATACAATAAGTCCAAACCACCGAGAGAGATTTCCACAACAACAGCAAAAAAAATAAAATAATCACATGCACGTCCTTTATGGGGTAAACTGTTAAAAAAACAATTGTTAAAAGGGACTATTTTTTCCAATAAAATACATTTTTACTTGGGGGTCCATTTATTAAAGAAAAAAAAATAGCATAGCCATAGCGAACTGGTAAAAAAAACAAAAAAAACAAACAAATGTTCTTTAGGCTATTTTCTCTTCTGAACGGAGATGTTTTTGTTATGGGCAGTAGTAAAATGCCATATTATTGCCACTAGATGGCAGCATAGGAAATATATGCATTGGCTATATTTTTTTTTTTGCTGATTCCCTCTAGCGTTCTCTAGAATTTTTACATTGTATTTCTTGTTACAAAGATGCACATGAAAATTCACTGGATGCATGCCTATGTGATTTTTTTATAAACAGGTCCCTTAATTAAATATTTGAGGTTGCATTCCTTTTCTTTAGTCTTTTGTTCCATAGTTTTTGCACCAAGTGATCCTACCAGTAACACACTTCTAAGATAACAATGCTCATTCACTGTACTGTGTCAAAACCTCCCTCCCATGTCTTCTCCATAGCGAAAAGGGGAGGGCTTCCTCAGAGATAACTGGGAACAAAGTATAAGAGTCAGAGAGCATAGGCTGTGAGCTCACAGAGTAATGCTTCTTTACATTTGGGGGGCAGTGAAGAAGGGTTCCCTTACACCCGTGGTCAGTGTACTGCTTACTTACATTGGTGATCAGTGAAAAGAATGTCTGGTTACATTTGGTGTCTGTGGAAAGAAGATCCTGTTACATTGGTGCTCAGTGGAAAGAAGACCCTCTTTAACTGGTGCTCAGTGGAAAGAAGACTTTATTACATTGATGCTCAGTGGAAAGAAGATCCTGTTACATTGGTGCTCAGTGGAAAGAAGACCCTCTTTAACTGGTGCTCAGTGGAAAGAAGACTTTATTACATTGATGCTCAGTGGAAAGAAGATCCTGTTACGTTGGTGCTCAGTGGAAAGAAGACTTTGTTAAATTGGTGTTCAGTGGAAAGTAGACCCTCTTTAACTGGTGGTTAGTGGAAAGAAGACTCTGTTACATTGGTGCTCAGTGGAAAGAAGACTTTATTACATTAGTGCTCAGTGGAAAGAAGATCTTGTTACATTGATGCTCAGTGGGAAGAAGACCCTGTTACATTTGGTGCTCTGTGGAAGGAAGATCCTATTATGTTGGTGCTCAGTGGAAGGAAGATCTTGTTACATTGGTGCTTAGTGGGAAGAAGATCTTGTTACATTGGTGCTTAGTGGGAAGAAGACCCTCTTTAACTTGTGGTCAGTGGAAAGAGAACCCTGTTACATTGGTGCTCAGTGGAAAGAAGATTTTCTTACATTGGTGCTTAGTGAAAAGAAGACCCTGTTACATTGGTGTAAAGTGGAAAGAAGACCCTCTTTAACTGGTGGTTAGTGGAAAGAAGACTCTGTTACATTGGTGCTCAGTGGAAAGAAGACTTTGTTACATTGGTGCTCAGTGGAAAGAAGACTTTATTACATTGGTGCTCAGTGGAAAGAACACCCTGGTACATCGGTGTTCAGAAAAAAAAGGCCTTGTTACATTGGTAGTAAGTGGAAAGAAGGTCCTGTTATATTGGAGCAAACTGTTAAATTGGTGGTCATTGAGAAGAAGGCCCTCTCACATTGTTGGTCGGTGGAAAGAGGACTCTGTTAAAGAGGTGGTTGGTGGGTAACAATGCTCCATTACATTGAATGTACCTGACATTCTTGAGTTTTTGAGAAGGATTCCATCTTTACAGACAGCTAAAGGGGCAATGGTGTCACCAATATTTATCAGAGAAACAAGGGAAGCTTCAATGATTCCAACTGCTCACTCTGTGAAATTACGTTGGCCCAAAAACTATGCCAAAATCATCAGGCAGGAGATTAATCGGCCACCTTAGAGTTTCAGAGTTTCACTGAGCTTTTGTTGAAAATAGGATGAGCTATACTCTATTAAACTAGGACATTTAGGGATTTATTATATTGCAATGAACAACTACTGTAGATCTTGATGGTTATGCATTCGCCTTAGTTTATAAATTAGACAAACTCCTACCACATGTGTGCTGAGAAGACGTGTGGACTCAATGAATGGGTGCCAAGTAACCCTAGTTGATACATGATGATGTAACTAGCTGCTAGTGGACTGGCAGGCTCCATCCCACATATATAAAACACGGGGTCACCACTCTATGTAGGCAATGAGCTTGTTTTAAATTAATTTTTATCATTCTCATGACCTAAAGAAGACCCAAAGGATTCATGGCACCATTTTCAAAACTGAGCCGTCTCCAAAATGTCCTTGAATATATAAAAGTATGAATCAATTCTTTGAGAATGTTGTCTCACCACAAACTAGCTGGACGGGGGGGAATGGAGGAAAGAACATTTCCTGAAAGATTGGTGGGAACACGCATGTAGCTTCTCCATACATCCTTCTATCCTCTGATCTCCTTTGAAGCAGGGCTCCTCAGAGGTCATCGATCTCTGTAAATTTAAATAGGTTAATATCAATATTTTAAATGCAAATTAAAAAAAATAGAGAAGCTTAGGAATTTTCAGGTGCTACTTATGCCGCGTACACACGGCCGGACTTCCCGACAGAAAAAGTCAGATGGCAGCTTTTGGTCGGACATTCCCACCGTGTGTATGCCCCATCAGACTTTTTCTGTTGGCATTTCCGACGGACTCAGATATAGAACATGTTCTAAATCTTTCTGTCGGAAATGCTGATGGAGTTTAGCTCCTGTGTATGCGGCATTAGAGTCACAAAAATACGTTAAAACATACCTTTCATATATAATCTCAGTATTTGTTTTTAAAAGACAATCATAAAACTATATATATATATATATTGCAGTTGGTCAAAGTGGCTTCCACCCCTTCTGTACCCTTTCTGTATAATTGTGTTGGCCCAAAACCTATGTAGGAACCATCAGGCAGTAGGCCAGCCTGCCACTGTTCTCTGCTCAAATGTCACGTACCTGGTGCTTTCTCAACCTTTTAACCTTAGAGGAACCCCAAAAATAATTTTCAGGTCTCGAGGAACCCTTACTAAAACCAATTCATCAAGGCTCAATCGGAACAATGCCCCTTCTATTGGTTGTCAATCGAAAAATGTCCCCTTTAAAGTGGTGCTCAGAATGCCACCCTTAAAGACCAGCTAAAAAGATATTTGGTGTCAGGCTGCTGGCTTTGATAAGTGGTGCTGAACCATGAACTCTGTAGGCATCATCAAATAGGTGGTTCATCAGCCACAGCTCAAGGAACCCCTAGCAACCTCTGGAGGAACCCCGGGGTTTCCGCGGAACCCTGGTTGAGAATGGCTGTGATAGAGCCTGACATGAAGAGGTAGGCGTCTCCTATACCTCTGGCTCGGTGCCCCTGGTAAGGTAACAGAGGACAATAGAGCACAGAGTGGCATGAGTGCCTGACAGAGGCGGATGAGTTGTCTGGGTGTTTTTCATATGCAGCCCGGACTGTGATTGCTGAGATGGGAATGAGGGACACCTACTAACAAATGTATGTAGGCATAGGCCATGCCCCCTGCCGCACCCCCTTAAAGGAGAATTAACTAAAAAAAAAAAAAGGTTAATTAAATCCAGAAGGGCTTTTTTTTACCACTACTATTCCTTTATATTGGCTTTTAAAATGTACAAATGCAGCAATTTAGAAATCAGATGAAAGGTTTAGCACTGGGAAACACTTATTGATAGATAAATAGTGCATTTTATATACAACTATATAGATCAGACCAAAATGAGGGACAAATGAGGAGGAATGAGGGACAGAGGGACATTGCTCCAAATCAGGGACAGTCCCTCCAAATGAGGAGGAATGAGGGACAGAGGGACATTGCTCCAAATCAGGGACAGTCCCTCCAAATCAGGGACAGTTGGGAGCGATGCAGTATGGTATGATGGGGAGGCTGGACTGTGACCACAGCCAGTAACTTAAGACCCCTTTCACACTGGAGGCGTTTTTCAGGTGTTTTAACATTACAAATAACACCTGTAAAGCGCCTGAATAATGCCTCCTTAGTGTGAGAGACCGAGTGCTTTCACACACCGGGGCGGTGTGCTTGCAGGACGTTAGAAAAAGTCCCGCAAGCAGCATCTTTAAGGGCAGTTTGGTAGCGCTGTATACACCGCTCCTAAGCCGCCCCATGCCCACTGGAATGAATGGGCAGCGCTGCCGAAGCGCCTGGAAAGCGTTTCGGCAGCGTCGCGACACGCCCGGTTTTAACCCTTTCTTCAGCCGCTAGCGGGAGTTAAAAGTGCTCTGCTTGTGGCCGAAAAAGCGTCGCTTAAACAGCAGTAAAGCACCGCTAAAACTAGCAGCACTTTACCGCTAACACAGCCCGCACTAGGGTTGCCACCTGTCAGGGAATCACCCGGACAGTCCAGGTTTTAAATCATGTGTCTGGGTTTCAGTCCACCTGAAACCCGGACACAATATTCAGACAGGAATGTGGCTCAGAACAGGGCGTGGGTGAGGGGGGCACTAAAAAAAAAAAATTTGTACTCGTTACGTTCACTAACAATTACATTTGAAAGGAAATTCCAATACCTATAGTTTAATAGTTATTATTAGTTAGTTATTTCAGATTTTCGAGTTTTCGAATTTTCAGATTTTCATTCTTTTGAATTTTCAGATTTTCATTCTTATTTTCGGATTTCCAAATTTCCAAATTTCCGAAATTCTGAATTTCCGAAATTCCGAATTCTCGAATTTCTGAATTTCCGAAATTTCAAATTTCCGAACTTCCGAATCTCCGAACTTTTAAAATTCCGAATTTAGAATTTCCGAAATTTTGAATTTTCCAATTTCCGAAATTTCGAATTTCCAAATTCTGAATTTCCGAAATTTCACATTTTCGTAAATTCGGAAGTTTCAGAAATTCAGAAATTTCAGAAATTCGGAAATTTCGAAAATAACGAATTGATCAAAATTCCTTAAAAAACGATTTCGGAACTAAACGAATTGCACATGTCTATACAGCGCTAATCAGTGTATTCTGACAGCGGGGAGTCCCCCCCCCCCTATCAGAATACAGTGTCCCAGCATCGCTTGTGTAGATGTAAGAACCAGTCTGCTAGTGATCTGAAGAAAAAATCTGTGCATGTAGAGCAACTTTAGGCCTGGTTCACACCTATGCATTTTTTTAGTGCAGTTTCAGTTTTGCAGAAACACGCTACAGTCTATTTAGCATGGTTTCCTATGGAAGTAGTTCACATCATTTTATGGAAAGGGCCGGGGACCAGCAGGTTGTGTTTTTGGTTCCATAGACTTCAATGGATCAAAAAATGTGTATTGAAAAATGCAAAATGCACCTAAAATATGCATCAGCTGCAACCTGCATAGGTGTGAACCAGGCCTAAAGGATGAGTTCACCTATTAGAACATGTTACATGTTACACCCGTATACAGGGTTTAACATGTTTTCATACCTCCCAACATTTTGAGATGGGAATGAGGGACACTAGCAAATGTATGTAGGCATAGGACACACCCCCCTGTCACACCCCCTTAAAGGAGAATTAACCAAAAAAAAAAAGTTAATTAAATCCACAAGGGTTTTTTTTTTTACCACTACTATTCCTTTATATTGGCTTTTAAAATTTACAAATGCAGCAGTTTAGATTTTGGATGAAAGGTTTAGCACTGGGGAACTTTTTGAAAGAGAAAAAGTGCATTTTATATACAACTATATGGATCAGACCAAAATGAGGGACAAATGAAAGAGGGACAGAGGGGACATGGCTCCAAATCAGGGACAGTCCCTCCAAATCGGGGACAGTTGGGAGCTATGTGTTTTAGTTGCCCCCTCCCCTCCTCCGCACCCACACAGCCTCATCATTAAGTCAGAGGAAACTGTGAATGTATAAACGTTCGTCCCGGGCACTTCTCGATAGCGGGCACTATCCGATAGGACACCAGGCACACTGATCAGCACACCTGTAGTTCATTCACACTGCCTACAGCTCTGCAATGACAGCCATACAGGGGTACGGGCAACAGAACTGTAGGCAGTGTACCTGCAGAAGACTGATGCCCCGTACACACGGTCGGATTTTCTGACGGAAAATGTGTAATAGGACCTTGTTGTCGGAAATTCTGACCGTGTGTGGGCTCCATCACACATTTCCCATCGGATTTTCCGACACACAAAGTTTGAGAGCAGGATATAAAATTTTCCGACAACAAAATCCGTTGTCGTAAATTCCGATCGTGTGTACACAAATCCGACGGACAAAGTGCCACGCATGCTCAGAATAAATAAAGAGATGAAAGCTATTGGCCACTGCCCCGTTTATAGTCCCGACGTACGTGTTTTACGTCACCGCGTTCAGAATGATCGGATTTTCCGACAACTTTGTGTGACCGTGTGTATGCAAGACAAGTTTGAGCCAACATCCGTCGGAAAAAATCCTAGGATTTTGTTGTCGGAATGTCCGAACAAAGTCCGACCGTGTGTACGGGGCATTACACTTTGTTCGCACTCTGCTGATTGCTGGTGCAATACTTTGTAGTCTACAAATCTATGCATTTATTATTTTTTAATGAAAAGGTGAACCTATCCTTTAGGTTATCCTGTAACTCAACCTTTTGCCCATTGACTAAGTGAGCATTTAACCCATGCATTATAGAGGGGTCCTACTGCAAGGATGGATGTTTTTATGAACAAGAATGTCAGAGAAGGCACATAAATGGGTGATTTTATGCACATATATGTGAGTGTTTGTGTGTGTATACAGTATATATATATATATATATATATATATATATATATATATATATATATATATATATATATTACAGCTGCACGATTCTGGCCAAAATGAGAATCACAATTTTTTTGCTTAGAATAAATATCACGATTCTCGTGGCGTAAAATCACTCACATTATACAAACAAAATTGTGCTAACTTTACTGGTTAGTTTTTTTTAAAATTAATTTTAGTAATTTTTTCCAAAAAAATTGCATTTGAAAGACCGCTGCACAAATACAGTGGGACATAAAATATTGCAACAACCACCATTTTATTCTCTAGGGCCACTACAAAATTTTTTTATATATATATATATATATATATAATGTTTGGGGGTTCTAAGTACTTTTCTAACAAGAAAAAATGATTTTAACTTGAAACCAACAAATGTCAGAAAAATGTTTAGTGTTTTAAGTTGTTAAACTTTCCTCATTTACACACAGAAGTCTATTCCTTTGACAAACCATTACAATGTTTAGACTTATGCCGCGTACACACGACCGGACTTTTTGGCATCAAAGGTCCGACGGAACGAATCCGTGGGACAATTCGATCGTGTGTGTGGGCTTCATCGGACCTTTTCTGTCGAAAAATCTGACGGACCTTAGAAATAGAACAAGTTTCAAATCTTCCTGATGGACTCGATTCCTATCGAGAAATCCGCTCGTCTGTAGGCTGGTCCGACGGACCAAAAAACGACGCAAGGGCACCTATTGGCTACTGGCTATGAACTTCCTTTTCTAGTCCGGTCGTACGTCTAGATGGGACTTTGGTGTGATCATGCGTAGGCAAGTCCGTTTCGTTGGAACTCCGTCGGAACTCCTCAGAGTTCAGTCCGAGGAATAGTCCGCTCGCGTGTACGCGGCATTAGTTCCACTGCTAAAGAATGTTGTGATTCTTGGCCGTTTATTTTTTTTCTTTTCTTCCTTTTGAGGGCTGTCAGATTCAGCAGAGCAGGGAGAATTCTCTGCATAGAAAGAACCGGAAAATACTTTTGTCAAGATCGCAAGGGGGAAAAGATCGCGATAACGATTCTTGACGATTAATCATGCAGCTTACGCCCGCTGCACTGCGGGGGCGCCGATGCTCGTGGCCGCGGGCCACGCGCGCTCACGGGCACGAGAGGCAAAACTGGGACGTGTGTGTGTAAACACGAATCCCTATTCTGTGAGGAGAGGAGAGGCAGATCTTGAGTTCCTAATAGCTAGGAACCACGATCTGTCATCTCCTATAGTCAGTCCCCTCCCCCCACAGTTAGAACACACAGTCAGGGAACACAGTTAACCCCTTGATCGCCCCCCTAGTGTTAACCCCTTCCCTGCCAGTGACATTTACACAGTAATTAATGCATTTTTATAGCACTAATCGCTGTATAATTGTCAATCGTCATAAAAAGTGTCAAAAGTGTCCAATGTGTCCGCCATAATGTGGCAGTCCCAATAAAATTCGCAGATCGCCGCCATTACTAGTAAAAAAAAATAAATAAATAAATAAAAATGCCATAAGTCTATCCCCTATTTTGTAGATGCTATAACTTTCGCGCAAACCAATCGTTATACGCTTATTGCGATTTTTTTTTTTTTTACCAAAAATATGTAGAAGAATACGTATCGGCCTAAACTGAGGAAGAAATTAGCTTTTTTTTTTAAAAAAAAAATTGGGGATATTTATTATAGCAAAAAGTACAAAATATTGTTTTTTTTTTCCAAAATTGTTGCTCTTTTTTTGTTTACAGCACAAAAAATAAAAACCACAGAGATGATCAAATACCACCAAAAGAAAGCTCTATTTGTGAGAAAAAAAGGACATCAATTTTGTTTGGGTACAACGTCGCACGACCGCGCAATTGTCAGTTAAAGCGACGCAGTGCAGTATCGCAAAAAATTGCCTGGTTATTGAGCAGCCAAATCTTCCGTGGCTGAAGTGGTTAAGGGGGGTCTGCACGCAAAAAAAATAAAAATAAAATAAAGAAAAGGAGCTTCAATGATAACCACCAAGTATGTATTCGAAAATATAAAATGCACAGTTTTTGTTATTACACATATTAAAAAGTATGACATTCAAATAAGGGTTGAACATTAAAATATTGAACAAAACACTTTGTCCTTATGGGGTTGATTTATTAAAACTGGAGAGTGAAAAATCTGGTGCAGCTGTGCAGCCAATCAGCTTCTAACTTCAAGCTTGTTCAATTAAGCTTTGACAAAAAAAAAAACTGCTAGCTGATTGGTTCCTGTGCAGAGCTGCACCGGATTTTGAACTCTCACGTTTTAGTAAATAAACCCCACTGTGTCTATGCGTTTCGCGGGTTGCCCGCTTCTTCAGGACTACATCCAGGAGTGTGCATATGTTGACTAATTATCATAATCTACAATTAAAGATGAATTTCATTTATGATAGAACAACACCAAAAACACACAGCATGCAATACACCAAATAATCCGGATCACAGAGATCTCAACATCATAACAAAGTATATTTTCTGTCCAAAAAGGAGATAAAAACCAAGAAATAAAAAAAAAAAACACACTACACAACACACCATAAAACAAAACTCTCACTACAGACCCAGGTGGACTGGCTATATCATTCCAAGTTGTGGGGGAGGACACAACAGAAAGGAACATCCAAGATCCAAGGAAGATTTTCACACTTTAATCCAATTGTGCCAAAATAAGGTAGACAACCAGATCTTACCAAATATAGGTAGAACATAACATATGCACACATCTCCTATCTATTATATAAATGTAGATGCTTACCAACATTTCAGAACTTCAACCACCCTATGACCACGTAGGAACGAGTACCTATAGCTCGAACAGATTTCACCATAGACCTATCTTTGGTAAGTTAGGGCTATCTACCCTTAAGCCTCGTACACACAATCTGATTTTTCCGACGGGAATTGTGTGATGTCAGGCTGTTGGCAGAAAAACCGACCGTTTGTACGCTCCACCGGACAATTGTTGGATTTTCCGAAGACAAATGTTGGATGGCAGGTTTTAAAATTTTCCGCGGACAAATGTGTGTTGTCGGATTTTCCGAGCGTGTGTACACAAGTCCGTCGGACAAAAGTCCAAAGTACAAACACGCATGCTTGGAAAGCAAGGACGAGCCGGAAGCGGTCGGTCTTGTAAACTCGCGTTCGTAATGGAGAACTAACATTCGTGACGCGGCAAATTATGAAATCTGGAAATGCAGCGCACAATTCTCTTCTTCTTTAATGGGATAATAATGAAGCTGATTTGCTGGTGATACTGATGGAGTTATTGCAAACACACTTTTAAAGGCTTTTTTTTTCTAGTGATATCAAGAATAATATTATTATGCTTTTTTTTGTGTTTATTTGGGCAAATTACCACAACACCATTATCCCGTAGTTTTTAGGCTCAAAGATACAACTATGTTGGTGCTCCTTTGTCCATATCACATTGTATTTTTTTTAAATGTAACTGCCATCTCCCAAACTGTCATTTGAAGTAAAACACATAGCCAAGTATTATTCTACACAATTTTTTTTACTGTGCATTAAAAAAAGAAAACAAATAAAATTAGACATGTTATCTGCCAATAGAACTTAACCAAAAAGTGCATTCTATGCATCCAAAAATATAGAAAATATACCAAATCAAATCATTATTATTCAATCAAAAAATAAAATAAAAGCCTCATGCATGTGTCCTGCTTCTTAATATAGGGGGTCAGCAATGCCAAGAGTTGGTGAAAGCAGGGGTCCGTCATCCGGAGATAATTCCGAAAATCATCCGGATTATTCTCCTGGAGCTCCCGCAGCAAAGGCATATGACATAATTGGTCACCATTAATAAAGCAACCAATTTTTGGTCCAAGAAATCCTCCTCCTCCTGTTCCTGGACTGGACTTGGGTCAAAGCAATAACTCCAAGGCCAATAATAAATAACACGTTATCTCCTCCAACTCCGCAGCATGGCTGGTTGACGAACGGCCGTTCAGAAACAAACTGAAAAGCGCGAAATGAAAAGTGCAAAATGAAAAGCGCGAATCAACACTCACCAAACTTCTTCTAACACGAAATTAGCAGAAGGAGCCCAAAGGGTGGCGCTAAAGAGCTGCAAAACCACGTAGTACGTCACTACGTTTGTGTTTGTTGGCCGACAATTCCTTGCTGTTTGTATGCAAGACAAAATCCAGGCACACGCCTTCGGACAAAAGTCAGAGGTTTTGTCTGCGGAAAATCCGATCGCGTGTACGAGGCTTTAGAGTCATTTTGGCATAATTGGATTACAGGGTGAAGATCTTCCTTGGATCTTGGTGTTCCTCTTTCTTCGCTAATGTGACAACACTCTCTTCCTGTGTGTCAATAGACAAGCATCGTTGCCACCACAGAAGAAAGTTTCTGCTAGAACTACATGACGTGGGCTGTGCGCCTGTGTGCTAAAGTGGTTGTAAACCTCAGACATGAAATATGAACAAAAATAAATAATTGTCTGCTGCGCTTATATTCACACTTAAAATTTAACTAATCACATAAACAGCAGCTAGAACAGTATTGGTGAAAATGATAATAAAAAGTTTTATGAATGAGGTGCAGCGCTTGTATAAAAGTTCACAAGAAATAAATCCAGGAGACGAAGTTCAACACAGTTCACAAAATGGTCAGCAGAAGGTGAAACATGGAGGAAACCATCACCGGCACCCAATCTCACAGCCGCTTACCCTCCTTAGTGGACCCTCATTACCAGGGCCACATAAGCATGTAAATGAAACAGGAAGCTCATCAATCTCCACACATCCTGATCTTGGGACAGCTTGTCGGAATATGGATACACCAGCCCCAAATAATAGCTTTCCTTTTCAAAAGTTCCAATATTCCCTGACGACGTCATTCTGTGACGAAACGGCATAGGGAGGAGTCGGCGACGTGATGCTGCTGTATGCTTGGACGCGGCCGCCATATTGTTGGTGGGACTGCTGGATGCTTATGCAAACACAAGTGTGGTTTTTAACTTGGAGCATGTGAGTTCACCTCCTGTTTTTTACGTACAATAACACATTGGTTGATATACTGCACCATGAGGTTTATCTCCTTTTATCCACATGGGATGAATTACCTGTGGTGACCACTATTGGAAGCGGAACGTTTGATGAGGAAAGCTGTTACCTGGGGCTGGTGTATCCACATTGAGGCGAGCTGTCCCAAGATCAGATTGTGTGGGGATTGATGGGCTTCCTGTTTCATTTACATGCTTATGTGGCCCTTGTAATGAGGGTCCACTAAGGAGGGTAAGCGGCTGTGAGATTGGGTGCCGGTGATGGCTTCCTCCATGTTTCACCTTCTGCTAACCATTTCGTGAACTGTGCTGAACATCGTCTCCTGGATTTATTTCTTGTGGAAGCGCTGCACCTCATTCATATGAAATATGAACAAAGCATAGCCCTCTATAGTGTGTACTTGTCTCAGTCCAGAGCACTAAGTGTCATTTTTGTCTGCTAGTTCTTTCCTCTCTATCAGCATGAGTCACGCCTGAAAAGTTTTCCTGACACCAAGTGATAAAAAGGTGACAGGGGAGGAGCTCCAGCTGATTGATGGCCTCAGCTCTGTTCCTGTGAGCTGTGTGATGGAGCTCTTCAGTTCAGTTTCCCACCCCCTGCTTTCTGAAAGCTCAGACAAGCTTTAAAAATTCTGCAATGAATGACTGTAGAGGAGAGAGATGAAAAAAGCAGTACAGCGCTGACAATTTCCCTAAAAATTATTAGTGAATATCAATGTCCATAAATAAAATATCCATCAAGAGACAGAAGAATTCCAGACAAAGATCCCGGTGTGCAAGTGATGTCCAGTAGTAATAAGTGACTGATATAGTTGTGACTATCCACCACCAGTAACACTAGCCTCTCACCTCAATGAGGTCTTAAACAGCTTTTCCCGCACTGGGAGATGTATAAGGACAGGCAACTGGAACCAGGCAGCTTGCAGTCTCAGGCAACGATCACATGGAATGAATAAACAAAATCTAGTGCTCTCTGTCTCTCACTTAAAATCCGTTTAATTAAAACATGTAACAACTTACAAAATAGGCACTGTACCCCAGTGCGAAGGAAGCGGGCATGTAGGATACTCCACGGGAGCGAGCAGAGCGCGGGTGACGTCACGAGTCACGTGGTATGATCCGTACGCGTTACGTCCCTTGTGATGGGCGGGACTTCTTCAGCGGCGACGGAGTGACGTAGTACACCCGCTTTTATCTGACTCGGCTGTTTGCCACAGCCAATGAGACGAATTCTATGTAAAATTACTATGGCGATAGACAACAAAAACAAGGAAGTATCAGCTCTCATGCTGGAGCCATAAAATGATTGGGTGCAATTGTAAAATTGAACCCTAAAAGATAATAGAATGCTACTAAATGTAGCTAGTACAAACGTGACAAGCCCCCTATTAAAAGTACAAGGGTTATAAAACGACCCGCGTGCTTGTTCAGTCCCATGGAACATCCCACTCGCCCACAAAATTCATATATTCAGAATACAATGAAAATACATAAAAACAATATCTGATAATAAAACAAACATAAAAGATTACCGGTCAGAGATGAAACAATTTACGTCAAACTCGACGTTTAAGCCTCTCGGCAAGAGGACCTTGGTTTCATGTATCCAGTGGGATTCCCTGCGGCTAAGCTGGCGGAGAAAATTACCCCCCCTCCAATGTTTATTGACTCTTTCAATTCCCCAGAATTTTAATCCCCTGGGGTTTTGGGCATGTACCATTTTGAAATGTTTCGAAACATTATGGGTTTTTAATCCCTTCTTAATATTATTGATGTGCTCTCCTAAACGCACGTGCAGGGGCCTGGAGGTCCTTCCAATATATTGGAGGCCACATCCACACTCCAACATATATACCACTCCAACTGTCTGGCAGGTGATCAATTGATCAATTTTATATTCCCTGCCAGTGGAAGTGGCGACAAATTGTTTGCGTTTTTTGTCATTACATTTAGAATGTTTACAAGCTGTACAACGCCCACACGCGTAGAAGCCCGAGAGGAAGGAGAATAATTTATTTTCTGTGTGCGTGGGAGGATCCACCACTCCAGGTGCCAAAAGGTCTCTTAAAGAAGGGGCTTTCTTATAAATGAAAGACGGGCGAGGTGGCAGTAGAGGACCCAGCACACGGTCTTGTTTAAGAATTGGCCAGTTTTTAGCGACCAACTTTTCAAACTGTTTAAACTGAACATTATAGTTCAATAACATTTTGAAGTTGGGGGCATTAGTGCTGGTGTCTTTAACTTTATTGGAGATCAGTTCTGGTCTATCCATGGCCAGAACTTTCTCCATGTCACTCTTAAGGGCCATTTGATCATATCCCTTTTCCTGAAATTTAGAAGAAAGCGCCATGGACTGAGAGACATAATCATTGACATCGGTGCAGTTTCGTCTGAGCCTCACGAATTGTCCCTTAGGGATGTTGCACAGCCAGGATTTGTGATGGCAACTCCCTAGTGGTATAAAAGAGTTACGATCAGTGGGCTTTCGATAATTGCACAATGTGAATTTGTTCTCTTCTCTTCGAATCTCCAAATCCAGGAACACTAACTTTTCTTCACTAAAATTCCAAGTAAGTTTGATATTTTTAGTATTAGCATCTAAGGTTTTCACAAAAGAATTCAAACTGGAGTGGTCCCCCTCCCACACCAGTACTAAATCGTCTATGTACCGTTTATAGCACACTAGCTGTGGGGGGCGGTGCCTAAACACTACATCTTCCTCCCAGTGGGCCATAAAAAGATTGGCCACACTGGGAGCAAAACGGGCACCCATCGCCACGCCCCTTCTTTGTAAATAAAAGTGACGACTGAACCAGAAATAGTTCTTTTCCAAACAGAAGCGCAAGCTCTTTATCAAGAAGTTCTTATGTTTGCTAGAAAGGTCGGAAAACTTAGACAAGGCCCATTGTACTGAAGATACAGCATCTTCATGTCCTATGATAGTGTACAAGGACCCTACGTCGGCTGTAGCCAAAATACAAGGAGAGGAGCAGCTGAGAGATTCCATAATTTGAATAACATGTTTCGTATCCTTCAGGAATGCCTCAGTTTGATTAACTAGCGGTTGGAGGAAGAAATCTATATACTGACCCACCCTGGAGGAGATGGAATCAATGCCATTAACAATGGGCCTACCAGGGGGGTCAGTGATATTCTTATGGATTTTAGGAAGACAATAAATAATGGGTGTTCTGCAAAAGAGGGGGTCTAAGTAAGACGCCTCCTTCTTTGTTAGAACTCCCAATGTCTTTCCTTCCTCCACCAGCCAATGAAGTTCATCCTTGTAGTTTAACATTGGGTCCTTATTGAGGATCTGGTAGGTATCAGAATCCTCCAATAATCTATTAAGCTCTGTGAGGTATTTGGATTTGTCTAGGATGACAAGACCCCCACCTTTGTCAGCTGGACGTATAATTATGTCATTTCTAGCCTCCAGGGACTTCATACCCTGCCTGATATATTGTGGGTCCATTATTTTTCTTACTTTCATCTTGTCTAAGTCGTTAAACAACATGTTTTTGAACACTTCCAGATATTTATTGTCCGGGTTCAAAGGATTGAAAGTAGATTTATTCCTTAGCCCAGAGTGTGGGCCTTTAGTAATGGCAGGGATTCTAGTGGGGTTTGACAAGAAATACTTCCTCATATTTAAATTCCTCACAAACTTATGGATACTGACATAAGTTTGAAATTTACTCATGTTTTGGACCGGTGCAAATTTGAGTCCTCTATCAAGGACTTTCATTTCATTCTCACTTAAGATACAGTTGCTCAGATTATAAATACCCGAGCCTATGGGAGCTAATGGGGCTTTTTCTTTTTGTAATCTCCTGCCCCCTCTCCTTCCTCTCTCCCTCTTTTTCTGGACAGGTCTTTTGCTGATGGGGATGGTTGCGGTTGATGTCTCCACCATTCCATATGGTCGGGCGGAGGCATTGGGGCTCCCCTCCCGGGCCCACTCTGGGCCCCTGAAAAATCCCCTTCATCATTGGAATTGTGATGAAGTGGGGCAAATCTGTTTGATAAGGGTAATGGTTCCCCACGTGTAGGTAGGGACATATCCCTTCTTCCATAATTATTAGAATAATCATAATGGTTATTCTGCCTATGGTTTTCCCATCTCCGAGGGGATTCATAATTTGGTTGGTAATAGGGATAATAAGGGGTATTCCCAATAGGGGTGATAGATTTTATCCTCAGTATTCAGCTGCTTGTAGTATTTTCGCATTGGTGATCAGCGCTGGTTGACTTTTATTATTTTACTGTAGAGGAGAGAGGGCTGCAGATTAACAGGTACAACTTATGTAGGAGGATTTGTTTAAAATTTATGTATCATCTGAGGCCAGTCACTTCATTGGGTTTACAACCAAAATAAAGAGGAGTTCCAGTCTGATTATCAGTGTTCTAATTATTACTGCAGTCCCAAGAGTGTCCATCAGTGCTGCCAATCAGTGCCCATCCATGCCTCCTCCTCATCAGTGCCTCCTCATCAGTGTCACCTATCAGTGCCGTCTACCAGTGCCTATCAATGCCTCATCATCAGTGCCGCCTACCAGTGCCCATCAATGCCTCATCATCAGTGTCACCTATCAGTGCCGCCTACCAGTGCCCATCAATGCCTCATCATCAGTGCCGCCTACCAGTGCCCATCAATGCCTCATCATCAGTGCCGCCTACCAGTGCCCAGCAATTCCTCATCATCAGTGCCGCCTACCAGTGCCCATCAATGCCACCTATCAGTGCTCATCAATGCCAATCAGTGCCCATCCATGCCTCCTCCTCATCAGTGCCTCCTCCTCAGTGTCACCTATTAGTGCTGCCTACCAGTGCCCATCAATGCCTCATCATCAGTGCCGCCTACCAGTGCCCATCAATGCCTCATCATCAGTGCCGCCTACCAGTGCCCATTAATGCCACCTATCAGTGCTCATCAATGCCCATCAGTGCTGCCTCATCAGTGCACATCAGTGAAGGAGAAGAAAATGACCCGTTTGCAAAATTTTATAACAAACAATGAAAAAGTTTGTTTGTTTTTTAAAAGATTTCGGTCTTTATTTATTTATTTAGCATAAAAAATAAAAAGACCCCAGAGGTGATTAAGTACCACCAAAAGAAAGCTCTGTTTGTGTGAAAAAATGATGAAAATGTCATACGGTTACAGTGTTGTATGACCGCGCAATTGTCATTCAAAATGCGACAGCGCTGAAAGCTAAAAATTGGCCTGGGCAGGAAGGGGGGGTGAAAGTGCCCAGTGGGCAAGTGGTTGAGCAGCAGACTGGGTTTTGTTCATAATAAAAAAAAAAAAAACTTTATTGACAACAAGCATATGGATTCAACAGCTAAGATGAGCAGGTAATGAAATCCAAAAAGCAAATAGTAATTTACAAGAACATTGGACAAGTAATGCTTACATAATTAATATTTAATTGTTATGGGACTTTTTTTTTTTTTTTTTAATTATTCGGGTGCAGTGATACTTTAGAAGCACCCAGCGCCCTACCTTAGTGCTGATTTAAAGTTCAGCATTGCAGCCCCGGAATCTCACCCATCATTGCTGAAAGGGGAGATTAGTTCCCTGAATGCTCAGACCGTGTCCTTGGCTTCCCTCTGCTGCACCTGCAGAACACATTCTTGTCCCCACCATTCTTATTACCGCGATATTAAAAAGAGGTCTATCAGCGCCGGCCACTATAGATCGTTTTACATCCCGAAAAATATAGCAAAATCTTGTATTACTTACAATGTAACATGTAATAAATATGAATGACATACTAGCTTGGCACCGGCAGCAGAACGTATCGCCTCTATTTCCCCGCGGTGTTTTGAAGCATTATTGCAATTATAATTTTATTTTTGTTATTATAATTTTTTTTAGGTCTTCCTAATAATGCATCATGTGTGGATGAGGTGAAGCTGTACGTTCTGAATTATAGTTAACCACTTGACCTCCAGACGATTCCCCCCCCCCCCTTCATGACCAGGCCATTTTTTGCGATACGTCACTGCGGTAATTTAACTGACAATTGCGCGGTCATGCAATGCTGTACTCAGATAAAGTTTCTGTCTTTTTTCCCTACAAATAGAGCTTTCTTTTGGTGGTATTTGATCACCTCTGTGA
Organism: Lithobates clamitans; assembly: GCA_037952925.1. Lineage (NCBI taxonomy): Eukaryota > Metazoa > Chordata > Amphibia > Anura > Ranidae > Lithobates > Lithobates clamitans. The sequence continues at coordinate 1,595,666 of JBBGZY010000712.1, read as the reverse complement.
TTTTTATTTTGTGCGCTATAAACAAAAATAAACCGACAATTTGGGGAAAAAATATATATATATATTTTTTACTTTTTGCTATAAAACACACCCAATTAAAATTGAAATTAAAACATCTAATTTCTTCATAAATTTCGTCCCATATGTATTCTGTTACAGTGGGGAAAATAATTATTTGATCCCCTGCAGATTTTGTACGTGTCATGTGATACTGGGGCTGTATACTCTGTCCTGTGATACTGGGGCTGTATACTCTGTCCTGTGATACTGGGGCTGTATACTCTGTCCTGTGATGCTGGGCTGTATACTCTGTCCTGTGATGCTGGGCTGTATACTCTGTCCTGTGATGCTGGGCTGTATACTCTGTCCTGTGATACTGGGGCTGTATACTCTGTCCTGTGATGCTGGGCTTTATACTCTGTCCTGTGATGCTGGGCTTTATACTCTGTCCTGTGATACTGGGGCTGTATACTCTGTCCTGTGATGCTGGGCTGTATACTCTGTCGTGTGATGCTGGGGCTGTATACTCTGTCGTGTGATGCTGGGGCTGTATACTCTGTCCTGTGATGCTGGGCTGTATACTCTGTCCTGTGATGCTGGGCTGTATACTCTGTCCTGTGATACTGGGGCTGTATACTCTGTCCTGTGATGCTGGGCTGTATACTCTGTCCTGTGATGCTGGGCTGTATACTCTGTCCTGTGATGCTGGGCTGTATACTCTGTCCTGTGATGCTGGGCTGTATACTCTGTCCTGTGATACTGGGGCTGTATACTCTGTCCTGTGATGCTGGGCTGTATACTCTGTCGTGTGATGCTGGGGCTGTATACTCTGTCGTGTGATGCTTGGGCTTTATACTCTGTCATGTGATACTGGGGCTGTATACTCTGTCCTGTGATGCTGGGCTGTATACTCTGTCCTGTGATGCTGAGCTGTATACTCCTGACACTATAGGTGGAAGCAAGTGGAATACATGGGACAGAGTGGGTGGTTTCCATAAGGGGTGGGGCTTATGAGAAGTGGGATGGGTCAAAAAGGAAGGGCTGGGTCTGGCGCCCCCCATTCTAAAACTTCACCAGCCGCCACTGGATATTACCCTAATCAATGTTCCACCTACAGATTGCTGAGGTCTGAGGGCCACATGGAGCCCTTGGGTCGCAGCTTGGGCACCAGGGGGGCAGACATTGGTCAATAGGAAATTGGACATACATGCAGTCAATTTTTATGCAATTGATGATTTGATGCAAAACATTACTTGCTTTTTAAGACTTGGCATTATTTAAACTTCACATTGATCACATTTATAAGAAAAATTGTTGGCTTTATATATAATTTAAATTGATCAGCTTTATATGTCTATCTGAAATAAAATAAAAAAGTAATCAAAATTTGTTTCACATTAAGTCTTATAGGTTTTTTCCTTCGGCTGTAATAAAATCAAAATAATTCACCCCGATTATTCCGGCCCACCTTATGCTAAACAAAGACCATCTAAGGACATTGTCTGCATTATTTTGTAGCCACCAGTGTGGTGAATTTAAAGTTCCCCCCCGTCTGTTCTCAATGAGGTTTGTGTAAGTCTAAGCTGCATATTTCATTCTCAACTTCAAAATAAATTTCTTTAAATCAATTTTTTTTTTCTTCTTAAATCTCATCGTTTTATATACATGTATATGAAAAATAATCAGCCGTTTGGTCAGAAGGGCCGGACTCGGGGATGATCAAAGCCCGGCATACCACGGCACGACTAAAGCAAATTCCCAGACAAGAGAGGGGTTTTGGCAAAATCAAGGAATGTGGGCTCCGTGTAACAATGGAAGGAAAGGCTGTAATTAAGCGGAGTGGAAGCATAAAAGGGAAAAAAGATAATTTGGCCAAACCGCAAAAAGTGTGGATTTCAGATTCGCCCTCGGTTTTGGCCAAATTGTCTTATTATGCTTTTTAGGCTGTTTTATACAACATGAGATTCTCTCGCATGGAAGCGGGAGGCTGTTTGAAATGCAGATTTCTTCTTACGGCTTGAATGGCAGTGATGGAATTAAGGTGAATGTGATACTTTTAGAGAATTACCATAATGCTGTCATTTACCATCAAATCCTGCTTTATGAGTATGCAGAGGCAGCTGAGTCCAAGCGAGCAAACATCCTATTTGAATTTGGGTTGGGTTATCCTTAAAGGATCTCGAGGTGGCCTCAAAGACAAGAAGAAAAATATATTTTTCAAAAATGAGTGATTATAAACTGGCACATCACGTGATAGCACAATGATATAATAAGCCCACAGTCACCACTGGGAACAAACATATCCTGTCCTACTGTGCGTTAAAGGAAAACTCCAGTTATTTTTTTTTTTTTTTTAAATCTCTACCAGGAATTGCTATCTGTTACATCCGGAAGACACATAGTAAGTGAGGGGAACTCTCAATAACACATGGGGCATCATCTCTATTTGGGGAAGCCTTTCTCAACCAGGGTTCTGTGGATCTCTAGGGTTCCTCCAGGGCTGTTAGCAGTTCCTTGAGCAACTTCTGCCTTTCAGCTGAGTGCCTACTATGAACAATGATCTTTGTAGCTATCTAAAGGATGCGGTTGGATTGGGCGGGTGGTTCCCGGAGGCTGGGAAGCAGTGGCGGCTGGTGCTTAATTTTTTTTTTGTATAAGGACCCTTAAAAAGGGACACAAGCACACCCCGGTACAGTGGGATTTTAGGGGCAAACAGAAGGAAAAATCATATATCATAAAATATAGTTTATTTAGAAAAATAATTAAAAAGCGTGTATAAAAACATGACAACAGTTAGTACAGCACATTTTGTGCAAAACAAGGAAAAATTTACACATAATACATTATCTACAAATTCAAGAATGAACATAGATTTCCTCCATTAGCCTGACATGTTTCAGGAAAATATCCCTTCCTCAGAGGCGTTTTTAGTAGAGAGCAGGGGCGTTGCTAGGGGGTGGCTTTTGGGGCTATAGCCCCGAATCTGGGGCCCATAGCCCCGAGTCTCTCAGAGATGGCCGTGGCCTCTCTGCAGCCGGGCCGTGAGTGCGGCGGGCAAGACGGGAGAGCTGGGCGGGCGAGAAAGCAGAGTGATGACATCATCTCTCACCGCCTGCCCTGCATCAGGAAAAAAGGAGATGCAGCTCACAAACACTCTGGAATGACACCGCCCTAGTAAGAACTGGTTCCAGGTGCTGGCTTTGCTGGTTTGCAGGGAGGTAGAAAGAAATCCTGGACAGCCGCACTCTGGGATAAGGACATCTTTATTTCAATAAAATCCAACAATACAGTCAATTGCAGAGGCGTACAGGGTGGTAGACTGCTAACGCGTTTCACATCATTTGGATGCTTATTCGTCCACTGCCCAAGCCATGAAGAAGGGGAAGCCTTTCCCTTCAAATTAGTTAGATGTACTGTATATAAAGCTCTCAACCAAATACATTTCAAGAAGACCTACAAGTGATATGAACTTTTGTACTAGGCGCTCCTCAATACCCACCTCAAAGAGAACCAATGCTATTGGATTGAGAAGGAAGTTGGGGCTGCAATGGAGCATGTAGAGGGTAAATAAATAATGGGCATTTTTTTAATACAGAATGAGTGATTAAAAAGTATATAAAAAGAAGAACTTGAAGTTCTAGTTAAATTTGCTCATTCTCCAAACCAAGGCAGAAGTACCCAGCCAGCAATTCATAGTGCTGTTAGGATTTGACAGTCTTATTCAAACCCTACCATAGGTCTTCCGTTGCATCCTACCGTTATTCTATAGACATCCACTGCTCAAGCCCTAAGGAAGGGGAAGCCTTTACCTTGAAACAAGTTGGATGCATTTGATGCTCTTAACCAAAAACATTTAAAAAATACCTCAAAGTGATATGAACTTTTGAACTAGGTGCTCCTTAATACCTACCTTGAAGAGGACCAACAGCATTGGACTGAGGAGGAAGGCTGGGCAGCGCTGAAGCATGGAGAGGGTGGGTAAACGTTGGGCTATTTTTTTTAATACAGGAGGGACGTAAAAGTAAAAAAAAAGAACTTGAATTCTAGTTTAATTTGCCCATTCGCCAAACCAAGACAGAGCTACCTAGCCAGCAGTTCATTGTATCTAACATAGGTCTTCCATTGCATTGTATAGTTATTCAAATAACATCAACCGATCAGGACCCCAGGAAGGGGAAGCCTTTGCCTTAAAATGAGTTGGATGTATCTGATGCTCTTAACCAAAAACATTTCAAACAAACCTGTAACTGTTATTAACTTTTGTACTAGGCACTCCTTAATACCCACCTCAAGGAGAACCAACAGCATTGAACTGAGGAAATAGTTAGGGCAGCACTGGAGCATGTAGAGGGTAAGCAAAGGACTGAAAAGTAAAAAAAAAAAGAACTTGAAGTTCTAGTTAGATTCACCAATCCTCCAAACCAAGGCAGAAGTACCCAGCCAGCAGTTCACAGTACTGTTAGGATTTGACAGTCTTTTTGAAGCCTTAACATAAGTCTTTCATTGCATCCTATCATTGTTCTAATATCATCCACTGCTCAAGCCCTGAGGAAGGGGAAGCCTTTCCCTCGAAATGAGTTGGATGTATTTGATGCTCTTAACCAAAACCATTTCAAAAAGACTTCTAAGTGATATGAACTTTTGAACTAGATGCTACTTATTACCTACCATGAAGAGAACCAACGGCACTGGGCAGAGGAGGAAGCCAGGACAGCGCTGAAGCATGTAGGGGTTAGATAATACTGGGCTTTTTTTTTTTATATAGAAGGAGGTACTTAAAAGTACAAAAGAAAAAAGAACTTGAAGTTCTAGTTAAATTCACCCATTCTCCAAACCAAGACAGAACTACAGTTCATAGTGCTACTAGGATCTGATAGTCTTTATCAAACCCTAACATACAGTAAGTCTTCCATTGCATCCTATCATTGCTCTAATATCATCCACTGCTCAAGCCCTGAGGAAGGGGAAGCCTTTCCCTTGAAACGAGTTGGATATATTTGATGCTTTTAACCAAAGCCATTTCAAAAAGACCTCCAAGCGATATGAACTTTTGAACTAGGTGCTCCTTAATACCTCACATGAAGAGAACCAATGGCACTGGACTAAGGAGGAAGCCAGGACCATGCCGGGATGCTGGAGCATGTAGAGCAGGGGTCTCAAACTGGCGGCCCCCCAGCTGTTGCAAAACTACAAGTCCCGTGAGGCATTGCAAGTTTGGCAGTTACAAGCATGACTCCCACAGGCAGAGGCATGATGGGACTTGTAGTTTCGCAACAACTGGAGTTTGGGTTTGAGCCAAGTTTGAGACCCCTGATGTAGATGGTTAGAAAATACTGGGCATTTTTTTGAATATGAAAGAAGTGACTGAAAAGTACAAAAGAAAAAAGAACTTGAAGTTCTAGTTAAATTCACCCATTCTCCAAACCAAGACAGAACTACCCAATAACAGTTCATAGGGCTGCTAGGATCGGACAGTTTTTATCAAACCCTAACATAGGTCTTCCATTGCATCCTATCATTGTTCTAATATCATCCACTGCTCAAGCCCTGAGGGAGGGGAAGCCTTTTCCTTGAGACGAGTTGGAGGTACTTGATAGTCTTAACCAAAAACATTTAAATAAGACCTACAAGTGATATGAACTTTTGTACTAGGCGCTCCTCAAAACCCACCCTGAAGAGAACCAACCGCACTGGACAGAGAAGGAAGCCGGGACAGCGCCGGAGCATGGAGAGAGTAAGCAAACTTTGGTCAATTTTTTTAATACAGAAGGAAGGACTAAAGTCCAAAAAAAAGAACTTAAAGTTCTACTTTAATTCACTGTTCTTCAATCCAAGACAGTAGTTTATTCATTCTCATTAACTAAACATCCGCCCTCTTCCATTCTCACTTCCCAGCCATGTTTATCGAAGAATATTCTCAAACTCATTTTGTACTCCACTTCCAGTATTTACAAATGAATTAGAAACACTTCTGTGGTTCTTGGCTTGGCGTCCTCCTCCTTATTACTTTTTTGTGTTGTATTAATTGTTCAATTTGTCGAGAAGTGATTTACTGTTTGGCTTCTCTACGCTCCTCCAACGTTTCTTACTGCTCCACCGGAAAGCCTGAAGTTTAACACATGGCGCATGCCGCCTAAAGAAAAAAAAGAAAAAGTCAGATGGGACTTTAGGTAATTCTCGTACGCTGATTTTATAAAGCGACAAACCTTCTTCATAAAACACGTTGGTATTTCTGTTTGCCCCCCCCAAAAAAAAGGTGTTTCTGCGTTCCTCATATCGGGAATACGACACTTACTGTTCTGGGTTTCGGTTTATGGGAAAAAGTTGACTAGTATTATTGAAATACTGAAGCTGTAAAAAAACGATAACAAACAAACTACTCAGTATTAAATGGGGGTTTGGGGGGCTATTGCTGGACGCTGCTTTGTTTAGTTTGAGATTGTTTTAAATGTAATTAGAATCTTTAGAATATCACACCGCAGAGTTTTTTTGTTGAAGTGAAACTCTGAGCTCACAGGAAGAAAGAAAAATATGGTTCCACTTGTTCAGTTGCAAGGATTCTGACCAAATGTACAGTATTGTGCCCTTCTATTTACGAGACTTGTGCCCTGCAGGTACAGGTTAGGCCAGCCCTCTTTCAACCTTTTAAACATGGAGGGACCCTTTAACCACTTGAAGGTTTTACCCCCTTCAAGAACAGGGCATTTTTTTTTGCTATTCAGCACTGCGCTACTTTAAGGCTGCATTCACACCTGAGCGCTTTTCCTGCGTTTTTTATCACTCGTTTTTATCCTCGATTTTTGCACATTTTTGGACTTTGGCATTGTTTTATTAGCCAACAGAGAAAACTGTTATCTGTTGCATCATTTGTTGCTAGGTATTTCAGCTTTTTTAGCTTTTCCATTTATTTCTTCTTTTATTATTATTCATTTATGGTAAGACATGGGTCTCAAACTGGTGGCCCTCCAGCTGTTGTGAAACTACAAGTCCCAGGAGGCATTGCAAGGCTGACAGTTACAAACATGACTCCCACAGGCAGAGGCATGATGGGACTTGTAGTTTTGCAACAGCTGGAGGGCCGCCAGTTTGAGACCCCTGTAAGGGGTTCGAGTTCAGTTTAGGTTAGGCTTAGAAGTTGGGAGTTATTTATTATTATTTTATTTATTTTTTATTTTATTTATTATTATACGAATAATAATAAATGAATAAATAAATGTAAAAAAAATACACAAATAAATAGAAATAACAAATAAAATAATAAATGAAATAAATTAATACTAAGTATTAGTAACAATAAATAAATAAGTAACCCTTAAAGTGGTTGTACACCCTGTACAACCACTTCTACCTACAGGTAAGCCTGTATTAAGGCTTACCTGTAGGTGCTTGAAATATCTCCTAAACCTCCACGGTTTAGGAGATATTTAATAAAATGACGAGCGGCGATGACTATGGCGCATGCACATCGTGCCGTTTCTAATAGGGGTCATGGGGGTTTTCTAATAGGGGTTATGCCGTGACTGGTGGTTCCCGCATGCATGCGCGGGAGTGACGTCAATCGACTCCAGGCCAGTCCGGCCACTCCAGCTCTGTGACTCTGGCCAGTCACAGACCCGGAGTTTGTGGCCCCGAACGGAAGAGGGGCGAAGATGGAAGCTCCCTGCTCGTGGGGACAACGGCGACAGCGCGGGCTTTGGTGTCAGGTAAGTGACACATAATGGGTGATCAGTGAGAAGAATGCTACTTACATTGGTGATCAGTGGGAAGAATGTTCCTTACATTGGTGATCAGTGGGAAGAATGCTCCTTACATTGGTGGTCAGTGAGAAGAATGTTCCTTACATTGGTGATCAGTGGGAAGAATGTTCCTTACATTGGTGATCAGTGAGAAGAATGCTCCTTACATTGGTGATCAGTGGGAAGAATGTTCCTTACATTGGTGATCAGTGGGAAGAATGTTCCTTACATTGGTGATCAGTGAGAAGAATGTTCCTTACATTGGTGATCAGTGAGAAGAATGCTCCTTACATTGGTGATCAGTGGGAAGAATGCTCCTTACATTGGTGGTCAGTGAGAAGAATGTTCCTTACATTGGTGATCAGTGAGAAGAATGTTCCTTACATTGGTGATCAGTGAGAAGAATGTTCCTTACATTGGTGATCAGTGAGAAGAATGTTCCTTACATTGGTGATCAGTGAGAAGAATGTCCCTTACATTGGTGATCAGTGGGAAGAATGTTCCTTACATTGGTGATCAGTGGGAAGAATGTCCCTTACATTGGTGATCAGTGAGAAGAATGTTCCTTACATTGGTGGTCAGTGGGAAGAATGTCCCTTACATTGGTGATCAGTGGGAAGAATGTTCCTTACATTGGTGATCAGTGAGAAGAATGTCCCTTACATTGGTGATCAGTGAGAAGAATGCTCCTTACATTGGTGGTCAGTGAGAAGAATGCTCCTTATTTTGGTGGTCAGTGGGAAGAATGCTCCTTACATTGGTGATCAGTGGGAAGAATGCTCCTTACATTGGTGATCAGTGAGAAGAATGTTCTTTACATTGGTGATCAGTGGGAAGAATGCTCCTTACATTGGTGATCAGTGGGAAGAATGCTCCTTACATTGGTGATCAGTGGGAAGAATGTTCCTTACATTGGTGATCAGTGAGAAGAATGTTCTTTACATTGGTGATCAGTGGGAAGAATGCTCCTTACATTGGTGATCAGTGAGAAGAATGTTCCTTACATTGGTGGTCAGTGAGAAGAATGTTCCTTATATTTAAGGTGATTGGGAAAGATTCTCCTTACAGATCCCTAAAAAGATAATTGGAGTCAGTGTGGTTACTTAAATGAGAGGCAAAAATTGCCCATGCTGGGTTAGACCAATGCACCTGTTGACACTTTCCAGGAACAATATTAAAGTGTCAAACTTTTTTTTTTGTCAGTGTTGGAAGTAAATGGAAAGAATTAGAACTCCTGTTAGGTTTTTACTGCTATCTGGAGCTCTATTACTGAGGTTTCTCCTCACTTCCTGTCCTACTGACAGCCCTTTCACCAGACAGGAAGTGAAGGAAAATCTGAAACATCTGCCAAGCATTCTAGGCTTCCTCTACTCTACTTAAGGAAAACATTTTTATTTCTCTATGTGTTGCTTTTGGAGTGTTCCCCTCATTTCTTGTTTGGCAAAAGGTTGCCAGCCTTACAGGAAGAGGAAATATCTCGAATGGAGCCCTGGATACCAGTAAAAAAGCAGATGGGGCCCATCGTATCCAAAACCAAGAAAAATGTTGGGGCTGGACATTTGCTATATAATTAAGGTGCAAAGTAGGGAAAGATACTGTGCAAAGGTTTAAGTGTGAAGAAATGCTGTAAATGAAGAATGATTTCAGAAATAGAAGTGTTAATAATTTATTTTTATCAATTAACAAAACGGAAAGTAAATGAAGAGAAGAGAAATCCAAATCAATATTTGGTGTGACCGCCCTTTGCCATCAGTTCTTCTAGGTAGACTTACACACAGTTTGTGAAGGAACTTGGCAGGTAGTTTGTTCCAAAATTTTTGAGAACTAACCACGGATCTTCTGTGGATGTCGGCGGCCTCAAATCCTTCTGTCTCTTCATGTCATCCCAGACAGATTTCATGATGCTGAGATCAGGGCTCCGTGGGGGCCATCACTTCCAGGACTCCTTGTTTTTCTTTACACTGAAAATAGTTCTTAACCACTTCCATACCGCAGAAAGTCATATGACGTCCTGAGCTTTCAGTGGGGATATCTGAATGATGGGTGTAGCTGCAGCCATCATTCAGATATAATTTTTTTTCAGCTGGCGATTCCCTTCACCGTAAGAACAATCATAGCGGCTGTTCAGCCATTTGATCGTTCTTACAGGCAGAGGGAGGGGCCAAACCCCCCTTCCGCCACCCTCCGGTGCTTCTACTGGCTCGCCCGTGCGATCGGCGAGCCGGAGAAGGAATCTGCCGGCGCCTGAAGTTAGTCATAGAGAAAACTGAGGGCCAGGTGGTCCCCGGCAGTCTCTATGACTCTCGGAGGCCCGGGCGCAACGTTATGATGTCACGCGTGGGATGGCATGATTAAACAAAGCCGAGGGCTCGGCTGGAAAGCCCGAGACTGTTTATTTATTTTTTATCTCAGGCTCTCCAGCCTGGAGGAGAGATGGGAGGTCTTATAGACCCCCCCACATCTTTCCATAAAGAGGACCTGTCATGCACTATTCCTATTACAAGGGATGTTTACATTCCTTGTAATAGGAATAAAAGTGATTAAATTTTTTTTTTGAAGAGAAAGTGTAAAAATAAAAAAGTAAACAAAAAAAACAATAAAAAAAATGTAAGTGCCCCCGTCCCCGCATGCTCACACACAGAAGCAAACACATACGTGAACGTTAGAGCGAGAGCAATAATTCTAGCACTAGACCTCCTCTGTAACTCTAAACAGGTAACCTGTAAAAAAATTTAAATCGTCGCCTATGGAGATTTTTTTATTTTTTATATTCATGAAATACCACGTGACATAAGAAGTTTCAATGACCGCCATTTTATTCCCTAGGGTCTCTGCTAAATATATATATATATATATATTTATATAATGTTTGGGAGTTCTGAGTAATTTTATATTTAAAAAAATATGATTTTTACATGTAGGAGAGGAGTGCTGGAATTCACACGGTTTGGAAGTGGTTAATAGACATTCAATTTGTTTGGCTCCAAATTCAGATTCAGACAAATTTTTGTTATTCGGAGATTCGGATGTATCTGAATTTTCAAATTACAATAGTAACGAATTTAAACGAATCCAAAATAAATAAATTGCAGACGAAATTCTAATTCTAATAGTTTTCCAATCGAATTTGAATAGTTTTCGGTTCTAATTCGAACATTTTTCAAATGAAATTTGAATTTCCGAAGAGAATAAAATAGAATAGAAAATAAAAGAATACAGTAAAACAGAACAAAATAGAATTGAAAATAAAAGAACAGAATAAACTAGAATAGAAAATAAAGGAATATAATAGAATAAAAAATAGAACAGAATAGAATAAAATAGAAAGAATATAATTATTATCTGAAAAATGAATTTCGAAAAGAATGAATTTGAATAGAATAGAAAAGAAAAGAATAGAACAATCAATAGAAAAGAATAGAATAGAAAGAATTTAACAATATAACCATTTTCTGAAATCTGAATTTCGAATAGAATAAATTTGAATTTGAATAGAAAAGAATAGAATATATTAGAAAAGAAAAGATTAGAAAAAACGATTGAATAGAATGGAATAGAAAAAATATAACCATCTTTCAAAATTTGAATTTCAAATAGCATAATATCCATTTAGAATGGAATTAGAATAAAATGCAATTTGAATGGAATTCAAATAGAATTTGATTCAAATTCTGTATGTCCATTAACACGCAGAGAGTGGATCAACCCCTCCCCCCCTCTCTTCACTGGCTGTGATTGAAAGCAGGTAGAGACAATGGCTCCCACTGCTGCCTCTCTGTCCAATGAGGAGAGAGAGCCAAGAGAGCTTGAGAACGGGCTTAGGAAAGTATAAGTAGGGGCTGGGGCGTGAGGCTGCAAAAGGTTCTTTACCTTAATGCATTGAATAAGAGACGTAGCTACAGGGATCACAGGGGTCACAATTTCAACCCGGCCCCATGCTCCAGGGGGCCCGTGCGCCCGCCTGTACACCTCCGGGCATCTGTACTCTCTCCGGGCTCCTGTGCTCTCTCCCGCCCCTGTGCTTTCTCTGGGCTCCTGTGCTCTCTCCCGCCCCTGTGCTCTCTCCCGCCCCTGTGCTTTCTCTGGGCTCCTGTGCTCTCTCCCGCCCCTGTGCTCTCTCCCGCCCCTGTGCTTTCTCTGGGCTCCTGTGCTCTCTCCCGCCCCTGTGCTCTCTCCCGCCCCTGTGCTTTCTCTGGGCTCCTGTGCTCTCTCCCGCCCCTGTGCTTTCTCTGGGCTCCTGTGCTCTCTCCCACCCCTGTGCTTTCCCCGAGTTGCTGTGCTTTGTCCCCCCCCCCCTCCAAGCACTGTCAGGTTCCTCCCTCCCCTCTCCCACTGGCTGCTGCTGGGGATGCTGTCAGTGTGGAGAGTAGGGAAGGGACCGGTAAATGTGTAATTTACCCCTTCCGTACTGATCACTGGCCCTGGTAATTCATAACTGAGGCATAGTAAACTGTGTTTACTATGCTTTAAATTATGAATGGGCAGGAAGCTTTCTACAGAGCTATTCCTGCCCATTCAGTCTGTGCAGCTGTGGCTGCAAAGATGGAGATTGAGGGCCTTGTCTCAAAGGTGAAAGGACCCCTGATATTTCATCAAAGCCCCCCCCCCCCCCCCGGACAGGGCTGGAAAAAAATAAAAAAATAAATAATGTACAAAAATAAATAAATAAAATGGAAAAAAAAAACCTACTGGCATCAGTGGTTGAACCACCAGGGTCACAAAGGTCGCACTTGCGCCCGGTCCCTGCCATTCCACCATCGGGCTATGAGGGAAGAGCCCCAGCTGAGGGTCAGGGTGGCCCTGAGGATTCTAGTCACGCCTCTGCATAGAATGCATTACGGCAAACAACCTTCTGCCCTTAGAAACGCTTTATTGTCCATACATCATATAAGCAAACACATTGTCAAATACTTTCTGCCCTGAACCCTTTATTCATTTCTGAGTCTCGAGCCCCGATCCAACCTCAAACCTCCAAAACATTTATTTTTGCAGGCGACGAAAGAATGAGCAAGACGAATGACTTGTGGAAGTCTCGACCTTCACATTTTGAACCAAACCAATGGAAAAAAGTATGCGCTGAGCTGTATTGGCCGAATGCAGCTGCCTGGTTAATGTTAACTGCTTAAAATTGGATTACACTGGAAACGAGAAGACATTACCGCCAACCTGGACTATTTCTCCAGCGTCCACCACCCCCCCCTCCTCCTCTTTTTTTTTTTGTACTGTCGTGTGTTTAATGGCACGCTTAATATGTTTTCCAGACGCCGCGATCTTCCGAGATCTCAAAGACTGATAACTTTATGGACAGTTTGAGCCAAAGTAGTTTGGCCAACGAGCAGTCATTTTTTTTTTTTTTTCTTGGTCTTATCGGAGGTTTGCTCTGTTGAGTTGATCACTGACATCCATCACAGTTCCTGCCAAATGATGTGTGATACAAGGAACTCAACTATAATACGGGGAGAGCTGGGGGGGGGGGAAACAATATTTTATGTTTTATGTCTATTATAGAGTAAATATTATTAGGAACAGCATCACCGCAGGGATATATCAAATATGATGTATTTTAAGGTAACAGATTTGGTGATTATGATAAAATTCTACAGACCTTAGTCCATCAGAAAACGAGAGAGATATTGTTATTTTAGATATTTATTAATATTACAATTTATTTTATTTTATTTTTCTTGCAGAATATCTTTTTTATAAATAAAAAAATCCAAAAATAGAAATATGTACAGATTTTTAAGGCACCACAAAACATAAACTCAATCATAAACAATATAGCTTTTACCTAAATTTATTTGATTTGTATACTGTATACAACGGGTAAAAAAAAAAAGTATTGAACACGTCACCATTTTCCTAGGTAAATTTATTTCTGAAGGTGCTGTTGACATGAAATGTTCACCACATGATGGCAACAACCCATGCAATCCATACATACAAAGACTCCAAAACAAAAAAAGTTCATAAATTAAGTTCTGTGTAATAAAATGGAATGACACAGGGAAAAAGTATTGAACGCGCTAACTGAAATGTATTAAATACTTGGTACAAAATCCTTTGTTGGTAATGGCAGCTTCAAGACGCCTCCTGTATGGGGAAACTAGTCGTATGCGTTGCTCAGGTGTGATTTTGGCCCATTCTTCCACACAAATAGTCTTCAAATCTTGAAGGCTCCATGGGCCTCTTCCAGGAACTCTGATCTTTAGTTCTTTCCATAGATTTTCTATTGGATTCAAGTCAGGTGATTGGATAGGCCATTCCAGAAGCATTATTTTCTTTCTTTGAAACCAATTGAGAGTTTTTTTGGCTTTGTGTTTGGGATCATCGTCTTGCTGAAATGTCCGCCCTCGTTTTATCTTCATCATCTTGGTAGATGGCAGCAGATTTGTATCAAGAATGTCTTTGGTCCATTTTTCCATTCATCCTTCCTTCAATGAAATGAAGTTTGCCAGTACCGAATGGTGAAAAACAGCCCCGCCCACACCAAGATGTTCCCACCTCCAAACCTCACTGTTGGTATGGGGGGTGTTTTTGGGGCGATGTGCCATGTGACCTCCAAACGTGGTGTGAATTATGGCATCCAAAGAGTTCCATATCGGTCTCATCTGACCAGACCATATTCTCCCAGTATTTCACAGGCTTGTCTAAATGTTGTGCAGCAAACTTTAAATGAGCTTTAACATTCTTTTTCTTCAGCATTGGAGTGTTGCGTGGTGAGCGTGCATAACAGGCCATGGTGACTGAGTGCATTACTTATTGTTTTCTTTGAAGCAATTGTACCTGCTCATTCCAGGGCTTTCTGAAGCTCTCCACAAGTGACCCCAGGCTCTTGGACAACTCTTCTGATAATTCTTTTCACTCTGTCAGAAATCTTGCAAGGAGCACCTGGTCGTGGCTAGTTTATGGTGAAATGATGTTCTTTCTACTTCCGGATTATGGCCCCAACAGTGCTCACTGGAACATTCAGAAGTTTAGAAATCCTTCTGTAACAATGCAATCAGTATGTTTTGCAACAATAAGGTTTGCTAAGGTCTTGAGGAAGCTCTTTGCTTTTACCCATCATGAGATGTTTCTTGTGTGACACCTTGGTAATGAAACACCTTTTTATAGGCCATCAGTTGAGACTGAACCAGTTGATAGTCATTTGCACAGACAAGGAAGAGAATTGCTTTCTAATTACTGATAGATTTCAGCTGGTGTCTTGGGTTTCTATGCCTTTTTGCACCTCCTATTCATCAGGTGTCCAATACTTTTTCCCTGTGCCATTCCATTTTATTACACAGAACTTCATTTCTGAACTTATTTGTTTTGGTGTATGTATAGATTGCATGGGTTGTTACCAACCTGTGGTGGAAATTTCATGTCAATAGCAACTTTAAAAATATATTTACCTAGAAAAATCATGACCTGTTCATTACTTATATTACCCACTGTATAAAATACAGTAACATATAAAAAATAAATATATTTAAATCCCAGTCTCTATATTCAGCTATCGCATTATTTCAATAATAGTCACATCAATGGATAACTAGGTGATAATTGGATGATTTAGTAAAACTATTCTATAGACCTTAGGCAACCAAAAAATGAGAAAGATGTGATTATTTTAAATGTTAATCAATATTAAAATGTATTTATTTTTCTTATTTTATTTTTTTTATTTTTTTTTTAAGCAAAATTTGTTATAATAATTATTAATATTGTATTTAATATTTTGCATAACACAAATTACCGGGAGGAGAATTCAATAATTCTTTTTTATTATTATTATTATTATTATTTTTTGAGAATCTCTTTTATTTTTTTATGTAAAATTCACAAAAGAGAAAACATAGCTCTGCTGAAGCAGATTACACAAAATGTGGACATACTCAACTGTAGTAACAGTTCGTTCATAATTGATTTTGACTTAGAAGAGATCAAGGCCAAATTGAATGACTTTTAGTTTTTCACTTTAACTTCCTGCGTTCATGTACTCACTCCAGGGTCAGCTTCAGATCATGGATCTGGACCAGTTTCCCGACAATGGTTGCTTTGCTAGATTAATAAATAATCTTCAGTTTAATTTAATATTTTGGATTGGCACAAAATCCAGCAGGATCATTCAATATCTTTTTTTCTATTTTATTTTATTTTATTTTATTTTATTTTTATATTTATTTATTTTATTTTTTATTTTTTTAGCAAGTTTAACAAATGTGAAAACAAAGCTCTGCTCAAGTTCAATACACAAAATCTGGAAATATCCAACTGTACTAACATTTCACTTATAATTATTATTTTATGTTTAAAAGCAATCAAAGCCAAACTGAATGACTTTTAGTTTTTCGCTTCCGCTTCCTGCGTACATGTACTCACTCCTTTGCCGGCTTCACAACGTGGGTCTGGACCGACTTCCCAACAATGATTGCTTTGCTAGATTACTGAATAGTCCTCATATTCATTTATTATTTTGGATGGCACAAAATCCAGGAGGAAAATTCAACGTTACATTTTATTTTATTTTTTTATATGTTTGTTTTGCAGAATCTTTGTTTTTTTGTTTGTTTTTTATTTTTGTTTTTAAGGAAAGGTAACAAATGAGAAAACATAGCTCTGCTGAAGCGCAATACACAAAATTTGGAAATATCTAACTGTAGTAACAGTTCAATTATAATTTTTTTTTTAGGTTCAGCAAGACTGGAAAAGTCTATAGGTTCATGGCTGGGGACCATGAAGCAGCTTGCAGAACAGATAGGCTATAGGGATGGGCGGACGGTTCGGCCCGAACATAAGTTTGGGCCGAACTTTGGTTGTTCGGATGTTCTGCAGAACACCGAACAATATGCGGTGTTCGGGGCAAAATTGAAAGCCGCCGGAACACCGTTAAAGTCTATGGGACATTAACATGAAAAATGAAAAAAATGCTAATTTAAAAGGTTTATATGCAAGTTAGTGTCATAAAAAGTGTTTGGGGACCCGGGTCCTGCCCCAGGGGACATGGATCAATGCAAAAAAAGTTTTAAAAACGGCCGTTTTTTCGGGAGCAGTGATTTTAATAATGCTTAAAGTGAAACAATAAAAGTGAAATATTCCTTTAAATTTTGTACCTGGGGGGTGTCTATAGTATGCCTGTAAAGTGACACATTTTTCCTGTGTTTAGAACAGTCCCTGCACAAAATGGCATTTCTAAAGGAAAAAAAGTAATTTAAAAGTACTGGCAGCTATAATGAATTGTCGGTCCCAGCAATATGGATAAAAGTCATTGAAAAAAACAGCATGGGATCCCCCCCCAGTCCATTACCAGGCCCTTTGGGTCTGGTATGAATATCAAGGGGAACCCCGAACCAAAATTTTTAAAAAAACTGCGTGGGGGCCCCCCCAAATTCCATACCAGGCCCTTCAGGTCTGGTATGGATATTAAGGGGAACCCCGTGCCAAAATTTAAAAAAAAATGGCATGTGGGGTCCCCCTCAAAATCCATACCAGAGCATGCAACCTGGCAGGCCGCAGGAAAAGAGAGGGGGACGAGAGAGCGCCCCCCCTCCTGAACCGTACCAGGCCACATGCCCTCAACATGGGTAGGATGCTTTGGGGTAGCCCCCCCAAAGCACCTTGTCAACATGTTGATGGGGACAAGGGCCTCATCCCCACAACCCTTGTCCGGTGGTTGTGGGTGTCTGCGGGTGGGGGGGCTTATCGGAATCTGGAAGCCCCCTTTAACAAGGGGGCCCCCAGATCCTGGCCTCCTACCCTGTGTGAAATGGTAACGGGGTAAAAATGTACCCCTACCATTTCACAAAAAAAGTGTCAAAATGGTACAAAAGACAAGACACAGCTTGGGACAAGTCCTTTATTAAAAAATAAAATGAAGTCTACATAACCGGGTGGCCCCGCCCCCTCTGACGCCCCAGGAAAGCCATGGGGAAGTCCCCGTGCATCAGAGGGGGCGGTCTCAATTATATAAAAACTGTCAAAGCAAAGACGCGTCATATGGCGGGTGCTTCCCATGGAGGAGGGTCGGTCACGGCTTTGTTTTTTTTGGGTTTTTTTCGGTCCGTCAGCGTAGCGAGAGAAGAAGATGAATGGACTTCGTGGGACATTTTTATTTTTTTATTTTTTAATAAAGGACATGTCCTAAGCTGTGTCTTGTCTTTTGTACCATTTTGACACTTTTTTGTGAAATGGTAGGGGGGCATTTGTACCCCGTTACCATTTTACACAGGGGGGGAGGCCGGGATCTGGGGGTCCCCTTGTTAAAGGGGGCTTCCAGATTCCGATAAGCCCCCCGCCCACAGACCCCTACAAGCACCGGGCAGGGGTTGTGGGGATGAGGCCCTTGTCCCCATCAACATGGGGACAAGGTGCTTTGGGGGGGCTACCCCAAAGCACCCTCCCCATGTTGAGGGCATGTGCCCTGGTACGGTTCAGGAGGGGAGCACTCTCTTATCCCCCCATCTTTTCCTGTGGCCTGCCAGGTTGTGTGCTTGGATAAGGGTTTGGTATGAATTTTTGAGGGACCCCCATGCCATTTTTTTTTATTTTGGCACGAGGTTCCCCTTAATATCCATCTATCGACATTAAAAGACTAATGGGGCGCCAATTCCCAATCATCAAAGGATCTTTACCCTTTGACAGAAGGATCACTGCTGATTGCCTAATGGAGGGAGGGAGAGAACCCTCATACAAACAGCCATTAAAAACCTCTGCAAGGTAGGGAGCCAGGATCGTATTAAAACATTTATAAAATTCGGCTGTCAAATCATCTGGCCCTGGCGTTTTCTTGATGATTTATCAATAGCCTGAATTACCTCATCTGCAGTGATTTCATCCATCAAATTCATCAAAGGAACGTTACTTTCCAGACCTGGTGTAGAGTCCAAAAAACCCAACATCCTTGTCCGATCAAGGTTCCTTCCTCCCAGGAGATCAGCATAGTATGATCTGACAGCCTCCAGGATCCCTGACCTAGACTTCGTCAGAGAGCTCATACTGTCCTTCAGACCATTGACCGTCTTAACTGCTACGCTTTGTTTACAGTTCTGGTAAGGGTCTGGCGAATGGTATTTCCTGTAATCCCTCTCCTGAATCAAAGACGCGTGCCGGTCATATTGATGTCTCCTAAGGAGGAGCTTCAGAGATCACCCCAGAATCTCCTCCATTCGAAACAAGGCACTCCCCACTCCACTGCACCCACGTTCCTCAATAGAAATGCTTTAGCGTTGGGGGGGGACTGGCATTGCACTCGACGTACCTGCCCCAGCACCTCTTGCTGCCTCTGCAATTTTGGAAGACATAGACACAGAAGGATTGGACACATTCTCGGCGACTGATACCTTACATACAGACTGGGAAGACACTGATACACTAGGCACATGCACAGACTGGGGCACCACAGAGTGAGAAGACACAGACATATTGGGTATTGACACAGACTCAGATGGACTCACAGGCATACCAGCCGCTGAGCTCTGGGCATCTTCCATGTCCAGGCGGAAGAACTCTCTCATGAGCTCAGGCTTGTTATGCATTTCCTCAGGACACTGACTACACTGCATTCCACAGATCGCACCTTATAATGTTACAATCCTTTGCTAAATGTCCTACACCCTGACACAGAGAGCACTTTATCACTGGACAGGAGGATGCAAGATGCCCTTTATCTCCACACTTGTTGTATAGGTTTGGCTGGCCTGGATAGAAGATGGTCAGCCTGTCTCTCCCTGGGAAACCTGAGGATGGCAGATGCTTCACAACATTTTCAATGACTTTTAATTTTAAGTGCGCAGACCCCCCCCCCCCCCGTCCATATTCCCCAATTATCCAGAATCTTCTTTAGGGGGCTCAGGATGTCTCCATACCTCCTCAACCATACAGATAAATCCCCTTGTGGTATGGATTCATTGCGGACAAGAATTGTCACCATTTTAATGAGTGGCTGGCGTGATACAAGCTTGGGGATGAACACTCTCCAGTCCAGCAGGCCCCTACACACGTGCTCATATTTCTCCCAAAATATGTCCAAAGACTCCGGACGAATAAAGGACAAATCGTATTCAAAACCCCATCTGCAGAATTTTATCCACCACTGCCCTCCTATGCGGAGGAAGTCCTCCACCCTCCCATTTAAGCTGCCCAAATCCCTCATTTTTAACATTGAGGAAGATAAAACATTTCCATATTCCTTTCCTGCTTGCTCCCCCTTCCCATATCCTGTAGCAGCAACATCAGCCTATGTTTTTCTTGCAGACACACCAATTGCAGTCTTGTCCTTAGACACAATCAAACCTGCTGACAGAGAGTCTAATTCGGGTGGGATAGCAGTCTTTGGATTAACAGAGGCAGGACCCGCCCTCTCCCCCTGCTCTGAACACTCAGCTTCTTTCCTGGGTTCCAGCACAGTCTTGGCTACTGCAGACTCCTGGAGAGTTGTAGCACAACTGCTCCCAGCATTTCCTCCACCATTCTCAGGAACAGCCGCTGTGTCTGGTCCAGGCAAAGTCACTGTATTGTCCATTGCGCTCCTCTTTGCAGACTCTTCCCCCAGAAGCTGACAGTTACTCTCACCAATTTCATCTGAAGCTTTGTTTCAGCAGGTAATTGCATTGCATGCTGTGCATTGTCTATGGGTCTAGGCTGATTGCCGTGGCACTACAACCCTCAGCAAGCCCATTGTTATTAAAGTTCACACCACCATCTTGCACACACATACTGTACCTGCTTGCTGTGTGATTACTTCAGCAATGTTATGGCTGATGGTGGAATCAGACTTCCCCCCAGTTGTTGCACACTTCATGGTGGATCTTGCTCTCTCCAAAGGTCTCTCTTCCACAGGGTGAGGAACGGTATCCTTCTTCTCATCATCATTCGGGGAAGCCGCATCCAAAGGGGATTCCAGCTTAGTGATGAACTCCAGCATGCCATTACCTTCCTCAACCTCCTGCTCACATGTTCCATATTGCTGCTGCAGAGGGAGGAGGATAGAGGCCTCTGCCATTGGAGGCTTAGCAGATGCCTGAGGTGTTGAAGAGCTGGGCTCATCCTCCAGGCCCACTTTTATACTCTCTGCTCACTCTGTCGGTACCTGCATCTCCTCATTATTTGAGTCACTTTCCATACAGGAAGCGGCTCATCTTCTCATTTGTCTGAACCATTCCTTGTTTCTATATTTCTCTTTAAATGCTCCACTATTCTCACCAGTTCTTCCTGCTTCCACACAGCTTGTTCCAAGTCCTTCAACTCCACCATCCCTGTGCTGAGTTACAGGGTCTGTACACCTGCTGTGTACACCTACTGTGCCCATTCTGAGGTGTTACCGCCATTCCTGTGCTGAGTTCCTGGCACTGTACACCTGCTGTCCCCATTATGAGGTGTTACCACCATCCCTGTGCTGAGTTCCTGGGTCTGTACACCTGCTGTGCTCATTATGAGGGGTTCCCACCAGCCCTGTGCTGAGTTCCCAGCTCTGTACACCTGCTGTGCCCATTATGAGGGGTTCCCACCATCCCTGTGCTGCGTTCCCAGTTCTGTACACCTGCTGTGCCCATTATGAGGGGTTCCCACCATTCCTGTGCTGAGTTCCTGGCACTGTACACCTGCTGTCCCCATTATGAGGTGTTACCACCATCCCTGTGCTGAGTTCCTGGGTCTGTACACCTGCTGTGCTCATTATGGGGGGTTCCCACCAGCCCTGTGCTGAGTTCCCAGCTCTGTACACCTGCTGTGCCCATTATGAGGGGTTCCCACCATCCCTGTGCTGCGTTCCCAGTTCTGTACACCTGCTGTGCCCATTATGAGGGGTTCCCACAATCCCTGTGCAGAGTTCCAAGCTCTGTACGCCTGCTGTGCCCATTATGAGGGGTTCCCACCATTTCTGTGCTGAGTTCCTGGGTCTGACCCCTGCTGTGCCCATTATGAGGTGTTCCCACCATCCCTGTGCTGAGTTCCCGGGTCTGTATGTGACAGACCTAGCCGGGAAAGAGACTTTTGGAGGGGACTGTATGTTAGCCTCTTGCCGATCGATCGGGGGCCCTTGTATTTGGGGGAACTGTGCTCTTTGTGAGCTGTATGTCTGCGGATCCTGGATTTGCCATATTGGAATAGTGGCTGATTCATAATGCTGGGACATATACTGTTAGGAGATGCTGATGTAAATTCCAACACCTGTCTGTCTATTGTCTGCTAAAATGTGTATTGTAAATAAGCCTACTATGGGATCTAAGAGTCATTAGATCCCCATTGTTATTTGTGTTAATTAACTCTGCTATTGTGTGAAGAAGAGTCTATGTTGATTGTGATAATGTTGATTGGATTTTCTGAACTACAAGAAGGCCAGTCTGGCCTAACGGTCATGTCTGAGTCATCTAGGCTGTCTAAAGGGATTAGTTAATTAGCTCATGTTAATTAGGTTAATTAGGTTACAGCTGTATTGTTAGAGTAATATGAGCAGGAGGTCTGCACCTCCCCTTTGAGTGTATAAAAGCCTGTATTTCGTCAATAAAGATAGATTCCTGTTTGAACTTACATACAGCCTGCCTGGTGTTTGTTCTGAGCTATCACAACTGGGTTAGAACGGCACATAGCTGAAGTTCTAATCCCGGAGCATTGGATGACCGAACCATCAGACGTTGCAATCTGATTCTATAGCTGCAGAGGAGTGTCGGGAGAGTGGAATCGAGCGAGCAAGGGGCTCGTTACATTGGTTGGCAGCCGTGGGATTTGCTCTCCAGTTACTGGGACACTCCAAACCAGCCTGCAGGAGAGCCACGCTGAAAGACTTACTTGAGAGCCGTGGAGGGAATGGTGGGATCATGCTTCCTTGCCGTGAACACATCCAAACCATCACCTGGATCCAAGGTAGCAGGATAGCAGGAGAGGAGAGATACCAGCCACCATGGATGAGGAATTCAGAAGGAGGTTGCGAGAGAAGGAGATACAGCACAGAAGACCAATATCAGAGCAGGTCCTGCTAGGATGGTTTGATTCTATCCGCTGTGAACTCTGGAAGGAAGCGCTAGCCCGTGAGCAGCGACACCAGGGAAAATTTCTCCCCTCCATCCATGTGAGGTACTGGTCGCAGAATGAAGTGCGAATGCTGTTTTGGGGGGAACAGCCGAACCAGGAGTGGACAGCCAAGTTAAGCAGGCTGATATGGGCAGAAATGCGGTTGGACGAGAGCTACAGAGCCCTCCAGTGGTATGTAGCCAAGTGTGCACATGGACAGCGGATGACAGCCCCACGGAAGGCTTTGACTACGATGGCCTGGGATTGTTATACTGGAGGCTGTCCAGGGACCCTGACTTTGGAAGTGATCGGGAGTGGCGTTTGGAGGAAATAATGGAGCACAGATAGCGGAGACTGAATGTCTCAGAAGTGTACTGGGCACTGGAAGATTTGGAGTTTCTGGCCGATCAGGAATGGGAGTTGGAGATCGCTTACAAACAGCTGTTAGACTCTGCTCAGCAGCAGGGTGGTGCTCCCTTTGCCTGGGACTATCGTGAAATACCAGTTGACAACTCTGAAATCCTGGCTGAAGAGTTGACAATGTGGCAGAGTAACGGTGTACTTTGCCAACCTGCCCCCGCAGCTATGGAGGCGGAGGTCTTATGGCGGATGCAGCAAGTGCTGACTGACCTTGATGAACCTGTTTCTACATTGGATGATCTTGGATGGAGGAATTTGCCTGTCCAGCAGAATGCCAGAGAATCGGCAGTGGAAAATCTGAAGATTGCCGTCCCCAAACCTGAAGTGCTGACAACAGGGCAGAGCTCTGCTAACTTCTGCCCAGCACTGATAGCATCTTCTGGGTTCCACGGAGAGGAGATGGTGAACCTTTATCCCCAGACACCGGCTGCAGAGACAGGGGATTTGATAGACTTTTCTGCTAAGGAAGAATAACCTGGTGAGCCTCCAGCAGAAGAGGAGCTGTTATTAGGGCCAAACTTCACTATGCTCTGCCCAGCACCAACAGAAGTATCTGTGAAGTTACAAGGAACTTCCCCAGCTGAAGCCCTGGCAACCGGACAGAGGGTCCAAGATCTCTGCCCTACACCTGCGTCGGTTCCGGAGGCTCAGGGTGAGAAGGAGGTGGTCACTTCCCAGCAGCAGATCAGGATACAGGGGGAGAAGGGAGAGGAGGTGTTTGTCGACCCCCCCCCCCCCCCAACAGTTAGCCGGAGCAGATGGTGTGGGGTTTCCAGCAGAAGGGCTGGCAACAGGGCCGAGTACTGCTGGACTTTGCCCTCAACTAACAGAGCATGGATGTCCTGTGAAGGTGGATGGGACTTCAGTCTCCACCTGTATACCCCAGGGATTATGGGCAGTCGGCCCAGATCCCCAACAGCATGACGGAGTGAGCCCAAACACTCTGTCTTCTCTCCAGCAGAAGAAAGGACTCCAGGGAGAAGGGCCAGTCCAGGCCTCTCCCCAGCGGCAGATATGTTCTCTGAGAGAGGCAGAGGTTGGCTGGGTGAGTAATACTTTGTTTGGAACAATTTGTTTGGGGTACTGTGTGGGTACAGGCATTAGAGGACTGGAACTACTGACTAACTTCGGAGTCAACCCGTCTGGGGTCTCCTCCTGTGTTAGTCTCCTGCCGAAAGGGGAGAAATGTGACAGACCTAGCCGGGAAAGAGACTTTTGGAGGGGACTGTATGTTAGCCTCTTGCCGATCGATCGGGGGCCCTTGTATTTGGGGGAACGGTGCTCTTTGTGAGCTGTATGTCTGGGGACCCTGGATTTGCCATATTGGAATAGTGGCTGATTCATAATGCTGGGACAGATACTGTTAGGAGATGCTGATGTAAATTCCAACACCTGTCTGTCTATTGTCTGCTAAAATGTGTATTGTAAATAAGCCTACTATGGGATCTAAGAGTCATTAGATCCCCATTGTTATTTGTGTTAATTAACTCTGCTATTGTGTGAAGAAGAGTCTATGTTGATTGTGCTAATGTTGATTGGATTTTCTGAACTACAAGAAGGCCAGTCTGGCCTAACGGTCATGTCTGAGTCATCTAGGCTGTCTAAAGGGATTAGTTAATTAGCTCATGTTAATTAGGTTAATTAGGTTACAGCTGTATTGTTAGAGTAATATGAGCAGGAGGTCTGCACCTCCCCTTTGACTGTATAAAAGCCTGTATTTTGTCAATAAAGATAGATTCCTGTTTGAACTTACATACAGCCTGCCTGGTGTTTGTTCTGAGCTATCACAACTGGGTTAGAACGGCACATAGCTGAAGTTCTAATCCCGGAGCATTGGATGACCGAACCATCAGACGTTGCAATCTGATTCTATAGCTGCAGAGGAGTGTCGGGAGAGTGGAACCGAGCGAGCAAAGGGGCTCGTTACACTGTACACCTGCCTTGCCCATTATGAGGGGTTCTCACCATGGATGGCTTGATCCTTAGCGATGGTCTCACACTGTTGATATGCAGTAAAACACATACTTTACCGCACAATGATGTACATCAATGCAGGGCTTTATCTGCATTTGTTATATCCTAACACACAGACACAGAGCACTACACTGTACTGGCATTATACAGGGCCACAATGCACAGATCAGAACCATCAGCATGCTTTGGGAAGAAAGGTCCAGGTAAGTTAAAAGTTGCATGGTGGTACAGTCAAAGTGAATGAGCCGCCTTAAATCAACACGTTAACACGTGAAATAAGGCACCTTAAACTTCAGATCTTCTGCACCTTAACACCTTCACTTCTTGACTTTACCAAGTTACCATCTACAAATCACACACGACTCGCAAGTATGTGGCGTCTCATTGACACAGTCAAATCCCTCAACATCAGACAATTTAACTATGGCGTAAATGTCAATGTACCATAGACAGCCAGAAATGCACACTGGGGTCTATACGGTAGAGTTATGCCATCCTAACAACTTCAAGTGAAAAAAAAAATGGTTGATGAAACCAATACCAGATGTGCTCGCTCTGCGCTAATCGTGAAAAACGCGGCTTTCCCCAGAATCCAGATTCCTGCTGAACCCACCCCTGACCTTTACGTCTGGGAGATTCCCCCAAAGCCCCTAATTGTTGTCAGAAATGTTGAAGGGAAAAACCTCATCACTTTCTATATAGACAGCCCAAAACTGCAGTTATTTGCCAGATGTGAACAGTTCTTTTTTTTTTCCTGTACAGTTGGAAGTCAATATAAAACAGCTCATATATCTCAGCGGGAAGTAAAATACACTCAGAAGCGTGCGCCCCTCTGAAGCTCCCAGGCGCACGTCAAGCTTCCAGGCCTATCATGGCAGATGGCTGCTTCTCGCTGCTCATTGGACTACAGGTCCGAGCCTGCCCGGCGGCATGCAGATTGCCAGAGCTAAAGTTGCTGCTTGATGATTATCTTTGACAGACACCGTTTTTTTTTTAAATATTAAACCCAAAACCAAAAACTGTAATGTATTGCAGCTTACCAATCATTAGATGGGGTGTCTGCTTTAGTTTTCTTTTTTAGTTTTGTTTTTTTATTGTGTTTTATTGTTATATTTTAATAAACATACTGAAAAGTGTGGTTTATGATTCTTTTCTGGTATTGAGTATATATATTTTTTGTGTATTAAACTCAAAACCAACAATGTATTGCAGCTTGCCAATCATTAGATGTGGTGGCTGCATTCATTTTCTTAGGCTTTTTTCCCCGTCGTTTTAATACCACAATATGGTCACTGGATAAAGCAGAGGAGCATACTTATAATACCACATTATGGTCATTAGATGGCGATGAAGAGCCTACTTATAGTACCACATTATGTCACTAGATGGAGCTGAGGAGCATACTTATAATACCACATTATGGTCACTAGATGGAGCTGAGGAGCCTACTTATAATATCACATTATGGTCACTAGATGGAGCTGAGGAGCCTACTTATAATACCACATTATGGTCACTAGATGGAGATGAAGAGCCTACTTATAATACCACATTATGGTCACTAGATGGAGCTGAGGAGCCTACTTATAATACCACATTATTGTCACTAGATGGAGCTGAAGGACCTACTTATAATACCACATAATGGCCACTATACAGAGATGAGGAGCCTACTTGTAATACCACATTATGGTCACTAGATGGAGCTGAGGAGCCTACTTATAATACCACATTATGGTCACTAGATGGAGATGAAGAGCCTACTTATAATACCACATTATGGTCACTAGATGGAGCTTAGGAGCCTACTAATAATACCACATTATGGTCACTAGATGGAGCTGGGAAGCCTACTTATAATACCACATTATGGTCACTAGATGGAGCTGAGGAGCCTACTTATAATACACATTATGGCCACCAGATAGAGCTGAGGAGCATACATATAATACCACATCATGGTCACTAGATGGAGCTGAGGAGCATACATCTTCTCTGTTATAGTTAATGCCATCTAATGGCCATAATGTGGTATTTTTTCCCCGTTCACATTAAACAATGCAGATGGACAAATCTCCTGATACAGCTATTGTGTTCCCATGGCACCAGCTGCCAAAATACCCAAACACTGGATAAAGCAGGGGAGCATACTTATAATACCACATTATGGTCATTAGATGGCGATGAAGAGCCTACTTATAATACCACATTATGTCACTAGATGGAGCTGAGGAGCATACTTATAATACCACATTATGGTCACTAGATGGAGCTGAGGAGCCTACTTATAATATCACATTATGGTCACTAGATGGAGCTGAGGAGCCTACTTATAATACCACATTATGGTCACTAGATGGAGCTGAGGAGCCTACTTATAATACCACATTATTGTCACTAGATGGAGCTGAAGGACCTACTTATAATACCACATAATGGCCACTATACAGAGCTGAGGAGCCTACTTGTAATACCACATTATGGTCACTAGATGGAGCTGAGGAGCCTACTTATAATACCACATTATGGTCACTAGATGGAGATGAGGAGCCTACTTATAATACCACATTATGGTCACTAGATGGAGATGAAGAGCCTACTTATAATACCACATTATGGTCAGTAGATGGAGCTTTGGAGCCTACTAATAATACCACATTATGGTCACTAGATGGAGCTGGAAAGCCTACTTATAATACCACATTATGGTCACTAGATGGAGCTGAGGAGCCTACTTATAATACCACATTATGGTCACTAGATGGAGATGAGGAGCCTACTTATAATACCACATTATGGTCACTAGATGGAGCTGAGGAGCTTAGTTATAATGCCACATAATGGCCACTAGAAGGAGCTGAGGAACATACTTATAATACCACATTATGGTCACTAGATGGAGCTGATGAGCCTACTTATAATATCACATTATGTTTACTAGATGGAGCTGATGAGCCTACTTATAATAACACATAATGGCCACTAGATGGAGCTGAGGAACCTACTTATAATACCACATTATGGTCACTAGATGGAGCTGAGGAGCATACCTATAATACTACATAATGACCACTAGATGGAGCTACGAAGGCTACTTATAATACCACATTATGGTCACTAGATGGAGCCGAGGAGCCTACTTATAATATCACATTATAGTCACTAGATGGAGCTGATGAACTTACTTATAATACCACATTATGGTCACTAGATGGAGCTGAGGAGCCTACTTATAATACTACATAATGACCACTAGATGGAGCTACGAAGGCTACTTATAATACCACATTATGGTCACTAGATGGAGCCGAGGAGCCTACTTATAATATCACATTATAGTCACTAGATGGAGCTGATGAACTTACTTATAATACCACATTATGGTCACTAGATGAAGCTGAGGAGCCTACTTATAATACTACATAATGGCCACTAGATGAAGCTGAGGAGCCTACTTATAATATCACATTATGTTCACTAGATGGAGCTGGTGAGCCTACTTATAATAACGCATTATGGTCACTAGATGGAGCTGAGGGGCCTACTTATAATACCACATTATGGTCACTAGATGGCGATGAGGAGCATACTTATAACACCCCATTATGGTCACTAGATGGAGCTGAGGAGCCTAGTTATAATACTACATTATGGCCACTACATGGAGCTGAGGAGCATACTTATAATACCATATTATGGTCACTAGATGGAGCTGAGGAGCCTACTTTTAATACCATATTATGGTCACTAGATGGTGCTGAGGAGCCTACTTATAATACCACATTATGGTCACTAGATAGAGATGAGGAGCCTACTTTTAATACCACATTATGGTCACTAGATGGAGCTGTGGAGCCTACTTATAACACCACATTACGGTCAGTAGATGGAGCTGAGGAGCCTAGTTATAATACGACATTATGGCCAATATATGGAGCTGAGGAGCATACTTATAATACCACATTATGGTCACTAGATGGAGCTGATGAGCCTACTTATAATAACACATAATGGCCACTAGATGGAGCTGAGGAGCCCACTTAGAATACCACATTATGGTCACTAGATGGAGCTGAGGAGCCTACTCATAATATCACAGTATGATCACTAGATGGAGATGAGGAGCCTACTTTTAATACCACATTATGGCCACTAGATGGAGCTGAGGAGCATATTTATAATACACATTATGGCCACCAGATAGAGCTGAGGAGCATACATATAATACCACATTATGGTCACTAGATGGAGCTGAGGAGCATACATCTTCTCTGTTATAGTTAACGCCATCTAATGGCCATAATGTGGTATTTTTTTTCCCCGTTCACATTAAACAATGCAGATGGGCAAATCTCCTGATACAGCTATTGTGTTCCTGTGGCACCAGCTGCCAAAATACCCAAACAGTGCCTACATCTGAGTGCATCTGTTCAGCCGACAATTTTCTCTCAAGCTCCTTTGATTTTTTCAAATCAAAGGATGTTAGGCGGGAAGATGCCAACAGGGCCACCCACAGAGGGAGATTTGGCCGGTTCATCAGATGTATGGCCAGTTTTCCCCCCCCAAGAATAGTAGATAGGCTACCCAGGACATCCTCATAGACCGGAGAAGTGAAATCACGGGATTATTTATGACATTTCAGATCTTAAAAAAAAAAAAAAAGATTGCTTTATCGGCGCCGGACACTTTTATGTTCTCTGCAAAACCTGAAGAATCCACCAAATTAATGACACTCTTACAAGAGTTTGTAGCACCCCCCCCCCCCCCCCTCCCTGGGAAGCGAATGAATACAGAGGAAAGATGAAGCCATATCGGCGCTATGGAATAGTCCGCTCTCCCTGTGTACAGATCTGTGAGTCATCTCCACCTGCTTTATAACTTAGAGAAATATCTCAGAGTGAGACTTGTTAACACTCTTCATACAGCAAATCCATATTTCACCCGGAGAAGTCCGACTACAAGTCATTAGAGCCAGAGAACTCTGAGTCAGCAGAAAGTCATGGGCTCCCTATGTGCCTCCTCATTTCCTGACATCTCTACACTGCTGGAGGACTCTTCTCCTTCCTCTATAACTCTCCTCTCCTGAAATACTCTGCTCTGCTGGAGGACTCTGCTCCTTCCTCTATAACTCTCCTCTCCTGAAATACTCTACACTGCTGGAGGACTCTTCTCCTTCCTCTATAACTCTCCTCTCCTGAAATACTCTGCTCTCCTGGAGGACTCTTCTCCTTCCTCTATAACTCTCCTCTCCTGAAATACTCTGCACTGCTGGAGGACTCTGCTCCTTCCTCTATAACTCTCCTCTCCTGAAATACTCTGCTCTGCTGGAGGACTCTTCTCCTTCCTCTATAACTCTCCTCTCCTGAAATACTCTGCTCTGCTGGAGGACTCTGCTCCTTCCTCTATAACTCTCCTCTCCTGAAATACTCTGCCCTGCTGGATGACTCTTCTCCTTCCTCTATAACTCTCCTCTCCTGAAATACTCTGCCCTGCTGGAGGACTCTGCTCCTTCCTCTATAACTCTCCTCTCCTGAAATACTCTGCCCTGCTGGAGGACTCTTCTCCTTCCTCTATAACTCTCCTCTCCTGAAATACTCTGCACTGCTGGAGGACTCTGCTCCTTCCTCTATAACTCTCCTCTCCTGAAATACTCTGCACTGCTGGAGGACTCTGCTCCTTCTTCTATAACTCTCCTCTCCTGAAATACTCTGCACTGCTGGAGGACTCTGCTCCTTCCTCTATAACTCTCCTCTCCTGAAATACTTTGCTCTGCTGGAGGACTCTTCTCCTTCCTCTATAACTCTCCTCTCCTTAAATACTCTGCTCTGCTGGAGGACTCTGCTCCTTCCTCTATAACTCTCCTCTCCTGAAATACTCTGCACTGCTGAAGGACTCTGCTCCTTCCTCTATAACTCTCCTTTCCTGAAATACTCTGCACTGCTGGAGGACTCTTCTCCTTCCTCTATAACTCTCCTCTCCTGAAATACTCTGCTCTGCTGGAGGACTCTTCTCCTTCCTCTATAACTCTCCTCTCCTGAAATACTCTGCTCTGCTGGAGGACTCTGCTCCTTCCTCTATAACTCTCCTCTCCTGAAATACTCTGCACTGCTGGAGGACTCTGCTCCTTCCTCTATAACTCTCCTCTCCTGAAATACTCTGCTCTGCTGGAGGACTCTGCTCCTTCCTCTATAACTCTCCTCTCCTGAAATACTTTGCTCTGCTGGAGGACTCTGCTCCTTCCTCTATAACTCTCCTCTCCTGAAATACTCTGCTGGAGGACTCTGCTCCTTCCTCTATAACTCTCCTCTCCTGAAATACTCTGCACTGCTGGAGGACTCTGCTCCTTCCTCTATAACTCTCCTCTCCTGAAATACTCTGCACTGCTGGAGGACTCTGCTCCTTCCTCTATAACTCTCCTCTCCTGAAATACTCTGATCTACTGGAGGACTCTGCTCCTTCCTCTATAACTCTCCTCTCCTGAAATACTCTGCACTGCTGGAGGACTCTGCTCCTTCCTCTATAACTCTCCTCTCCTGAAATACTCTGCACTGCTGGAGGACTCTGCTCCTTCCTCTATAACTCTCCTCTCCTGAAATACTCTGCACTGCTGGAGGACTCTGCTCCTTCTTCTATCTAGCTCTCATCTCCTGAAATACTCTGCACTGCTGGAGGACTCTGCTCCTTCCTCTATAACTCTCCTCTCCTGAAATACTGTGCACTGCTGGAGGACTTTGCTCCTTCCTCTATAACTCTCCTCTCCTGAAATACTCTACACTGCTGGAGGACTCTGCTCCTTCCTCTATAACTCTCCTCTCCTGAAATACTGTGCACTGCTGGAGGACTCTGCTCCTTCCTCTATAACTCTCATCTCCTGAAATACTCTGCACTGCTGGAGGACTCTGCTCCTTCCTCTATAACTCTCCTCTCCTGAAATACTGTGCACTGCTGGAGGACTCTGCTCCTTCCTCTATAACTCTCCTCTCCTGAAATACTGTGCACTGCTGGAGGACTCTTCTTCTTCCTCTATAACTCTCCTCTCCTAAAATACTCTGCACTGCTGGATGACTCTGCTCCTTCACGATTTTGCCGCAATTTTTTACTGCGATTTTTTGCTGCGGCTTGAAGCACTGCCCGTGTATTCTTGAGATCTATGGACCTCAAGTCGCATCAAAGTGAGACCAAAGTAGTGCAGGGACTACTTCAAAAGTCGCACTGATATGAACGTTACTCATTGGAAATCATGGGGTATGACTTGTCATGCGACTTTTCCGTTCCAAATCACATGAAAAGTCGCACTAGTGGAAATCTAGCCTAACTCTTCTCTCCTGAAAGATAGGAGTAGCCTTTATAACAATAGTAATAATAAAGGATAAGTAAAAAATTGTACCATCATCCAGAAACTTAAAGATAACCCCCCCCCTCTCTACCTCTCCCCTTGAGTGGTGCAAAATCCTTACTGAACATTAGGGATGAGCCGAACACCCCCCGGTTCGGTTCGCACCAGAACCCGCGAACGGACCGCAAGTTCGCACGAACGTTAGAACCCCATTGACGTCTATGGGACTCGAACGTTCGAAATCAAAAGTGCTCATTTTAAAGGCTAATTTGCATGGTATTGTCCTAAAAAGGGTTTGGGGACCCGGGTCCTACCCCAGGGGACATGTATCAATGCAAAAAAAACTTTTAAAAACGGCCGTTTTTTCGGGAGCAGTGATTTTAATGATGCTTAAAGTAAAAAAAAAAAAGTGAAATATTCCTTTAAATATCGTACCTGGGGGGTGTCTATAGTATGCCTGTAAAGTGACGCGTGTTTCCCATGTTTAGAACAGTCCCTGCACCAAATGTCATTTTTAAAGGAAAAAATCTCATTTAAAACTGCTTGCGGGTTTAATGTCATGTCGGGTCATGGCAATATGGATGAAAATCAGTGAGACAAACGGCATGGGTACCCCCCAGTCCATTACCAGGCCCTTTGGGTCTTGTATGGATATTAAGGGGAACCCCGCACCCAAATTAAAATAAGGAAAGGTCCCTATATACTCTGAACAGCAGTATTCAGGCGGTGCAAACAAGACAGGGACTGTAGGTTTGTTGTTAAGTAGAATCTGTTTGTAATTTTGAACATTTTTAATGTGTTTAGCTCCAGCCAAAAAATCTTTTCTAAGCTTTTTGGAAAACATAGGGAAGGGTTATCACCCCTGTGACATTTGTTTTGCGTCTTTCCTCCTCTTCAGAAGATTTCACCTCACTTTTTTGTCCCAATGAAAAATGTTTTTTGAAAATTTGGGTTTTTTTGTGGAACAAGGATTGGAAAGCATCAGTGGAAAGGAGAAATTGTTTTCCCATATTAACTCTTACAGGAGAGAATTTCCCTTCCTTAGGGGTAGATTTCATCTCACTTCCTGTTGTCTCCTTCCGTTTGCAAGTAGGAGTCGTTTGTAAGTTAGATGTTTGAAAGTAGGGTCCTGCCCTATATACTCAGCAGAAATTTGGGCCTTAGGTGTTGCTGTGGCCAAAACACTGTAAGCCCTCACAGGGCCCTGCTGTGAAATATTAGATCAAGAATTGTAATTACATGCCCCTGTTGAACAGGAGCTGAAAAATTAGGCCTTAGGCACTGGTGCTGGTGCCACAACACTGCAACCCCTCACAGACACTCTAGTTGGAACGCAGGAACGAGCCCTGCTGCAAAGTATTGCATCAAAAATTGTAATTACACGCCCCTGTTAGACAGGGGCAGAAAAATTGGGCCTTAGGCACTGGTGCTGGTGCCACAACACTGCAACCCCTCACAGACACTCTAGTTGGAACGCAGGAACGAGCCCTGCTGCAAAGTATTGCATCAAAAATTGTAATTACACGCCCCTGTTAGACAGGGGCAGAAAAATTGGGTCTTAGGCACTGGTGCTGGTGCCACAACACTGCAACCCCTCACAGACACTCTAGTTGAAACGCAGGAACAAGCCCTGCTGCAAAGTATTGCATCAAAAATTGTAATTACACGCCCCTGTTAGACAGGGGCTGAAAAATTGGGTCTTAGGCACTGGTGCTGGTGCCACAACACTGCAACCCCTCACAGACACTCTAGTTGGAATGCAGGAACGAGCCCTGCTGCAAAGTATTACATCAAAAATTGTAATTACACGCCCCTGTTAAACAGGGGCTGAAAAATTGTGCCTTAGGCACTGGTGGTGGCGCCCAGAACCAAAAATGTTCTTACAAGCTATCAGCGTGATGATTGAGGAGGAAGAGGATAATTACTCAGGGATAGTCACTCAGCATCAGCATAGGCAGTCTTTGAAGGGATCTGAGATTTCAAAAAAAATTATTCGGTTACATCTGCATCAGGTGCTTGGTAGCTGGTGGTGATCCAAGACTGATTCATTTTTATGAAGGTCAGCCGATCGACCGAGTCGGTGGACAGACGCACCCTGTGATCGGTTACCACGCCTCCAGCAGCACTGAATGTGCGTTCCGAAAGAACGCTGGATGCAGGACAGGCCAGTAGCTCAATTGCATACTGTGCAAGCTCTGGCCAGTGATCCATCCTCAAGACCCAGTAACCCAGAGGATTTTCGGTGGGAAAGGTGTCCAAGTCTGATCTTGCCCCTAGGTATTCCTGCACCATGTAAAACAGACGCTGGCGATGGTTGCTGGAACCGATCATACCTTGGGGCTGCGGACCAAAAAATTGTCTGAACGCATCGGTCAGACGGCCACCTTCTCCACCGCTCCTTCTTTGACTGACCGAAGCCTCAGAAACACGTTGTCCAGAAACAGGAGTTTGTAACCTCCCAGTCTCTGGGAACGCGTTGCACAGACCTTTCTGCAAGGCCTCCCGAAGATGTTTCATCCTCTGCTCCCTCTGCGATGGCAAGATAAGGTCCGCAACCTTACCCTTGTAACGTGGATCAAGGAGGGTTGCCAGCCAGTATTGGTCCTTCTCCTTGATACCACGAATACGAGGATCCTTACGCAGGCTTTGCAGGATCAGGGAGGCCATGCAGCGTAGGTTTGCTGAGGCATTCGGTCCGGAGTCCTCTGGGTCACTAAGGACAACAACGTCCGCAGCCACCTCCTCCCAGCCACGTACAAGTCCATGTGTTCCTTGGGACTGATCCCTTAAAGACTGCTGATGCTGAGTGCCAGGCTCCACCTCCATACTGACACAATCTTCCTCCTCCTCCTCCTCCTCCTCCTCGTCCTCTTCCTGTGTGATCGGCGGGCACGCAGGAACACTGTCTGGATAAAGGGGGCCTTGAGAGCTAAGGAAGTCCTCCTCTTCCTGCCTCTGTTCTGCCTCAAGTGCCCTGTCCATTATTCCACGCAGCGTGTGCTCCAACAGGTGGACAAGGGGGACAGTGTCACTGATGCATGCACTGTCAGTGCTCACCATCCTCGTGGCCTCCTCGAATGGTGACAGGACAGTGCATGCATCCCTGATCATGGCCCACTGGCGTGGGGAAAAAAAACCAAGGTCCCCTGACCCTGTCCTGGTGCCATAGTCGCACAGGTACTCATTGATGGCCCTCTGCTGCGTGTGCAGCCGCTGCAGCATGGCCAACGTCGAGTTCCACCTGGTGGGCATGTCACAGATTAGGCGGTTCTTGGGCAGGTTAAACTCCTTTTGGAGGTCCGTCAGCCGAGCACTGGCATTATATGACCGGCGGAAATGCACAGAGACTTTCCTGGCCTGCCTCAGGACATCCTGTAAGCCCGGGTACCTGCCCAAGAACCGCTGCACCACCAAGTTAAGGACGTGAGCCAAACAGGGCACATGGGTCAGTTGTCCCTGTCGGAGGGCAGAGAGGAGGTTGGTGCCATTGTCGCAAACCACCATTCCTGCCTTAAGTTGGCGTGGCGTCAACCACCTCTGAACCTGCCCCTGCAGAGCTGACAGAACCTCTGCCCCAGTGTGGCTCCTGTCCCCCAAGCACACCAGCTCAAGCACCGCATGGCATCTTTTGGCCTGCGTACTTGCGTAGCCCCTTGAACGCCTACGGAGCACCGCTGGTTCCGAGGAAGAGGCCATGGAGGAAGAAGAAGAGGAGGGGGTGGAGGAGAGAGGTGTGTCACAATCAGCATTTTGGAGGCGTGGTGGCGGAACAACCTCCAACACTACTGCACCTTGTCCTGCATCCTTCCCAGCTGCCAGCAGAGTCACCCAATGCGCCGTGAAACTTAAGTAACGTCCCTGTCCATGCCTGCTGGACCATGAGTCAGCGGTAATATGCACCTTACCGCTGACCGCCCTGTCCAGCGAGGCATGGACATTGCCTTCCACATGCCGGTAGAGAGCCGGAATCGCCTTCCGTGAGAAAAAGTGGCGTTTGGGTACCTGCCACTGAGGAACCGCACATTCCACAAACTCACGGAAGGGGGCAGAGTCTACCAACTGAAAAGGCAGCAGTTGAAGTGCTAGCAATTTTGCCAAGCTAGCATTCAACCGCTGGGCATGTGGATGGCTGGGAGCAAACTTCTTTCGGCGGTGCAGCAGCTGGGGCAGGGAAATTTGCCTGGTACAATCTGACGTCGGTGTACCAAAAGCAGATTGCCCACAAGTACTTGGCTGTGACACACCTAATTCTACACCTTCATTCCTCTCACTGCAGGTCTCAGAGAGGACTGAAGGTCTAGTGGGGTTGGAAATCTCAGCTGATGAGGAGCAAGGAGAGATCGTCTTTGTTCTTTGGTGTGGGTCTTTTAGATACGCTTGCCAACGAACTGCATGGCAGGTCAACATATGTCTGGTCAAGCATGTGGTACCCAAGCGGGAGATGTTTTGGCCACGCGAGATACGCTTGAGACATATGTTGCAAATAGCAGCGGTGCGATCTGATGCACTCGTCTCAAAAAAGGCCCACACCAAAGAACTTTTTGAATAACGCACAGAGACTGCAGCGCCCTGCACATGTGGAGCTTTGGGGTGTGATGCAGTCAATGTGCTGCCCTTAGGCTGGCCCCTGGAGGGCATCCTGCCTAGTTGGTGATGTGCCACCTCCTCCTCCTCCTCCTCCTCCTCCTCTCTCCTATCAGGCACCCACGTTGAGTCAGTGACCTCATCATCCCCTCCCTCCTCATCACTGGAGCAAACCTGGCAGTATGCTGCAGCAGGGGGAGCATGACTGCCAGATTGCTGTCCTTCTTGGGCACCCCCTCTGTCCGTGCTCATGTTACTGCCTTCATTGAGCTCAGTATCATCATCAGAGCCTTCCAAACGCTGGGCATCCTCCTGGAGCATGTACCCAACACTGTGGTCAAACTGTTCGAGGGAATCCTCATGAGGACATGGTGGAGCTAGGGAAGGAGTCACTGATGACATTGAGCTGAGGGAAGAGGCCGCTGCTTTGCCAGACAAAGCACCCTGGGCATGGGTGAGAGAGGATGAGGAGGATGAGGACGGCTTGGTCATCCACTCGACCAAGTCTTCCGCATGTTGCGGCTCAACACGGCCAGCTGCCGAAAAAAAGGCCAAGCGTGTCCCATGGCCACGTGCTGATGAGGATGCACCGTCTCCACGACCAGCACTAGACACAGAGCCTGCTTGCCCTCTCTTATTGGCTTGTGACTGTCTGCCTCTCCTTCTTGGCCTTCCAGACATACTAATGGCCTGTAGCTGCACTAAGCTGGGATAGAACACCTGTAATTTTCTTAAGGTAGCTTTATATACTGTAACCAGACAAGCCTGCCTGTCAGTAGGAAGATAACAGGATAGGATCTAGCTGAACACTGTGAGCAGGACGCACTGTACTAAATGTAAATAGTCTAGCTGCCTGACCGTGGTACTAATAGGATCAAAAAGAACACCTGTAATTTTCTTAAGGTAGCTTTATATACTGTAACCAGACAAGCCTGCCTGTCAGTAGGAAGATAACAGGAACGGATCTAGCTGAACACTGTGAGCAGGACGTACTGCACTAAATGTATATAGCAGGAACGGATCTAGCTGAACACTGTGAGCAGGACGCACTGCACTGAATGTAAATAGCAGGAACGGATCTAGCTGAACACTGTGAGCAGGACGCACTGCACTAAATGTAAATACCAGGAACGGATCTAGCTGAACACTGTGAGCAGGACGCACTGCACTGAATGTAAATAGCAAGAACGGATCTAGCTGAACACTGTGAGCAGGACGCACTGTACTAAATGTAAATAGTCTAGCTGCCTGACCGTGGTACTAATAGGATCAAAAAGAACACCTGTAATTTTCTTAAGGTAGCTTTATATACTGTAACCAGACAAGCCTGCCTGTCAGTAGGAAGATAACAGGAACGGATCTAGCTGAACACTGTGAGCAGGACACACTGTACTAAATGTAAATAGTCTAGCTGCCTGACCGTGGTACTAATAGGATCAAAAAGAACACCTGTAATTTTCTTCAGGTAGCTTTATATACTGTAACCAGACAAGCCTGCCTGTCAGTAGGAAGATAACAGGAACGGATCTAGCTGAACACTGTGAGCAGGACACACTGTACTAAATGTAAATAGTCTAGCTGCCTGACCGTGGTACTAATAGGATCAAAAAGAACACCTGTAATTTTCTTCAGGTAGCTTTATATACTGTAACCAGACAAGCCTGCCTGTCAGTAGGAAGATAACAGGAACGGATCTAGCTGAACACTGTGAGCAGGACGTACTGCACTAAATGTATATAGCAGGAACGGATCTAGCTGAACACTGTGAGCAGGACGCACTGCACTGAATGTAAATAGCAGGAACGGATCTAGCTGAACACTGTGAGCAGGACGCACTGCACTAAATGTAAATACCAGGAACGGATCTAGCTGAACACTGTGAGCAGGACGCACTGCACTGAATGTAAATAGCAGGAACGGATCTAGCTGAACACTGTGAGCAGGACGCACTGCACTGAATGTAAATAGCAGGAACGGATCTAGCTGAACACTGTGAGCAGGACGCACTGCACTGAATGTAAATAGCAGAAACGGATGTAGCTGAACACTGTGAGCAGGACGCACTGCACTAAATGTAAATACCAGGAACGGATCTAGCTGAACACTGTGAGCAGGACGCACTGCACTGAATGTAAATAGCAGGAACGGATCTAGCTGAACACTGTGAGCAGGACGCACTGCACTAAATGTAAATACCAGGAACGGATCTAGCTGAACACTGTGAGCAGGACGTACTGCACTAAATGTATATAGCAGGAACGGATCTAGCTGAACACTGTGAGCAGGACGCACTGCACTGAATGTAAATAGCAGGAACGGATCTAGCTGAACACTGTGAGCAGGACGCACTGCACTAAATGTAAATACCAGGAACGGATCTAGCTGAACACTGTGAGCAGGACGCACTGCACTGAATGTAAATAGCAGGAACGGATCTAGCTGAACACTGTGAGCAGGACGCACTGCACTGAATGTAAATAGCAGGAACGGATCTAGCTGAACACTGTGAGCAGGACGCACTGCACTGAATGTAAATAGCAGGAACGGATGTAGCTGAACACTGTGAGCAGGACGCACTGCACTGAATGTAAATACCAGGAACGGATCTAGCTGAACACTGTGAGCAGGACGCACTGCACTGAATGTAAATAGCAGGAACGGATCTAGCTGAACACTGTGAGCAGGACGCACTGCACTAAATGTAAATACCAGGAACGGATCTAGCTGAACACTGTGAGCAGGACGCACTGCACTGAATGTAAATAGCAGGAACGGATCTAGCTGAACACTGTGAGCAGGACGCACTGCACTGAATGTAAATAGCAGGAACGGATCTAGCTGAACACTGTGAGCAGGACGCACTGCACTGAATGTAAATAGCAGAAACGGATGTAGCTGAACACTGTGAGCAGGACGCACTGCACTAAATGTAAATACCAGGAACGGATCTAGCTGAACACTGTGAGCAGGACGCACTGCACTGAATGTAAATAGCAGGAACGGATCTAGCTGAACACTGTGAGCAGGACGCACTGCACTAAATGTAAATACCAGGAACGGATCTAGCTGAACACTGTGAGCAGGACGTACTGCACTAAATGTATATAGCAGGAACGGATCTAGCTGAACACTGTGAGCAGGACGCACTGCACTGAATGTAAATAGCAGGAACGGATCTAGCTGAACACTGTGAGCAGGACGCACTGCACTAAATGTAAATACCAGGAACGGATCTAGCTGAACACTGTGAGCAGGACGCACTGCACTGAATGTAAATAGCAGGAACGGATCTAGCTGAACACTGTGAGCAGGACGCACTGCACTGAATGTAAATAGCAGGAACGGATCTAGCTGAACACTGTGAGCAGGACGCACTGCACTGAATGTAAATAGCAGGAACGGATGTAGCTGAACACTGTGAGCAGGACGCACTGCACTAAATGTAAATACCAGGAACGGATCTAGCTGAACACTGTGAGCAGGACGCACTGCACTGAATGTAAATAGCAGGAACGGATCTAGCTGAACACTGTGAGCAGGACGCACTGCACTAAATGTAAATACCAGGAACGGATCTAGCTGAACACTGTGAGCAGGACGCACTGCACTGAATGTAAATAGCAGGAACGGATCTAGCTGAACACTGTGAGCAGGACGCACTGCACTGAATGTAAATAGCAGGAACGGATCTAGCTGAACACTGTGAGCAGGACGCACTGCACTAAATGTAAATAACAGGAACGGATCTAGCTGAACACTGTGAGCAGGACGCACTGCACTGAATGTAAATAGCAGGAACGGATCTAGCTGAACACTGTGAGCAGGACGCACTGCACTGAATGTAAATAGCAGGAACGGATCTAGCTGAACACTGTGAGCAGGACGCACTGCACTAAATGTAAATACCAGGAACGGATCTAGCTGAACACTGTGAGCAGGACGCACTGCACTGAATGTAAATAGCAGGAACGGATCTAGCTGAACACTGTGAGCAGGACGCACTGCACTAAATGTAAATACCAGGAACGGATCTAGCTGAACACTGTGAGCAGGACGCACTGCACTGAATGTAAATAGCAGGAACGGATCTAGCTGAACACTGTGAGCAGGACACACTGCACTAAATGTAAATAGTCTAGATAGAAGATAACAGGAACGGATCTAGCTAAACTGAATACAGTGTATATATATATATGCAACACCTGGGATGCATATATATACACAATACACTGTAAGTGCAGCTAACTGACTGACTGTTCTGCCTGATCTATCTAACTCAAATCAAATGACACTGTCTCTCTCTCTCTCTCTATCTCTCAGCACACCGGAACACACACTACACAGGGCCGCCGTGCAGGCGGCCTTATATAGTGTGGGGTGTGTACTAAATCCCCTGAGCCATAATTGGCCAAAGCCACCCTGGCTTTGGCCAATTACAGCTCTCTCTACTGACGGCGCTGTGATTGGCCAAGCATGCGGGTCATAGTGCATGCTTGGCCAATCATCAGCCAGCAATGCACTGCGATGCCGCAGTGAATTATGGGCCGTGACGCGCCACACGAATTTGGCGCGAACGGCCCATATCGTTCGCAATTCGGCGAACGACCGAACAGCCGATGTTCGAGTCGAACATGGGTTCGACTCGAACACGAAGCTCATCCCTACTGAACATTGGTACCCTTATCCTCAGTGGGATTCTATTTCCCGGGACCCCTATATCTACTCTATCTATATATATATATATATATATATATATAAGGTATATACTATGTCTTTCATATTCCCTTCACAATTTCCCTTCCCCTCACTGGTTCCAACCTTTTTCCCTTTACCCCCCCCTTTTAACCCCCCTCTCTCCACCCTTCCTTCCTTCTCATCTGCGCAAACCAATCAATATTCGCTCATTGGGATTTTTTCTACCAAAGACATGTAACAGAATACATATTGGTGAGGAAATTCGTTTTTTTACTGGATATGTTTTATATCAAAAATGTAAAAATATTGTTTGTTTTTTTTTAATTGTTGGCTTTTTTTGTTTATAGCACAAAAAATAAAAACCGCAGAGGTGATCAAATACCACCAAAAGAAAGCCCTTTTTTTGGTTAATAAAAAGGATATAAAGTTTGTTTGGGTACAGCATTGCACAACCACGCAATTGTCAGTTAAATATAACACAGAGCCGTATCGCAAAAAATGGCCTGGTCATGAAGGGGGGTAAATTCTCCAGGGCTGAAGTGGTTTTTAAAGCATCACCTATATGGAAAAAAATAGGTGTATAGCCATTTCACAGGTGCATTTTAAGGCTTGACATGTTGGCCATTTATTCAGTACAACCTCACCTTTTTTTTTTTTTCTATAAAAAAATTGGGTAATTTCTTGCATTTGTTTGCCCTAAAATTCATTTTAGTGTATTTTTTGCTAAAATTATTTTTTTTAAACTGTCACATAAAAAATTTGGACCTACCTGTCAGGGTTGGGCTCCTGCTATTTACGAGCAGCTCTTTTCTTTCAGTGCACAGAGGCTGCTCAGCTGTCGGCTAATTACCAGCCACTCGTCTCCTCAGTGACTCGCCTGGTTACCATTACCTGCTTCATTAGTCCAGCCTACAGCCAGCCCCTTTTGGTTATTTAAAAAGCTTTGCTCATTATCTCCGTGCCCTTGCGTGGTCTATGATCTCCAGTGTTTTCCTGTATATGACTGGGCCTGGTTGGCTTCTCTTCCTATACCTGTTCCTGTTTTTACTCCCTACTATGCCGATTTCTGGCTTCCTGACCCCGAATCATCTGATTACCCACTCTGGCATCAGTTTTTCGACATTCCTGAACTGTAATTATTTGCTATTTTATTAAAGGTGTGATTTTAACTGCATTTTTTGTCTCTGTCTGGTTTATGGTTCCTGACACTACTGCTATTTCATTCTCTAGGTGTAACGCTATCTCCATAGGGGCCGCTAGTGAATGTGGTTCGTCTCCCACCCTGCACAGCCAGGCACACACATTTTCAGACACACAGAGTCAAGAAGCAGTACTTGTACTTTGTTTCTTTTGTTTTATTAAGGGAATAGAACTTGGATGGGGATAGGGTACATATGGGATGACCTCTTGAACAAAGAAACTTGGTAGGGACTTAACTAATTACACTGTGGTAAGGGGGAACTCTCTCCCCCTTGGGACCCCTGTGCCATGTATAATTAAACCGAGAGGAATATCTGGGTACATGTTTCCAGTCACTGGGGAGAAGCTATGGCATGATATATGGAAATGCTTTATATCGATATGTATATTTATTTAAGATCAATTTTGTCACTTTATTTAGATGGCAGCAATCCAAGTCTGCTAGCTCCTGATGAAGGGGACCATGTCCATGAAACGCGTTGAGACTTTTTATATAAATCACTGCAGTGGTTGGAAATTACTGTTTTATAAACTGTATTTTATTACAAATTTGCTATTAGATGTTGCATTTTTAAAAGAAATGAAATAAAATGTTATGAATTTTGTTAAAAAGCTGTGCCTCAAAAAGTCCCACAATTTTTAGTCATAGTTTCGATATACCAGATTTAGGGATGTGGCATGCAGATTGAATTATCTTTGATCGGAATATGGCGTGGCCAAAGTAAATGGTAGTCCTTAGTGCTAGCTGTCCTACATGTGGCTACTGCTCCCAGTATCACCTCTTCAGGCACTACCAGCCCTCCTGGCTGCAGCTGCCCCCTTTCCAATGCCCGTGCCACCACAGTCCTCCTGACTGGCTCTGCACCCATCCCAGACTGCTCCATCCCAGTCCTCTCAGGCGTGCTTCCCAGTTCTCCTGACTGTGTGTCACTCACCAGCCTTCCTGGCTGTTCCTGTTGCTCCTGGAGACTTGCCCGGCAGTGTTCTCCCGCCGTCCTCCTTGCTCCCGGTGCCTCCTGGCCAGGACACCTCCGTAGTTTTGGAAAGGTCCTATCCGCACAAGGTCACACCATCCCAGACTGGGGAGCTCCCTAAAAGGCCACGACAGCCTAACACTCCATCTCAATCTTCCTCCTGAACTCTCCTCCTCAGCTGGGCTGACCCAGAGTATTTGAGGGGGCCTGCCCCCTGCCAACTCAAGTTGGTGATTGGTAAGAGCCCTCGGAATACTCCAGGCAGCTCCACCTTACCTCCCCTCCCATCTTTCTAGAAGGTTCCAGTACATTCTAGAAATAGGGGGAAGGTCTGCCTGTGAGTCATCCAGCTCCCCCAGGATCTCTGCCCAACCCAGGAAAAGTGCAGACAGGCTTGGCTGCCAGGCAAGCCTGCACAATGTACCTACTCTAAACAAAAATCTCACCTTTAGCACTCTAGCAATGCTAGGGGGTG
The DNA here is from genome assembly GCA_037952925.1 of Lithobates clamitans. NCBI lineage: Eukaryota > Metazoa > Chordata > Amphibia > Anura > Ranidae > Lithobates > Lithobates clamitans. The sequence continues at coordinate 1,551,281 of JBBGZY010000712.1, read as the reverse complement.
CTACATAGGGTAGTAATTGTCATTCTATGAACTAAAGGGGTCTTCAAATGTGGCCCCTGACAACACCCAAGGGCCACACATAATTTTCAATATATGTAATGCTTGAGAGGAGTGTCAGAGACTACAGACCTAATGGAAGAACGGAGGGTCAGAGAGTGAGGACAGGATACATTGTTTCTGGGGGATATGCTGCAGAACACAATACAAAACTGGGAAGATGTTACAGGAGGCTAGTCGAGATCAATGCTATTACCCTCACCAATGTTCCCACTACAGACGGCTGAGGTTCGAGATGAGAATCGGTGCTCGCCCAGCACGATCCGCGTCACAGTAAAACGCGTCAGCCGTGTGCGGCCCCATGGTGTATAATGTGCAGCCGCACACCATATACCTAGAGGCTGCACGGACTGACGCGTTTCACCCTGACACAGATCCGGGCTGGGCGAGTTGCGATTCCCATCTCTGCTATTTAACACTTTTTGGGTTTTACATAATCTCCAGGCCTAAAATTATTTTTTTAAAATACGTTTGCACACAATGGAAAGACGACTCTGGCAGCAAAAGGGTTATAGGAATCCTGTGCCCCCCCCCCCCAAAAAAATGATGGAGAATGCCATTGCTGATTCTATTTTCTTTTTTCACGTGGCTTAGGTCCTCTGTTACCGACTCAAAATATACCTAATCTCTTTCTAAGCTGGTGACTCGGAAAGCCATGGGATTAGCATGGCAGCCAGGAAAGGTGCATTTTCAGAAGCAGAGGTCGGGATTGGCGGCCTCCGTATTCTCAGCACAGTCTTTAGCCTTTATTGAATGTATGGGAAGTCTACGGAGTCGTAAATGTTTTCAAAAGCTTCACGCGCTAATTTTAGCTCACGCAAGCCCGGGAATATATTTATTTTTCCGTCCTAATTTAGAGCCAAGCCTTTCGCCTCGCTGGATTCACACAAACCTGGAGTTTCACCTTTGTTGCCCCCACTTGAAACGGACTTTGCTGCTGAGATTTATAAAACTTTTGTTCTCTCTTTTTTTTTTTTTTCTGGCTGGAATTAATTTGCATTCTTTTACAAAATAAATCTTCGGCTACACCGTGCCAAGGGTTAGGCTATGCGAGTTAGTGAACTTTACTATTAATAGTCTGGTAAATAAGACCGTGGAATGGTTTGGGAGAGGAAAGCAGATACAATGGCACAACAAAGAGAGGACGATCAGGATCTGACCGTCGAGGTTCATGGTCAAACACGACTGAATCTTCATGTGTAGAGGTTGGAGGACAGAGGTCATCAGAGGCTTTCCTGGAGAAACGTTCTGTGAAGTCGAAGATTGTCCTTCCTTTGACCTTTCGAACGGTGTCACCCTGCGACTCCTCCTACTCCTGGAGCCTACACTCTCAGATTGGGAAGTGTGAGCTCCCTACCTCTTCGACTGAGGGTCAGAGAGTGAGAAGAACCATTGAAGACCCATTTACAGGCCATACAATAACCTTGTGTTGCGGTAAGGCAGCCCTATTGAAATAAAGGTGATGCCAAGTGAACAAAAATGCATAAGCAAAAGATTGCCGCTCCAATCTCTCAAATCCGTATCAAGACACCCACCCTAATGGAACTCACAGGTGCTGACTCTGCACAAGCTTGTGGAAAGAGAAAAATATCCTGGACGGCCGCACACCATAGAAGACATCTTTATTGATATGAAGAAATAAAATCCAAATGCAGTCACCTCATGTACAGGGAGGAACAGGAAAGATAGCTAACATGTTAGCTATCTTTCCTGTTCCTCCCTGTACATGAGGTGACTGCATTTGGATTTTATTTCTTCATATCAATAAAGATGTCTTCTATGGTGTGCGGCCGTCCAGGATATTTTTCTCTTTGAACAAAAATGCAGTCAGAATGAGAGGTTTCCTGGCTGCAGCACTCCCCATCTGGCCATGTTGTAGGCAAAGTAAAGCAGTCTCAGCTCAATTCATCACTCCCAACGCGTTTTGCCTCCCCCCTGGGAATCTCTATGGTTAACCCCTTGCCTACTGGGCACTTACGCCCCCTCTTCCTGCCCAGGCCAGTTTTCAACTTTTTTGAATGACAATTGCGCGGTCATACAACACTGCACCCAAACTAATTTTTTATCATTTTATTTGAGGCAGATAGAGCTTTCTTTTGGTGGTATTTAATCACTGCTGGGTTTTTAATTTTTTTGCTAAACAAATGAAAAGACCGAAAAATTTGAAAAAAATAAATGTTTTTCTAAGTTTCTGTTCTAAAATGTTGTAAATACTGTATATAATTTTTGTCCTTGGCTGATGTGTGCTTATTAAGCTGCAGTGATGGGCACTGATAGGCTGCAGTGATGGACACTGATAGGCTGCAGTGATGGGCACTGATAGGCTGCAGTGATGGACACTGATAGGCTGCAGTGATGGACACTGATAGGCTGCAGTGATGGGCACTGGTAGGCTGCAGTGATGGGCACTGGTAGGCTGCAGTGATGGGCACTGGTAGGCTGCAGTGATATACACTGATAGGCTGCAGTTATGGGCACTGATAGGCTGCGGTGATGGGCACTGATAGGCTGCAGTGATGGGCACTGATAGGCTGCAGTGATGGGCACTGGTAGGCTGCAGTGATGGACACTGATAGGCTGCAGTTATGGGCACTGATTGGCTGCAGTGATGGGCACTGATAGGCTGCAGTGATGGACACTGATAGGCTGCAGTGAAGGGCACTGGTAGGCTGCAGTGAAGGGCAGTGATAGGCTGCAGTGATGGACACTGATAGGCTGCAGTGATGGACACTGATATGCTGCAGTGATGGGCACTGATAGGCTGCAGTGATGGGCACTGATAGGCTACAGTGATGGGCACTGATAAGCTGCACTGATGGGCACTGATGAGGAAGCACTGATGAGGCTGCACTAATATGAAGCACTGATGGCTGATGGGCACTGATTGGCAGTAATGATGGACACTGATTGGCAGCACTGATGGGCTCTATTGAAGCTGCACTGATAATCAAGACACTGATAAACAGTGCCCTGATTATCAGTGTAGATCTCCCCTGTGTGGATTGCTGCTTATATGCTCTCCTCACTGCTCATTGCAAATCATTTACACTGTGATCAACTGTGATTGGCTCTTTACCCTGATACGTGATCGCTGTGTCAGAAAGACACAGCAATCACAGATCACTGCTGTTGCATGCCGCAAGGGTCGCATGGGAATCGCGATCACAGGAACACGTCATATGATGCCCTCCTGGTATTGTTAACCACTTGCCGACGTCACGCTGTCAGCAAAGTGGCACGGGGGCACAAAACAACGCACCCGTACACCGCTGCGTCATCGGAGGCTATCGGGCAGGTGCGGGTCGATGTCTGCTGGTGGCCCATGATTGTGACACAAGGCGGCAGAACGGGGAGATGCCTATGAAAAACAAGGTTACCTGTTCTGCCTAGCAACATGACAGGGATCGGGATCTCTGTCGCGTTCTAGTGAGCCCATCCCCCCTACAGTTAGAACACACTTAGGGAACACACTTAACCCCTTGATCGCCCCCTAGTATTTAACCCCTTCCCTGCCAGTGACATTTACACAGTAATCAGTGCATTTTTATAGCACTGATCGCTGTATAAATGCCAATGGTCCCAAAATAGTGTCAAAAGTGTCCGATGTGTCCGCCACAAAGTCGCAGTCATGATAAAAATCGCAGATCGCTGCCATTACTAATAAAAAAAAAGTTATAATAAAAATGCCATAAATCTATCCCCTATTTTGTAGACGCTATAACTTTTGCGCAAACCAATTAATATACGCTTATTGCGATTTTTTTTTTTTTTACCAAAAATATGTAGAAGAATACATATCGGCCTAAACTGAGGAAGAAATTTTTTGTTTTTTTTGTTTTTTTTGGGGATATTTATTATAGCAAAAAGTAAAAAATATTGCTTTTTTTTTTCAAAATGTTCGCTCTTTTTTTGTTTATAGCGCAAAAAATAAAAAACGCAGAGGTGATCAAATACCACCAAAAGAAAGCTCTATTTGTGGGAAAAAAAGGACAGGAACAATTTTGTTTGGGTGCAACGTCGCACGACCGCGCAATTGTCAGTTAAAACGATGCAGTGCCGAATCGCAAAAAAAGGGCTTGGTCAGGAAGGGGGTAAATCCTTCCGGGGCTGAAGTGGTTAAGCCCGGGGTGGGGACAAAACACACTGGTTTTGATACATTGAGCTGACGGCTGCTTTTATTTGTCTACAACATGGCCAGGTGAGGGGTGTGGCAGCTGGGAAAGCGCCTCTCATTTTGACTGCATGTCTTGGGTCTAGACCGGGGGTCTCAAACTGGCGGCCTTCTAGCTGTTGCGCAACTACAAGTCCCATGAGGCATTGCAAGGCTGACAGTTACAAGCATGACTCCTCCCACAGGCAGAGGCATGATGGGACTTGTAGTTTTGCAACAGCTGGAGGGCCGCCAGTTTGAGACCCCTGGTCTTGACGAACCCATCCTCAGCCTGCACCCTCACAAACCAGCGACATCTTTCTTACAGGTCTTCATAAGCCCGAGCGGGGACCCCTAAGCATTAACCTTGAGTCACAATGCACAAAAATGTCCCAGAAATTACACTCACCACAACATTTTCAATGCAGCCCACTTTGGTGCCTTGCCAAGCACTGTAACATGCTGCTACACATGTGTATTGCCTTAGCCTCGATTCACTGCTGTGTGTTTTCACACTAGATTTCTGAAGTGTGACAACAGAATCCTATTGTTTTCGGTGGGCCAATTCACATTTAAGCTTGAAGTACCTTTCAGATCTTGAGGAACCTCTTGAGGAACCCCTGCTAAAAAAGAAAATACCTACAGCCAATTGTACATTAATGTCAGAAACGTTTAAAGAAAAAAAATATTATGGCGTACTTATCATATTGGACCACCAGGGCAGATATTATTTTACACCTCCCTGAAAATACTTTCAGTAAAATTTTCAATAATAGTTAGTAACACGAAGAGTAAGGGGTTTCACGCTGCCCCGGTTCAGTCCCGCCGGGCTTTGGGTAAAGCACAGCTAACCCACAGTCTTCATATGGATTAACTGCGCTTTCCCATAGACTTCAATGATGATCCACGGTTTTGGTGCAGATTCAGAACGTGCACTAAAGATGCAGCATACAGGAGTTTTGGTGCGTTTTCTGAAGCTCCACCAAAACCACAGGACCTCATAGAGGTCTATGGGGAAGCACAGCTAAGCCACACAATGATAGCGATCTTAGGTGCACCCTGAGCTTGCAGTCTTTTAATGGGTTGTTTGCAGTACCTTATAGGGTTACCCCAGAAGTTGACTAAAGTACTAGACACCTGATTTGTCAATAGCAGATGGCTTTGGTGGGGCCCTTCTGTCGATGGTGCACAGTCCCTTTAAGAATGTGTGTGTGATGAGTGACAGATAAGCTGCTAGGTAAGAGCAGTCTCTATAGTGTTAACTGTGTGTGGCAAGAGTTTAGGAGGCATAGTTCAGCTCATCACTCCTGGCAGGTAGTAGGCCTGGTCCCATTCACTTGGCTGTCAGCTGTTCCAGAAGTCCTGGTCTTACGAATTATTCCTCTCTGGCTCGCCCTGACTGTAGGCTCTCATGGCATGGAGCCTCTCCAGCTTTGGGTTCTGGTATACCTGGCTTTCGCATAGACACCCAGTGATGGGTTTGCACTGCTCCAGGTCCCCGCACACAGGAGGCTTGTAGTCCCTCAGTCTCTTTGCTTTGTTAGTCACAGCGTGCAGAAACTCTCTCGCTCTCACTCTCAGCAGGATTCCTCTGGCATAGGGCACAGACCCCAACAGTTGGGCTGTACCTCTTACACTCCTCTCTGCAAAAAGTCCCCTAGTATGTCGGTTTGCCCAGGAAAAATCAGTCCTGTCACTCCTCTTCTGTGTCCAGGACATTGTGGGATCCTGTAGTTCCTTCCATTGCTCACTGCCTAGCAACCTGGGGAAGAACCCTAGGGTTCTGCGGAACCCTGGTTGAGAATAGCTGCTCTATAGGATAATAAGCTTCCTGCTTTGCACTCTGGGACATGAGGTTGTGGAACTGCTCCAAGTGTTAGAGCCCTGACTTCAGAGCTGGAAGCCTTACTGGGCACCCCTAGCCTTGCATTCTGGGGTACCAATCAGATATGAAATCATAGAGGAACCAAGTTCCCTTCAACTTCCTCCCCAACTGCATTGCCGCTGCAGTGGACAATATAGACTTCACCTGCCTACATGGAGGTCCCTTGGTGTATGGAAGAAGCCCACACATCACCCAGATGCCCTATTGACATAATACGCTTGAAGTTTTTTGATATTACCTGTTATAGGTCAGGGGCGGATCCAGAGTCTAGCCTCGGGAGGGGCACTGCCAGAAAATAAATTATTTTGTGGGCAATATGTCAAGGCAATGGCTGGTGTTGGCGCTTCAATCCTCACGGCACCATGGTTGATATGGTGTCAGGATGATTGAAGTGCAGTATTTCTGTTATTACATTGTAATATAAAATGAAATGGTTCAACTCACCACTTTAGCAGATTTATAGGGAGCCCTGAGTGTGTCACTTGCCACCAGATGCAGATTGTCACTTGCTACGTTACTTGCCACCAGATGAAGCTTGTCACTTGCCACATCACTTGCCACAAGATGCGGATTTTCATGTCACCTGTCACCAGATGCGGATTGTAATCTTGCCACGTCGCCTGCCCCAAGATGCGGATTGTCACTTGCCCCATCACTTGCCACAAGATGCGGATTGTCATGTCACCTGTCACCAGATGCGGATTGTCACTTGCCACGTCGTCTGCCACAAGATGTGGATTGTCACTTGCCACGCCACTTGCCACAAGAATATGCGGATTGCCATATCACCTGCCACCAGATGCAGATTGTCACTTGCCACGTCACCTGCCAAAAGATGTGGATTGTCACTTGCCACGTCACTTGCCACAAGAAGATGTGGATTGTCATGTCACATGCCACCAGATGCAGATTGTCACTTGCCACGTCACTTGCCACTAGAAGATGCAGATTGTCACTTGCCACGTCGCCTGCCACAAGATGCGGATTGTCACTTGCCAGTGGCTGTGTGGCCTGTCACCAGATGCGGGTTGTCACTGTGTCCCAGAGTCAGAGCGGGGGTGCGGAGAGTCTGCTTGCTCGCCCGCTCGCTCACTGACACTGTCCTGCCTGCCCGCTCACCTGCCGGCCTGCTTACTGGCATGACTGCCCACTCGCTCACCCGCCCGTTCATCCGCCGATCCACCCGCTCACCCGCCAGTCCGTCCGCTCACCCACCGGCCCGTTCACTATTTTCCTGGGGGGGGTTACAATTGCCCCGTAGCGCCACTCCCCCCCGGATCCTGTTATAGGTACCAAGTAACATGCACCTGGAGTTCCAGTACCATCAAATTCATTTATGACAGCACTAAGTGACCAGGTTAAGGGACAGTAATGCTCCCAACGTTTTTGTAAGGACCTGCTTTTTGAATGGAATCCCAGAAGTATTAAACAGGTTCTCCAACAATATGTCCATTTTTTTTTTATTGGTGAATGAAACCACATTCACAGTAAGAATTTAGTTTGTTCCAGAAAAAGTTTTCCACCCTGTCCCTGTGAATTTTTTTGCCACTACGGTCAAAAAGTAACGTTGTTTTGACCCCCACAAACCATTGGAAAATTCAAACAAATCTTCTGAAAACAGGAAAATTGTTTATAGCCATTTTTTTAGGTCATGATGTTCTTCTGGCAGGACAGATGATGTGGTGGAGAGATAATGGTGTGCGAGGCTTATCAGCTTTTCTCATCCCATTTTACCATCTGCCATCTTTGTTTTTACCTTCAGAACTTCGGGATATCAGTGTCGGTGACACCTCATTCTTCTTGAGCGTAATGCACCCTGGGATGTAAAGGTATTAAGGAAATAAGAAAAACAGAATGATTTAAAACACTCATAACTAAAAAAAAAAAGGACAGTGTGTACCAAAACAAAAAGAAAAAAAAAAGAAATAAAAGAAAATACTTGGGTGTGATCCACCCCTCTTCAAACTCAATTATGAGCTGCCCTTAAAATGGAGTTCCACCCACTTTTACAACTCTTCAGCATCCCTCACTAAACTGTGCACTGTAAACGAATTGGATATTTAAAAAAAAAATTTCTCAGCACTTACTGTATATCTGCTGTATTCATTTTTCACTTCCTCCTCCCTGGCCGCGGCCCATCGCATCATTTCCTGTTTGCAATGCCTTCTGGGAAGGGGCCGGCAACTTCCTCTGACACTGCCGTTGCTATGGAAACCTGACCTGAAACCTATTACACTGCTTGTGCTGCACTGAGCATGTGCGAGATCTGCAAGGATGAGATCCAGGAAGAAGTACAGTCTGGCTTCAGATGCCCACACTTAAGATGGCCACGGCCTGCTGTAAGTTTATAAAATAACAAACTACTGCTATAAACTAACAAAACAGACCTTAATTTACAGTCTAACTTTACTAGAATACATTAAGCTTGTGTATTATAGGGGTACTTTTATTTAAAAAGTATAATTTCGTCCGGAACACCACTTTAAGACAATGGATTGAGGGAGTTGGGTGGGTTGTTTTGGAAGCAACGCGGTCATTTTAATCCCAGGATTCTCAGCAGTTCCTTCAAGTTTTAAGTGTTTATTAGGAACCCAGAATCCTACCTTCCAAGCTGGACGACCTGGGTTCAAATGGCAGCACTCCAAATGGTTTAGGAATTGACAGAAAATGAACACTGTATTCGTAAATCAATTTTGGCCAGGGGCGCAGGTCCAAAAAAAATGCTTTTGTGTGGGATATGTGCAAAAAACGAAACACTAGGGGGGGGGATATCGCCAAAAAAAACAAGAGGCGTTTGGGGATAGTGGCACAAAAAACACTTGATGTCAGGAGACACGGGAACAAAACCAAAACATATCACACCTTAGGAAGACACAGGAACAAAAACCACTGAAGACCCAAAAGTTGTGGAGAGCATACAGTTGTGCTCATAAGTTTACATACCCTGGCAGAATTTATGATTTCTTGGCCATTTTTCAGAGAATTTGAATAGAACAAAAACTTTTCTTTCACTCATGGTTGGTGTTTGGCTGAAGCCATTTATTATCAGTCTACTGTGTTTACTCTTTTTAAATCATAATGACAACAGAAACTACCCAAGTGACCCTGAATAAAAGTTTACATACCCTGGAATGTTTGGCCTTGGTACAGACACAGAAGGCGGCACACACGGGTTAAAATGGCAATTAAAGGTTAATTTCCCACATTTGTGGCTTTTTAAATCACGATTAGTGTCTGTGTATAAATAGCCAATGAGTTTGCTAGCTCTCACATGGATGCACTGAGCAGGCTAGACACTGAGCCACGAGGAGGTAGAAAAGAACAGTCAAAAGACCTGCGTAACAAGGTAATGAAACTTTACAAAGATGGAAAAGGATATAAAAAGATATCCAAAGCCAGTCAGTACTGTTTAATCATTTATTAAGAAGTTGAAAATTCGGGGCTCTTTTGATACCAAGCCAAGGTCAGGTAGACCAAGAAAGATTGCAGCCACAACTGGCAGAAGAATTGCTCAGGATACAAAGAAAAACCCCCCCACAGGAAACCTCAGGAGAAATACAGGCTGCTCTCCAAAAAGACAGTGTGGGTGTTTTTAAGGAGCACAATTCAACGATACTTGAACAAAATAGAGCTGCATGGTGGAGCTGCCAGAAAGAATCCTTTACTGCGCCAATTCCACACTGTCCTCACTGCGCCAATACCGCAGCTTACCCAATGTCGTCGGTAGCGGCGGAGGCGACCCTAATTTTCTTTTCCGGGCATCAATCCACAGCAGCATACAGGTGGTAGTGCGCTGCCATGACGGCGCCAAGAAAGCAGAAAATTTTATCAAATACTTGCCGTCATTTCCTTTCCTGGCACCAACCCCTTTGGCTGCATACATGTGGTAGTACCCTGCTGTGCCGGCACAAGGAAAATGGAAAATTGTTTCAAATACGTCCATAATTTTCCTTTCTTGACACCAATCTATGGCAGCCTACTATCACATGTATGGTGCCACATTGGCACCAGGAAAGTAGAGTATCCTTTACCTGGGCATTTGATGTTTGGTGTACTGATCCTCTACCCATCCACCAATCCACATAAGATACAAGCACTGAGCCCATTGCGGCAGAACACGGTTACTGCTGGGAACCCAAGACATCCAATGGAGGAATAAGTCAACGTCCGCTTCTCAACCTCTGAAGAACAAATTATTCAGCTGAGAAGAATATTCGGAAATCCCGTACAAGTCGGGCCAATAAATGATTTTGGATAAATTGCATTCCTATTCAACTATTCAATGAGGTCATTATGGGATTTTAATGAGATGAATTTAACCCACGCATGTGTCAGAAGTCAAACCGGTCTCATCCATGGAGTGCTGGATGTGGAGATGAAAAGAACAGAACTTAGTAAAATTTTGGAAAGCGTTTAAAGGGCCAGTTTACCCAAAATTGATATTTCAGGTACAGGTAGAGTCTATTGGTAATTATTCTCAGCTTATCCTTAGGGCACAGCTGATCACAGATCGGAGTAAAGGGCCAATCACAGCGGCTCTTTACCACTTGATCCAAACCTAGCTGATCACGATGGAAACATAAGCTGGTTATCGGCATTCCTTTCCTCACGCTGACAGCATGAGGAGAAGAGAGACAATAACCGGCTAATGTGAAAGGGACATCTACACTGATAATCAGGGCACTGATTATCAGTGTTCTGATTATCAGTGCAGTCCCAACAGTGCCCACTAGTGCTGCCAATAAGTGCCAATCAGTGATGCCTCATCAGTGTCACCTATCAGTGCCCATAAGTGGTGCCCATCAGTGCCACTTATCAGTGCCCACCAGTGATGCCAATCAGAGCCCACCAGTGCTGCCAGTCAATGCCCATCAGTTCTGCCAGTCAGTGCCCATCAGTTCTGCCAATCAGTGCCCATCAGTGCCTCCTCATCAGTGTAACCTATCACTGCCCAACAATGGTGCCTACCAGTGCCACCTATCAGTGCCCTTTAGTGCCGCCTATCAGTGCCCACCAGTGCTGCCAATCAGAGCCCACCAGTGCTGCCAATCAGAGCCCACCAGTGCTGCCAATCAGAGCCCACCAGTTCTGCCAATCAGTGCCCATCAGTGCGGTCCATCAGTTTCGCCCATCAGTACCTCCTCATCAGTGTCACCTTTTAGTGCCAATCAGTGCCGCCCATCAGTGCCACCTATTAGTGCCTCCTCATCAGTGCCACCTATCAGTACCCTTCAGTGCCGCCTATCAGTGCCCACCAGTGCTGCCTACCAGTGCTCAGCAGTGCTGCCAATCAGTGCCCAGCAGTGCCACCCATCAGTTCTGCCCATCAGTGTCACCTATCAGTGCCACCTACCAGTGCCCATCAATGCAGTCTCATGAGCATACATCAGTAAAGGAGAAAAATGACCTGTTTGCAAACTATGAAAAACGTTTCTTTTTTTTTTTTTCCTCGTTAATTTAGTAAAAAAAGAAAAAGATTATACACATTTCTTAGGGGTAGAGCGTCGCATGACCGCGTAATTGTCATTCAAAGTGTGATAGAGATGAAAGCTGAAAATTGGTCTGGGCAGGAGGGGGGTATTGAAGTGATTAAAGTGGATGTAAACCCTTCCACGTCCCCAGTGAAGTGACCGGCCTCTGGTGATACACAAAGATGAAACAAATCCTCCTACATAAGTTTTACATGTTTATCTGCAGTCTTCACTTCTCTACAGCTGTTCAAAGTGCAGAATTTATACAGCTTGTCTTGAGCTTTCAAAAGCAGGGGGTGGGGAGTGGATGTTACTCTGCAGATCTCAGTGAGAAATGATTGGAGAAAAACTACACCCCCCTTCACACAGAGCACAGGAACAGAGCTGAGGCTGTCAATCACAGGCTGTGTGCCTGAGATCCCTCCCCTGTCACCTTTTTTCTCTTGGTGTCAGCAAAACTTGTGAAACGTGGCTCATGCAGATAGTGGAGGAAGGTGGCAGCAGACAGAAATGACACTTAGGGCTCTGCACTGAGACAAGTGCACACTATAGAGGGATAGGCTTTGTTCAGATTTCATGTCTGAGGTTTGCAACCACTTTAAGGTGCAACTAAAACCCAATTTTTTAAAAAATTCATTTTGGATACAGTAGGGAAGGGTTAAAACCTGTGCCATCTGTGTCACGTTAGGAAGATTTCCCCCCACTTCCTGTCCTGAAGACTTAATGGGAAGTGAGAGGATGTGAGGGGACAGATGTCACCGGAACGAGTGTCCCCCATTGGCAGATTTCCCTTCTATTCCTTGTCTGGAGGCAACACACCTCACTTTCAATAAATCTCCCTAACGGGGACACAGGCAGCAATATAAACTTGACAGAAGTTCTAACCCCTCCTCTCCCCATCCAAATCAGAGTGCGGCATGTTTTTTAATCGTGCGACAAAACGCGTCGCACACACATGCCTGATACCCATGCTTGGGGTGACATTGATAATTAATGGCACCACAAGCGTGACACTTGTTTGCAGTGCATTTCCAAGATATGCAGCAAAACGCATGTTTTCAGCTCACGTTGTTGTACGCTAAGTGTAAATGGAACCTAATGGGGGTAATAAATCTGACCTCCAGCCCCCACTTCTGTCTTGTGCAGTTATACCGGCTCCTCTCCTGGACTGAAATGGCTTCCTCTGATTTTACTGAACACTGTGAGCTTCACATGAGCCCGCCTCATTTCCTGGCTAGAGGACACCCAACATCATCTAGCTCTTTGCTCCACGGCCTGACTATCCCTGACCCACCCCTTTCCTTCATTGGATTTCAGTTCCTTCAATCATGGATTCTCAGCATCACACGTGGGCGTTACCTAGGGCGGTCTGCATTAAAATATAGCCGGCTTTGGGAACGCCCACTCCCCCAGACTGACACCCACCATGTTAAAATTTGCATAACTCCTCCCAAGACCCTGCCCACTGCTTTCACCAGAGCTTTTGATAGAAGTACTTCAAAGTGTTTTTTCCTGGTTGCCTAGAAGTTAGCTTTAAGAATTGTTTAGTGTAATAAAAAAAAAATGATATAAAAATGATATAAATAGAAAAAAATGATATAAAAATGATATCAATAGAAACAAATTATATAAAAATTATATAAATAGAAACAAACTTACAAAATTCTCTTTTACACATGCTAAGTTTATTAAATTCCTTTGTTTTAAGTATAGTTAAAAAAATGTAAATAATCTTTTATTTATTCATTTATTTATTTATGTTTTTTACAATTATTGGGCAAATATGAAGCAAATAATAGTAAAAATAATAAAAGGGAAAAAAAACAATTGAAACTGAATAAAACATTCACCTTTTTGGAGTATTTTTGATCTGTACAATTTAAACATAATAGATGAAAATAAACGCAACAAGTTTTCCCATTTGCTTTTGATTACTGCTATTTGATCTGATGAACTAAAGGTGTAAGTGCGCCTTCTAGTGGACGTTCTGTGTATAGCGGTGTAATTTAATTACTCTCCTCCATTTGAAGTTTTTCTTTATTTATGTGCACATTTAATTTGGAAGGTGCATACAGTTCTGTTTCATGCACACAACTTTTCAATAACATTTAAGAAGAGATGGCGGAGTCTAATGAGTCCGGCTGAAGTATTCCGTTTTCAGACAGATATTTTATTCTTCTTTCATACAATTCATATTGTTTCATTGTAATTAAATCAGATTTCCGGACATCCCACCCAAAAAAGATGTACCCCACCCCCATTTCCTTCTGGATAATACTCTAATTACCGTTTAAAGAAAAATAATTAAAAAAAAGCCCCAAACATTTACCTAAATGGGCCGTCATGTGATGCATTAGGTCATCTTCATCTGGACTGCAAAGTGGGAGGGTCCATTTTCAGGTATCTACATCCCTGCCAGGTGATGTGGACTCTTGCTATTGGCTGTCCATAAGCAGGATTCTCATTGGGTCCTGAAGATTCCAGTGGGGCATGATGATGTCCAGGGCCATCTTTAATATTGATTGGACCCTGGGCAACCATTTTCTTGGACCATCCCAAATCAACTTATCAAATATTTGCGGGCAATGCGGGCTCAAGGGGAAGCTGTTTTGGGCCCCACAACAATGACTGGGGCCAGGCCAGCTGCCCATTTTGCCCTGTGTTAAAGACGGCCCTGATGATGTCAATAAAAGAGAAAGGTGGCAACAAGATCAGACCAGTCCACATCCTTTTTTGCTAGTTGCTGTCCACAGGCAGGATCCTCACTGGCCATGAAGATTCCAGTGGGGCGTGATGACATCAATGAAGAAGAAGGGTGGCAACAAGACAAGGCCAAGTGAAGTGGACTCTTGCTAGTTGCTGTCCATAGGCAGAATCCTCAGCGGTCCTGAAGATTCCAGTGGGGCATGGTGGCTTCAATGAAAGGAAGGGTGGCAACAAGACCAGACTAGGTGATGTGGACTCTTGCTATTGACTGTCCATAGGTGGGATCCTCAATGGTCCTGAAGATTTCAGCAGGGTATGATGACTTCAATGAAGAAGAAAGGTGGCTGTCCATAGGCAGGATTCTCATTGGGTCCTAAAGATTCCAGTGGGGCATGATGATGTCAAAAGAAGTAAGGTGGCAACAAGACCAGGCCTGTTAACGTGGACTTTTGCTAGTTGCTGTCCATAGGCAGAATCCTCAGTGGTCCTGAAGATTCCAGTGGGGCATGGTGGCTACAATGAAAAGAAGGGTGGCAACAAGACCAGACTAGGTGATGTGGACTCTTGCTATTGACTGTCCATAGGTGGGATCCTCAATGGTCCTGAAGATTTGAGCAGGGTATGATGACTTCAATGAAGAAGAAAGGTGGCTGTCCATAGGCAGGATTCTCATTGGGTCCTAAAGATTTCAGTGGGGCATGATGATGTCAATAAAGAAGTAAGGTGGCAACAAGACCAGGCCTGGTAACGTGGACTTTTGCTAGTTGCTGTCCATAGGCAGGATCCTCACCGGCCCTGAAGATTCTAGTGGGGCATGATGACATCAATGAAGAAGAAGGGTGGCAACAAGACAAGGTCAAGTGAAGTGGACTCTTGCTAGTTGCTGTCCATAGGCAGAATCCTCAGCAGTCCTGAAGATTCCAGTAGGGCATGATGGCTTCAATGAAAAGAAGCTTGGCAACAAGACCAGACTAGGTGATGTGGACTCTGGCTATTGACTGTCCATAGGTGGGATGCTCAATGGTCCTGAAGATTTAAGCAGGGTATGATGACTTCAATGAAGAAGACAGGTGGCTGTCCATAGGCAGGATTCTCATTGGGTCCTGAAGATTCCAGTGGGGCATGATGACATCAATGAAGAAGGGTGGCAACAAGATATGGCCAAGTGAAGTGGACTCTTGCTATTGACTGTCCATAGGTGGGATCCTCAACGATCCAGAAGAGTTCAGCAGGGCATGATGACTTCAATGAAAAAGAAATGTGGCAACAAGACCAGGTCGGGTGATGAGGGCTCTTGCTATTGACTGTCCATAGGTGGAATCCTCACGGGTCCTGAAGATTCCAGTGGGGAATGATAGCTTCAATGAAAAGAAGGGTGGCAACAAGAACAGACCAGGTGATGTAGACTTTTGCTATTGACTGTCCATAGGTGGAATCCTCAATGGTCCCGAGGAGTTCAGCAGAGCACGATGACTTCAATGAATAAGAAATGTGGCAACAAGACCAGGCCAGGTGATGAGGGCTCTTGCTATTGACTGTCCATAGGTGGGATGCTCACGGGTCCTGAAGATTTCAGTGGGGCACAATGATGTCAATGAAGAAGAAGGGTGGTAACAAGACAAGGCCAGGTAATGTTGGCTCTTGCTAGTTGCTGTCCATAGGCAGGATCCACACTGGTGCTGAAGATTCCAGTGGGGAATGATAGCCTCAATTAAGAAGAAGGATGGCAACAAAACCAGGCCAGGTGATGTAGACTCTTGCTATTGGCTGTCCATAGGTAGGATCCTCATAGGCCCTGAAGATTCCATCAGGGTATGATGACATCAATGAAGAAGAAAGGTGGCAACAGACCAGGACAGGTGATGTGGACGCTTGTTATTGGCTGTCATTAAATGGCATCCTTAAGGGGCCCATGGAAGGGTGGAGGTCTTTAGATTTTGCCTGGAGATGGGTTAAAAGAGAGAATTACATAAATTATTGCCGATCTCCTTATCCAAAAACTAGCTGCCTTTCTTCTTTCTTCAATGCATTGAGAAAACTTACGGTACCTGAATCTGTAATTTCCCAATGTTTAAATAAGAAGAAAATAATAATTTGCTCTGGTGAAGATCCTTAATAGTGGCCTAAACAAGCATGCAGAAAGCAGTCAACGTGTTAAAAAGCTCCAAATGTATTCAAATTAGATTTTGCTGTGAAATTAGTAGTTTTCCCAAAATGTCGTTTTACATTGCAGGACTGCCGAGCAAAATTAGGGAGGGGGAAAAAAAGTAAAGTAATTTAAAGCTGCCCAAGAAAAGCGGGAAACATGGGAAATTCCTAAATATATATTTGCCCTATTTAAATACCTAAACCACTTGTGTGAAAAAAAAAGAAATATGAAACATCAAAATTAGTGACAGATTCAGATAGGTCCAAAGCAGTCCAAATTCTTGTGACACAAAAGTGACACGCTCTTGCTGACGAGAAGATCTCCACTATCCCCCTAAGAGTGTACCTCAAAATTTTGACCTTCGCTACAAAGGTCAGATGCACATGTTTCTTTAAGCCCAGAATCAAACAAGTCCTCTTGGATGGACTCTCAGATGTAGTGCAAACCATAAGAATCATTAATACACCTCCATGAGATCATCGGCTTCCAGAGACCGCCGGTGGAATTTTTTTGGGGGGGGCGGAAAACAGTATGCCACTGCCCATGCTCAGGGGCGGCCCCCCGTTCTCCTGCTCTCCACGGGTCTCCACAGCAGCGGCTTCCGTTTCCTCCCTCCTTCTCGGTGGCCAATCGGGAGTCTTCTCTTTTCGGACAATCAGAAAATGGGTCTCACACCCGCTTCTGATTGGCCCAGATTGAGGATCAGTGTTACAACAGAGAATATTGTAACACCTGGGTGGGTTCATGGCGCAATGGTCTGCGCCACGAGCCACCCTATTTTGAAACCTATTAGAGCCTCTGACTCTAATCAGGTGATTAAAAAAACCACCCCCGCCGTCCTGCATTCCATCAGCTTCATTGGAAGATTCCGGGTGACACCATTGACCGAATATAGTGGCTTGGTCAATGACATCACTCCGGCAAGTTTATTTACATATAGAAGCCAGTTGGTGGAGTTTGGGTGGAGTTGAACCTCCAGCTCATACCTGCTGAAGACATTTTTTAGTGGGGATTCAACAAAGCCAATCGTTCTTGTTAATGGGTGTTGCCTAATTCAAAGAACATTATTATTATTATTATTATACGAGATTTATATAGCGCCAACAGTTTACTCAGCGCTTTACAATGTATAAGGGGGACAACACAATTACAGTACAGTTCAATACAGAAGGTACAGGAGGGCCCGGCTCGTAGAGCTTACATTCTAAAGGGAGGGGGAGGTGGTACAAAAGGTAATAGCTGCAAAGAATGATTTGATGGGGGTGGCTTAGGGACAGTTATGTGGGTGTGGGATAGGCTTCCCTGAATAAATGAGTTTTCAAGGATCTCCTAAAGGTGGACAGGTTAGGGGCTGATCGGACATACTGGGGCAGGGAATTCCAGAGGATAGGAGAGGCTCTGGAGAAGTCCTGAAGGCGAGCATGGGAGGAGGTAACAAGGGAGCTAGAGAGCAGGAGGTCCTGGGAGGAGCGGAGGGGGCGATTTGGGCGATATCTGCAGATGAGGTTGGTGATGTAGATGGGGGCGATGTTGTGAATGGCCTTGTATGTTATGGTTAGCATTTTGAATTTTACACGGTGGGGGAGGGGAAGCCAGTGAAGGGATTGGCAGAGAGGAGCAGCAGTCACGGATCGATTAGTGAGGTGTATTAGTCTAGCAGCAGCATTCATAATAGACTGAAGGGGGGATAGCCTGCTTAAGGGTAGGCCATTAAGGAGAGAGTTGCAGTAGTCAAGGTGGGAAATAATCAAGGAGTGAATAAGTTGCTTTGTGGTGTCATTAGTCAGGAAGGGTCGAATTTTGGAGATGTTGCGGAGGTTAAGGCGGCAGGATTTAGAACATCTGCAACAGCTTTGGTTCTGACAGCAACTCATGCGGCTGGTTCAGGTAGTTCTAATTTGCTCGACTTCCATGCCGTGGCGCAACTCCTGCGCCAAATTCTGAGTAAAATACCGACAGTTCGTATCTTACGAAAGTGGAGCTAAGATAAGCTAAGACCAACTTTCTTTTGGTGTACAGAGAAAAATTTCGCGAAAGTGTCTCACATGTGTTCTGTAGATTTGAGCAGCGCGCTCGTTCTACACAGGTACATGAATTTGGCACGCGCTGCACCCCTTTTAGAAATGTACTGACATGACCAGGGCTTTTTTTCCAGCAGGAACGCAGTTCTGGCACCTCTAGCATTGAATGTATGTAATGGTAAGGGGTGCTGGGATATGCTGAAGGATCTATTGATTTTAGCTGCTGGATGGGGTCAATAGTTGGGAGGGTCTGTTGTTGCTGGGGGGGTCTACTGTTAAAGGGGTTGTAAAGTCTTCAGGTTTTTCTATGCATTAAGGTGAAAAATCTTCTGTGCTGCAGCTGCCTCCCCAGAGCCCCCCTTTTTCTTACCTGAGCCCGATCCGATCCAGCAATGTGCAGGAGCCCAGCGACTCCAACCGTTGGCTCCTGCTACTGTCAATCAAATCCAGTGACACGGGGGGGGGGCGGGGCCGAGTTCTGCTGTCTGTGTCAATGGACGCAGCAGCGGGACTTGTGAGCCCTCCCACACAGGTGCCCCAGGGGAAGCGGCTCTTCGTAGGGGGCACCCTATGAAGAGGAGGGGCCAGAAGCGCCGTCGCTGCACCCCAGAAGAAGAGGATCAGGCCTTGCACAGAGCAGATAAGTATAACATGTTTGTTATTTAAAAAAAAACAAAAAAACGAACCTTAACAATCACTTTAGGGGAGGTGTCTATTGTTGCTTGGGGGGGATCTACTGTTGAGTGAGGGGGTCTTATTTTGCTGGCTGCTGAAGGGTGTATTGATGTTGGGTGCTAGGAGATATATTTTTGCTGGAGGGGATCTATTGTTGCTGTAGTGGAGGTATTGCTTTGGCGGGGGCATCTATTGTTGCTGGGGGGATATATTGTGGTGGCAGGGTCTATTATTGCTGGAGAGATCTATTTTATTGTTTTTCTTGGTATAATTAACAAATTCCATACAAATGACTTAGCAAAAAAAAAGAAGATATTTGGTTCTGAATTCTCTAAAAGCGGTGGTACCGGGAGGTGGCTAGGGGGTGGTACCAAGGGATCTGCTCAAAGGTTGGTAGGAGGCGGAGACAAGGGGTGACGCGGCAGGGGGAAGCTCCTATCCTCTGAAAAAAAAAAGTCCTGGACATGACAGAAAAGATTTACTGACAGAGCCAATTTTTTACTGACATTTCAAAAAGTTAGCCAAAATGACTGTTTGCGGTACAAATATCAATATTTAACCCCTTCCAGCCGGTCTATTGTAAGATGACGGCCGGGAGGGAGCACTGTTGTTCTGGGAGGATGTAACATGACGTCCTCCCAGGATCGCACCTAATGGCGCTCCACAGGCTGTGCTCTGGTGCAAACTGTCACCCACCGTGTCCACCGGACACGGCCAATGACAGATCACTGTACCGGCCCACTGCCGGTACCATGTGATTGCTGTGGCCAATCACAAAAGATTGCATGAAAGTTGTACACAATAAATGGCTTTTTTACATGTCTTTTATTGCGTACTATTGTGATGAGCTCTGTGACTGGTCACAGTCATCATATGGTACAGACAGGGCCAATTACAGCTAATCATAATTTTGACCACTTGCTGCCCGCACGGCGGGGCGGCGCGGCTCTCGTTCTGGGTGGACGTCATATGACGGCCCTCCAGAACGACCGCTCTCACGCGCCGATGGGGGCGCGCATTGCGGCAATCGTAGTAGTTTTCATTCAGAAAAAAAATTGCTTATAACCGTGAAATGCACAGTTATAAGCAATCATAGTGTGTAAAAAAAAAAATCCTGATCACCTCCCCAGCCTAGTACAGTATTATTGTACTTTGGTAACATTGTATTGCTCCTGGTCACTGTATGCAATAAAAAACATTGTGAAAAAAAGTAATACAAATTTTTATTTTTTATTTTTTTAAATTAAATAAATTGTATTTATTTATTTGTTTACATGCTTTCATTAGTCAGTGTCCCTGATCACCACATCAGTTATATGATGACGTTGTACTGCACTGGTGACAGTATGTAAAAAATTGGCCTGGACAGGAAGGGGGTAAACGTGTTCGGTATGGAAGTGGTTGAGCTACAAACGTGTAGTTAGTGTGATTAGTAATGTGCTTAAGGTATAACAAAAGGTAAAAGACATAATTCTCGTTTTACATGAAGGTCAGGCTAATATAATTCAGCACCTAGTTTCCTCCTAACATCACAAAGGGTTCTCCCCCTTTATAGTACAATTGATGTAAAGGGAAACTCTGACATAAGGGGGTCTCTGGTCACCGTCCACCGTCAGCATCCACAGCGCTCCCCTTTACATCAGAGTTCCTATTTATATAAGGGTCCGCAGAGTTCCCCCTTGCACTGTAAGAGGGAATCCTGCAGACTCTGATGTAAAGGGTAACTCTAAGGAGACTTATTTAAGGGGGAATGCTGGAAACTCTGTTGTGTGTGTGTGTGTGTGTGTGTGGGGGGGGGGGCTTTGGTGACCACAAAACACCTTCTGCAGAGGGAATACACCAACGTAAGGGAGGGATTTATATCAGTGTCCCCCCTTACCTTAGTGTATTCACTCCCCCCTACATCAGTGACCCCCACAGACTTTGTGTGGCCTGGCTGGAGGCTAGAGCTGTCACTGACCTCCTCCGTTGCTCCCTCAGGTGCTGAGCAGTCATACACGTCCTCCAGGCAGCTTGGTCGCTCCTCTGGTTTTATCTTCATCATCACCTCTTCTCCTCATCAGACCTCTAGTCCTCCAATGACAGTCCCGCTCCCAATTTCCAGGTCCCCCTCCAGTCATGTAATTCATAAAAGGCACCAAGCTACACCATGTCAGCACCATGTGCCATCCCCGAGCCCACCCTAGTCCCGAAGTCGGCCTGTGGCCATATTTTTATGGGCAGCCACTGCCCATAATGGACATTTACGGACAGTTTGTCAATCAGTCAATTTTTACAAACTATCCGTAAATTTACAAGTGGTTGGCAACCCTGCGTGAGACTAAATCTGTCTGCACCAGGCTTTATGAATTACAGGGTTTGTGTGCTGAACAACAGGAGATCCAAATGTGCATAAAAGGCAACTTGATCCAATCCAATGTACGGGCACAGAATGCCGTTTATTTAGTAGTACAGATCAGATTTCAACTAAATTTGTTTTGCGACAAAATAAATGATATTACCATCGGCAAAATTTCGTAAAAGCGAAAAACTCTTGATTTTGCCAAAATAAATAAATAAAATTGAAAAAAAAAAATAAAATAAAATAACAAATAAACACATAAAATATCTACTTTTTAAATGTACTTACTGTACATGGTGTGTCTTTTTTTTTTTTTGTTGTTTTTGTTTTTTTGATTGGGGGGGGGCACACATTTAGTAGCTTTCTTTATTTCATTTAGTGTTCTTCGTTTTTGTGAGTTTTTTTTTTTTCTATTTTTACACTGGCAACTTACTCTAATCAATGTACGAACAATGGCGCTTATAGCTACTACTGATCAGATTTCAACTAAAATTGTTTTGCGGCAAAATTTGTGATTTTTTTTTCCATTGGCAAAATTTTATCAAACCATAACATTTCTAATATTGCCAAAAAAAAAAAATATATATTATTTTTACATTTTACACTACTTTTTACATTTATTTAGGAGGTGTATTTTTTTTTCGGGGGGTGGGTACATTTAGTAGTATTCTTAGTACCGTATATACTCGAGTATAAGCCGACCCGAATATAAGCCAAGGCACCTAATTTTACCACAAAAAATTGGGAAAACGTATTGACTCGAGTATAAGACGAGGGTGAGAAATGCGCAGCTACTGTAAGTGGAAAAGAGGGTCAACAATGCCCATTTGCAGCCTCACTGTGCCCATTTGCAGCCTCACTGCACCCATTTGCAGCCATAGGTCCCCCGAACTTCAAATTCGATAGTTAAGGATTCCTAGATGCCCCCTAGCTGCAGCTCTAGACCCAAAGGGTCCCGAAATGACATTGCTGCAGATGGACTCAGTTGACCGACATATCCAAAGCTGGGGTTCCTAGCACCAAGTGGCCCCGAGATACGGGGGCCCCAAAATCGGTTCGGAAAATGTCAAGCACTTTTCTGCAGAATGACATTTTCCGAACCATATTTGGGGCCCCGTATCTCGGGGCCGCTTGGTGCTAGGAACCCCAGCTTTGGATATGTTGTAGTGCTAGTTCCCCTTGGTTTGCACACCAAATTTGGGGTTCCTAGCCCCTTTCATATTAGAACAACGCCACTGCATTGTGTTTTTTGCATGTTTTTAACACTTTTTTTTTTAGCATGTTTTTGGAGTGCCACCATTCATTTGAATGGGACTCCCTCCACTCCAGAAACATGCTAAAGAAGCTCACATACCAAATTTTGATGAGTCAGGCGTGTTTTGTGTCGTGCATTTTTGCGTGTTTTGACGCACTGAAAATACACAGCTAAACGCGCAACTGCTACCCGCGTGTTGGGAGGCCACGAGGAAATAACACCTCAATTGTGTCACATGTTTAAGCAAATTTTTCACACATTTACAGAAACACAGACAGAAACAAGCATTCCTGCCCGTGTTTCTGCCATGCCCAAGTGTGAACGGAGCCTCAGGAGCCATAAAAAACCCCATGAAACACCTAAAACAGAACCGCAATCAAAAATAACCAGATCAACATAAATAGCCCACTTAAAGATAAAATTAAAATACAACGGCTTTTGTTTGCAGTATTCGCTTTCGATCCAGAGTTCTTCTGTGAAGTCCTTTTTTTCTTGCCACAAGTTTAGCCCTCGGTCTGCAGGCCAGCATCATTCGACTCCTTGTGAACTCAGGTCATCCCGGACCAGCCCCCAACCTGTGACTGGACTGTGAAAGAAGAAGCAGCACAGGGATGAGCTCATCTCTCGGTCACTCCACTCCTCTCCTCCAATCAGCATGCTTTCTGTCAACACATGAAACTGATTGGCTTCTTTTGCTGCTTCTACTTTCCCTGGTCTGAGCTCCGCTGTACAAGGACTGCTACCAGGTCAGATTTAGGTACTTACACAGCTTTCATTCATTGATTTGTGTCTTATATCTGCTTGGATTTCAGCTTTAATAATATGATCTGTTCGCCAGATTGTGGAGGACCCAATGTAGTCTTTTAATAATATATAAAAAAAAAAAAATTGGTTTGGGGACCAAAGAGAAGGGAGATATAATGTAGATGTAAACCTTGGATGACTGAGAGACATTTGATTTTCCAAAGCACTGATCATTGTACACATTTGTCTTGTTTTCTTTTTTTTTTTTTTGTTTTACAAAATACTGATTCTTTATTTTCTGTTGCATTTCATTCCTGCGGATCTCCCTCCAGTCTCTTTCAGCCACTTCATATCCGCATGTAATCCTAGCGATGGTTTCATGGCATTACTTAAGGTAAGTTTCCTGATGATGAAGAACTTGCCTTGAGCACAGCCACAGATGAAAGTCTCAACTAAAAGTAGTGTGACGGGGGGGTGACAACACAGGGCAGCCATTGGGAGACAGGAATAGAGGGTGGTTACCCTACAACAGGAAGTACCTGACCAATGAACTTGGCAGAATCACCTTCTATTGATTGACTTTTGAAATAACATCAATATGTCAGAGATTAGGTCGAGATTTCAGTCATTGGGTTGACATATATATTTGAAATTTTTTGTTATTGCATTGAACAGATTGTTTTTGTTTACATGTATGCGTACATTCAGTGGCGGTTTAGGGCCACTACAACTTGTTTACTTTGAGACTTGGTTTCTCCCTCTGCCCCCCCCCCCCCCCTCACGTTCAGGGCTATTACGAACTACCTATCTACGTACCGAATTCAAAAATAATAATCTCCATTTCATAGATAACAAAACTAGAGGTGGTTAAGACCATCTTTAAGTTGGCACACAGAGACAGGAAGAGTGCCCGTCTCTGTACGCTGTGCAAGAAAGTGGAATATTTGCCACCACTACCTCTTGCTTGCTTGGTTGACCTATACATTTTATTTTTTTTGTTATTGCATTGAACAGATTGCTTTTGTTTACATGTATACGTACATTCAGTGGCAGTTTAGGGCCACTACAACTTGTTTACTTTGAGACTTGGTTTCTCCCTCTATCCTCCCCCTCCTGTTTAGGGCTTTTACGAACTACCTATCTACGTACCGAATTCAAAAATAAATATCTCCATTTCATAGATAACAAAACTAGAGGTAATGAAGACCATCTTAAAGTTGACACACAGAGACAGGGAGAGTGCCCGTCTCTGTACGCTGTGCAGAAAAGTGGAATATTTGCCACCACTACCTCTTCCCCTCCCCACCTGCCACTGGTTGTTAATGATGCTGTTGGCTTCATAGCTGATAACCTTCTAACAACCAGAAATGCTACAGTGGGTGGACCCTGATGGGGAAGTGGATACCCAACAGGTCCCCTTGGGATTGACCGCTGGCAGTGGGCGGATTCTGTGGCCAATGGCAAGCTGTCTATAAGCTAAGGATTCACCCACTAGCTGCTGTCAATCACAAGGGGAGTGGACCTGATGGGGAACTAGTGTCTGCGAATCCCCATCAGGCTCCGCCCACCCAGATACAAAACTCCACGCTGCTGCACTCTCTATGTGACCACTGCAATGTCAGACGAAAGATCCGCTGCACTGAGGACTTTGGTCTTCTATACATACCAGTACGCCCATGGAGGTCCATGTTTACCGGCAAAGGGATTGTCAGGAAGGGAAAGCCAGCAGACAAGATGGCTCCTCTAGGTGGATTCCTGTGCATCACCGCAGATTAGTTTGTGGCTCTTTGTGTTCACTTAGAAGATGTGCCCTTGCTTATGTTTGCATGCGTGGGCTTTCACATACTCATGCTCATTGGCTTGCTCATGTGCATTCTTTGACAGATAAAGGTGCCAAATGGGTTATTTAAACCGGGCCAGTACTCAGGTTCAGTGCTGTCTTCTCTACAGTGGAAATTATCAAAATCAACTTATTCTAGTTGTAATACAACTATACCATATCATAGATACTGTCCACAGCCATCTTTGCCCGAGGGGGCTAGGTGAAGACCAAGGATGATCCTGATGTTCGAGTCGAACATCGGTTGTTCATTTGTTCGTAGAAAAAAACTAACATATGGGGCACTCACAGCAAGTTCGCCCACTGTGGAGCGCCCCATAATGCACTGCGAGATCGCAGTGCATTGACAGCTGCTGATTGGCCAAAGCATGCACCTGACCTGCATGCTTTGGCCAACCACAGCACGATGTGCTGTGAGAGCCATTATTGGCCAAAGGCAGGGTGCCTTTGGCCAATCATTGCTCAGGGTCCACGCCTCACACTATATAAAGCTTCTGCTTACACGGCGGCCGTATATAGTGAATGAATGGAGATTAGGCAGGTAGTTAGTGTAGTATATATATAATATATATAGTGCAGTTAGTGTAGTATATATATATAATTCAGTTCAGAGTATACTGTATAGTGCAGTTAGTGTAGTATATAATACAGTTCAGAGTATATAGTTCAGTCCATATAGTAGATATAATACAGTTCAGAGTATATAGTGCAGTCTGTATAGTATATATAATACAGTTCAGAGTATATAGTGCAGTCTGTGTAGTAGATATAATACAGTTCAGAGTATATAGTGCAGTCTGTGTAGTAGATATAATACAGTTCAGAGTATATAGTGCAGTGTGTATAGTATATATAATACAGTTCAGAGTATATAGTGCAGTCCATATAGTATATATAATACAGTTCAGAGTATATAGTGCAGTCTGTGTAGTAGATATAATACAGTTCAGAGTATATAGTGCAGTCTGTGTAGTAGATATAATACAGTTCAGAGTATATAGTGCAGTCTGTATAGTATATATAATACAGTTCAGAGTATGTAGTGCAGTCCATATAGTATATATAATACAGTTCATTACTATACTAAAAAGGCGCCCCGCGGTCCCTGCCTGCAAGAGGCAGTTGCTAAGGCCTGGCTGAGTCAGTGTCAGGCCTAACCATGCAGTGCTAGCTGTGCCTTGAAGCTCAAGCAAGTACAATGCTGGAGGAGCTGAGGAGTAATGGTCTGCAGTAAGAGTTGTGCTGGAGGAAGAGAGATCTGTATATACCGGAGTGTATATAAGTTGTCCAATTGTTCTAAAAGTCATCCCAATTTATTCTAACATTCACTGGGCATACCATACCCTAAAAAACAAAGCTAATTGACTGTTCATTGCTTTGAAGGGACTGAGGACTTGAATGCCCATTAAAGGGGGCTTCCAGTTTCCGATAAGGACAGACCCCGACAACCAATGGCCAGGGTTGTCGGGAAGAGGCTCTTGTTCTCCATCAACAAGGTGCTTTGGGGTGGGGGGTGCAGAGCCATTTTGAGGGCATGTGGCCTGGTATGGTTCAGGAGGGGAGCCGGCAATACATTGTACATTACAGTTGCGAGCAAATTTAAATGAAATTTTTTCCTTTAGAAATGTCATTATTGCTGCGGCATGTTCTAAAAATACTTCATTTTTATTGGTTCAATCACTGCTCCTAAAAAAACTTTTTTTTTTTGCATTGATCCATGTCCCCTGGGGCAGTGCCCGGGTCCCCAAACACTTTTTATGGCAATAACTTGCATATAAGCCCTTTAAAATTAGCACTTTTGATTTTTTATGTTTGTGTCCCATAGACATTAATAGGGTTCACGTGTTTGCTAGAACTTTTGCCTGTTCGCTGTGTTCTGATGCGAACCAAAATGGGGGGGGGTGTTTGACCCATCCCTAGTGAAGACATATAAAACGTGGTGAGTGCAATGGTCAAGATGATCTGTACACTATAGCGATAGTAACATAAGTATCAGCATATATGGCAATTCAGAAACATTATTCATATTTGGTTCCAAAGCAGTAGAGAATAAAAAAAAGGGGGGGAAGAGGGTTTGTTCTGCAAAGTAAATTCTGCATGGTTGGACCAAATTTGCAGATGCCAATCCAAAGAACACCACATTTCCAAGTGAGGACCAGGTTAAAGGCAACCTTGAAGCCCACTCTTAAATGTTAAGAAAAAAAGTCCAAGTTAAAATTGGAAGTTATAGAAGAGGTTAAAAGAAAGAAAGGATGAGAAAGAGAAGAAAGAAGATTTACCAATTTATCACCGACCCCCGCGTTCCAGACCATCACCCCCCCTCCACTACCCCCCTATGGGGGCTGAAGGTATCTGATCCAGGGATTCCAGACCTTTTCAAAGTGATGTTGGCCACGAAGGATGATAGCCAATTTTTCATTTATCATGATCCAGGAGATTTTGTTTTTTCACCAATGCTAGGTTTATCACCGGAGTTTTCCATGCTCTCGCTATGGTCATCTTAGCTACCAGTCCTAAGATTTTTAGGTTACTCACTCGATAGATGAGAACATAGTGTCGTCTTTAATATTTTTATCAGGGAAGCCTATCCCACACCCACATAACTGTCCCTGAGCCACCCCCATCAAATCATTCTTTGCAGCTATTACCTTTTGTACCACCACCCCCTCCCTTTTAGAATGTAAGCTCTACGAGCAGGGCCCTCCTGTACCTTTTGTATTGTACTGTAATTGTGTTGTCCCCCTTATACATTGTAAAGCGCTGAGTAAACTGTTGGCGCTATATAAATCTCGTATAATAATAATATAATAATATTTTTAGGAATATTCAATCCAGTCACTGAATATACCAAGTTGAAAGTTCTTGTCCAGTGCCCTTTTACTTTTGGGCATGTCCACCAAATGTGGAGCACGTTTCCTTCCTGGCCGCAGCCCCTGAAATAGAGAGGTGATGCATCTGGATAGATTTTTACTAACCGTCAGTGGCGGCCCATGCATTAAGGGCGCACGGGCGCCGCGCCCCCTCTCCTGCCACCCCTCTCTGGCACCATTAGACAGATTCATGCATTGCATGAATCTATCTATGGCCACCGCTGCCACCCCCTATTCAGGCACCCGGCCCTTTTTCCGTTACGCTCTAATAGGCCTCAAAAAAGGTAAACAGCGAGCGCCATGCTGGGCGCTCGCAGGTCACTCAGCTGGGTCAGAAAAGCGAATGAATATTCGCTTTCCTAACACTAAACAGCCTCTCGGCCAATCAGGTGCTCGGGTCTGTTACCTGTCACCTGATTGACTGAAACGCCAGGCGCGGCTATTGGACGCCTATCAGGAGGAGTGGACGGGAGATGAGGACGGCAGGAGACGCACGAAGGACCCCGCTCGTCGCCGTCACCCGCTGCCCCACCAAGACAGGGTAAGTGCCGGGCAGACTGGGAGCGGGCGGTGGTCACACTGGGGGCATTCAAGGGCACACTAGCAGCATTTAATGGGCACACTGGCAGCATTTGATGGGCACACTGACAGATATTGAGGGGAACACTGGCAGCATATGGTGGGCACACTGGCAGCATTTGATGGCACAGTGGCAGTGTTTGGCATAGTGGCTGCGTTTGATGGACACACTGGCAGCACATGATGGGCACACTGGCAGATATTGATGGGCACCCTGGCAGCATATGAGGGGCACACTGGCAGTGTTTGATGGCACAGTGGCAGCGTTTGGCATAGTGGCTGCGTTTGATGGGCACAGGGGTAGCATTTGATGGGCACAGTGGCTGCGTTTGATGGGCACAGTGGCTGCATTTGATGATTTTTTTTCAAAAAATGTTTGCGCCCCCCCCCACCCAAAAAAAAAAAAATTGTGAGCACCAGCCTCCACTGCTAACTGTGTTGGTATGAGGTACCATCGTGACAAAGCACATCAGAATTCTACACTTTTTATGGATTCCCCTATTTGTCTTCTTACCAGTGGCGGCCCGTCCACAAGGGGTGCAGGGGCGCCACCCCCCCCTCCCCCATAATCCATGCATCCGGCCCCTAATCTACATGCAGGGTGCCAGATGCATGGAATTCAATGGGGTTTTTTTTGGAAGCACATCATTAGAGCCTGAGGCTCTAATTGGCTTCAAAAAAGCGTGGGCTTGGGGCGCCCCCGGAGCCCACCCAGTTGTGTGACTTTAACGTATTATTATTATTCGCCATTGTCTTCCTGATTCTCCTCTCGGTCAATCAAGAAGCGGTCCTAAAAGCTAACTGGCCAGGGAGTCTCATTACTCACGGTGGTGCGAGTGAGGTGGGGGGAGGAGGTTTGTTTGCCGCCACCCCCCCCCAAGAAAAATATTGAGCACCAGTCGCCACTCCTTCTCACACTTAAAAAGACCGTAAAACATCCAATTCGTTAACCACTTGTCGGCGAGGAAGATCTGCTGCGCCGGATCGCCTACCTAGTACGTGATCCGACACTTCCAGGTGGGGGGCGTGTGCCAGTGGTCCGCTCCTGCATTGATTATACACAGCGGGAGCCCATATGCATGTACTGCAGACCCGTTTAAGCAGAGAGCCAAAAGAGCGGTCCGTCTATGTAAACAAGGCAGATCGCCGTTCTGCCAGGAGGGAAGGCACGGATCCTGCGTTCCTGCAAAGCAGTGACTAGGCTCCATATCTTCCCCTAGTAAAAGCACCTCCCCCACAGTGAGAAAAGCACTGGCTAGGTACACAGTAACCCTTTGATGTCAACCCCCTTCCCAGCCGGTGTCATTAGTACAGTGACAGTGCACAATTTTTTTTAGCACTGATCACTGTTAGTGTCCGACTGTCGTATGCTTACATTCCGTGCAATAGGAATAAAAGTGACACAATGTTTTATTTTTAAAGAACAGTGTAAAAATAAAAGGTAAAATAAATAAGAAAACTTTTTTTTTTTTAAACGCGCCCGTCCCGCCGAGCTCATGCGCAGAAGCGAACGCATACGTGAGCAGCGCCCGCATATGAAAATGCTGTTCAAACCACACATGTGAGGTATCGCCGCGATCGGTAGAGCGAGAGCAATAATTCCAGCCCTGGACCTCCTCTGTATCATAAACAATGCAACCTGTATCATTTTTTTGAATGTCGCCGATGGAGATTTTTAAGGGTCAAAGTTTGTCGCCATTCCTTGAGCGGGCGCAATTTTGAAGCGTGACATGTTGGGTATCAATTTACTCGGCGTAACATTATCTTTCACAATATAAAAAAAAAAATTGGGCTAACTTTACTGTTGTCTTATTTTTTAATTCAAAAAGTGTATTTTTTCCCAAAAAAAAGGCCACTGCGCAAATACGGGTGTGGCAGAAAGTATTGCAACGACCTCCATTTTTCTAAGTAATTTTCTAGCAAAAAAAAAAAAAAGTTTTTTTTTTAAATTTATAAACAACAAATCTCAGAAAGAGGCTCGGGGCTTAAGTGGTTGAAGGTGTGTTATTGTGCGATATTGTGATTCGGTCACTAAGGAGGTTCCTGGTATCAATATTTCGAGGGATCTTAATAAAAATATTTTAGTCGTCGAAAATAACACTGCTGGTCAGGAACGGGGGGGGGGGGGTAAATCTTACGGAGGGCAAGTGGTTAATCTGAAGTAAAATCATGCTGCATTTAACATCTGCGTCTTGATGAAGAGTTAAGCTGCCTGTGGATAGTGTTAAGTCAGCAAGTGAGCATACTGCCAAGACAGACTGGGTCTATGGAGGTATGTCAATGCATTTGAAAGAGAACAAAAAAAAAAAAAAAGCCCCATAGCTTTAGAGCCTCTGAGGATTCCAAGCTTAATTTTTAACACCAGACATTCATCAGTGAATATATATAATAAAATAGGAGGAATAATAAATACTTGGCGGTTGGACCCAGAAAGGTGTTTAGTCTCCACACTTACGAGGGGCAGAGCCAAGCAAAGCATTTTATAGCAGATGGGTAATAATTATAAACACTGGGAGTCAAGTGGCTCATATAACCCCCCCAATTATTAGGCGGGGGAGGGGGGGGGTCATTAGCTGTCACATAACTCTTAAAGCTCATTTAAACGATTTTAATAGCGCAGCCAGATCCAAACATCTCCTCACCATTAACAGCCAGACTAAAGAGTTCTAAATCCATCTCCCACCTTGAATTGTTCCAGATGGAGGTAGAAGTCTTCAGATGATCATCGTTTTCGCAGAAAGAGCGATTGTAATATTCGCCTTTTTTTTTTTTTTTTTTTGAGTATTTTAAATAATAGATGTTTAATAAGCAGCAAAATATTATATCGGATATAAAATACAATAAACAGGAGGATACAAAGATATCGGATGGTCAATATGGAGGGAGGTGTGGCTTATCTTAACCACTTAAGGGCCGGAAGGATTTGCCCCCTTAATGACCGGGCCATTTTTTAATTGTTTTTTTTGCGATACGGCACTGCGTCGGTTTAACTGACAATTGCGCGGTCGTGCGACGCCGTACCCCAACAAAATTGAAGTTCTTTTTTTTCCCCCACAAATAGAGCTTTTTTTTTGGTGGTATTTGATCACCTCTGCGGTTTTTAGTTTTTTGCGCAATAAACAAACAGCGACAATTTAGAAAAACATTTTTTTATTTTTTTTACTTTTTGCTATAATACATATCCCCAAATATATATATATAAAAAAAAAACAAATGTATTCATCGGTTTAGGCCGATATTCTTCTACATATTTTTATAGGCGTATATTGATTGGTTTGCACAAAAGTTATAGCGTCTACAAAATAGAGGATAGATTTTTATTCTTTTTTTTTTTTTTACTAGTTTTTAGCAGAACTGGGATATTGCGGCGCACAGATCGGACACTTTTAACACTTTTGTGGGACCATTGTCATTTATACAGCGATCAGTGCTATAAATAGACACTGATTACTGTATAAATGTCCCTGGTAGGGAAGGGGTTAACACTAGGGGGCGATCAAGGGGTTAAATGTGTTCCCTGGGTGTGTTCTAACTGTAGGGGGGGATGGGCTCACTAGAACATGACAGAGATCACTGAGAGCAGTGAATCCCTGTCATGTCACCTGTCAGAACGGCAAAGGCAGTTCCCCCATCTGCCCCTGTACTAGAGGATCGCAGGCCACCGGCAGACATCGAGTCCACCCGACCCGCGGGCACAGTCCCGCAGCGTGCAGCGGGCGCGAACCGCCGTAGAGCTATGGCGATTTGCTCAGGAGAGCCGACTTGCCACTGTATAACATCAGCGGCTGGTCGGCAAGTGGTTAAATAATACATGAATGACATCAGGATGAGTTTAAGAGTTTGTGGAGGTCCTCTAGATCTCCTTCACCTCCCACTATCTGCTGTGTTGAGGGAGCCAAAAGGTAGGGCTCCGGTGTGAAAAGGGGACTGTTTGGTTAAGGGACTGTGATGGGATACTCTGTGTTGGGGGGGGGGGGGGGCTTTGTATTGGCGGTACTGCGATTTGACAAAGAGACTCAGTGATGCAGGGGGACATAAAGGAGGGCTCTGATGTGATGGTGGAACCTCTGATGTGATGGCGGGACCTCTAATATGATGGGGGACTTCTGACATTTAGGGCGGGACTTTGATGTGATGGTGGAACCTCTGACATATTGGAGGGACCTCTGACGTGATGGCGGGACCTCTGACGTGATGGTGGGACCTCTGATGTGATGGTGGGACCTCTGAGGTGATGGAGGGACCTCTGATGTGATGGGGGACTTCTGACATTTAGGGCGGGACTTTGATGTGATGGTGGAACCTCTGACATGATGGCGGGACCTCTGACATGATGGCGGGACCTCTGACATGATGGCGGGACCTCTGACGTGATGATAGGACCTTTGACATGATGGTGGGACCTCTGATGTGATGGTGGGACCTCTGAGGTGATGGAGGGACCTCTGATGTAATGGGGAACTTCTGACATTTATGGCGGGACTTTGATGTGATGGTGGGACCTCTGACATGATGGGGGGACCTCTCACGTGATGGGGGGACCTCTGATGTGATGGCGGGACCTCTAATATGATGGGGGACCTCTGACATATAGGGTGGGACTATGATGTGATGGCGGGACCTCTGACGTGATGGCGGGACCTCTGACGTGATGGGGAACCTCTGACGTGATGGTGGGACCTCCGATGTAATGACGGGACCTCTAATATGATGGGGGACTTCTGACATTTAGGGTGGGACTTTGATGTGATGGTGGGACCACTGACAAGATGGTGGGACCTCTGACGTGATGGAGGGACCTCTAATATTATGGGGGACCTCTGATGTGATGGTGGGACCTCTAATATTATGGGGGGACCTCTGACATATAGGGCGGGACTGTGATGTGATGGCAGGACCTCTGAAGTGATGGTGGGACTTCTGACATGATAGTGGGACCTCGGACGTGATGGTGGGACCTCTGATGTGATGGTGGGACCTCTGACGTGATGGCGGGACCTCGACGTGATGGCGGGACCTCTGTCGTGATGGCGGGACCTCTAATATGATGGGGGACCTCTGACATATAGGGCAGGACTATGATGTGATGGCGGGACCTCTGATGTGATGGTGGGACCTCTGACGTGATGGCGGGACCTCTAATATGATGGGGGACCTCTGACATATAGGGCAGGACTATGATGTGATGGCGGGACCTCTGATGTGATGGAAGGACCTCTAATGTGATCGGGGGGGGGACTCTGACGTAAAGGGGGTCTCTGACGTGACAGAGGGGCTCTGGTGTATAGAGGGGACTCTGATGTGATGCGGTGATCTCCGTTGTGATGGGGACCTCTGATGTGATAAGGGGTTTCTTACATGAAGGGGGAACCTCTGACGTAATTTTACATTTAAAATTTGCCTCCACTAAAAACAGGTTGGGCAATGCTGATCTAAAATAAGGTATATATAAAAATCAATCTTCTTTTTCTTCTTCTTATTATTACCATATTATTAATAAAGTGATTGTAATATCTAATTTCGAAAGATGAGGGTCTCATGTTTACCTTCTTGCACCTCTAACTTTCCAGTCTAACTTTCCTAAATTCATCCACATAGCAATAAGAGCTTGGAGATTGGGCTTTATCAGAGTACCAAGTCCTGTAAACTTTAATGGCGAATCAGTTTGTTGTTCATGAATTTAAAGTTGGGTTATTTAGAGCCTCAATGTTTTTCAAATAACCAATGGAGAATCATGGAGAATATGCTTGATCATCTAGAGGACAAGAGACAATCACAGTTGGCCTTTGGCCTTGAGCTGGGTGTTGTCTTCTTGGGACTTGTCTACTCCGAAATTCTTGTCTGTTTGGTTTCCTTCTATCTGTTGACCTTCCTGAAAAAAACAGTCAATCTGCAGCCTCAGACACGTTCCTCTCCTGCGGAATCCTGTCACATGCTACCAAACAAATCACTTGAACAAGCCGGTTCCCCTTATACTCTCTTCACCTTCCCATTTTAGATTGTAGTGAAAGCAGATGACCCAACGACACCAAGATAAATGGTTTCCTAAGGCTGGACCAAGAACATATTAGCGTCTTCAACTCTGACCCCGCCTAAGTGTGTTTGTCCTTATCGTAAACTATCAGCAAGTCTACTTT
The DNA here is from genome assembly GCA_037952925.1 of Lithobates clamitans. Lineage (NCBI taxonomy): Eukaryota > Metazoa > Chordata > Amphibia > Anura > Ranidae > Lithobates > Lithobates clamitans. Next base: position 1,516,401 of record JBBGZY010000712.1, on the reverse strand, counting down.
GGTCTTTTTAATTGATTTTGTTACCCTTTGTCCTAAAATCTGGCCATTAAGATGTTGAACGGTCTTGTAGATTCATTTCATTTGGTTATCAAAACCTCATTATTGTTATGAAATTTCTGCATAAAGGGTCTTGTTGTTATCTGTTTCCTACAGATATTATTTCGCATAAATCAAATCTTTTTTGTCTGCCAGTGCTAAGGCGACAGAGGCTATCTCTTTAACTTTCTTTGTTTCTGGAAGACACAGTTTTATTAACTTTTACTGTACCACATAAATGGCCAGGTAATACAACAGTTCAGTGCAGTTATAGTATCTCACAAAAGTGAGTACACCCCTCACATTTTTGTAAATATTTTATTCTATCTTTTCATGTGACAACACTGAAGAAATAACACTTGTCTACAATGTATAGTAGTGAGTGTACAGCTTGTATAACAGTGTTAATTTGCTGTCCCCTCAAAATAACTCAACACACAGCCATTGATGTCTAAACTGCTGGCAACAAAAGTGAGTACACCCCTAAATTAAAATGTCCAAATTGGGTCGAAAGTGTCAATATTTGGGTGGCCACCATTATTTTCCAGCACTGCCTTAACCCTCTTGAGCATGGAGTTCACCAGAGCTTCACAGGTTACCACTGGAGTCCTCTTCCACTCCTCCATGAAGAAATCTTGGAGCTGGTGAATGTTAGAGACCTTGTGCTCCTCCACCTTTCATTTGAGGATGTCCCACAAATGATCAATAGGGTTTAGGTCTGGAGACATGCTTGGCCAGTCCATCATCTTTACCCTCAGCTTCTTTAGGAAGGCAGTGGTCGTCTTGGAGGTGTGTTTGGGGTCGTTATAATGTTGGAATACTGCCCTGTGGCCCAGTCTCCAAAGGGAGGGGATCATGCTCTGCTTCAGTCACAGTACATGTTGGCATTCATGGTTCCCTCAATGATCTGTAGCTCCCCAGTGCCGGCAGCACTCATGCAGCCCCAGACCATGACACTCCCACCACCATGCTTGACTGTAGGCAAGACACACTTGTCTATGTACTCCTCACCTGGTTGCTGCCACACACGCTTGTCACCATCTGAACCAAATAAGTTTATCTTGATCTCATCAGACCACAGGACATGGTTCCAGTAATCCATGTCCATAGTCTGCTTGTCTTCAGCAAAAGCTGTTTGTGGGCTTTCTTTCTTGATGTGCATCATCTTTAGAAAAAGCTTCCTTTTGGGACGACAGCCATGCAGACCAATTTGATGCAGTGTGCGGCGTATGGTCTGAGCCCTGACAGGTTGACCCCCCACCCCTACAACCTCTGCAGCAATGCTGGCAGCACTCATACGTCTATTTCCCAAAAACAACCTCTGGATATGGCGTTGAGCACGTGCACTCAACTTCTTTGGTCGACCATGGCGAGGCCTGTTCTGAGTGGAACCTGTTCAGTTAAACCCCCAGGTATGCCCTCCCCCTAGACCCCCAGGGAAATAATAATCTGTGCCCAGGTAGCTGCCAATCAATGCCCAGGCAGCTGCCAATCAGTGCCCACTCACAATGCCTACCACTGCCAGTGCCACCAGGGATGCCCAGTGCCCATCAGTGCCACGTATCAATGCCCATCAGTGCCACCTATCAGTGCCTATCAGTGCCCAGCAGTGCCACCTATCAGTTCCCAGCAGTGCCGCCTATCAGTGCCACCTATAAGAACCCATCTTTGCAGCCTTTCAGTGCCCATCATTGTCGCCTATCAGTGCCCATCAGTGCTACCCATGAGTGCCCATAAGTGCCGCCTATCAATGCCCATCAGTGCTGCATATCAGTGCCACCCATCAGTGCCGCCTACCAGTTCCCATCAGTGCCACATATCAGTGCCCATCGTCAGTGCCCGCTAATAGGTGCCACCTCATCAGTACCGCCTTATCAGTGCTTGTCAGTGCTGCCTTATCAGTGCCCATCAATGAAAGAGAAAACTTACTTATTTACAAAATTTTATAACAGAAACAAAAGTAAAACGTATTTTTTTTCAAAATTTTCAGTCCTTTTTTAGTTGTTTAGCAAAAAGAAAAAACGCAGAGGTGATCAAATACCACCAAAAGAAAGCTCTATTTGTGGGAACAAAATGATAAAAATTTAGTTTGGGTACAGAGTTTAATGACCGCGCAATTGTCATTCAAACTGTGAAAGCACTGAAAGCTGAAAATTGGTCTGGGCAGGAAGGTGTATAAGTGCCCGGTATTGAAGTGGTTAATGTAAGGGGGATTCTAATGGGACAACTGATGTATTGGGGCACTCTGATGGGGACATTTGATGTAAGGGGCACTGTGAGAGAGGCACCTGATGTACAGGGGCACTCCGATGAGGACAATTGATGTAGAGGGGCACGCAGATGGGGACAATAGGTGTAAAGGGGCAATGTGATGGGACACCCGATATAGGAGAGTGCTCTAAAGTGGACCCTTATGTGATAAAGGAACTCTGATGAGGACTCCTGATGTGATAAAGGATAAAAGATAAAGGAGTGGGTTGTGAGGCATAGTGGGTGCAAAGATGGTGAAAGTCATTGGGCGCCAGACACTTCTTGGATGTAAAAGAGGTTTTATTTCTTTTGACAGTCCTTTTTGTATGTTTGGAGGAAAGTGGGTTTGGGCCAGGACACCCTTAAGTAGTTATAGATTCAATTGGAAGACTCCGAGACTTCAATAGGAGGACAGCCGTGCAGGGAAAGGCCCCAGCAAGGCACCACTTCTGCACATGCAGGAATGCTGTCTCCTATGGCAACAGTCCTTTAACAGTTCCTAACTCAAACATAACGGTTCTTTCAGCTCCACTACAACTGCCTCTTGTAGTTATTCAACACTGAGCTCTCGGTCTCTCACTAGACCCTCTGCTTCACTGAGTCAGAATCCCATGAGCTCCTCAAAGCTTTGAGGTGGTATCTCCCTCAAGCATCACCCACGCTTCCCTGCTGAGTCCCTAGCTTGTCACTCCAGATACTTCTTAAGCTTCACCCCTGCTAACCGGCGAGGTCCCTGGCTTGACTCACAAGGCTTCCCTGCAAGTGTCTCCTCCGTGGGGTGGGTCCCTGGCTTGATCACCACCTGAAGTTTCCCGATTCTCCACCTTGCCCGTTCAGTGAGAATATGATTCAAGTACTTTCTTCAGTTACTCACTTAGGTCCCTGGTAAAGGTGGTTGGTCCCTTAGAGGTGACAGCTTTCCTTCTACCTCCGACCACTGACAGGTTTTCCGGCTGGCAGAACCGTCACTTCTGGTTGGACTGCAAGCCGCAATACCAACCCTGCGCTGCCTTCTTCTGGATAGGCCCTCACACAGCCTGGCAGCCAGATGCCCCTGGGATAGGCCCAATCTCCGGCCTAGCAGCCCGGGGTGTACAGCACACGTCCACAAATACAGCGGTCCGGGTGGCACAGAACACCGATCACCTGTCAGATCACCGAATATATAGGTTCTCCCAGCAAGCCAAGGGATTCAAGAAAACCCATGCCCATTGGCTGAGATACCCCATATACCCGTAACTTGACCTTGGGTTGCCCTTCTCCTATCTAGTACCACCAAGGTCCCGGCCACCTAGGGTTGGAAGGGAAGAGAAAAGTGCAACAAGGCCAAACTTAGGGGAGACATCAATAGATCTCTATCAATCGACCAAGATGACTACTCTTGGCAAGTAAATTTGTGAGGCGCTCCCTGACTAAACCCCAGGGTGCTACATCTGGGACAACTATATACAGTCCTGTATATACACTCCATTTCTCCTCCTGCACATTGCTTCCTCTCTAATCTTCATGCCTTTATCCTCCAGCATATCGCTTCCTCTCTAATCCTCAGGCACAGCTAGCACAAAGTGGTTAGGCCTGAGACTGGCTGAGCCAGGCCCCAGCAATTGCCCTTCGCAGGCAGGGACTGCGGGCCTCTATAGTGTAGAAAAATAGAAAGTCTCTGGGTCTAGCTGTCCTATACACGACTACTGAGCCCAGTAACCCCTCTTCAGGCCAGGCCCTGCCAGCCCTCCTGACTGCAGCTGCCCATCTCCACTGCTCATGACAACACAGTCCACACCTTAGGTTCTGCACCCACTCCCAGCATCCTCCCAGTCCTCTGAGGCCTGTGTATGTCACTCCCCAGCCCTCCTGGCTGTGACCAGTTGTTCCTCTTCCTGAAGACTTGCCTGGCAGTGCTCTTTCCTGCAGTCCTCTCCTGCTCCTCCTGTGCCTCCTGTCCAGAAAACCCCTGTGGTTTGTAGGAGGGTCCCGTCCACATAGGGTTGCCACCCTTTCTTCAAATCAAACCCAAACACTTTAGCGGCACACAGCAATTTTTTTTTTATAGTATAAACTATACATATATTTTGCTATTGAATAACATTTCTAATCAAATGGCGTTAATAACAAGAGTCCCCCATCACATCTGAATCCACAGAGTTCCCTTTCAGTGTAAAGGGGGACTCTGCAGACTCTGATGTAATGGAGAACTCTGGGGACTCTAAGGGACGCTCTGGAAACCCTGATTTAAGGGGGAACACCTGAGCACTCTGATGTACAGAGAGGACTCCGCTGTAAGGGGGAACACTGTGGCCTCTGGTGGAAATCGAATATTCCGCGCTTAGGATCAATATCAACAAGGAACTGCAGCCCCCCAGGCAAACTGGAAACACCGAAGTGAAATCCACGTAGTAAAATGTATTCTAATAGGGGAATGGCGCTGTTCACAGACAGTGGAAAAATCAAAAACCAAAAAAACAATAAACACCAAAAAAAAGTGAATATAAAATAAATATTGGGAAAGAAAATTGACAATAAGTGTAAAGTGTGCACCAAAGTCCACAACAGACTAAGTGAGAGACTCTTGCTAAAATCCTGCAAACTATTCCATTGCGTGTTTTACATAGGATGTGGGTGTGCAAATCACTACCATTGGTGAAAGAATTGCAAAATCATACAAAATAAAAAATAAATAAAAGTGACATTGAAAATTATATCAACATTTGAAGATCCCACTAGCGTGCCCAGTGACATAAAAAATACATGTAAATAGGCTAAATAATTATAAACATCTGTAATCCCTCTGACATAAACCGTGAGAAAAAATATATATAGGTGCAAACGGAATATGTGTATGTATTAGATGGATTAATCAAAAAATTGTAATAATGAATATGTGCGACCAAAAAGATATATAAAATAGTGTTTGTGCTACAATCAAAATCGTCCAATATAAATTGTCCAATAAATATTAAGGGGATCCTTCTACACAGATGGTAGGTATATTCAACAAATGTGTAATCCCCAGCGATTTTTCAATACTGATGTGTCCGTGTTTGGCAGGCCCCCACTTGTGCCCTCACTCACCAGAAAGCCCAACCCCTGCAGGGGTAAAGGGCATGAATAGATCCTGTGGCCAGAATCCTGGACACCCGGAATCCCCCTCTCAGGTTCAGCGAGCTCCTTCCCTCTAGATTCACAGTGTTCTTTATATAAGTATCCACCGGAAAAAATCCATCTTCAGCATTCTGGGTCTTCCAAACTCCATGAGAGGCTAAACATTGAGGGGTAATTTCGGCAGGGAGGGATTTCAGCAAACAACTTACTTACCAACTGCAATCAACAGGTGGCCTGAAGCAGACCAAAAAAAGAAGAACTGTTCTTCTTTTTTTGGTCTGCTCCAATAATATGACTACCAGATGTTAGGAAGATAAGATAGAGAAAATACTTTAGAAAGTATTAGAGGGTGTGGAGGGTATGGAAGTGGGTAGTATGTACAGGAGAGTGGTGTGGAGTGTATGGTGGTGAGTGGTATGTGCAGGAAAGGAGTGTGGAGTATATGGCAGTGGGTAGTATGTGCAGGAGAGGAGTGCGGAGTGTATGGCAGTGGGTAGTATCTGCAGGAGAGGAGTGTGGAGTATATGGCGGTGGGTAGTATGTGCAGGAGAGGAGTGCGAAGTGTATGGAGGTGGGTAGTATGTGCAGGGAGAGGGTGTGTGGAGTGTATGGCAATGGGTGGTACATGCAGGAAAGGAGTGCAGAGTGTATGGCGGTGGGTTCAGGGCCGCTGATAAGGCAGTACAGCCAGCCCTCCTGTACCGGGCCCAGGCACTATCAGTTCAAAAGGGGGGCCCAGGTACCTGCTGAGCAGGAGACCCAGCTGTACTGTCTTATTAGCCACCAATCTCTTCTGCCTTCCCCTGCAACACTGCCAGCTTCTCTTCCTCTTTCTCCGGGGATTGGTCATAGCACACGTGCCCCTTACAGCTGCTGTCCAGGCCCCCCGTTTGCCTCTTTCCCCCACAGTACTTTCAGGTTCTCTCCTCTCCTCTCTCACCAGCAGCTTCTGTGGGCACAAAGAGAAATGTTTCAGGATAGAGAGCAGTGAAATGGGTTGGTACATATGTAAATTACTGGCCCCTTCGTTTCCTGAATGAACACAGTGAGCGATCGGTACCAATCACTCCTGTGTTCATTCTTTATCATGTGTTTTCTATGCTTCAGTTTGTGAAACCTCAGAGCGTTTGCTATTCATTAATCTGTGCTGCTGAAGCTGCAAAGAAAGGGACTGATAAATCTATGTCCTCAGTCACTTTTGGCCAGGAAGTAGGGGGCCCTGGCAGGTAGGCTGTATGGGGTCCCGTGATTTCTAACAGAAGCCTTGGGTGGGTGCTACGTGTAGGAGAGGGGTGCGGAGAGTATGGCGGTGGGTGGTACATGTAGGAGAGGGGTGCGGAGTGTATGGCGGTGGGTGTTAGGTGTAGGACAGGGGTGCGGAGTGTATGGCGGTGGGTGGTACGTGTAGGAGAGGGGTGCGGAGTTTATATATGGATGGTGTATGGGGGGGTGAGGGATGCATAGGTTAATGGTGTATGAGGGAGGGGGGGAGGGCTGTATGAGTGAATGGTGTATGGGGGGGTGAGAACTGTATGGATGGATAGTATATGGGGGGATGAGAACCCTTTGTTGAATTCGCAGCACCTAAAACACTTACTGTACAATTTAGTCTCCCAGCGCAATCTCCGCACAGTTCTCAAGAGAGCAGCAGGTAACATGGATTCTCCACCTGCAACCCCACCTCTGTGTGCCTCCTGTAGCCAGCCAGAGCCCAAAGAATGATGGAGGCTCCGCCTCCATGTCCTGTCTGCAGCCAGCCAGAGCACCCGGCAACATGGAGGCTCCACTTCCATGTCCCGTCTGTAGCACACTGAACGAATTGAGGCGCTCAGTGTAGGGGGAAGATGGGGAGAGTGAAACTTTGGCCAGCATGAGCAGAAATTACTGCGGACATGGTGGCACAGTGAACCACTGGCAGGTCGGGTCGCATGAGGCGCTGTCCGGGTTACAGGAGGGCATAGACCCAGACACATGTCTTAAAAACCAGACAGGTGGCAACTCTAAGTCTGCCCCTGCAAACTAGGGAGAAAACCGGGCACTGTCCCCAGTTTCCAGGGACTGTCCCCGGAAACTGGGGACGTATGGTCACCCTAGAGTACATCCATGTGGAGCCTGAAAAGTCCCAGTATATTCCTGGCATAGTCAAGATTTTTACTTTCTCTTTCAGCAAACCTCCACTGCAAGGTGCAGAACAGGTTTACAGCACAGAACCATACAGTTTGGAAAGCAGAACAGGTTGGGACTCACGGGAGGAGAATATTCAGTGTGGCATCCATCCTCTGTTATCTTCAGTCTGCCCCAGGGTAAGTCATGATGTCTGCTGGGCAGGAAGCAGTGATTGGGCTGCAGTGTAGGGTTGTCTCGCTTGCTCCGCCCACCTGTAGAGGAGCTCTGTTACAGCCCCGATCCAGCCGCCCAGCCTGAGAGGAGCCCTGTGCCCAGGAGAAAGGCATTTTTTTTCTGTATGGAAAGGGGGCGTGCTGCTGCCATAGAAAGGAAGCTGGCAATAGATATGGGCGCATCCTCATCCCTGCTTTTGGATTCTTCAGCTGCCTTCCCTGTGTCCGGGCCCCGCCCACTGGCTCCCTCCCGCATGCAATCAGCGGCAGGCCGTGTGGGCTCACTGAATCCCTGGCCGAAGTTCAGATCCCCCCTGCACTCAGCATTAGGGCAGGGTGGAATCACACTGTGCAGCTAGTGAGACGGCGGGGGAGGGGAGACACATCATCCACTGAGCAGTCTCATCACTCTCGGTGCAGTACGGTGTGAATGATGTGTCCGGGTCTGGAGCAGATGTAAACCCGTACACATCATTCAAAAACCGGACTGTCCGGGAGAACCAGTAGGACTGTTCGGGAGAAACCAGTACAGGTGGCAACCCTAGGTGCTCCGTAAGCGTTCAAGGGGCTACGCAAGCAGTCAGGCTAAAAGATGCCATGCGGTGCATGAGTTGGTCTGCCTAGGGGACAGGAGTCAGACTGGGGCAGAGATTCTGTCAGCTCTTCAGAGGCAGGCTCAGAGGTGGTTGACGCCACACCAGCTTCAGCCAGGAATGGTTGTATGCCACAATGGCACCAACCTTCTCTCCGCCCTCCGACCAGGGACACTTGACTCATGTTCCATGTTTGGCACATGTCCTGAATTTGGTGGTGCAGCAGTTCTTGACAAGGTACCCAGGCTTACAAGATTTCCTGAAACAGGCCAGAAAAGTCTGTGGTCATTTCCGCTTGTCATACAATGCCAGTGCTTGGCTGGCTAACATTCAAAGAGAATGCAACCTGCCCACCAACCGCCTCATTTGTAACATGTTAACCAAGAGCAGACTTTGAGACCTTTCCAACATTGTATCCACTGGGTTACTGGGTCTTGAGGATGGACCACTGGCCAGAACTTGCTCAATATGCAATGGAGCTACTGGCCTGTCCCTGCATCCAGCGTGCTTTCTGAGCACACATTCAGTGCTGCTGGAGGGTTTGTAACGGATCTAAGAGTCCGCCTGTCCACAAACTCCATTGATAGGCTCACATTCACAAAAATGAATCAGTCTTGGATCAGCAGCTATCAAGCACCTGATGCTGATGTAACTGATTGAATTTGTTATGGATCAGGGATCCCTTGAATACTGCCTATGCTGACTATCCTATTCCTCCTGAATCTTGATGATGCTAGCTTACAACAATATTTTTGGTTTAGGGCACCACCACCACCACCCAAGGCCCAATTTTTCTGCCCCTGTTTAACTGGGGCATGTAATCACAATTTTTGATGTAATATTCCACAGCAGGGGTACCATTCCTGCGCCCAACAAGAGTATCTGTGAGGGGTTACAGTGTTGTGGCACCACCACCCAAGGCCAAATTTTTCTGCCCCTGTTTAACAGTGGCATGTAATTACAATTTTTGATATAATATTGCACAGCAGGGCCTGTTCCTGCTCCCAACAAGAGTAACTGTGAGGGGTTAAAGTGTTCTGGTACCGCCAACACCTAAGGCCCAGTTTTTCTGCAGAGTATATAGGACAGGCCGTATAGTATATTTTTATTTATTTTATTTATTTCAGGTACTTATATAGCACCGTCAATTTACGCAGCGCTTTACATATACATTGTACATTCACATCAGTCCCTACCCTCAAGGAGCTTACAATCTAAGGTCCTTAACTCACATTCATACATACTAGGGACAATTTAGACAGGATCCAATTAACCTACTATATACTGCTGTTTAGAGTATATAGTGCCTGAGGGCCTGGGGGACCCCTACGCCATTTTTTTTTTCATTTTGGTGCGGGGTTTCCCTTAATATCCATACCAGACCTGAAGGGCCTGGTATGGATTTTGGCGGGGGGGACATCCATGCCATTTTTTTTTTCTATTTTTGGTATTTTTATCTATATTGCGAGGATCCGACAATACATTACAGCCACGAGTAGTTTTATATGACATTTTTTCCTTTAGAAATGCAATTTTGCTGTGGTACTGTTATAGACATGGGAAAGATGCGCTACTTTACAGGCATACTAAGGACACCCCCAGGCACGATATATAAAGGAATATTTCCTTTTTATTGTTTCACTTTAAGCATTATTAAAATCACTGCTCCCAAAAAAATGGCCATTTTTAAAGCTTTTTTTTGCATTGATACATGTCCCCTGGGGCAGGACCCAGGTCCCCAAAACCTTTTCGCGTTTGCGTCCCATAGACTTTTTTTTTGTAATTCCTTTATTTTCCAGAGAAAGTGCATTTTACAGCCAAAATAAACAGCAGAGATATATAATAAAATTCAGATAACAGAAAGAGAAAGGGTCACACAATGTGATCAACATATCCACTACCCCGGTAATACACAGTGTGGATGGCACGAAGGAATAGCATGGTATAGAAAATATTGTCAGTGCATAGAGCTGAGGAGGCATCTAAACAACTACCTGAGAGACCCAAAACGTATATTCATAGATGCAAAACTATGCATCAAAATAAACTAAAACTCTTACATTATATCCGGAGGCAAAGTATACCGATGGCCAGCTGAGCCCAGAGATGGGACACTGAGGTAGGGATAATGCAAGCTAGTATATTCACAGTATCTGAACAATACAGCCCATAACTGAGTAAATGATATGGCAAGAGGGGGTGGTCAGGAAGGGAAAGGGTAGGGGGTTAGGTGTCTCTTAGTGCGAGATAAGAACAAAGTCAAGAAAATAAAGAAAGGGAGAAGAAAGGTAGTGCCTCCCGCCTAGGGAGCAAATGGGGTCCAGGGGGTCAGCAAGGCTGCGTAACCTCTCGGAGGTATGCGTCAGTGTACACAAAGTGGTGCCATGGTCTCCAGGTGTCATGAAAGGTTTCCTCTCTGCTCTGCAAGGTGGCGGTGAGATCCTCAATATCTCTCAGTTTGTTCACTTTAGAAAACCACGGGAATTTCGCCGACGGGTTCTCCAATCTTCAGCAGAGGAGGATGCATGCTTTGGCAGCATTCAATAGCTGGATAGTGAGGGAGGCTTTGTATTTCTTGATTGGTCGCTCTGACAGGTGAAGCAAGCAAGCAGCGGGGTTCGTCTCCATAGTAACATTGATGTTTGAGTGTTTGATTGTGCAGGTCACCTCGCGCCAAAAGGGTCCGAGTTTGGGACAGTCCCAAAAAATGTGTAGCATCATTTCTTCTGCGTTGCCACTTCGCCAACATAGACTAGGGACTTGTGGAAAGAAGGGATACAGAGTTGTAGGTACCCTATACCCTTGGGTCAAGATCTTGTAACAGGTCTCTTAAACTCTGGTGGCTATAGAGGACTTCTGAGCAAAATGGAGAATCTTCTCCTTCTGAGTCAGTGAATTGGACGCCAAGATCCGATTCCCACTTAGAGAGGAACGGGGGAACATACCCTTCTGCCGGTCAAGTCAAAGAGGCGTAGATTATCGAGAGACTATGACCGACCGGCTCCTCCGATGACAGATGTGTTCCAGTTTCATAAGCTGACTAGAGATGCCAGTGATCTGTGAACACCTGCCAAGGAAGTTATGCAGCTGGAGGCCACTCCAGAAGTCCAAAGGGGGGTCTGTAGCAGACACTCCGCCTTCTGAGGAGAGTTGGCTGTCGGGTCCCACAAAGTCACACAAGTGAAGCCGGCCGCCCACTGCCAGTTGCTTGAAGTGGGGATTCTGAAGGCCAGGTGCAAATTCCGGATTACCCAAAACCGCCACCATAGGGGAGGGTAGTGGTGACACTGAAGAATGTCGAAAGGCGTCTATGGTCACGAGTAGTGTGCTGCCCAGTGTTGGGTGATCAGAGAGGTTGTTTGGCAGAGGTAAGGTGATCGAGGGCCAGCTCTTGGCCGTGTCACTGGAGTCTTCTATTTCCATGGCCACGCAATGTTTGGCTTCTGCATGGCCAGTCCACCAACCTGGTGAGATGAGCCACCCCTCCCCTATGCTTCGCCTGATGCGTGGCTTGCGATGGGACCAAACAAAGTCACGGAACATACTAGAAGAAGGCGGATAGTAAGTGCCTGCAGCAGGTACAATACCCTAGGCAACATAGTCATCTTGAGGGCATTGCAGTGGCCAAGCCACATTAACGTGAGGGAATGTCAGTGAAGGATGGTCCGCTCTGCGATGGAGAAGTAGTGGGGCGAAATTTGCAGAATACAGGTTAGAGGGGTCGGAAGTAATGTCAACTCCCATGTTGTGAATAGAGTTAATCGCGCAGTGAAGAGGAAATGCCAAACGCAGGCATTTGACAATGTCCTTGCCCACAGTAATGCGTCCCATTGACTTTAACGGTGTTCGCACAAATTTTTTGCCAGTTCGCATGTTCTGCTGCGAACCCAAACCCGGGGGGTGTTTGGCTCATCCCTAGTTGCTGGAAAGTCTCTCATACCACCAGCAAAGATGGGAGACACGTAGTGGAATGCCATTGAGCTATGCTGAGAAATGTAGTTGCTAGAGGTAGCCTCTCTGGCTACCATCTCCAGCTCCTGTTTACACTGCAGCAAGACACTACTCGCATGACTATGGTGAAATGAGTAAGTAGTGTCTCATTGGAGTGCCAAAAGGAGGCGCTTGTTGGAAAGTCTTTCTTTCCACCAGCAATGATGGGAGACACATAGTGGGATGCCATTAAGCTATGCTGAGAAATACAGTGGCAAGAGGGAGCAACTCTGGCTACCATCTCAAGCTTCTGTTTACACTTCAGCAAGACCAGGGCTTTTTTTTCCTCAGATAATAGGTGCAGGAACTTCCCCCTTCTGAGTCACCCCTTGTCTTTGCCCTGTACTCACCTCCAAGTTCTGTTCCTTGGTTCCACCCCCTCCCCACCTCCCAGTACTGCCCCGTCTTAGAGATTACAGAGCCAAGTATCATTCTGTGGTGCTATGTCATTTGTATATAATTTGTTAATAATAACAAGAAAGACAGTAAAATTGTTTCTCTGTAGCTAACAACAATGGACCCGCCAGCAACAATTGATCCACCCCAGCAACATTAGACTCCCAACAGCCAGCATCCATAGACCCTCCAGCAGCCAGCAACAATAGACCCTTCCCTCAACAGTAGATCCCTACCAGCAAGGATTGACCCCCCTCACGAGCAACAAAAGACCCACCCCCAGCAGCAATAGATCCCCTCCAGCAACAATTGTAACAGGGTCTCTTAAACTCTGGTGGCTATAGAGGACTTCTGAGCAAAATGGAGAATCTTCTCCTTCTGAGTCAGTGAATTGGACGCCAAGAACCGATTCCCACTTAGAGAGGAACGGGGGAACATACCCTTCTGCCGGTCAAGTCAAAGAGGCGTAGATTATCGAGAGACTATGACCGACCGGCTCCTCCGATGACAGATGTGTTCCAGTTTCATAAGCTGACTAGAGATGCCAGTGATCTGTGAACACCTGCCAAGGAAGTTATGCAGCTGGAGGCCACTCCAGAAGTCCAAAGGGGGGTCTGTAGCAGACACTCCGCCTTCTGAGGAGAGTTGGCTGTCGGGTCCCACAAAGTCACACAAGTGAAGCCGGCCGCCCACTGCCAGTTGCTTGAATTGGGGATTCTGAAGGCCAGGTGCAAATTCCGGATTACCCAAAACCGCCACCATAGGGGAGGGTAGTGGTGACACTGAAGAATGTCGAAAGGCGTCTATGGTCACGAGTAGTGTGCTGCCCAGTGTTGGGTGATCAGAGAGGTTGTTTGGCAGAGGTAAGGTGATCGAGGGCCAGCTCTTGGCCGTGTCACTGGAGTCTTCTATTTCCATGGCCACGCAATGTTTGGCCTCTGCATGACCAGTCCACCAACCTGGTGAGATGAGCCACCCCTCCCCTATGCTTCGCCTGATGCGTGGCTTGCGATGGGACCAAACAAAGTCACAGAACATACTAGAAGAAGGCGGATAGTAAGTGCCTGCAGCAGGTACAATACCCTAGGCAACATAGTCATCTTGAGGGCATTGCAGCGGCCAAGCCACATTAACGTGAGGGAATGTCAGTGAAGGATGGTCCGCTCTGCGATGGAGAAGTAGTGGGGCGAAATTTGCAGAATACAGGTTAGAGGGGTTGGAAGTAATGTCAACTCCCACGTTGTGAATAGAGTTAATCGCGCAGCGAAGAGGAAATGCCAAACGCAGGCATTTGACAATGTCCTTGCCCACAGTAATGCGTCCCATTGACTTTAACGGTGTTCGCACAAATTTTTTGCCGGTTCGCATGTTCTGCTGCGAACCCAAACCCGGGGGGTGTTTGGCTCATCCCTAGTTGCTGGAAAGTCTCTCATACCACCAGTAAAGATGGGAGACACGTAGTGGAATGCCATTGAGCTATGCTGAGAAATGTAGTTGCTAGAGGTAGCCTCTCTGGCTACCATCTCCAGCTCCTGTTTACACTGCAGCAAGACACTACTCGCATGACTATGGTGAAATGAGTAAGTAGTGTCTCATTGGAGTGCCAAAAGGAGGCGCTTGTTGGAAAGTCTTTCTTTCCACCAGCAATGATGGGAGACACATAGTGGGATGCCATTAAGCTATGCTGAGAAATGCAGTGGCAAGAGGGAGCAACTCTGGCTACCATCTCAAGCTTCTGTTTACACTTCAGCAAGACCAGGGCTTTTTTCTCCTCAGATAATAGGTGCAGGAACTTCCCCCTTCTGAGTCACCCCTTGTCTTTGCCCTGTACTCACCTCCAAGTTCTGTTCCTTGGTTCCACCCCCTCCCCACCTCCCAGTACTCCCCCGTCTTAGAGATTACAGAGCCAAGTATCATTCTGTGGTGCTATATCATTTGTATATAATTTGTTAATAATAACAAGAAAGACAGTAAAATTGTTTCTCTGTAGCTAACAACAATGGACCCGCCAGCAACAATTGATCCACCCCAGCAACATTAGACTCCCAACAGCCAGCAGCCATAGACCCTCCAGCAGCCAGCAACAATAGACCCTTCCCTCAACAGTAGATCCCTACCAGCAAGGATTGACCCCCCTCCCGAGCAACAAAAGACCCACCCCCAGCAGCAATAGATCCCCTCCAGCAACAATTGATTCCCCAGCAGCCATCTTTATAGAACCTCCAGCACCCCCTTGCCATTACATACGTTCAGTGCTGGAAGTGTCAGAACTGTGTTCCCCAGCTGAAAGGAAGCCCTGAGCAGAACACAACTCATGTATTTTGCGTGACTTTGGTGAAATGCGTAAGTGGTATCTCATTGGAGTGCCAACAGGAGGTGGTACTTGGAAAGTCTCTCTCCTGGCCACTACATTGTCGTACTCAGTGCCATTCTGTTATGTGTCTCCAATCTTAGCCAGGCATACAGAATGTGGACTAATGCAATAGTGACTAACTGCCCATGATAAGCACTCCTTTCCAATGGCTTTGGAAGTGCAATATTTTGATGTTGTCATTTCCAAAAAGACAGCCTCCAGCACTTTCTGGTGTGGCTTTCTTGCTTTTTGCATTGTACTCAACACGGGGTGAATGTCGACAGATGGAAGGGGAATGTAAGCAAATTTAGACCCCTCCTTTGCCTCAGTACTTTTCAGAAAACGCTCAGAAGTTTTTTCTTCACGTTTCTGTGGCCAGACCTCACTGTGAGCCTTTCTGCAGGCGATCAAGATGTTTTTACAGAAAATTAGGCTATTTTCTAATCAGGAAAGCCGATCGTGTTAAATTCAGTAGCAACAGAGCAACTTGATAGGCAGGACTTAAACCCATGTGTTTTTACAGCGTCAGGGTGTTAAGTACAAGACCCAGGCCAACAGAAACAGTTATGTTGTTAATTTATTAGAGGGGGGAAATACTTGATACGTTATGATATTTGGGCATCGCCTTCGGTTTGGGAAACCCGACTTCAGTTTCGTTGGCAAACCTCACTACGGGCTGTTATAAAACGCAAACATAAAGCTTGCATACCGGCCTTTACACACATCGGTTTGCAGAATGAACGGATATTATAAGTAGGGAAACTTTTTTTGTTTTCGTCCTGAAAGAATTTTTTTGTTTATGAGAACAAACTGAGGTGGGACAAAGTTTGGTGGAAAAGTTAGCGTGAAACCAAGTCAGGTTTACTTTGAATTCTGTTCTCTTGGCTGGGTACATTAAATCGAGTTCCTTTTGATCCAAACTGCAGGACGGCTTTTCATTTCTTCATGTTCTCTTCATTCATCTTACAATACAAGTCAAGAATATGTCAAAATTAAAAGAACTGTAGACAAAAACATTATTTTTTACATTGCAATAGGTGAGAAGATATCAACAATCCTTTCTTTTTATTGGAAGCCTAGTGCCCTTTGGAGAGAGAGAGAGAGAGGGGGGGAGAGGGGGGGAGAGGGGGGGAGAGGGAGGGAGAGAGAAAGGGGGGGAGAGAGAGAGAGAGAGGAAGGAGAGAGAGAGAGAGAGGGAGGAGAGGGGGGGAAGGGGGCAGAGAGAAGAATAGAGAGGGGGTGGGGGAGAGAGGGGGAGAGAGAGGAGGGGAAGGGGTAGAGTGTGGGAGAGAAAGAGGGGAGAGAGAGCGAGAGAGAGAGAAAGAGAGGGGAAAGAGGGAGAGAGGGGGAGGGAAAGAGGGGGTAGAGAGGGGGGGGAGAGAGAGAGGGGGGAAGGGAGAGGAGAGAGAGGGAGAGAGAGGGAAGAGAGAGAGAAAGAGAGGGGGAGAGGGGGAGAGAGAGGGGGTAGAGAGGAGGGGGAGAGAAAGGGGGAGAGAGAGAGAGAGGGGGGAGTGATAGAGAGAAAGAGAGGGGGATAGAGAGAGAAAAGGGTGAGAGAGAGGGGAGAGAGCTAGAGGGGGGAGAGAAAGGGAGTGAGAGAGGGAGAGAAGGGCAGAGAGAGGGGTGGAGAATGAGAGGTGGAGCGGGGAGGGAGGAAGAGAGTGGGGAAGAGGGGAGAGAGAGGGTAGATAGAGAGGGGGAGGGGGCAGAGAGGGGGAAGAGAGAGGGGGAGGAGGAGAGAGGGGGGAGGAGGGGGAGGGGTAGAGAGGAAGAAAGGGGAGAGAGAGGGGAAGACAAAGAGAGGGGAGAGAGAGAGGGGAGGGGGAGAGAGAAGGGGAGAGAGGGAGAGAGAGGGGGTGGGGGGGAGAGGCGGAGAGAGGGAGGGGGAGAGAGAGAAAGCGAGGAGGAGAAAGAGGGAGGGGGGAGAGAGAGCGGGAAAGAGAAAGAGGAGAGAGAGGGGGGAGAGAGAGGGGGAGTGAGGGAGAGAGAGGGAAGAGAGAGGGGGGAGAGAAAGAGGGGGGTGAGAGGGAGAGAGAGGGGAAAGAGAAAGGAGAGAGGGAGGGGTGGAGAATGAGAGGGGGAGAGAGAGAGGAGAGAGAGAGAGGGGGGAGAGAGGGAGAGAGAGGGGAAAGAAAAAGGGGAGAGGTAGGGGTGGAGAATGAGAGGGGGGGAGAGAGCGAGGAGAGAGAGAGAGGGAGAGAGGGAGAGAGGGGGAGGGAGGGAGGGAGAGAGAGGGGAGAGAGGGGGGAGAAAAATAGGAGAGAGAGAGGGGGAGGAGAGAGAGGATGGGAGAATGAAAGGGGAGAGAGGGGGGCTGAGAGATGTCTGGTATGAATATTAAGGGGAACCCTGCACCAAAATTTATAAAAAATGGCGTAGGGGTTCCCCAGGCACTATATACTCTAAACAGCAGTATATATACTATACGGCCTCCCCTACATACTCTGCAGAAGAACTGGGCCTTTGGTTTTGGTGGTGCCAAAAGAATGTAACCCCTCACAGATACTCTTGTTGGGCACAGGGACGGGCCCTGCATTAAAATATTATATCAAAAATTGTAATTACATGCCTCTGTTAAACAGGGTCAGAAAAATTGGGCCTTGGGTGGTAGTGGTGGTGGTGCCCTAAACCAAAACTATTGTTGGAAGCTAGCATCATCAAGATTCAGGAGCAATAGGATAGTCAGCATAGGCAGTCTTTAAGGGATGCTAGATCCATAGCAAATTCAATCAGTTACATCAGCATCAGGTGCTTGATAGCTGCTGATACAAGACTGATTCATTTTTATGAATGTGAGCCTATCAATGGAGTCTGTGGACAGGCACACTCTTTGATCCATTACAAACCTTCCAGCAGCACTGAATGTGCGTTCAGAAAGCACGCTAGATGCAGGACAGGCCAGTAGCTCGATTGCATATTGAGCAAGTTCTGGCCAGTGGTCCATCCTCAAGACCCAGTAACCCAGTGGATGCTCTGTTGAAAAGGTCTCCAAGTCTGCTCTTGCCCCTAGATATTCCTGCACCATATAATGCAGACGCTGGTGATGGTTGCTTGAACTGATCATACCTTGGTGCTGAGGACTGAAAAATAGTTTAAAGGCATCAGTCAACTTCCTCCACCTCACAGGGTCTGGAAATGCGTTAAAAAAAACCTTTCTTCAAGGTCTCCTGAAGATGTTTCATCCCCTGCTTCCTTTGCGAAGGCAGGATGAGTCCTGCAACTTTACCCTTGTAACATGGATCAAGAAGGGTTGCCAGGGGGGCGTGACCGGAAGCCGACCTGAATGGATGCTTAGCCAGCTAGCTCTCCCTCAGCCCGCAGCTTCAAGGCGAATCTCGGAGTCTTCGCTCACCCATCCATCGGCAGATCTAGGACCACCCGATACTCCTAAGCCAGAGGATCATCCAAACCCCTCCCGGGGTCCTCCACGACCTCCGCAGACTATTTTAAGGCACCCGACATGCCTCCAGGCGGTACAGACAAGATGGAGCTGGACAGCCTCAACGGGGCCAGCCAGCATCCCATCTAATGGCCCCAGTGCCTGACAGGCCCCCCCAGGCAGTGAGTCTCTCCTATTGGGCTCTCTCCTCCCCAGCCATGCCACACGACGAGCAGGCCGCGACCCACACCCAGCCCTCCACACCGTACACACAGTGCACGGATGCCTTCCCAAAACTACTGCGGCCAGCATCAGACCCTGGGATCCACGAGTGCAACACCAACTCGCCTGCCCCCTCAGAGGAATTGGAGGACTATCCGGCCCTTCTGGGCCCCATGCATCCACGGCCTACTCGGTGCCTGAAGGGGACAGTAGGCCTCACTTTCACAACACGCCTGTGCCTGGCTCCCTCAAGGCCCAGAGACAGTCCCGCTCCAGAGACTCTAGCTCTGCTAGGAAAATTGCTGGGACCCCCCCCTCTTATGCCCAGATTGCAAGCTCCCGGGCACATCCACAGATGTGGAATCTGCCTGCCCAGCTCCATCGCCCTCTCACACTTCAACTTGATCTGAGCCCTGGGGCCCTCCACCACGACCTACCCCCCGAGCTCACGGTACCTCTGCAGAGGACTCCCTTCCACAGCCCTCTACCTCTCACTTGCACCCATACCAAGATGCTGTAGTCCACCTCCACCCTGCCCCCCCCAGTGGTAATCCTATCTAAAAGCCATTCCAACTAAGGAGGATTTCAAGCAGCTCACAGAAGATGTAAAAGCCACATGCTGAGCTGAAATTCAGGCCCTCCATACGGGCCTCAAACACCTAGCAGACAGGGTGGAGATGGCGAAGGAGGAGATACAGGAGACCAAATTAGCAGTCCACTGCACTCAAATTCAAGGCGCAGACCGCCGCCTCTTGCTGAGAGACATGCAACATCATGTCGAGGACTTAGGGGATGTAGGAACAACATCCGCGTGCGAGGCCTGCCTGAATCAGAGGAAGCTGAAGATCTACAGTCCACCCTGCAGGACTTGTTTAACAACCTATTGGGGGAAGGAGCTGACAAACATATTGAGATAGACAGAGCCCACCGAGCCCTCCGGTCTAAGGGCCCGCTTCTAAACCATGCAATGTCATCTGCTGAATACACTTCTATCCGCTGAGAGAAGACATCATGCGCAAAGCTCGATCCATCCGCAAACTGGTCTTCGACAACAACCTGGTACTGCTATACCCGGACCTTTCGTGGATCACGCTTCAAAAATGTAGACTCTTACAAACCCTTCTCCATGCTTTACAAGATAAGGACATTATCTACAGATGGAGATTTCCCCTCAGCCTGTCAGCTAGACACCAAGGGAAATCTGCTATACTGAATGCTTTCTGTGATGCCCTTGGTATTCCTATTCCTCAGCTACCTGACTGGGACCTGGTGGCCACCCCTCCTCCACCCCCAGGGGGTTTGGCAGAAGGTTCCCCCACCAAGCATGCTAGGGGACCGGATAACCCTTGCAAAGCCACTAAGCATAGAAATGGCTGATTCCACTTTCTGACGCTCTTCCTAAGTCTAGTTAGCCTCTTACAGCCTCTTTGCTGTACCACAACCTGGTCCTTATCTATAAGTTACTTCAATTACTGCCACACTGTTACTCCCCGAATACCTCTGCTTCATTCTAGTTTAGCAACATGGGCTGGTCTCGGCTGAGATGCAGGAGAGGTTGACTCTCTGCTCACCAACCCCCCCCCAGTTGCATTTGATGGGAACAAGTGGCTGCATATGATGGGCACAAGTGGCTGCATATGATGGGCACAAGTGGCTGAATTTGATGGGCACAAGTGGCTGCATTTGATGGGCACAAGTGGCTGCATTTGAGGGAAAAAGTGGCTGCATATGATGGGCACAAGTGGCTGCATTTGATGGGCACAAGTGGCTGCATTTGATGGGCACAAGTGGCTGCATTTTATTGGCACAAGTGGCTGCATATGATGGGCACAAGTGGCTGCATATGATGGGCACAAGTGGCTGCATATGATGGGCACAACAGTGGCTGCACATGATGGGAACAAGTGGCTGCATTTAAAGGGGCACAAGTGGCTGCATATGATGGGCACAAGTGGCTGCATATGATGGGCACAAGTGGCTGCATACGATGGGCACAACAGTGGCTGCATTTGATGGGCACAAGTGGCTGCATTTGATGGGCACAAGTGGCTGCATATGATGGGCACAAGTGGCTGCATTTGATGGGCACAAGTGACTGCATATGATGGGCACAGTGGCTGCATTTGATGGGCACACATGTCTGTATTTGATGGGCTCAATGGCTGCATATGATGGGCACAGTGGCTGCATATGATGGGCACAGTGGCTGCGTTTGATGGGCACAGTGGCTGCATTTGATTGGCTCAGTGGCTGCATTTGATTGGCTCAGTGGCTGCATATGATGGGTACAGTGGCTGCGTTTGATGGGCACAGTGGCTGCATTTGATTTGAGTTTCAGTATTTTTTAGTTTGTTTGCGCCCCCCCAAAAATTTTGAGCACCAGCCCCCACTGGATATGATGTATGTTGTATGCAATTTGTATATTACTGTTCTAACCCCTTTTCTTTCTTCTAGCTTCCGCTCCTCCCTTTCTCCACACACTGGCTCCTTACGTAGTCCTCGTTGGCCACCGGCTCTCCACCCATGGATGTCAAGCTCCTGGACCCTGCACATGGCACACCACCAACGGAATCAGCTAAGTATACCCGTAGCTCCTCCCACCCCACACAGTGGCTAAGATTCTGTAACTAAAGTCCATGGCCTAAACTCTAATAAGGAATTCCAGCAGTCAGGGACAGATGTCATCATGATACAGGAAACCCATTTTGATAAAGGGGGCTCCTTCACATTCGCTTCCAGACAGTATCCACAAGTCTTTCAGGCCTTCAACTCGTGTAAACGTGCAGGCGTCGCCATACTTTTCAAAAAAAGGTTCCCTGTTCACTTGCGCTGCCTCCTAACTTGACTCACAGGGAAATTTTGTCATTATACGTGGCCTATGCAGACAGAGGCAGTTACCTTCTGCGCTCTCTACGCCCCGAATATCCGTCAGCACCGGTTTTTTACTAGGGTCCTTGCCCGCCTCTTTCTGACGTCAAACGAAATCCTCATAATCGGGGGAGACTTTAACCTCTTCCACTCCACAACTTTCGACTGCCATGGGGGGGTCCGCAGACTCGAGCCCTCAGGCACTCCAAGCTCTTTCGTCAGCTCACTAGACGACATGCTCTCTTTGATGCCTGGCTGGTTCCCCACCCAGGCGACAATACACGTTTTATTCTGCCCCTCACCAAACCCACTCGCGTATAGACTATTTCTTTGTTAACAACATGCTCCGCGTTACTCGTTCCGCACAAATACTTCCAAGCTCCTGGTCCGATCATGCTCCCGTCCTACTAACACTAAACCTGGGCACTTCCCTCCACAGGCCCTATAACTGGCGGCTGAATAATTTCCTTTTACAGCACCTCCCCTCCAGAGTAGAACTGAAATCTACCCTGAAACATTGTTTTGATAAGAATGACACCCCTGATGTCTCCCTTCCCACACTCTGGGCAGCCCACAAGGCGGTCATCAGGGGTAGATGTCTTGCCCTTTCTTCAGCCATGAAGAAGGATGCTAAGGCCACCAAGCTACAAGCTGACTAACAGAGACAACTCAGAGTCCCTGATCCTGTGTCTGGATGCAGAGAAGGCCCTTGACCATCTTGGTTGTCTTTTTCTGTTCGCCACACTATGTCGCATGGGTTTTCAGAGACCCTTCCTGCGGGTGGTACAACATTTTTACACCAATCCCACGTCACAAGTAAAGACCCCTTTTGCCCTCTCGTCCTCCTTCCCAGTTACTAATGGTAGCCGCCAGGGCTGTCCGCTCTCCCCTTTGCTTATTGCTTTATGTGTAGAGCCACTCGCTGTTTGTGGATGACATTATCCTCACCTTGACCCAACCCAGGATCTCCCTACCTAATTTACATCCTAAACCTGACAAATATAGGGCGATTTCGGGTTACAAAACAAATGCGTCTAAGTCCATAGCTCTCCCAATTAACCTCCCAGAGGAAGAAATCCACCACCTACTTGTTTTCCCTATGGTTGGGAACGTACTTTTTAAAAATATTTAGGGGTTAATCTTACCTCGTCCTTCACCACACTATACCAAGCTAATTTCCCCCTTATATAGGTCCATTAGGGAATTAGTCCAAAAATGGAAAACCCATCATATCTCTCTCCTGGGGCGAATCACATCTGTCAAGATGGTTATCCTCCCTAAGCTTCTGTATCTATTCCAGACACAATTCACAAAAGGGGGCAGAGTCTACCAGCTGAAAAGGCAGCAGTTGCAGTGCTAGCAATTTGGCCAAGCTAGCATTTAGACGCTGAGCTTATGGATGGCTGGGACCAAAGTTATTTTTACGGGGCAACTGGGGTAGGGAGATTTGCCTGCCAAAACCAATTGGTGGTGTACTGCTAGCAGATTGACTGCAAGCACTTGGGACACCTATTGCTATACCTTCATTCCTCTCAGTGCAGGTTTTTGAGAGGACTGGGGGTATAGTAGCATTGGAGATCCCAGACGAGGAGCAGGGAGAAGTCCGCCTTTTTCTATGATGTGGGTCTTTCAAGTGCTGTTGCCAACGGACTGCATGGCAGGTCATCATATGTCTGGTCAAGCATGTGGTGCCCAAGCGGCTGCTGTTCTTGCCACACTTGATCTGCTTCAGACATAGGTTGCAAACAGCAATGGTGCGATCTGCTGCACACATGTCATAAAAGGCCCACACCAAGGAATGTTTAAAAGTCAGTGGGGAGTCAGTAGTGCCCTGCACCTGCAGAGCTCTGCGGTGTGCTGCAGTAGGGTGGCTGCCCTTAAGCTAGCTCCTAGAGGACATCCTGCCCCATTGGAGTTGTGCTTCCTCTTCCTCCTCTCTTCTCTCAGGCACCCAAGTAGAGTCAGTGACCTCATCATCCCATCCCTCGTCGTCACTGGAGCAAACTTGGCAGTATGCTGCAGCTGGGGGAACATGACTGCCAGTTTCTTGTCCTTCTGTGGCACCCCCTCTCTCTAGGTTCATGTTACTCCCTTCCTCAACCTGGGAACCAACATCGGAGCCTTCAAATCACTGCGCATCCTCCAGCAGCATATAACCGACACGGTGGTCGAATAGTTCTGGGGACTTCTCCTTGCATGATGGTGGGGCTACCGAAGGAGTGACTGTGGACAAGGAGCCGGTGGAATAAGCTGATTTGGCAGCTGCATTGCAAGGCAAACTACTCTGAGCCTGGGTGACAGAGGATGAGGAGGATGAGAGCGGCTCCGTTATCCACTCCACAAACTCTTCTGCATGTTGTCGCTCAATAACACGGGCAGCACAGAAAAAAAGGACAAGCGTGTCCCACGGCCACCTGCAGAGGATGCACCCTGTCCACGACCACCACTGTTGACTGTAGACACAGAGGCTGCTGGCCCTCTTTTAGTGGCCTGTGAGCGTCTGCCTCTCCTTGGTGCCCTTCTGGACATGATGTATTTTTTGTTTTGCAACACCACACTACACTGTATTATATACTGTATACACTGCCTGAAGTTTAATAGAAACCATACACCGAATGCACTGTATATATATATAGGCTACACTGAATGCAGAGTATATATATATATATATATAACAGTGGGAAAAAATATATAAAAATGATAAAAGGACAATTGTAAAAATGATAAAAGGACAATTGTAAAAAAAAAACCCCACAAAAATAAATAACAATAATTGAAATAATAATAGCTGTATGGTTAGAGGTATCATGAAACTGCACCACATCCCTATAGGTAACTAGTTTTGACAAAGATAGGATGGGGTTTTACAGGTGCCATTTAAGTCCACCAAAAAAGGTAAGTATAAAAACTTATATATTTTATTTATACAAGGATTAAAATCAATAGATAATAAGGAATATGCATGTACAGTATACAATTGGACAATACATTTTTACATTTACTGAGTTCCAAGCTCACTCTTGTCTTCTACATGTTTCACCACATTGGCTTCTTCAGGAAGTATTCGAAAAAAATACGTACAAAAAATACATAAAAAATCAATCTATATAACATGTCACATTCACATCACATACCAGGGCTCCCAGAGATTGCACCCAGATAGAACCAAGGCCAAAGGTGGAGGGGATGGACAATCCCAGACGGCCACGAGGCGTTCATAGTTTAATACTGAAGAAGCCAATGTGGCGAAACATGTAGAAGACAAAAGTGCGCTTGGGACTCAATATAATGTAAAAATGTATTGTCCAATTGTATACATTGCTTATTACCTATTGTCTGTTGATTTTAATCTTTGTATAAATAAAATGTATACGCTTTTATACTTACTTTTTGGTGGACTTAAATGGTACCTGTAAAATCCCATCCTATCTTTGTCAAAACAAATAATTGAAATAAACTGAACTACCAAAAATACAACCCCCCCGCCACCCCACAGACAAAAAAATAAATGAACAAATGTCCTCACTATTTAAAAAAAAAAAAAAAGTTTTTTTTCTCTAAGAAAATGTTGCCTAAACAGCCCAATGAGTGAAGCTGGGCTTCCACTTGAATGAAATTTCACCAAGGTATAAATCTTTTTTTTTTTTACATTTGAAATCCACTTAATTTGTCTTTCTAATAATAGGGAGACACAGACATCAGCCCAGATGTGAAAACAAATTGGGGGATGTCATAATGGCGGCAGTTGTAATTTATACAACGCTCAGGAGTCAACGGTTTTGTAAACTCGGCGAGAAGGGAAAACACAAGTCCGGGGTCTCTAAAGGAAAGCAGAGAAAGTGCGTCATCTTGATGAGTTGCTACAGATTTGGCCTGCGAGGTGTTTAAGGCATGAATTTCCTCTTAGCAAACCCTTGCGCTGGGAATATTGAGTTCAGGCTCCAGAGCGGTAGATGATATGTAACAATTTCATACGTTTTCCATCCAAGAGACAAACGAGGAAGAGCTGGTGGGATCGCCTTCTTCTCCGGGGTAAAGCCACCTGGGTGGATGTCAGACGGAATTATGGAGGTGCCAGGCATGTGTGAAGGCTTAATGCTATAAACTGGATTATGCTGGTTATAGCTTTTTGAATGTATACACAGAAACACAGCTGAAAAGGAATATAAATGAAAAAGAAAATCCTGAACAAAACCCATGGGTGAAGGTGGAACTCCAGGCAGATATAAATGACACAAATTAATACAAATGAATACAATTAATATTTATTTAATTTGATTATTTAATTAATTTAATGTATTAATACATTATTTATTTGTATATTATTATTTAATATAATTTATTTATGTAATTATTTATTATTATTAAATTAATTAAAGTACTGCAAATTAATAGTTCATCAATACATCATTAAGGTGAAACTTCCCAATCAACATTGATTATTTGTAATCCTTGTGCTGTAGGGTTGCACCGGTGCCAATACTAAGCTCTTGCACAAGCCAATTAAAACAAAGATAAAAAGAAACATTTGTTTCATTTTGTATCTTTCTGTTAATTCATCTGCAGATCAAAGGGATGAACTTTGATCTGCAGATAAAGTCAGCTTAAAAGCAAACTAGATTTTTTTGTTTGTTTTTTTATTTAAATGTTTGACCCCTTATTAACCCTTAATTTACTCCAATCAGTCCTAATTAACTCTTTATTCTCCTTCTCCATTTAACTATTATTTTCCTGCTGATTTTTTTCTTGTGTTCACTTCTATTTTTATAAACGAAACTATTGATAATTAAAACTTTTTTTGTTTGTTTTTGTTTGCTTTGTTTGTTAATATTTTTACACCTTTAACATATATTTACACATTTATATCAGTGCATAAGGTCACATCCTTAGATCTTAGCCAGGGTTCATGCTGGGACTTGTAGTCCTTTACTTCTGGGGATGTGACCCTCCAAAAGTGAAGGACTACAGTTCCCAGCATGAACCCCTCAGAGCTTAGGATGTGTCACACCCCCGCCCCCTCCCAACTAGTGAAGGACTACAGGTCACAGAATGAACCCATGAGATCTAAGGGGTTCACATCCTTAGATCTCTGGGGTTCATGCTGGGACTTGTAGTCCTTCAGTAGTTGGGGCGTTCGCATCCTTAGATCTCAGGCGTTAATGCTTGGACTTATAGTCCTAGTTGCTTCAATTGGTGGGTTCAATGGGCCACTTGACTGGACTTGCCCCCTAGGCCTAAGGCTGACAGCCCTCCCCTGCATACATCCCAGAAGTCTTCAGGAGGGGAGGGAGGGTTTTTCTCAGCTAAGCACACTCTCTTGCATGCATGCCTGAGCTAAGGGCAGATGGATTCTAGGACGTAAATGCTATATGAATCATCTGCGCTTACTCTAGATGGCCACAGCCAGAAATGCTAGAAATCACGTACCTGTACGTCTTTTCTTTTTCGGGTCTGGGGCGGGCATGCGCGCCACCGGTGACCCGCTCCTGCTGTGATTGGACACCTTTGAGATGAATTAGAGCGAAGACTGCAAGCCAGGCCTTCTCGTCCAACATTAGTGCCTGACCTCACAAATGTGCTTCTGAAAGAATGGTTAAACATTCCCATAGACCAGGGTCAGCAACCTGTCGATTGTGAGCTACCTGTCGACCGCTGACAGGTGACAGGTAGCTCCCGAAAACGTCTTTGTGTTGCCACCCCAGTCTTCTCCTGAGCACCGTGCGTGTGTGGCGCAGGCGCACAGGCACCTAATCATAGGCTGCGGAGGAAGCCCCCCGCCCTTTGCATACGTGCAGCTGTGGGGTGGGGGAGGCCTCTGGAATCGCTCGAGTGAGTTCGAGCTCTTCTCTGAGCACGCCTGAGCTCTTGCTCTTCAGTGGTCATCCCCACCAGCCCTCCTCCCTGATCCAAGGGCGTGGGTGATACCAGGTTGAAAGGTGAGAGTGAATTTCCTCCAGGACATGTAGGTTTTCAACTGCACCTTCCCTGCGGCACTCTGCGTTGAAAAAACATCTGTGCTCTCCATGCACCCCAGCCCTCCTGACACACCCACCCACTGATGCCCTCCTGACACCCTGCCCCCCTGACACCCACCCCCCCATGCCCTCCTGACACCCATCCCCCTGATGCCATCCTGACATCCAGCCCTCCTGACACCCACCCCCCCTGATTCCTTGCTGTCACCCAGCCGTCCTGACACCCACCCCCTGATGCCCTCCTGCACACTCACCCCCTGACGCCCTCCTGGAACCCAACCCCCTGATGCCCTCCTGCACACCCACCCCCTGATGCCCTCCTGACACCCATCCCTCTAAAGCCATCCTGACACCCAGCCCTCCTGTCACCCACCCCCCTGATGCCCTCCTGCACACCAACCCCTGATGCCCTCCTGATACCCACCCCCTGATGCCCTTCTGCACACCATTCCCCTGATGTCCTCCTGACACCCATCCCCCTGATGCCCTCCTGACACCCAGCCCCTCAGATGCCCTCCTGACACCCAGCCCCTCAGATGCCCTCCTGACACCCACCCCCCTGATGCCCTCCTGACACCCAACTCTCCTAAAGCCCTCCTGACGCCCAGCCCACCTGATGCCCTTCTGACACCCAGCACACCTGCTGCCCCAGCACCACGCCTTCCTGACACTCCATCCCTTCTAATTCCCCAGCACCATGCCCAGCTGTCCTGATTCCACTGTACCCTCCTGACCTTTCAGTACTGAGCTCTCCTGACCCCCCTGACCCCAGATACCTTGCCCTCCTGAACCCAGTACTACCTACCACTGACCTCTGTACGCTGCCCTACATGCTACTGAATTTAAAGTGACATTCATTTTAGTAGATTTTTATAGGTATTCTTCATGCCGTCTTTACTTTTAATTGGGGGAGTTGCTAGGAAACGTCTTTTTTAAAAAAAGGGGGGTGGGCACAGCAACCCCGGTGATCTTTGATCTCTTCAATGTTGTCCAGGTAGATCTCCATCTCTCAAAGGTTGCCTACCCCTACCATTGAAGCATTCATAAACCTTGTGGACAGCCTTCCCAGAAGAGTTGAAGCTGTTATAGCTGCAAAGGGTGGGCCAACTCAATATTGAACCCTACGGACTTATGCCCTGTACACACGATCGGACAT
Organism: Lithobates clamitans; assembly: GCA_037952925.1. NCBI lineage: Eukaryota > Metazoa > Chordata > Amphibia > Anura > Ranidae > Lithobates > Lithobates clamitans. The sequence goes on along the minus strand of JBBGZY010000712.1, from coordinate 1,487,745 downwards.
TCCGACAACAAAATCCATCAGATTTTTTCCGATGGATGTTGGCTCAAACTTGTCTTGCATACACACGGTCACACAAAGTTGGTCGGAATTCCGAACGTCAAGAACGCGGGATGACGTACAACACGTACGACGAGCCAAGAGAAATGAAGTTCAATAGCCAGTGTGGCTCTTCTGCTTGATTCCGAGCATGCGTGCCACTTTGTGCATCTGAACTGTCTACACACGATCGGAATATACGCAAACGGATTTTGTTTTCGGAAAATTTTAGATCCAGCTCTCAAACTTTGTGTTTTGGAAATTCCGATGGAAAACATCCGATGGAGTCCACACACGGTCGGAATTTCCGACAAGCTCTGATCGCACATTTTCCGTCTGAAAATGCCATTAAAGTTCATCATGAGCGTGTGAAGGCAGGTGTCCCAATACTTTTGACAATATAGTGTACTTGGTTACCAACAATGTTTAGGTAGATGATACGTGTCAATGTAACATCCACATGAATGGCAGGAGCCAAGGTTTCCCAGCAGAAAATTGCCCAAAGCATCACACTGCCTCCGCCGGCTTGCCTTCTTTCCATACTGCATCCTGGTGCCATCTCTTCCCCAGGTAAGTGACGCACCCACCATCCACATGTTGGAAAAGAAAACGTGATTCATTAGACCGGGCCACTTTCTTCCATTGCGCTGTGCTCCAGTTCTGATGCTCACGTGCCCATTGTAGGGGCTTTTGGCTATGGACACAGGTCAGCATGGGCATATTGACCGGTCTGCAACTACACCCCCCCTATACACAACAAACTGCGATGAACGTGGTTTTTTTTCTGCTTTTAACACTTCAACTTCAGGGACAACATGTTTGTAACGAGAAAATCAATGTTATCCACGTTACCTGTCAGTGGTCATATAGCTACGACTGATCAGTGTATAATGTAGTTACTGACCTTGAAAAAACCATTCCAATCAGGATACGGAGTCTGAACATCTAATCTACATACTTCTTGTGTCTTTTCCAAATGAAACAAGCTAAATTAAACTGTCATTATGAGCGAGGCCTCCGGACTTTTGTTTGTTTAATTTGTTTCTAAAATGAGCCACTTTTGTAAAAGTCTTTAGCGATAACTAAAGCCAAGAACAAAAATTAAATATGTAGCAGCTTACCAGTTCATAGATTGGGCGGGTGCCTTTGTTTTCTTTTTCAGGCTAAAACACATTTTCAGCAACTACAGAAAATACTTGATCCTGCCAGCAATGCTGTGTCCTTGTCACTTCCTGTGCAATGAAGTGAGAGCAACAACAATGTTATCTTCTTTCTGTAAACTACAAATTTCCCTATTCCTATGTAATGGAGAGGAACAAAGGCAGACATGCTTGAAGTCCACCCTACGTGGCAATCATAGCTACCCCTCCACAGATACAGTGGAGGAGTGAGCGTAGAATCCAAGGAAATTAAAGTGTATTACTGGCAAGATCACCAGTAAAAATAAAGGGGGGGGGGGAATGCCTAAAAAGATAAAACTAATGCATAATGCAGCCACCTCATCTAAGGACTGGTTGTGATGGTGGCACTCTCAGACTCACCCTGCATAGAGGTTTTCCAGCTTTTGGGACAATAATCCAAGTTCCAGGCAGCTGAGAGTGATCATCTCTTGGGTCAATAAACTCAGCATTTAACCCCTTGCACACACCATAACTGCTACCACATACCGTATCGAAAACACAGATTGTTCACAGTATTTGCTGTAATCAGGAATTATCTGTGATACTATCTGTAACGCCAGACAGGAATAAGAGAGAGATAAAAATATAGTAGCGCTCTACAAAGAGAAAAGGGCTTCTTTAAGGTTTAGTTTAGAGCAGTGGTCTCCAAACTGCAGCTTGAGGTTTGGGGGCCAGAAGTGGCCCTTTGCTTACCTTTATCTGCCCACTGGGGCACTATTCCACCAATTGACACCAATGATGTGGCACCATTCATCCTACCAACACCATGAACTGGGGACTTTTCTTCCCATAGATACCAACAACGGGCACTATTCCCCCCACTGGTACCAACAATGGGCACTATTCTTCCCATTAATACAAACAATGAGGCATTATTCTTCCCCTTGATTCCAACAATAGGGCACTATTCTTCCCCTTGATGCCAACAATGGGGCACTATTCTTCCCATTGATACCAACAATGGGCACCAGTCTCCCCATTGATACCAACAACGGGCACTATTATTCCCATTGATACCAACAATGGGCACTATTCTTCCCATTGATACCAATAATGGGTGCTATTCTTCCCACTGATGCCAACAATGGGCACTATTCTTCCCATTGATATCAACAATGGGCACCATTCTTCCCATTAATACCAACAATGAGGCACTATTCTTCCCTTTGATTCCAACAATGGGGCACTATTCTTCCCCTTGACCCCAACATTGGGGCACTATTTTTCCCATTGATACCAACAATGGGCACTAGTCTTCCCAGCAATACCTACAATGGGCACTATTCTGTCCATTGATACCAATATGGGACACTATTCTTCCCATTGATACCAACAATTCGGCACTATTCTTCCCCTTGATGCCAACAATGGGGCACTATTCTTCCCATTGATACCAACAATGGGGCACTATTCTTTCCATTAATACCAACAATGGGGCACTCCCCTATTAAAGCCCATTAAAGCCGAAGATGGGGCATTTTCTACTCCCACTGGCCACAGTCTGCCCCCCCCGCAAAGCCCCAAAGCCTGAAGGATAATAAACTGGCCCTTAGAAAAATTAGCGATCCCTGGTTTTGAGCATTTGAAGATAAAGCTCAACTCCTGGAAAATGTCCACCATTGCAGTGGCCTGTGCCTGCACTGCAAGGGTTAACTGCTCCTTTCTGTCTATAGGATTGGAAAAGCAACTTTGGATCCTCTGCTCCCCTAGCAGACAGCCTCCCCCATGCTCCAGTGGTGGACTGTTCCTCAGTGACCTCACATCCAATAGAGGGCTATGGGCTGGGCCTTGGAGATCTCAGAGGACCACAGACCATAGGGAAGAAAAGGCTGTAGGAATTGGTGTAGCAGAGTGGAGGAGCCTTTGAGAGCAAAGGATCAGGTAGGTAAAAATGCTGTAACCGGTCCTCGTAGACATAGGTAAATGAGCAGTTATCCATAGCAGTGCGGGGGATTGAAGGTAAGGACTTTTGGTTTTCCCAGAGTTCAGGTTTAATCCTTTTTAGGTGCCAGCAAAATATTTACAGAAAAAGATTTTACAAAAATAGTTGGAGTGCTTACCCCTGAAGGGGACCCTGAAATTATATCTATGTTCTTCCAAGTAGTACAGAGGATGCCAGACATACAAGCTCAGTCCCACACACACCAACAACTAAGGTTCATTCTAGGGGGAAGTCTTTTTAGGGTTTATTGCTGAAGAACTTTACCAGGAGAGGAGTTTATTGTCCCAGAATACTCCAAAATTACCAGTAGCAACAATGAGAGGACAAACTTCTCTCTAATCTTGAAATAGTAGCCTTTCTGCAGGTAGCAGGTAATGGCCAGTATATTTGGGACCCTATTGCACCAGTCCATATAGCAACCTGTGGCACGTGCACAACTAACAGTCCCCAGCAAGGTCTTAACTCACAGTGTCCCAGGAGCAGTCTACCACCTAGCATCCGCAGGTAGATCCTTGTTGAGGAAGATAACAAGAACCTTCTCCAGGCCAGAATTTAGTGAAGTGCTCTCCAGCAAATATAATCCTCAGGCAAACTTCCCCAGGAAGTTGCTGAGGCCTAGACTGCAGTTTCTTGTCTTAATGGAGCTGCCTCCAGGTACAGCAGCCCCAAGAGAACCCTCCCTTACAGGAAAGAACAATCTGTACAGGCCTCCTTCACATTTATCACTTCCCCAGCCACCTTCTGGATGCCTCCTTCCAGGGATTGACTGAGGCATGGTAAATATTCAACTGATCATTTGAATCTCCCAGCCCTATGTACTGTAACCTTCTTCCAGAGGCAGGGGGCAGATAATCAAACTCTCAGCTCAGAAAAACCTGAGCTGACCCACACAATCAATCACTGCTCCATTCACTACAATGGAGCCAAAAACCAAATTTACCTAGACAGCTTACCAGAAGAGGGCACTACATTGACAACAGCAGTAAATTAAATGGAAATAAAAATGAAAGGTATTTAACAATGTTTTGCCTAGTCTGTGGTTCCGACAAAGTCCAATTCCGTAGCCCTCAGAGATGACTCTTTAGGAAAGTTTGGTTGAAAGAAAGCTGCCAATTGCTATTTCTTTTTTTTTTTTGCGACCCAGGAAATGTGTGTGTGCCGCTCAGGCTTGGTGGTAGGGGGGTATGGAGTCAATATTTTCGTAGCTGCTGCTAGAGTGCTGACATTGGATGGAACCCATCCTGGATCCTGTAAGGCTTCAGAGAAAAATAGGGTAGCCCCTATGAGTCGCACATCTAGGTGTCTTGGAATGGTGAATAGAGTGGCAACCTCAGCCTGGACTCCAACCAGGCCATGCGTGGCCTGGTTGGAGTCCAGGCTGAGGTTGCCACTCTACTCACCATTCCAAGACACCTGAATGTGTGACTCTTAGGGTCTACCCCATTGTTCTCTGGTGCTTTTTTTGTGGACCTTCTAGAGGGTGTCACTGACCCAACCCCCACCCAATCAAGCTAAGGGGGTCTGAGATATCAAGGCTGAAGCATTTATGATATTTTCAACAGAACCCTTCCCCTGGGCCAGATTTTTAAACCATCCATATTTTTAAATGAGCACATGTGCAACATATTATTGCAGTGGAATGAAATTACCCTTTGATAGAGACTAAACATGATATGGATTTGAAGCTGATTCTTAGGACCTTAGGATATGGAAAGTGTCTAATTCATCTTCTGCCCCTTATAATATAGGGTATTTAGTCTTATGATTATGGATTATACTCCTGCACATTCTTTAGTGTTTAGTAATTAGTCTTAATTATTTTGAATTATTTTTTTTGGGGCTAGCTGAAGCCAATGGAGGGATGGCAGAAAAAAGGGTGGTCAACGCTGTTTGGTTCCTTTTTGTGAACTGGAGCCCGAAATTGAACTGCATATTCAAGATAAGGTCTGGCTAATGTATTTTACATGCATGTCCCTACCTTTGGAGTCTTGGATTCAATATCTCTTTTAATACAAGAAAGTATGTTGCTTATTCTAGAAAGGATGGGAAGGGGCGAGTTGGGTTTGTAGGTTATTTGAACTTGAAATTGTGATCTTAAAATGTTTTATACAGTGGTAATGTTATATTTACATTATGAGTTTTCTCTACCTTCTTATAATATAGGACATTACTTGATGTTGTAGTTGCTTAGCCATGCCAACGTGCTCATTTGGGAGATTCAGAGACACCTAATGCACAGTACTTTGTGTCTTATACATATCTTGGCTCTTCCTTTATATCCTAGGTCCATTCTACCGTCTCCCAAAACTGCCAGGTACAGTTACATGGAATTCTAAGCTAGCATTCTAAAACTGTTCAGTGACAGTTTCCAAAGACACGCCATGTGTAGGTGTAACCTTGTTTCCGAAACCATTACATTATATCCTCCATTTCATGGACACACCCGGAGGAAAGAGACTCAGATGTCCAGTGAAAGAAGAGCTCCGCTGAGCAATATACTGTATATGAAATGAACAGGTCACCCTATTATATAATATAAATATATATATAAAATATAATATAGAAACTGCAACATGTGAAAATAATGGTACAATACTTGCCTCTCACTGACGGATATACGCAGGTAAGAAAATAAAAACAATATTCACTTGCCTATATACAGTATATATACTGTAGATGGATATAATATCTAAAATCATTTCAATGCACCTTGAAACAACCACACTGTCTTTTTCAAGAGCAGCCTGAATTTCTCCTGAGGTTATCTGTGGGGTTTTCTTTGTATCCCAAACAATTCCTCTGGCAGTTGTGGCAGCAGTCTTTCTTGGTCTACCTGACCTTGGCTTGGTATGAGGAGATCCCTGAATTTTCCACTTCTTAATAAGTGATTGAACAGTACTGACTGGCATTTTCAAGACTTTGGATATCTTTTTTATATAATTTTCTATCTTTATAAAGTTCCATTACCTTGTTATGCAAGTCTTGTGTCAGTTCTTTTCTGCTCCCCACGGCTCAATGTCCAGCCTGCTCAGTGCATCCACGTGAGAGCTAACAAATGCATTGACTATTTACACACAGACACTAATTGCAATTAAAAACCCACAGATGTGGGAAATTAACCTTTAATTGCCATTTTAACCTGTGTGTGTCACTATTGTGTGTCTGTACCAAGACCAAATATTCCGAGGGGGGGGGACTTTTCATCAGGGCGATTTGGGTGATTTCTGGTATCATATAAAAAGGAACCAAACAACTATGTGATAAGAAATGGCTTCATATCATCACTATCCTTAACCACTTGCCTACCGGGCACTTTCACCCCCCTCCTGCCCAGGCCAATTTTCAGCTTTTAGAGCTGTCACACTTTGAATGACAATTGCGCGGTCATGCAACGCTGTACCTATATGACATTTTTGTTGGGTTTTTTTCACATAAATAGAGCTTTCTTTTGGTGGTCACTGCTGAGTTTTTATATTTTTTGCTTAAAAAATTAAACAAGACCGAAAAGTCTGAAAAAAATAAAAGTTATTGTCAGTAAAATTTTGTAAATAAGTAATTTTTCTCCTTCACTAATGGGCACTGACGAGGCTGCACTGATGGGCACTGATAGGCGGCCCTGGTGAGCAATGTTTATGAGGTATGCTTTGCTTATATGCTAATTAAACTATTTTATAATTTCTCCTACTATGTATCTTGTGCCCCACTCAAAGTCCCAAAACCCCTTAATTATTTCTGATTTAGGGATGGAGATGCATGTTATCATGCACCTCATTTAAAGTCCCAAAACCCCTTTTGCTTTCTGGTGAGCAATGGTAGGTGGCACTGATGGGCGGCACTGATGCGCTCTGAAGGACGGCACTGATGGGCAGCACTGAGGGGCACTACTAGGCAGCACTGATTGGTGCCACTGATGGGCACTGTTGGGGCAGTAATGCTGATTACCTGTGCAGTCTCCCCTGCGAGGAGATGCCGCTGAACAGCTCTCCTCGCCTCACACTCCATCAGTGTGAGGCGAGGAGAGCAGATAAACGTCACTTCCTTGTTTACATGTGACCGGCTGTGATTGGACACCGCTGGTCACATGGGTAAGGAGCCGCGTCATTGGCTCTTTACTGAGATACGGGGTCACGCCTTTTCCTAGGGCACGCAAGAACAGCAGTTCTGGGGCGCCGTCATATGACGTTGTCCCGGAACGAGAGCGCATCCTGCCCTCCGTCATTTTACTATACGTCGGGCGGGAAGTGGTTAAATAAAAGACAGGTTTTTTTTGGCATGATCAGTCATATTTTCAATATCAATGCCAAAATGTCACCATTCTTGCCAGGGGATGCCACTTTTGAGCACAACTGTATATGGTGAGAAGCTCACAGTGTGCAGTGAAATCAGAGTAAGCCATTTCAGTCCAGGAGAGGAGCCGCTACAACTGTGCAAGACTGAAGGGAAGGTCTGAGATTTACCCTTCTGCCTCCTTCGGTACACAGCTCAAAGAAAAAAATGGGTTTGGTGTTAGTTAGTAGAATCAGAGTTCATCTTTACACTTAACCAACACAATTGACATATTATTTGTGGCAGCACAATGCTCTGTAAAAGGGAAGATTTAACACGGCAGAATGGTCACCTGACCAAGGTTTCATGAGCGCCCCGTCGCACTGTAGAAAGCAATGTGTGACGATTGGGTTACATTTTATTGTGATGGATTCTGAGCGGCCCTGTGCCTTTTATAGGGCCACCATGGAAGCTCACACAATAGTCTAATAGTAAAAGCTCCAACAAGGAAAGGGTTGAAAAAGATTTTTTTTCCCTTGTAACAGCTCCCAGTCATATTTATTTAGCTAATACATAGAACCAAATCCATCACAAGCACACGGTGCCATTCAATGCAGTGTCTGCTTCACAGGAGCTTACGCTCTAATGGCTCTCCGCATCTCATTTACACATATTAGTAGTAGAAATACCGTAGAGAGAGCACTGAGACAGTCACGTCAGCCTCTGCACCAGAGGAGCTTACACTCAAATGCCCCCATCACAATCACACACTATTATTATTATACATTTATATAGCTCTGACATATACCACAGTGCTGTACAGAAAACACTGAACCAGTCACATCAGTCTCTGTACCAGAGGAGCTTACACTCTAATATCCCCCCACAGTCACGCACTATTATTATTATTATACATTTATATAGCTCTGACATATACCGCAGTGCTGTACAAAAAACACTGTGCCACTCACATCAGCCTCAGCACCAGAGGAGCTTACACTCTAATGTCCCCGCACAGTCACGCAATATTATTATTATTATTATAAATTTATATAGCTCTGATATATACCTTGGTGCTGTACAGAGAACACTGTGCCACTCACATTATTTCAGTTTGTAAGCATCCATGCGCCATACCTGTGGGGTTCCTCTAGAACAGGGATATGCAATTAATGGACCTCCAGCTGTTGCAAAACTACAAGTCCCATCATGCCTCTGCCCTTGGGTGTCATGCTTGCAGCTGTCAGTCTTGCTATGCCTTATGGGACTTGTAGTTCTGCAACAGCTGGAGGTCCGCTAATTGCAAATCCCTGCTCTAGAAACTAGAAATCACTGTAGAAGGCACTGCTGCTACACCACAACACCAGTGATGTCCACTAGCTTCTGGATTCCAAGGTGAGCGGCTGTCATGCTGCATTGTGAACAGAGGAGGTTGCCTGTTTGGCATGGCTGCTGTGACGGACCGCCTGGAACCCTGCTTGGGTGCTTCTGCCAAGATACAGCTTCTTTCACTCTGCAACCAGGAGCCAGGTGTTATAGCTGAGCATTTCACCCAAGAACTAGACGACACTAGCTTAGGTGCAAACCGGAAAGTTATTGTAAATTCACACAGAAATATATACCACACAAAATCAGGTAAAAGCTTGATCACATTACCCAAAACAATGCAAACTGTAAACAGTAATCTAATCAGTACATCTAACAGTACATCTAATAAACGGCCAACATAAACTAACTAACAATTAGTCACCTAGACAAGCCTAGGTGACTCAGGTCAGTGCCCACCCAGACAGTTCGGCGCTAGTTCCCCAGAATACAGACGCAGGGCTATCCAAATATCATTAACCAGCTTTCACTTGTGCAATCTTTCCACTAGACAAGTCATCATAAAGCCTCGTAGTTTTTTTTCCTTCAACTCAGCAGGGCTGAAGGAAAAAAAACTGACAGCTCATGTCGGAGCCCCTGTACTAACTATCCGACTTCCCCCTGCTTTTTTATTGTGTTCTGACAGGGGGACGGCCCTCCGCCAAAACGCTCCGGTCAGCGCTCTCAGCCATTGGTCGAGAGCTGATTGGCAGACCTTTTTCGGTCATGCCCCTGTGACAGAAGCCAGCCGAACGCACGGGCCAAATGTTGGCCAGTTTCTATTGAACCGGCCGATGCCGTCCGACATTTGGCCAGTGTGTGCTAGGCTTAAGGCAGAACTCATACAATGTTCCAGCAGTCTGAAAAAGTGGAATTCATTTATCTTCATAGACTTCTTATGGGAGGTTGTTAATAAATATTTCTCTCCCAAGTGAAGGGGCCTCTCCAACTCAGTCGGCAGGAGGGCCACCATGATTCCTCTGACCATTAACCTGTACAAGATTTATATTACACCTTTCCATCCACTCCAGAAGGGAAGCTTTATTGTCTTTATTCAGAGAATGAATCCAAGCCTCGCTCCCAGCGTTCATCACGTTGTTGTCCATCATTAGAGAATGATCTGCTCTCTCCATGGGATTAGAGGCTGAACTGAACTCTTTTCCATGCTCTGACCGGGAGAAGCAGAAAAAAACACCGGTCTCTTTCATGGGCCATAATCAGTGGATAGAAGGCTTACCCCTAGTCCCGTCCAAAAGCCCCTGTCCCGGTTGGGTCTGCCACAGCTGTTTTCTAAATGGGTTCTCTGATTGAATGTTGTAGAGAGGCAGGGGGAGGTGGTGTCATAATCTCCACCCCGTCCAATCGGAGAACGTTTTGCATTTATTGAGAAAATGCAAAGTGTTCTCTGAATGGCTCAGATACCACCCACATAGGAGCCGCTGCAGTAGAAAGTGAAAAGAACGATGGGCAATGTCTCCTTCTCTATATTGCTGTAGCCCAGCACCTGGCCACACACGTGAACGAAATCCTTTGTTTACAATGCAGCATGGCAGCCATTTGCTTTGGAAACCAGAAGCTAGTGAAGATCACTGTAGTACTGTAGTGGTGTAGTAGCGGTGCCTACTACAGTGATTTCCAGCTTTCGAGGGGACACCGCAGGTATGGCAAATACATTTTTACATTGATCCAAGCTAGACCAATGTGCCTATGTATTGCCATGCCTGGAATTCAGTTCATCTGGTGCATATCGGCTCTGGTTTCTAGGCTTTAATGAAGGGATTAAACATACTGTATGGAGATTGGATGAACAAATTCTGAACCAATTAGGCTTCATTTATTAAACACACTTAGTTAAAAGTTTCCTTCTCACATTCCATCCATACTACATTGTATACAATACTGTTGGAAATATTTTTGGCGCTCCATAATGAGAGCAATGGCCTTTTAGTTTCACTGGAAAAAAAATGGTTCTGGTCCGATAATCAAGTACCTGTAGCACGCTCTCGACAGGATAGAATAAACAATTAATTTGCACAGGAGAATTAATTGGGAATTCTACTAATCCCATTTGTTCAGCTACGCAGGAAACTCTTTGGGGCGATGCCTTTTGCCTAATTACCTCTCACATGTTCGACGTGTCACTGTCAATTAATAAGGGTTTTGTTCCTTCAATTTTTTTTATTAGCCAGCCGCCCCCGATGTGCTGACACGAAGGGAAAGTTCATCGTTCACACGCACTTTTCCATGACGCGCTTCATTAACAGCCAAACCATGGCACACACACAGCGCTGACATGTGTCAACCTTCATACGTTAATCCCGCCATCTCACATAAATCAAGTCTAATTACTATTTGTGCTAATCGTAAGGATGAATGTTTATAGGAAAAGGAGATCTGCAGATGAACAAATTGGTGGAGGGGAAAAGTCGAAGTGACTCACATTACACAATGGAGGAGACTCTTACAACTGTACTGTGCTACAGGAATTCCATGGGTGTATGTTAACATGAAGATGGCACGGGGGTTGGTGAGAGAATAGGTGCACACAATGTATATGAGCTCCTTTCATTCATTCTGACTAATGAAAAAGTTTGCAAATGTATTCTGCTGACGTTTTTCTTCTATTTTACCGACTAACCTATCATCAAGGGTCCTACCAGTAGGGATGAGCTTGGTTAGGCTTGTGGTTTGGCTGAACCTGGAAGTCGTCTGTCAGTGCCGGGTCAACAAGCTGTGGGTAGGGGATTCCCCGCCCTGAAAATACATGTGCACAAAGGGGCAGGGATGCTCATGACAAGATTGACCCAATATGGCCATGTAACTATATAATGTCATTAACTTTGGGGCCACTTTGGGTCAATGATGCCATGAGCATCCCTGCCCCTTTGTGTTTGTGCAGCTGCGGGTTGAGGAATGTCCGGACCACATCTAATTGGCACAAAAATGACAGTTGTCTTCCAGGTTTGGAGCAAACCCAAGCTTAGATTGACCAATTAGGTTTGATTTCTCATAGAGGAGGACATTTGGCTTCCTAACGTGAACTTGCCCATGCAGGTTCAGTTTAATGTCAACCTCAACAGTTGTTTAGCTATGTGTTTATAAACACCTGACCATCATGTGACCAAAATTCTGCGGACCTCCCTCCAAATGATGGGGTAGAGGTGTTTACAGTGTTGGGTCCTATTAATGCTACATCATACAAAGACATTTTAGACAATTGTGCTCTTCCAACCTTGTGGTAACATTTTGGTGAAGACCCTTTTCTGTTCCAGTATTTCTGTGTCCCTATGTATAAAGTCACCTGCAAAAAGACTTGGTTTGACCAGTATGGTGTGGAGGAACTCGAGTGTGTTCTTTTATCCCTGACCTCATCCCTACTGAACACCTTTGGGATGAATTGGAATGCCAGTTGCAAGTCAGGTTATTAGAGCAAAAATGGTTGCTGTTACATTTGTAGAGGTTTCATTGACCTACTCCTTGTTTACTTTCTTAGTTCAGATGTTGTAGTGTTTTTGGGGGGATTTATTTAGTTATTATATTCTATTTTAGTTTATTTTAGAGTCCTTTGAGTTTGATGGCTTTTTTTAAATTTGATTATTTGCGTACTGTTGCTTTACATTTTTCATTTTACATTTTTTGGTGTTTTTTGATTTTGATGAATAATCAGGTGAACGAGAGGCTGCTTTTGACACAAGGATAGGTCCATTACATTCTTAAAATCCTTAAAATCTACCTGAATTTCACCTTCCCCGTTGACTCCAATCCAATGCACAAAAATGACAAAACTATGCTAAAATATCTACGGTATATTTTTGCTGAAATTCCAGGGAAATTAAAGCTCCTAGTTCTAACGAGGATGTACTGTATTTGAGTTTTCATAGGATTACCTGGGACATAGATCTTATCATGTTGAAGAAAATATGATGTTCCTCTATCTATGATGGTGGAAATCATAAGATAATGGGAAGGCCACAAACACAAGAAGGTTCAAAAGCATCAGCAGCCTTGTAGGCCATCTCATTGTCCATTGTGAGCGCCAGGAGGTGCTTATAATTAACAAAGATAGGCCACTTCTGCCTGACACCAAGCTTTTTATGCCCAACATACAATGACTCTGTACTTTCACAGACTTAACCCCCACCATCCCCTTAAAGTCTGCTAAATGAATATAAAAAATGTATAGAACAGTACTCATGCACAGTTATCCTTTACCTTACTCTAGGAACCCGGCCCTAAGCTTTTTGTGTTCTTTTTTAAGTTTAGTGTGTTTGGCTGGTGGTTGTATCCAGCCTGAGCATTCACTTACCTTTTTTTAGGTTCTTCAGCTTTTTCATAAGCTCAGGGGGTTGATTGCCTGTTACCGTGAAGTAGGTTCCAGTAATCAAAGTGGGAAGGACAGTCATTGAGCTATAAATATGTATCTGACCCAATTAATCCCTAAGGTCCTTGTTCATGGGTATAGCTTGGGAGATTAAAAATATTTGGGGCACCTTTCCAGAGTGTTCTCTACCTCCTGGGCTTTTGCTTGGAGAAGATGTGTGTTTAAAGGGCTTTTCCACTGGTCAATCTTGGACTGAGGGCCCAAGGGCTTAAACTACCTGTTGGAGCTGGCATTATGGAGGTAGATGGAAACTAAGTAGAAGCTACTTCTTGACTTGTGCGATTTTCACAGCCCTTTAATCAAGCTATCTTTGACTGCTATCAAAGGGTAAAGGGCCAACGTGAAGGAAATAACTGTAGCCTAAAAGACTGTGACTGCTCTTAAAGGGTCATTTATCTGTTTGGTTCAGCATTTCTTGAGCTTTTTACCCCAAAGAAACCCTTAAAATAATTTTCAGGTCTTAGGGAACCCCTGCTAAGATAAGATAAGTATATTGGCGTCGTTAGGAAAAAAAACCCTTACATTGGTGGTCAGTGGTGTTAGAATGCCAACCCTAATGCGGCTAAAACAGAGCATTATTGTTATGCTGCTGGCTCTGCTAAGTGGTGATGGACCTGGAAATATGAAGGCACCATCAGACAAGCGGTTATTTAGCCACAGCTCAAGGTACCTCCAGCAACCTTGCTCGGAACCCTAGGTTTTCACTGAACCATGGTTGAAAATGACTGGTCTGGCTGCCCCCAAGGCCAGCAATTTCCACCATTAAAGAGCCTACTACTTCAGAATACCTGTCTTATTTTTGTGCTCATTTTGGGTATCATGCACCCCTCGGCTCCTTCTCCTGGAATTGAGCTCAGCAAGAAAAGGTACAAAGACTAAAGTGATTGGCGCCCAACCCAATTTTCAACCCACTGTAGACCAAGAACCAGGGATGAGATAGACCTCAAGAGGAGGAGTGCTATATTACCCCTTTCCAACTGCCAATACCCTACCAAAGTCTTTTACTCATCTATCACATTCCTATCAGATACACAGCTTGCAGCCCCTACGAATGTATTATATTTTTATACACACCGCCTATCCTAATTTTGTGCTCTTTTGGGGTATCCTGCAACTCTCTCTCCTAGAATTAAATGCAATGATTAAAGGTAAAAAGACTAAAGTGACTGGTGCTCAATATTATATATATTATTATTATTAGCCTGCCACACTACTTAGGGAGTCATTCCACATCACCCTAGGAGAGGAGGTGTTACTTTTTCCCCACCCACCTCTAGCACCCCGCCAAAGTCATATTCTCAACTATTACACACTCATCTGTAAACGTAAGGGCCCATCCAGAAGGGTTTTTTAGTGGCTGCTATGTAACTCCTTGTAGGCCACACATCATAGATCTGACAAGAGTATGAAAAGGTGAGTATAAGACTTTGGCATGGAACTTGGGAAGGCAGTGGGGTAAGTTAAAGCAGTAGTAAACACTTTTCTGCTATTTTTACCTAAAGGCAAGCTTATAATAAAGCTTTCTCTGTAAGTAAAATGAGCAGCTCCTAAATATTCCAGTGAGCAGCAATCAGTGACGTCACCAGGCATACTCATCACGTCAAAGGTCTGTTCTGTAACTCCCGCATGCATGCACAAGAGTGACGTCATTGCAGCTCGCCATTCAAAAGGCTGGAACCCGCAAACACAGAAGGAAGACTGGGTAAAGAGGGAAGCCCTGTCAGCGATGGGCTTCATTTTAAGGTAAGTCTCTCATAATGTGCTAGTACTATGCGATGCATGCTAGAACATTGTTATATTACCTTGCAGGGAGACTTTTTTTTTATATTCAGGGAAACTTTACTAATGTTTCAGAGGATATTTGTACAAAAGCAGTGGGGAGCCAACCAGGCTGTTATGCAGCTCCCCCCGCATTGCACATTATGGATCTGTCAGGATCATGGACAGGTGAGTAAAGGATTCAGGCATGGTGCTGGAGGCATGAATTGGTGGTAAGTTAAATGATAACTGTACAAAAGCAGTGGTGAGCCACCAAGGTGGTTATGTGGCTTTCCACACGTTGTCCTTTGTGGATCTGGCAGGAGCGTAGACAGGTGAGTATAAGACTTTGGCATGTTGCTGGGAGGTGGCAATGGGGGGTAAGTTAAAGAATAATTATACAAATATGGTCAGGAGAAACCCAGGTGGTTGTGTGACTCACTACAGGTTGCACATCATGGACCTGCAGAAGCGTTGACCAGTGAGTATAAGGCCTGGTGCTTTGAAAGTTGAGTGCACGTGATCAGCGTCATATCCAGAGGTTGTCTTTGGGAAATAGACGTATGAGTGCTGCCAGCATTGCTGCAGAGGTTGAAGGGGGGGGGGGTCATCAGACCATACCCCGCACACTGCATCAAATTTGTCTGCATGGCTGTCATCCCAGAAGGAAGCTTCTTCTAAAGATGATGCACAAGAAAGCCCACAAACAGTTTGCTGAAGACAAGCAGACTAAGGACATGGATTACTGGAACCATGTCCTGTGGTCTGATGAGACCAAGATAAACTTATTTGGTTTAGATGGTGTCAAGCATGTGTGGCGGCAACCAGGTGAGGAGTACAAAGACAAGTGTGGAGCTACAGTTTATTGAGGGAACCATGAATGCCAACATGTACTGTGACATACTGAAGCAGAGCATGATCCCCTCCTCTTGATGACTGGGCCACAGGACAGTATTCCACCATGATATGGACCCCAAACACACCTCCAAGGCAACCACTGCCTTGCTAAAGAAGCTGAGGGTAAAGGCGATGGACTGGCCAAGCATGTCTCCAGACCTAAACCCTATTGAGCATCTGTGGGGCATCCTCAAACAGAAGCTGGAGGAGCGCAAGGTCTCTAACATCCACCAGCTTCGTGATGTCATCATGGAGGAGTAGAAGAGGACTCCAGTGGCAACCTGTTAAGCTCTGGTGAGCTCCATGACCAAGGGGGTTAAGGCAGTGCTGGAAAATAATGGTGGCCACACAAATTATTGACACTTTGGGCCCAATTTGGACATTTTCACTTAGGGGTGTACTCACTTATGTTGCCAGCGGTTTAGACATTAATGGCTGTGTGTTGAGTTATTTTGAGGGGACAGTAAATTTACACTGTTATACAAGCTGTACGCTCACTACTTTACATTGAAGCAAAGTGTCATTTCTTCAGTGTTGTCACATGAAAAGATAGAATAAAATATTTACAAAAATGTGAGGGGTGTACTCACTTTTGTGAGATACTGTATATAAAAGTGGCGGGGAGCCACACAGATGGTTTTGTGGTTTCCTCACGGGTTCCACATCATGGATCTAGAAGGAGCATGGACTGGTGATGAGTAGAAGACTTTGGCATGGTGCTGAGAGAGGCAGTGGGGATATGGTAAAGAATAAGTATACAGAAATGGTGGGAAGCCACCAAGGCAGTTGTGTTTCCCCCCACGGGTTGCACATTGTGGATCTGGCAGTAGTATGAACAGATGAGTATGACTTTGACATGGTGCTGGGGGAGGCATTAGGTGTATTGGGGACATTATGTACAAAAGTACAGGTACCCTTTAAATTTTCAACATTTATTCATAATTTACAGAAGACCAATACCATTTAAACCTCAGAACTACCAAAAAAAAGCCTTGAAATGTGAATTTTCTGATCTCTGCTCGTGTCAGTGTGTTTTTCTATCTATAATCTGATTTTGGACCTACGGAGCTGAGCATAGTCTCACTGTCCCCTCTGAACTCAAGACACTAATTCCATTAGCTTCAAAGGAAAAAAAAAAATCAGTTTGTTCTGTTTCAGCAAGTCAGCGTTTTCTCTAATCCTTCCATCCTTCTACTGTCCTGCCAAGATGTCCTTACCTTTCTCCTCCAAACCGTGCGTGTGCCTGGTGATTTCATCTCCCCGCTGATGTACGCCTGCCAAGCCAATGGTACAGTACATTCAAAGATGCAATCAAGATCAAGGGACCCAGCCGCCCCCTTCCTAATTAGGGTGGGCCTAGCACTAAAATACTCAAAGAGCAGGGAACATTTCAGTGCTACCAAACTCTATCGTTTTTTTTTTGTTTTTTGTCTTTTTCTTTTAATTAAACAAGCCTTATAACAGCCTAGGCAAAAAAATCACATCATCTCTGGCAAAAAGAATCATTGCGGTTGTTTGATATTATTAGAAACTGCACAGAATCTGATGATCTTAGGCACACATTAGCCCTTTCGTTGCCAGAGCCGTTTTTTGCATTTTTTTTTGCACACATGCTTAAAAAAGTAATTTTTTAAGCCTGAAGATTACATAAAACCCCCCAAAAATATTATATCTTTTCTCAAAGCAGACACCCTAGAGAATAAAATAGCGGTAGTTCCAATTTTTTTATTACACGTGACATTACCGCAAAGGTCTAGGAAAAGCAAAAATTTCAGTAAAAAATACACTAAAGTAAAGTTTAGGGCACACAAATGAATTAATCAATTTGCTGGTAAAATTTAAAGGACGAGTAAATAGATACCCCACATGTCAAACCTTAAATTTGCGTGCGCCTGCGAAATGGCAACGAACTTCAGTACCCTGCAGTATATTTTGCATAGTTGACACATTAAAAGCACCCTAGAGGTCATCGGTTTGGTATTACAGAGGATGTCCGGCGCTAGAAATATTGCTTTCCATCCGGTGTGTGCGGCCATATGTAACGTGTGTCGCAATCTAACTTTTTATGCGTAGGCGCCCTTGATACATGTGTTTACGTATGCATGTGCATATATGCGTGGGGGGGGCCTTAAAAATTGGGATGCCATTTGCCACAGTAGCCTGCCACCAGATGCTGTGTGTCAAATGGGGAGTCCTGGAATGGTCTGGTGTGGAAAGTGGGGTCCCCCAGGGTTCTGTCCTGGGACCAATCCTTTTTAATTTTATTCATAAAAGATCTGGAGGATGGGATAAACAGCTCAATCTCTGTATTTGTTGACAATGTAAAGTTAAGCAGGGCAATAATGTCTACGCAGGATGTGGAAAGCCTACAAGAAGACCTAAACAAATTAATGGGGTGAGCAACTACATGGCAAATGAGGTTTAATGTAGAAAAATGTAAAATAATGCATTTGAGTACTAAAAATATGAATGCAATCTATAGACTGGGGAGAGAACCTCTGGGGGGATCTAGGATGGAAAAGGACCTGGGGGTCCTAGTAGATGATAGGCTCAGCAATGGCATGCAATGCCAAGCTGCGGCAAGCAAAGCCAACCAAATTTTAGCATGCATTAAAAAGGGGATCAACTCCAGAGATAAAACGATAATTCTCCCGCTCTACTAGACTCTGGTCCGGCCGCACCTAGCGTATGCCTTCCAGTTCTGGGCACCAGTCCTCAGGAAGGATGTACTGGAACTGGAGAGAGTCCAGAGAAGGGCAACAAAGATAATTAAGGGACTGGAGGATCTCGGCTATGTGGAAAGACTGCGAGCATTGAACTTATTCTCTCTGGAGAAGAGACGCTTGAGAGGGGATATGATATCAATGTACAAATACCATACTGGTGAACCTAGCATAGGGAACAAACTTTTCAGTGAAAGGGAATATAAAAAGACTTGCGGTCATTTACTAAAATTAGAAGAGAAGCAGATTAACCTTAAACTGCGTAGAGGGTTTTTACTGTCAAAGTGGTAAGGATGTGGAATTCTCTTCCACAAGCGGTGGTCTCAGCGGGGCACATCCATAATTTTAAAAAAAACTATTAGATGGGTATCTTAGCGATCACAACATACAGGGGTATACATTGTACTATTAACATAAACACACACACATTTGAACTGAATGGACTTGTGTCTTTTTTCAACATTACCTACTGTAACTATGTAAATTGCCTCTGTAGCCTGCCACCAGATGCAGCTTGTCACTTTCCACAGTAGCCTGCCACCAGATGCAGCGTGCCACTTGCCACTGTAGCCTGCCACCAGATGCAGCGTGCCACTTGCCACAGTAGCCTGCCACCAGATGCAGCGTGCCACTTACCACAGTAGCCTGCCACCAGATGCAGCTTGTCACTTTCCACAGTAGCCTGCCACCAGATGTAGCTTGTCACTTTCCACAGTAGCCTGCCACCAGATGCAGCGTCCCACTTGCCACAGTAGCCTGCCACCAGACGAAGCTTGTCACTTTCCACAGTAGCCTGCCACCAGATGCAGCGTGCCACTTGCCACAGTAGCCTGCCACCAGATGCAGCGTGCCACTTACCACAGTAGCCTGCCACCAGATGCAGCTTGTCACTTTCCACAGTAGCCTGCCACCAGATGTAGCTTGTCACTTTCCACAGTAGCCTGCCACCAGATGCAGCGTCCCACTTGCCACAGTAGCCTGCCACCAGATGTAGCTTGTCACTTTCCACAGTAGCCTGCCACCAGATGCAGCGTCCCACTTGCCACAGTAGCCTGCCACCAGACGCAGCTTGTCACTTTCCATAGTAGCTTGCCACCAGATGCAGCTTGTCACTTTCCACAGTAGCCTGCCACCAAATGCAGCGTGCCACTTGCCACAGTAGCCTGCCACCAGATGCAGCTTGTCACTTTCCACAGTAGCCTGCCACCAGATGCAGCTTGTCACTTTCCACTGTAGCCTGTCACCAGATGCAGCTTGTCACTTTCCACTATAGCCTGCCACCAGATGCAACTTGTCACTTTCCACTGTAGCCTGTCACCAGATGCAGCTTGTCACTTATGCAACTTGTCAGTATGGCTATGTAGCCTCTCCCCAGCACTAGGTCAGCAAGCAGCTGGCATTAGATTCTCAAGGAGGGGACCTTACAATTGGCACATGTACAGTTGACAATAGAGTTCTTCTCCTATGACAATCTGATGTGCTGATCTTTCAGGAGGTGACCTGGCTCACAGTATCTGACATAGCAATGAGAGCTGCTATGTTAACAAGCCGGCTCTCTCCTCATTTCTGCACCTGCACACATAGATACCTGGCTGTGTGCATGCGGCCCGCTGCCTGCACCTCCTCCAATCCCTGCTCAAGGAGACAGGCCGGCCCCGTGCTGCCTTCCCTCCACACACACCACAGCCCCAAGGAGGGGAACGCCCCTCCCACCGCTGACTGCCTCATGGCAACTCCATATCCCCCTTTGGCCACCAAGTAACTCTAGGCAGCTGCCATAACGCTGTCCAATGTGGCTCCTCCCAGTGGCAGTGTAGCCCGGCGACTGACACACCACAAACCGGTACTGGTCCACGGGGCCCGGGGGTTGGGGACCCCTGTCATATAGGATTTTTATAGCACCAACAGTTTGCAAAGCGCTTTACAATATAAAGCGAGACCGTACAGGTACAACACAATAACATACAATAGGTTTAAGATGGTCCTGCTCATAAGAGCTACAATCTAATAAGGTGGGGCAAGTGGTATAGAAAGTAATAACTGTGGTGTAGGAGCTAGAGTAGAAAATAAAAGTTCAGTTGTTAGGTGGAGGGGGGACAGGCTTCTCTGAAAAGATGAGTTTTCAGGGATCACCTAAAAGTGGCCAGAGTGGGATAGAGCCAGACAGATGGGGTAAGGGGTTCCAGAGGAAGGAAGAGGCTCTGGAGAAGTCCTTGAGACAAGCATAAGAGGAGGAGACAAGACACCTAGAGAGCAGGAGGTCTTGGAAGGAGCAGAAAGGACTGTTTGGGTTATATTTGGAGACAAGATTGGTAATGTAGCATATATAATGAGCTAACATGGCTATCCCCAAGTATGTATAGAATTAAAGAGATGAGCTAATATTGTTTGTAAGGGTTCATGTACACGGACAATCCAAACTCACCCGTCCATCATTAAAATACTGTAATAGCACTTTGGATAACAAACTTGCAAGCCAGTAGGAAAATGTTTTCTGCTAAATTTCTAGTTACGAGGTAACATCGCAGCAGGCTCCTCCCTACGCGCTTCGTCACATCTGATGCATGCACTATAACACTATAAACATTGATGCTTCTTGGCATAGTTGGTTACCCGTGCATGCTGGACCAACATTTGCAGAAATACAACAGATACGCATGCGGACAAATGCAGACGCAAAGAAGCATTGGCGTTTGGCTCCCTAGACACAGAAAAGCACCCGGAAATGTATGCTAGGCATAAAAACGTTTGTCCATCTGTGGGCTATAAATGAATTGATAAGATTATTTATATTACCACTTGTCTACTGGGGAAATTTTTAAATTTTTTGCATATAGGTTAAAATCAATGGCCCGCTTGTGGTGGAATTGCCCCATAATCAAAAAATATTGGAAGGAGGTTTTACAATTAATAAAGGAAATTACCAACAAAGAAATACCAGAAGATCCATGGATATGCTTGTTCCATGGAGTGGAAGGTTCCGTTAAACAATATAAAGCATCTGTTATCCCCACATTGATCAACGTTGCGAAAAGTCTTGTAACAAAAAAATGGCAAGAAGTTGATAGCCCAAAAATTCGGGACTGGTTATTCGGTATAAATGAAATATACTACATGGAGAGTTTAGACTATAGGTGGGAAGAAGAAGAAGATGGGGTAGACTGAAAGGATAAATGGGAATGCTGGAAAGTGTTCAAAAAGACGTGGAGGTACGTTGAGTTAATTAGTCAATAAGAGCAGGGGGTAGTGATGATTAAAAAAGGGTAATAACAACAGCTAATGGAATGGTCTCCAAGGTGTGAAGAAGGGTGTTGGGGGATGGGGGGGGGATAAGAAAAATGTAAAATTTATGATACAAGAAATATGTATTTTGTATTACTGTATGATGACATTTTTATAAAATAAAATAAAGAATACAAAAAAAATCAGAATTTATTTGCTAGAAATGACTGTAAACCCACCAAAAAGGATATATTCTCTGAAAGCAGATGCCCTTGAGAATAAAATGGTGGTAGTTGTAATTTTTTATGTCACACAATATTTGCGTATTTATCAAATGCATATTTTCAGGAAAAAAATACACTAAAAGGAATTTTTAACACAATATTATACCCAATTTTTTGGTAAAATATAAAAGCTGAGGTTGGGTCAAGTAAATACCAAACAAGTCTCAAAATTGCACATGCCCGTGGAGTCACAAAAAACTCTGGTACCCAAAATTCTCTATAGGCAATGCTTTTAAAGCCTTTACAGGTTAGCAATTTACAGTTAACCATGAATTTAGGCCCTAGAGTTATTGTTCTCGCGCTAAGGTTCAAGGCGATACCTGATATTGTGTGGTGCAATTGATATTTACATAAATATGCTTGCTCTATGCTGCGCTTTTTTTCAATGGGGGGGGGGTATGGAGGTGATGAGGTGCTTTCATTTTTTTTTATTAATATTTTTATTTGTTTTATATACTTCTATTCTTTTCAGTGTTTTTTTGGCCATCACAAGGGTCTTACAAGCCCCCATAGCATGGCCAGATTACAGGTCCTCTTTATAGACTCCCAGTGTCTCCTCTGACCTCCAATGAAGCTATTCCAGCACAAATATTGCTGGAATAGCTGCTTTCCTGGCTATACTAGCCGAGGAATGAGAGAATGAGAAATGAACTCAGGACCTTTTATCTGCTCCTTGTAAATTGGATAATGAGGGAATAACACACACCTGGCCATGGAACAGCTGAGCAGCCAATTGTCCCATTACTTTTGGTCCCTTAAAAAGTGGGAGGCACATATACAAACTGTTGTAATTCCTACACCGTTCACCTTATTTGGATGTAAATACCCTCAAATTACAGCTGAAAGTCTGCAGTTAAAGCACATCTTGTTTGTTTCATTTCAAATCCATTGTGGTGGTGTATAGAGCCAAAAAGATTAGAATTGTGTCGATGTCCCAATATTTAAGGACCTGACAGTATGTCTTTTATTTATTTCAGGAAATGTAATCAGGATGGGATTAAAGCCTTTGGTCACTCGTCCTTCTTTCACGTCCTTTTGCTGACCACTAATGTCTTTTCTTCCCTTACTTAGACTAATGACTACAATGATCCATTATATTACACAGAACCTTCACTCTGTGAGTCAGTGATGGGGGTCACCAGCCTCCTTTATTTTTCACTTAAACAGAGAAAAGAAGAAAACTTCATCCGGATACTAAAATAAATAATACTGCATGAGAAGTATTAAAAAAATACAATTACAATTTATCAACCATTAAGGTCATGTTAAGGAGTTGGCGTCCTTCTATGTTTTGATGGGCAAAGCGAACGCGTTCATTTGGAAATTTCTGACGTTGTCATCTCAGTGCCAAAGGTGAGATGGAGATAGAAAGTACGAGACAAGAAGACAGCCTGTCCTGCCAAACCGGTTCAGCAGATTTTTATTTTAGTGAATGTTTTGAGGCAGGCAGTGCAGAGAATGGACAATTCTAACCTGGACCTCTTCAGGTTTCAGATAGATCCAGAGTGACCAGAACTGGATGCCATGTTTGGCCTGGGTCTATCTGTCTGATGTGAATGTACAATATACAGTATATGTAAAGTGCTGTGTAAATTGATGGCGCTATATAAGTACCTGTAATAAATAAATAAAATATGTTTCTATCTCTACAATAAATATTGTAATATCCCTAACAATGTCCCTAATACATTCATTACTTCATCCCTTCCTTTCTTTTTTCTCTTTTGCTTTCTTTCTTTCTTTCTTTCTTTCTTTCTTTCTTTCTTTCTTTCTTTCTTTCTTTCTTTCTTTCTTTCTTTCTTTCTTCTCTATTCTTTCTTTCTTTCTTTCTTCTCTATTCTTTCTTTCTTCCTTTTTACTTTCTTCCTCATATCTCCTTCTTTCTCAGTTCTCTTTCTCTTCTTTCTTCCTTCTCTTTTCTCCTCTCTCTCTTTCTTTCTCTTTCTTTCTTTCTTTCTTTCTTTCTTTCTTTCTTTCTTTCTTTCTTTCTTTCTTTCTTTCTTTCTTTCTTTCTTTCTTTCTTTCTTTCTTTCTTTCTTCTCTATTCTTTCTTTCTTCCTTTTTACTTTCTTCCTCATATCTCCTTCTTTCTCAGTTCTCTTTCTCTTCTTTCTTCCTTCTCAGTTCTCTTTCTCTTCTTTCTTCCTTCTCTTTT
Organism: Lithobates clamitans; assembly: GCA_037952925.1. Lineage (NCBI taxonomy): Eukaryota > Metazoa > Chordata > Amphibia > Anura > Ranidae > Lithobates > Lithobates clamitans. The sequence goes on along the minus strand of JBBGZY010000712.1, from coordinate 1,463,535 downwards.
CTCCTCTTTCTTTCTTTCTTTCTTTCTTTCTTTCTTTCTTTCTTTCTTTCTTTCTTTCTTTCTTTCTTTCTTTCTTTCTTTCTTTCTTTCTTTCTTTCTTTCTTTCTTTCTTTCTTTCTTTCTTTCTTTCTTCCTTCCTTCCTTCCTTCCTTCCTTCCTTCCTTCCTTCCTTCCTTCCTTCCTTCCTTCTCCTTTCTTTCTCTTTTTCTCTTGTTTTTTTTTTTAGATGACAAGGGCATCATTCTCCTGGATTTTCTGAAAAGCGGCCGTACCGTAACCAGTGAACGGTACACTGAGCCACTTAAGAAGCTTAGAGAAGCCATTAAGGTGGAAAAGACCAAAGAAGAACCTGAAAACGATCCACATTCAGCATGACAACACACAACCACACACGTCTTTGGCAACAAATCAGGCAATCAGCAAATTTATAAATAATATAGCGCCAACAGTTTACGCAGCGCTTATTCAGCAGGTCAGTGGTCCCCCATCCCCTGTACAGCCCAGATTTAGCACCCAACTTCCATTTGTTTAGTCCAATGAAAGGCAGTCTTCGGGGACAACAATTTGATGACATAGATAGATAGATAGATAGATAGATAGATAGATAGATAGATAGATAGATAGATAGATAGATAGATAGATAGATAGATAGATAGATAGATAGATAGATAGATAGATAGATAGATAGATAGATAATCCTCCCCATTGATCCATACATAATATTATATGACAGGTTAGACAGCGCACACCAGAGGGCTCAATCTGACATCCACAGTCATACTGCCGGAACACCGGCCTATAGGTAGAAATGGGCGGCTGACATGTGGGCTCAGGAATTCTCTCCGGAATGTCTTTCAGCTGGAGATTCAGACAAAGTCCTTAATAGCCGAGATCACTTCTGACTCTACAAATGAGAGATTAAATAAACAGCTGATCAGCAATTAGCGGGAGATGAATGTCTTGTAAGTGGAAGAGGCATGCTGGGAATGTCTAGATGATTATGAGGTTAAATAAGGGGACTGAGGTCATGATTGGCTGTTTATACATCAGTCTTCATGTTGTGCCTTTCATTATAAAGAGGTCACTTTGAATTATAAAGATGGATTTAACAGAGAAACCTTCTCACTTTACAGTTCCTGGAAAATATCTGAGAATAAATCATAATGTATCTTTTTTTTATTCTCTGCTAGTAAAACATTACAATTCAAAATGAGCCTAGGGTGGCCAAATCCAACATGACCTGTCCATGGACACCGATAAGATAAATCTTCTGAGGTCAGGGGAAGATTCCATTGTATTTGCACAGAAAACAACTTTTGTAAAAAGATCTATTTCTTACCTTCAAATACATTAAAAGCGTGGCCAGCTTAGCCCTGGATCCCCCTTGGAAAGTGCACCCCCCCCCCACCCCAAAAAACAACACCTACAAAACCATAACAGTAAAGGCAGAAAACATTCAGTCTGATAGGTGGGGTAACACCAAATAAGAAATGTCCTTTTATTTGTATTTTATTTTAGTTTAATTTTTTTTTTAAGTTAAAACAAGAGCCCTTGAAGAGTTCTTATATTTTTTGTAGTCTCTCCTTGGCTGCCCTATTATGGAAAGCCTGTTGTTTACAGAGTCCAGTAGCTCAGGCTGAAATGGTACTCAGGTGAGGTAACCCTAGAAATAATGGAAGGAAGGATTACTAGGAGTACAATATTGAAAGGTAAATTTGAGCAAATATTTAAAGGGAATGCATGGTGGTTTTCTTTCTTCTGAAAAAATTAAAAAGTAAAAAAGTTCCGTCTGACACTTTTTTTTCCAATCTCTCCTTCTCTAACCTGTAATAACAAGCTTTTTGCTTACAGAGTCCAATAGTACAGGCAGAAATTGACTCAAAAAAGAGTAATAATTAACCAATATGCTTTCTTTGCAACAAGACAAAAGCCTTTCTTTCTTTCTGTCAAAATAAAAAGTAAAAAACATGAGCTCCTCCATCTGACATTTTTTCTAGTCTCTCCATTTCTACCCTGTTGTTGATAGAGTCCAATAGCTAAGGTTGAAATTGACCCACAAAAAAGAATAATAACTAACAAATATGCTTTCTTTTAGACATGAGCGGTTCTTTTCGAATTAAAATTCGGACAAATTTTCGTTAGAATAATACCAAATTTAAACAAATCTGAAATAACTAAATTCGAATTCGGATGAAATTTGAACTCAACGTTTTTTTTCGAATAGTTTTTGAATACTTTTTAAATTTGAATAGTTTTCAAATTCGAAAACTTTTTGAATTCGAATAGTTTTTTTAAATTCAAAAACTTTTCAAATTCGATTAGTTTTCCAGTTTCCAAAGAGAATAAAATAGAATAGAAAATAAAGGAATAGAACAGAAAAACATTTTTTTTTCTATTCTATTCCTTTATTTTCTATTCTATTTTATTATTTTTGGAAATTGGAAAACCATTCAAAGCGCAAAAATGTTTCAAATTCGAAAACTTTTCAAATTGGAAAACTTTTCGAATTCAAAAACTATTTGAAACTGATTCGAAAACTTTTTGAATCGTTTCATAAAGGAATAAACGAAACAAATCCCGAAAACGAATAAAACTAATGAAACAAATTTAACTAAACTAATTTATGTAAATAACGAAACGAAACAAAACAATTTTTTTCGTTCTGCACATGTCTACTTTCTTTGCTACAAGGTAAAAGTATTTATTTCATTCTTTCTTTCTTTCTCTTTCGCACTTTCTCCTTTTTTCTTTTTCTTTCTTTCCAAAAAAAAACTTAAAAGTAAAAAATATGAGCTCTTGGTTCCTTCTGACATTTTTTTTAGTCTCTCCTTTTCTACCCTGTAATAACAAGCTTTTTGCTCACAGAGTCCAATAGCTCAGGCTGAAATTGACTTACAAAAGAGTAATAACTAACCAATATGCTTTATTTGCAACAAGGCAAAAGTCTTTCTTTCTTTAAAAGTAAAAAAGTAAAAGACATGAGCTCTTGGTACCTCCTTCTGACATTTTTTCTAGTCTCTTCATTTCTATCCTGTTATAACAAGCTTTTTGTTGACAGAGTCCAATAGCTAAGGTTGAAATTGACCCAAAAAAGAATAATAACTAACCAATATGCTTTCTTTGCTACAAGGCAAAAGTCTTTCTTTTTTTTTCCTTTCCTTTTTTTCTTTCTTAAAAAATAAAAAAGTAAAAAATATGAGCTCTTGGTTCCTTCTAACAATTTTTTCTAGTCTCTCCTTTCTACCCTGTAATAACAAGCTTTTTGTTGACAGAGACCAATAGCTTAGGCTGAAACTGACCCACAAAAGAATAATAACTAACTAATATGCTTCTTTGCTACAAGGCAAAACTATTTCTTTCTTTACCTGCTAGGGAATATAATATGTTTCACAAATGTCACCTGAATGTACAGTAAACGGATAATTTCAATATGGGTAGATAGTTTGTAAATCTCCAGTATCAGACTAGCAGTTTTTATACAATGTATCCTCTAGGAATCATTGGTGAAATTGGATGCAATGGGAGGGATTTACTAAAGCTGGTGCACTCAGAATCTTGACATGTGAAGGACAGATAACCTCCAGCACTGCCCAAACCTCTAACCTCCCCAATCACCCGATAAAAGACGGGACAAAGGTATCTTGGAGTAAAATGGACTTTTATTTAACAAAATACATAACTTTAAATAAATAACACACTTAAACATAACCATCGGCCAAAATTGTTAGACTAAATCTTGGTGGTCTTCGAGGCTAACTACACACAACCTAGTCACTGCGACAAACTTTTCTTCAAACTTAGGTCTCCAGTCGCAACACATTGACTCAGAGACGATACTCCTCATCGGCAGTGACCTACATTTTACCTATTCCTTGTTAAACCCCTCCTTAACCGGAATGTACCTGAGAACCCCATACCACAGATGGGTCACAACCATTTTTATCTTCCAGACTTTTTCTCCTCCTCCATAGACCCACCACTGCCACAGCACATAAGGGGTAAAGTCTTACCCTTGCGTGCCCCTCCACACCCTCAAGGCCCTCTGGATTCCTTCCTGCAACCCCAGGGACCACAGATCAATGCCTACAACATTAAGGTGCACCCCATCACTCCGAAGATACCGCCAGGTATCCATTCCCAACTCCCTATGCCGTACCGCCAAACCCACATTGCGAGTCACAAATTTACCCACCTCTTTATTAACTTTTACGTGAGCCTTGTCAACCTTTTTAACCGACCAAGCCCAACGCCAAGTGGTCCTACCCACCATATCAGACCACACTATCAGCATCCCAGGGAATGACGTTCATAGACGCAGGTAGTCAAATTTTACGTCGCGTATAAGCTCACGCATGGACCTGGCCCCCAGATCATTGCCCCCAACATGCAGCACCATAATGTCAGGGGCCCTATCAAGACGAGAGGAGCAATGTATCTCTGGGACCACCCAGCTCCACAGCATACCCGGCACCCCAATCCACCGCACCTGAGCTTCCTTTCTAGGTATGCCCAGCTGCCTACCGTTAGGCCATACATCTGCTCGTCTGGCCCCCCAAAACATATATGACGACCCAGAATACACAACAGGCCGACCTCTCCACCTGAAAAAAGGAAACAAACAAAAATTCGTAACAGTACAATCCCCCCTTTCTCTATGCAGAGAGAAGAACAGAAACCCCTGGGTGGAGCTAATCTCGCAGATGAGGGCGAATGTAGAGCTTAAACCTGTCAGAATCCCACCGACCAATGTGCTCATCATCCAAACCCGGCCGAGCAGCCTCTGTGGCCGCCCCGATGTGAAAGGAGTGGGAGGCGTAGCCCAAAGGGTCGTAACCCGCCGCGCTTAGACACTTGCGGAATACTGCAATGAACTGAAAATGGGACAACGTCCAAATGTATCAGGAAGGATCCCCCCAATCCCGAGCGTACTGAAAGGAAGGATTCCACTGCCCCTACAGGACAGATGAGCGAATACGGAATGAGAAACACAGCAATTCGCATGCCCTTCCCGCTCTGGTCGGTTTTGGACCACCGCACCCATAAGCTAATGGAATCCCGTGAACAAGCCACCTCATGCACCAACAGGCCCCCGTGAGCCCCTTTGGAAGGGCTGACTAACTCACCAACCCTCAATGCCCCAAAGAAGGCCAGTGCAAATGCCACCCAAAATAAAGAACACTCATACTCTGAACTACAAAGTGAACTTAAGTGAGTAAACAGGTCCTGTACAATGGAAAAGGAAACTGGGCGACGCCCGTCCCTGTGCTTATGGGCTCTCCTGTACCCCTTGACCGCCTTAACCCAAAATTCCTTAGTGTAGTCCCCGCAGCCTTGTAGTTTAAACCAGAAGGCCAAACCTGCCAACTTACGATCAATAGTGGGTGCCAAGACCCCTCTCTCCAGGCTCGGAGTAATGAAATAGAGGACTGCCTGGTTCACCTCCTGACCCTCAGAGTTAATCCCCAGCCTGTGTAACAATGCTAACCATTCACGCCATACCTTAGAATAGGCAGACCACATAGCCGTACTCACTGAGCCTTGACACGTACCTGGATGTGATTCTCTTCTTTGGCTTTGGGGCGTGCACATGTGTGCCACTGAAGCCCCGCTCCCGCTGTGATTGGACACAGCGGGAGCCAATCTGCGGGTCCGGCGGATGCGATGTCTACCTGGAACCTGACGATCGTTCATAGAGAGGCAGAGCAGCGATCTGCCTATGTAAACAAGGCAGATCACTGTTCTGCCTGAAAGGAAAGTGGAGATCTCATGTTTCTGCTAAGCGGATCTCTGTTTTTCTTTAGTCAAATCACCACCCCTACAGTTTAGAAAGCACACATAGGGAACATATTTAACCCTTTAATTGCCCCTGATGTTAACCCCTTCCCTGCCAGTGTCATTTATACAGTAACAGTGCATTTTTTTTAGCACTGATTACTGTATTGGTGTCACTGGTCCCCCAAAAAGTGTCACTTGGTGTCAGATTTGTCTGCCGCAATGTCGCAGTCCCGCTAAAAAATGCTGATTGCCGCCATTACAAAAAAATATATATATAAAAAAGTCCCTAAATCTATCCCATAGTGTGTAGACGCTATAACTACCAACCAATACAGGCTTACTGGGAGTTTTTTTTACCAAAAATATGTAGCAGAATACATATTGGCCTAAATTTGTGAAGAGATTTGATTTTTTACATTTTTTCATTGGATATGTTTTATAGCAGAAAGTAAAAAAAAAAAAATATATATATATATATATATATATATATATATATATATATATTTTTTTTTTTTTTCTTTTTTAAATTGTCAGTATTCTGTTGTTTATAGCACAAGAAATAAAAACCGCAGAGGTGATCAAATATCACCAAATTTGTGGGGACAAAAAGAACATAAATTTTAATTGTGTACAGCGTCGCACGACCGCGCAATTGACAGTTAAAGTAACGCAGTGCCGTATCGCAAAAAATGGCCTGGTCATGAAGGGGGGTAAAACCTTCCGGAGCTGAAGTGGGTAATGTCATCCAACATGGAGCTTAAAGGGGTTGTAAAGGCAAAAGGTTTTTTATCTTAATGCATTATAATGCATTAAGATAAAAAAAACTTTCTGTGTGTAGCAGGCCCCCCAGCACCCCTGAGCCCCTTCTCTATCCAGCGATGTCCACGGTTCCCTCGGCCGTCCGGAACTCTCCTCCTGATTGGCTGGGGCACAGCCGCAGTGCCATTGGCTCCCGCAGCTGTCAATCAAAAAAGAGAGTCGCCCTGGGACTTTAAAATTTGTAGCAGCTGTCAATCAAAGTCGGTTAGCCAATCAGAGGAGAGGGGGGCAGGGCCAGGTTGGTGCTCCGTGTCTGAATGGATACATGGAGCTGTGACTCGGCTCGGGTGCTCCCAGAGCAAGCTGCGGATCTATGGGGGCACTCGTCAGGGGGGAGGGGCCAAGATCGCCAGGGGGGAACTGAGAAGAGGAGGGTCGGAGCTTCTCTGTGCAAAACCATTACACAGAGCAGGTGAGTATAACATCTTTGTTATTTATTTTTTATTTTTTTAAAGCAAGAGTTTACAATCACTTTAAGCAGGGTTTGACTTAAGGAATTAAGGAACAAAGTGGCAGAGGAGTGTGGATACACTGAGTAAAGGTGGGTGAAGGGGAGGGATTATTTAAATGAATAGCCCCAAATGGAGGAATTGAAAGCCCTTCTTTAAAAGAATACACATTCTCATAATTCTGAACAAAGGCTCAATACAGAATGGGCATTAACACACGCATGCAAACATTTTAGCTCGTGCACATGACATAATTGCATATGCGCATGCGCACTCACACACGTGCACACACACGTATATGAACTGGTACCAAACGGACTAGTTAGGTTGGACTATGGCATGAACAGAGCTGAGTGGTCTTCAGCTAGTTCTTGATTAACCTGCGCCTTGACCTGCTATGTCTGCCTACCTATGTATGACACAGCTTGCCTTTGACCAATCTCTGGATTCCTGCCTGCATTGTGACCTCGGTTGCACTCTGATCCTGCTCCTGTCTTGTGCTTCTGTGTCTCGCTGCCTGTCTGTGTACCGACCATGGCCTGTATCTTGACTCTGCCTCCAACTTATGTTCCTGTACCTTCATCGATGACCTTTTGGCCTTTGTCCTGGCTACTCTCCTGCCTGCTAATCAAGCTTCAGCGTGTTCCAGTTCATGCCAGTTTGTACTCATGGTCCGTGGTTTCACTGGAGACAAACGACTTACAGGGTTGAGCGTTTAAACCCTAGTATTGGACGGACACTTTTTACATGTGAGAGTAAAATTTGGTTTGTAAATAAAAGCCTGTTTTGAAGATCTCACAAGATGGGAGCTTCCTTCTTTTTTTTTTTTTTATCCTCTGTATTGAGTGTTATGGCATAAGAGAGATGCTACAGTTTGGAGCCTAATCTGGAGAGGGGTGGAGTTAGTGATCGCTGGAAGCTGTTTGGCATGTGTTCTGGTTTATAATTTGATCAGCCTAGAGTTCTGGTGAGTTTGGATTGGTGAGATTCACACTTGGTTGCTGCACTATGTTTGGAAAAACACTTTGGTGGATTTATATTGTTTCTGGAGGCTACACTTGTTTGGAGGATTTTAGTCATCCTTTCGTTTTTGAGAGACTCTATTGTTTAGTCCATCTGCAGGCCAATTTTTTTTTTTAAGCAAATAGCATATTGGCACTATAGCATATATAGATATAGCACCCTGATAGTAGGCAGGGTTGCTAACAAATTTAGCTTACTGGGTGGTAATTAGCCTGGGTGAATGATAGGGGATTCACTGGCTTTTTCCTCAACTCTGGATTTGATGCACCTCTTTCTTCTGTCACTAGATGGCATTGTTGCCTGTGGCAGTAGAATGATAACGGCATCGGAAATCCAGACTAGGGGGGAATAGGTTGACTCAGCCAATTGGCATTGGTCTCTTTGGTCCCTTGGCCTGCTGGGAGCACCTATTTATTCGGGAGGAGTCAGGTGATCAGGGTTCTCTGCCACCTGGACGGCTGTTTGAGTGGACGTGTGTCACAAGGCTCTGGGCTGCTAGGCCAGAAGCCTGAGGCCTATTCTGGGAGCACCTGGCTGCTAGGCTATCTGAGGCCTATCCAGGTTTGAGAGAGGCAACGCTGGGTTGGGGCTTCAAGCTGGACGGAGGAACTGGATCATTGCCAGCGGTGAGGGAGAAGCAATTGCCACAAGGGATGATCACTCCTGTAACCGGGGGCAAGTGATGATCAAGGCCAGAGGTAAAGGGAGGAATAGTCGCCAGCAAGGGACAACCATTCCTGTTATCAGAGGCCAGTGTATGGAAGTCTGAAGAAGTACCAGGGCAGCCTTTTCACCAGCCGGGCACAGTGAAGAAGTGGGAAAGCTTCAGCAGAGTGCCAAGTCAGGGACACAGAGGGTTAGCAGGGGTGACGCTTGAGGAGTATACAGCGGGTTAGCTGTGGAAGAGCTCAGGGAATCCAGTTACATCTGGGATCTTGAAGTCTAGTGAGAGACCGGGAGCTCAGTGAACGAATATCTACGGGAGGATACTGTGAGATGTGAGAGAAGATCTGTAATGGGTTACTGTGAGTTACGTGTATGGACCTATATTGACTGTTCAAAGTTCAGTTGCCATAAGAGACAGCAATTCTACAAATAAAGTTGCTGCATTCATCTTAAAGGCCCTCCACCTGTATAGCTGTGTGCCTATTATTTTGTCTCAGAGTCAATTGCTATTGCATCTGCCTAAGGGTTTCCTGGCCCTAACCCTCTCTCCACTAATTCTGTTTAAGAGACAATAAATCTCTTTTCTTGCATTCCAAAAAGTGACTGGCGCCCATGTTTCCAACTTGCAATACACCCACCATGCCTAATAACCCACACTACAAGGAAGGATGTCAGCTCTCCAAGACTCTGGAGGTCACCATTAGGCCTTTGGAGATCGGGGATGCCGCTATGTATATACTGTATAATTTACGGACTGTTAGCACATAATTAGATTCCCTTGATTATTGATTTTTTGGGGTATTGAATACATTGTACAATTTTTGCAATTTTATGATATATCTGTGCACATTTTATATATACCAGTTTTTTGGTATTACCGTAATTATAGAGTATAGATTTGTTACATTAGCACTTTGTAATATTTGTTTGCACTTTTTTTTATGCTTTATTTTTATGACATGTATTTGCACATATTTATTTTTGAAAAAGGTAGAGTGATGGTGTGGAGACAAGCGCGGCTCACACTATAGATAGTCCTGCCTCACTTGCTCCTGACCTCTGTGTCACTTACTCCTGACCTCTGAACTCTGCACCATTTATTCCTGACCAGTGACGGCTGGTGCTCCATTTTTTGGGGGGACGGCAAACAAACCCCCACCTGCCCGCCCGTCCACTTGCTCGCCCGATCGCTCGCTTACCCGCACTTACCCCATCCAGGTCGTGGGCAGCTTCCCCGGCTTTCTTGGCTTTTCCTCCTGGTCAATCTGGTTGCTTCTCCTCCAGGCAAATCTGATCTTAGGACCTGCTTCCTATGCTGATTGGCCAGAAAGTGGAGCAGGAAGACAATAGCGAATGTTGATTCGCGAATCTCACAAGTGGGTGGGCTCTGGGCACAGTGCTCTGCACCCTAAGCCCACCCTTTTTGAAACCAATTAAAGCCTCAGGCTCTATTTATGTGCTTCAAAAAATAAATCTGTAGAAATCTATGCGTCCGGCGCCCCGCATGGAGATTAGGGGCCAGCGCACGGAAATTAGGGAGGCGGCGCCCCTGCGCTCCGTATGACCAGCCGCCACTGTAAATCTTAATCCCTGAACTCTGCATCACTTACTCCTGACCCATTAACCTTCTGTGCTGCTTACTCCTGACCTCTGTGTCACCTACTTCTGACTGATGAACTTTGCATCACTTACTCCTGACCCCTGAACTCTGCATTACTTACTGTATTTCTGACCCCTGAACTTTGCATCACTTACTCCTGTCCCCTGAACTCGCATCACTTACTCCTGACCCCTGAACTCGCATCACTTACTCCTGACCCCTGAACTCACATCACTTACTCCTGACCCCTGAACTCTCATCACTTACTCCTGACCCCTGAACTCATGTCACTTACTCCTGAACCCTGAACTCGCGTCACTTACTCCTGATCCCTGAACTTGCGTCACTTACTGCTGACCCCTGAACTCCGCATTACTTACTACTGACCCCTGAACTCTGCATTACTTACTGTACTACTGACCCCTGAACTTTACTTCACTTACTCCTGACCCCTGAACTCTGCATCACTTACTACTTACTACTGGACTCTGTATGACTTACTCCTGACCCCTGAACTCGCGTCACTTACTCTTGACCCCTGAATTCGCATCACACCTGACCCCTGAACTCTGCATCACTTACACACCTGACCCCTGAACTCTGCATCACTTACTCCTGACCTATTTGTCACTTACTACTGACCCCTGAACTCTGCATCACTTACTACTGAACTGACTCTGCATCACTTACTCCTGATCCCTGAACTCGCGTCACTTACTCTTGACCTCTGAACTCGCATCACTTACTCTTGACCCCTGAACTCGTGTCACTGACTCCTGACCCCTGAACTCACGTCACTTACTCCTGATCCCTGATCTCGCGTCACTTACTCTTGACCCCTGAACTCGTGTCACTGACTCCTGACCCCTGAACTCACGTCACTTACTCCTGATCCCTGAACTTGCGTCACTTACTCCTGACCCCTGAACTAGCGTCACTTACTCTTGACCCCTGAACTCACGTCACTTACTCCTGATCCCTGAACTCACGTCACTTACTCCTGACCCCTGAACTCACGTCACTTATTCTTGACCCCTGAACTCGCGTCACTTACTCCTGACCCCTGAACTCGCGTCACTTACTCCTAACCCCTGAACTCACAACACTTACTCCTGACCCCTGAACTCTCATCACTTACTCCTGACCCCTGAACTCACTTCACTTACTCCTGACACCTGAACTCTCATCACTTACTCCTGACCCTTGAACTCACTTCACTTACTCCTGACACCTGAACTCGCGTCACTTACTCCTGACCCCTGAACTCTCATCACTTACTCCTGACCCCTGAACTCACTTCACTTACTCCTGACCCCTGAATTCTCATCACTTACTCCTGACCCCTGAACTCACTTCACTTACTCGTGACACCTGAACTCGCGTCACTTACTCCTGACCCCTGAACTCACTTCACTTACTCCTGATCCCTGAACTCTCATCACTTACTCCTGACCTCTGAACTCACATCACTTACTCCTGGCCCCTGAACTCGTGTCACTTACTTCTAAACCCTGAACTCACTTCAATTACTCCTAACCCCTGAACTCGCGTCACTTACTCCTGACTTCTGAACTTGCGTCACTTACTCCTGACTTCTGAACTCGCGTCACTTACTCCTGACCCCTGAACTCGCATCACTTACTCCTGACTTCTGAATTCTGTGTCACTTACTACTGAACCCGTGCCTGCTTCATCCCTTTAAGCCTTCCCTTGGCTCTGAACTGGTACTGTCATTCAGGAAGAGGCGGTGTGCAGTGCCTATGATACAACATACAGTATGGTGCAACATAGAAAAAAACAATGCCCGGTGTTCAGCCGGCACCACAAAAATACCGGTACCTGGAGAGGAGTGCACAACTCCTAAGTATGCAAGTGGATTGCGGCCATCATTTTCATGTTTCCTTTACATTATTAATAATCAGAATATTACTTTGTGGGAGGTGTTGGGAAGGCTACTATGTGGGATTGTACAATCCAATGTAGATTAGGTTTATTGTTCAGAAGTGCCGCTGTCACTTTATGATCCCCTCCAATGTGTTTCGCGGAAACATTTCATCAGTCCGCGGAACTGAAACATGTAAATGAAACAGCCGAAGCCCCAAACAATAAATGGAATCCGCAGCTGTTAATTTGCTTCTCAACTAATTGTCATCACATCAATTAATAATTTTCTGTTGCCGTGAACTCGCTTTCACTGGGTCATTCAATAGCGTTGCTGATAGACAGATTTTAAATGCAATTGCTGTTAGCGCTCATTTGTCTTTTATCGGACGCTGCTGGCGCATATAGGTGAATGATGGATTTCGTATCAGAAACGTTGAATTATTTTAATTAAAACCAGCTAAATGTTAGTTTGAAAGTCAAGGGAACCTATGCAGCACTTTTTTTTCTGAGCCCACTTTGATACATTCCTGAAGTTTGTGAACTTTGTCAACTCTCATTGAGGGACTTTTTAAATTACTACCCAAAGTGTACAAGAGGGACCCTTAACCACTTGACCACCTGGCACTTAAACCCCCTTCCTAACCAGACCAATTTTCAGCTTTCGGCGCTCTCACATTTTGAATGACAATTACTCAGTCATGCAACACTGTACCCATATGAGATGTTTGTCCTTTTTTTTCACACAAATAGAGCTTTCTTTTGGTGGTATTTAATCACCTCTGTTTTTTTTATTTTTTGCACTATAAAAGAAAAAAAACTGAAAATTCTGTAAAAAAAATTTCTGTTATAAAATTTAGCAAATTAGTAATTTTTCTTCATAGATTTTGGTAAAAAAAATATACTGCTACATATCTTTGGTAAAAATAACCCAAATTGGTGTATGTTATTTGGTCTTTGTGAAAGTTATAGAGTCCACAAGCTATGGTGCCAATCTCTGAAAACTGATCACACCTGACGGCCGATCTCATTTCTTGAGACCCTAACATGCCAGGAAAGTACAAATACCCCCCAAATGAACGTTTTTTAGAAAGTAGACATTCTAATGTATTTAGTAAGAGGCATGGCGAGTCTTTTGAAGTTGTAATTTTTTCCCACAATTCTTTGCAAATTAAAGATTTTTTCTTTCTTTTTTTCCCACAAAATTGTCATATTAGCAGGTTTTTTCTCACACACAGCATATGAGTACAACAAATTACACCCCAAAAATACATTCTGCTACTCCTCCTGAGTATGGCGATACCACATGTGTGAGACTTTTACACAGTGTGGCCACATACAAAGGACCAACATCCAGGGAGCTCCTCCAGGCGTTCCTGGAGCATAAATTACACATCTAATTTCCTGACTACCTCTTGCACTTTTGAAGGCCCTGGAGCACCAGGACAATGGAAACGCCCCAAAAATGACCCCATTTTGGAAAGAAAACACCCCGACGTATAATCTATGATGCATGATGAGTCTTTTGAAAATGTCATTTTTTTTCTACAAGTTTTTGGAAAATGCGGAAAGAAAATGAAAAGGCAAGTTGTCCATTTATACAATATTTATAACACATAGCATGTACATACCAAAAATTACACCCCAAAATAGATTCTCCTACTCCTCCTGAGTATTACGATACCACATGTGGGAGACTTTTCTACAGCCTGGCCACATACAGAGGCCCAACATGCAGGGAGCACCATCAGGTGTTCTAGGGGCATAAATTTCTCAAATCTAATTTGACTACCAATTACACTTTTGTGAGGCACTGTAGTGGCATGGATGAGAATGTATGTGGCATGGGTGAGCATGAATGGGGATGGATGAGCCCTGGATGGCGATGGCTGAGCATGGTTGAGCCATAAATGTGTCAAAACACAACAATCCAGTGCTCAATGGGTTGGAGAAGCAGGCAGTCCCACAGCAGATGAAAGATAATAAATACATTTATTCAATCGTTGTGATAAAAAAAAAAAAACAGTCCTGTGTTAAAACAAGGGAAATGGAAAGAAGGAGCTTACGATGTCATCAAGAATCCACTGAGCAACGAGGAGCCGATAGTGTCCAGATCGGGTCAGTTCTCTTACAGCGGGGGGGGGGGGGGGCAGCTGCCAGTCATAGATTGTCAAAGATGTGATAGTGAGTGGATGGGACGTGGTGACTCGCAAGCGGTACTAGGTTGCCTTGATGACGCATTTTGCGCGCATGCGCTTTGTCACAGTCAAGGAAATAGGCAACCAGGAGATTTAAATAGTCTAAAGGGGCGGGAAGTTATACGAGCAAAGGGGCAGAGTAATTCAGATCACTATTATTAACCCCTCATTGCTCAGTGGATATACAATAAAATAAACACGATATAAACATAATTAGTCCTATTACTACATGCCATACAATAAAAATCTATTTAAATAGATAAAACTGAACAAAAATAAGAATTAGAACTCAAAAATTAAAACTAAATAAAAATAATAATGATGTGAAGAAAATACAATATTATATTAAAGTATACATTTATTAATAAAGAGACAGTCCCCAACAAGGCTCATCTAAATCAATGCCTGTGTGTGTGAGGAGTGTGCAGATTTATAAACTTGTAGGAATAACAAAAATATATATATAAAGAAAAATTTATATATCTCTCATCTTTCATCTGCTGTGGGACTGCCCGCTTCTCCATCCCACAGAGCGCTGGATTGTTGTGTTTTGACTGTTTTGATCCGTATTCTCCAGTATGGCTGAGAATGGCTGGGTATGGCTGAGTATGGCTGGGTATGGTTGAGAATGGCTGGGTATGGCTGAGTGTGGCTGGGTATGGCTGAGAATGGCTGGGTTACTGAGTATGGCTGGGTATGGCTGAGTATGGCTGGGTATGGCTGAGTATGGCTGGGTATTGCTGAATATGGCTGGTTATTGCTGAGTATGGCTGGGTATGGCTGAGTATGGCTGGGTATGGCTGAATATGGCTGGGTATGGCTGATTATGGCTGGGTATGGCTGAGTATGGCTGGGTATTTCTGAGTGTGACTGGGTATTGCTGAGTATGGCTGGGCATGGCTGAGTATGGCTGGGTATTGCTGAGTATGGTTGGGTATGGCTGGGTATTGCTGAGTATGGCTGGGTATGGCTGAGTATGGCTGGGTATTGCTGGGTACGGCTGAGGGCTGAGTACAGCTGGGTATGGCTGAGTATGGCTGGGTATGGCTGAGTATGGCTGAGTACAGCTGGGTATTGCTGAGTATGGCTGGGTATGGCTGGGTATGGCTGAGTGTGGCTGGGTTGCTGAGTATGGCTGGGTTGCTGAGTATGGCTGGGTATGGCTGAGTATGGCTGGGTATGGCTGAATATGGCTGGGTTTTGCTGAGTATGGCTGGGTATTGCTGAGTATGGCTGGGTATGGCTGAGTATGGCTGGGTATGGCTGAGTATGGCTGGGTATTTCTGAGTGTGGCTGGGTATTGCTGAGTATGGCTGGGTATGGCTGGGTATTGCTGAGTATGGCTGGGTATGGCTGAGTATGGCTGGGTATTGCTGGGTACGGCTGAGGACTGAATACAGCTGGGTATGGCTGAGTATGGCTGGGTATGGCTGAGTATGGCTGAGTACAGCTGGGTATTGCTGAGTATGGCTGGGTATGGCTGGGTATGGCTGAGTATGGCTGGGTATGGCTGAGTATGGCTGGGTATTGCTGGGTATCGCTGAGTACGGCTGAGTATGGCTGGGTACGGCTGAGTATGGCTGGGTATGGCTGGGTATGGCTGAGTATGGCTGAGTATGGCTGGGTATGGCTGAGTATAGCTGGGGGTGGATGGGATGGCTGAACATGGATGGATGGATGAGTATTGCTGAATGTGGATGGCTGAGCATGGATGGATGAGTATGACAGAGGGATGGCTGAGCAAGGATGGATGGATGAGGCTGCAATGGGCACAGATCAGCGCTGTGGGCACTATTCAGCCCCCAGTGCTGCTGCACCCGATCTCTCCCCTCTCCCCTCGCACTGTACCAGTCGGTACAAAGAGGGGAGAGAGGAACCAGACAAGACGCTGGTTTGTTTACAAGTGATCACTCCGTCATGTGACGGAGCGATCATGTGGTAAACGGCTGCTATTAGTGGCCATTTACCGTTATCCATGATCCAGAGGTCACAGATACTCCCGTGTGTGCGTGCCCCAGGGGGCACGCGGGAGCGCGTTTCTGGGAGGACGTCAATGTACGCCCTCCCAGAGTTATCGAGCCACGCTGTAGCCGTCATTCGGCTATGTCCCGGCTGTTAAGTGGTTAAAGAATAAACTTTACATTTTCCAGACGTCATTTAGTTCAATGGAAGTTGGTACTTTTTTCAGAATTCTATAGGCTCAATTCATTAAGATCTCATACATGAGACATGTGCAATTAGTTTTGTTCCCAATTGGTTTTTTAACAAATTTCAACAAAATTTGTTCATTCCGAAATATCCAAATTAACGAAAACCCATTTAACAATTTTTTTTTAATATTCGTAATTTCGAATATTTGAAAATTCGTAAATTCGAATATTCGTAAATTTAAAAAAATTCATAAATTCGGAAAATCCTAACTTCGAATATTCAAAAATTCGAAAATCCGTAAATGAGAAAATTCGAAAATATAGAAATTCGAAATTTTGGAAATTCAGAAATTCGGAAATCCGAAAATTCCAAAATCCAAAAATAAGGACGAAAATTCAAAAGAACGGAATTACGAAAATAAGAACGAACTCCGAAAATTCGAAAACCTGAAAATTCAAAAATCTGAAATAATAACTAATAATAACTAAACTATTACTTACTATTAAATTATAGGTATTGGAATTTCCTTTTAGATTTGGCTGTTAGTAAATGTAACGAATACGAGTTTATCCAAAGTTACAAATTATCCGAAATAACAAATGCCGTATCGAAACGAATGGAACGTAACGCATTAATAATAATAAATAACAATAATAGTAATAACACAAACTTTTTATATTATTATTATTATTGTTAATTCATTCTGTTCAATTTGTTTAGGTGCGGCATTCGTCATTTTAGATGATTCGTAACGTCGGATTAATTTGTATTCGTTATGTTGACTAACAGCCAAATTTGAAAGGAAATTCCAATACATATAATGTAATAGTTAGCTATTATTAGTTAGTTATTCTTTCGAATTTTCAGATTTTCTTTCTTATTTTCAGATTTTCGAATTTAGGAATTTAGGAATTTGCGAATTTTTGAATTTACGATTTTACGAATTTTAAAATTTACGAATTGCGATCATAACAAATGACCCGGAAAAAACGTAAAAAAAAAAAACAAGTGAAACTAAAACGGACAAATTTTTCGGCAGTGCGAATGTCTAATCAGCACATATCAATGAAGGAGAAAAATTACCTGTAATTTTATAACAAACTATGAAAAATTTTTATTTATTTTTTTCTAAATTTTGGGTCTTTTTTTATTTGTTTACCACCAAAAGAAAGCTCTATTTGTGTGAAAATAATGATAACAATTTCACATGGTTACAGTGTAGCATGAACGCGCAATTGTCATTCAAAGTGTGACAGCGCTGAAAGCTGAAATTTGGCCTGGGCAGGAAGGGGGTCAAGTGCCCGGGATTGAAGGGGTTAAGTGCCCGGTGAGCAATGGCTACAGTCCTGCTTTCCTTCAGGCAAACTGCTTATATAAGGACTGATTTATCCCTAAAATTAAAAAATATATATATTATTTCCCTTTTCCAAACGCACAGCAGAAATGACTATTTCAAATTGTAAGGAGCCGTTTTCCATGAACAACCGTTCCTTGGGCCGCAGACGAATCGGCAGGGTGCAGATGTGCCTTAGTCATTCGGCGTCCCGGGTTACAGCAGAATTAGTCACGTTCATCACTAGGCAGCTGGTTAGTTCCACGCGGTTACTCCGTTTCCCCATTCAAGGACTTTTGAACAGCGAAAACCACATCCAGCGTTTGGCAGGGAGTTGGGAGTCCCAGCAGCTGAATCAATGAAACGCGGTCAGGCTGCCGTACTGGGCCACAGGTGTGTCTAGAAAACTTGAGTTAACACACAAGGAACTTGAAGGAACGGATCCAAAGTTCAGATAGGCGTCTATGGCCCACTGTCGGTGACAATGTCCCAGTGAGAATAAAATACGGAAATAATATAAAGCTTTTATAATATAATTGCACCTTTCAAGCAAAACGTCAGCTAAAAAAATAACATTAATACCTTCCAGCGACTTGATGGGACTTTGATGCGACTTTATTGCGATTTTGATGCGACTTTGGATGAGCACGACTTGTGCAAAACGGAAAAAAATTGTTAGGTTTCTTTATTTTCTACCGAATTCCAAATTTTCAGAATGATTGGAATCCAAATAGGTCAAAAATTGATCAACCGATTCAAATTCTATGTGATGAATAGCTGGTTGTTAAGGAGCGCCCAGGAAATCCGGTAGCCGCGTCCATAACAACCGATGACTCATCAGCTGTCAGCGTTCTTCCCCCACTGACAGCGGAATGTAAAAAAAAACATAAGGAAAATTTAAAAAAACAGCGTGGGGTTCTCCCCCCTACACACCAGGCCTGTTATGAATTTTAAAGGGTACCCCACGCCAAAATAAAAAAAAATCGCATGGGGGGCCCCCTCAGAATCCATACCAGACCCTTATCCGCGCATGCAGCCCGGCAATTCAGGAAAGGGAGGAATTAGCACCCCCCCACCTCCTGAACCATACCAGGCCACATGCCCTCAACATGGGGGGGTGCTTTGGGGCGGGGGGGGTTCTGCCCATGTTGATGGGCAGATGGGGACAAGGGCCTCTTCCCCACAACCCTGGGCGGTGGTTGTGGGGGGTCTGCGAGGGGGGGGGACTTATTAGAATCTGAAAGACCCCTTTAGCAAAAAGGGCCCCCAGATCCCACCTACCCCTATGTGAATGAGTATGGGGTTCACCAAAAAAAAGTGTAAAAAGTGTGTAAAAACAGTACACCAGTTTACTCCTTTATTAAAAAATAAAAAAACAATGTCCCCCCGATGTAGATCCATTGTCAATCACGCCTCCTGCCGCACCGCCAGCCTGAAAAAAGGGAAAAAAAAAAACTCCAACCCCGAGGAACGCTCCCACCATCTGCCTGCTCCACCATGTGATAGCTCCTAAATACCTAAGGGGCGGGGCCACCTAGTGACGTTGGCCCCCCTTGTGACATCATGGGCCCAGCATGCCTTTGGTCAATGATGTCATAAGGGGGTGGTGCCACCCGGTGTTGTCACCGGGTGGCCCCGCCATTTAGGTATTTAAGAGTTGCCATACAGCGGAGCAGGCAGACAGCAGGAGCCTTCGCTGGGGCCAGAGGTCCCTTTTTTATTTTTTGCAGGGTCTGGCAGTGCGGCAGGCGTCGTGATTGACAATGGATATACATTGGGGGTTTTTTATTTATTTTTTTAATAAAGGAAATGTCAAAAACTGTCTTTACTCACTTTTTTGGTGATTGGGTAGAAGTACTCATTCACATGGGGGGGGCAGGATCTGGGGGATTCCAGATCTTAATAAGCCCCCCGCCAGCAGAACTCCAGAACCACCGCCCAGTTTGTGGGGAAGAGGCCCTTGTCCCCATCAACATGGGGGCAAAGCCCCCCCTCCATCCGGCCAAAGTACCCCCCCATGTTGAGGGCATGTGACCTGGTATATTTCAGGAGGTGACCCCCTCTTTCCTGACCAGCCGGGCTGCATGCTCTCATTGGGGTCTGGTATGGATCGTAGGGGAGACCCCACCACGTTTTTTATTTTCAGCTGTCAGTGGGGAAACCCGCTGACAGCGGAAGAGTCATCGGTTGTTAAGGACCGGGCGGCCGGCTTCCTGGGCCATTCCTTAACAACCAGCTATTCTTCACTTCCAATTGTTCTAAAAATTTGGAATTCGTTAGAAAATAAAGAAACCAATAAACGAAACAAGACAATTTTTTTTTTGTTCTGCACAAGTTGCACTCTTTTAAAGTTGCATAAAAATTGCAGCAAACTCCCATCAAGTCGCATGGTAAAGTCGCAATGGAAAAATCGCGATTTTCAAGTTGCGCAAGTGTGAATAGGGCCTAAAGGTTTGTTTGTTTTTTTTTAAAAAAATGAAAAACATGTTATACCTACCTGCTCTGTCTAATGGTTTTGCACAGAGCAATCCCGACCCTCTTCTTCTCGGCTTCACTCCCGGAGCTCTTTGCTCCTCTCCTGGACCAGTTCCCCCAAATAGCAAACTGCTTGTTAAGGGGGAACTGGTGCCTGCTCACTTCTGAGCCACGCTCTGTGCATCCAAAAGACACATAGAGCCGCGGCTCGACCCCATCCCTGCTCTCCCCTCATTAGCCTACTGGCTGTGATTGACAGCAGTGGGAGTCAATGGTTTCTGCTTCTGTGTCTCAGCCAATGAGGAAAAAGATACCCAGGACAGCTGAGGCTCTTGTGCCCATCGCTGGATGTAGAGGAGGCTCAGGTGAGTATAAAGGGGGGGTGGGGGGGTGGGGGGGAGCAGCACACAAGTTTTTTTTACCTTCATGCATAGAGTGCAACCTTGAGCCTTGAAACCACTTTAAGCCTGAACCCAGATCCCTTAGTGCATTCCATGGTTATTCTATTAACATCCACTGCTCAAGCCTTGAAGAGCCGGGAGACTTTTTTTCCTCCAAAACGCATTGGATGTATTTGGTGCTCTTAATCATTAAATGTTTCAAAAAAGTCTTTTAGGTGAGAAAGTTTTGTACCAGGTGCTCCTCCATTACACATCCAAGAATTCTCCGCCAGTCCCGACAACCAGCGTCATTAAACCCACCTGCGGGTCTTAGACCAACTGACTGAGGCATTGCCACAGCAGCCTGGACTCAGGGTAGTATTGCACTGAATAGGACTCGAGGATAATTACATGTATGACATTCAGGACAGCAGTAAGGACCAACCATTTACACCCCCACTGGAAGGAAAGTGGAAGGACTCCTGGGACACTGGGGGAACTATCAGATTGTATGCTAGTGTCCCACGTGACGCGACTCTGGGAAGCCATCTTGGGTCAGGCAGAGTCTATTGAAGACCTTGGCTCCCAGGCTTGGCAAGCATTTCGTGTGTGGGTAGTGTAGGGACAAGTCACCTGTCTGTCAGGGAAAGTAATTAGTGGCAGGTGGAGGTTCCAGGTGAGTAGGGAAAAAGGAGGGACACACCTTCCTTCCTGGAAACCTTCAGGTACGATCGGCCAGGCCGCTGCCTGGCTCTCCAGACAGACACTGATGGTGCACCCAAGACCTGCTATTATACTTTTCGCTGCAACATTCTGTGAGTGCGCCCAGTTGGGTTGTCTTCCCGCCAGGTAGTTGTGCTTCGTTGAACTTTAACTTCAATACAGCTTTGTTTCTGCAACTGGAATCTGAGTCTTTACAGCCGCCGCACCACGCTGCACTTCCGCACATGCTTGAGAAGGATATACAGTATCTCATAAAAGTGAGTACACCCCTCACATTTCTGTAAATATTTTCTTCTATCTTTTCATGTAAAAACACTGAAGAAATGATACTTTGCTACAATGTAAAGTAGTGAGAGTACAGCTTGTATAACAGTGTAAATTTGCTGTCCCCTCAAAATAACTCAACACACAGCCATTAATGTCTAAACCGCTGGCAACAAAAGTGAGTACACCCCTAAGTGAAAATGTCCAAATTGGGCCCAATTAGCCATTTTCCCCGGTGTCATGTGACTCATTAGTGTTACAAGGTCTCAGGTGTGAATGGGGAGCAGGTGTGTTAAATTTGGTGTTATCACTCTCACTCTCTCATACTGGTCACTGGAAGTCCAACATGGCACCTCATGGCAAAGAACTCTCTGAGGATCTGAAAAAAAGAATTGTTGCTCTATATAAAGATGGCCTAAGTTATAATAAGATTGCCAAGACCCTGAAACTGAGCTGCAGCACGGTGGCCAAGACCATACAGCGGTATAACAGGACAGGTTCCACTCAGAACAGGCCTCGCCATGGTCTACCAAAGAAGTTGAGGTCACGTGCTCAGCGTCATATCCAGAGGTTGTCTTTGGGAAATAGACATATGAGTGCTGCCAGCATTGCTGCAGAGGTTGAAGGGGTGGGGGGTCAGCCTGTCAAACCATACTTCGCACACTGCACACAAATTGGTCAGCATGGCTGTCATCCCAGAAGAAGGCCTCTTCTAAAGATGATGCATAAGAAAGCCCGCAAACAGTTTAAAGACAAGCAGACTAAGGACATGGATTACTGGAACCATGTCCTGTGGCCTGATGAGACCAAGATAAACTTATTTGGTTCAGATGGTGTCAAGCGTGTGTGGTGGCAACCAGGTTAGGAGTACAAAGACAAGTGTGTCTTGCCTACAGTCAAGCATGGTGGTGGGAGTGTCATGGTCTGGGGCTGCATGAGTGCTGCTGGCACTGGGGAGCTACAGATCATTGAGGGAACCATGAATGCCAACATGTACTGGGACATACTGAAGCAGAGCCTGATCCCCTCCCTTCATAGACTGGGCCGCAGGGCAGTATTCCAACATGATAACGACCCCAAACACACCTCCAAGACGATCACTGCCTTGCTAAAGAAGCTGAGGGTAAAGGTGATGGACTGACCAACCATGTCTCCAGACCTAAATCCTATTGAGCATTTGTTGGGCATCCTCAAATGGTAGGTGGAGGAGCACAAGGTCTCTAACAAAGTGTAGTGTAGCAAAGTGTCATTTCTTCAGTGTTGTCACATGAAAAGATAGAATAAAATATTTACAAAAATGTGAGGGGTGAACTCACTTTTGTGAGATACTGTAAATATTTATGATGACCTTCAAGTAAGGTCCTTGCCTCCTGGGTCATTTCTAAGAGAGGAGGCTGTGTTCCTCTATGATTTCCTGGGTCACTGGGGGAACCATCCAATTGGATGCTGGTGCCTCATTGGACTCTGGCAGCCATCTTGGGTTGGGCAGAATCTATTTAAGATTCAAGGCTTGACAGGGGAGGCTGTGTTTGAGGTTTTTGCCCTCCAGGCCTGCTGTCTGGGAGGTTGAAGGTAGGAGTGGGCCTGTGTTTAGGGACCAGGAAGTATATACACTGTTTTGCTGGAGGGAATGTCCAGGAGGAGTGGAGAAGGAAGATGGTGTCCTGTAGGGAGCATCCTCAGGAGGAACTTCTCTGCTGAAGAGTGTCCTGGAGAGCTGCCAGTATAAGCTGCTGCAAGAGAACATTACAGGAGTCTGAGTTGCTCATTCTAAATGTACTGCTCCTGGTGTGTTCAGTTTGAAGAGAACAGATTGTTGGTTTTGGCTTGAAGGTTCCTATCTCTGTATTGACTGTGGTTACAAGCCTGGAGTTGCATTTTTGTTGCTGTTTGGAAATCTGTGCCCTTAACTGCTCTCCTGGAGCTTATTAAACTTTAACAAACTATCTTAAATGTTCTAAAGTGCCTGGCTCCCAATTTTTTCTCACCCACAAATAGTCAAGGATTGAAATTCTAACCTACCAAACTACCTGGGGGTCCCGGAAGGTGTTATCCTCTTTAAACAATAAGACTTTTGTTGCATCAACAAATAAAAAAAGGATGCAGCAGTGTGTGTGTGGCTATTTTGTATACCTAACTATGTTCGGAAAGCAGAAGAAACTCGCTTGACCTGAGCACCTGCGGCCAGCAACAGGAAGCTGGAGGTCTTCCTGGAGAGATGCCATTTTGGAAACGTATAGTGTTTCTTTTTTGATATTTGGATAGTACAGGGAAGGGTTAGCGATCGGAGACAATTCTGAGCACCCTTTGTTAGGGTTGAGCAAAGGAAGAGTTTTAAGTTCCTTGAAATTTAGCAAAAAATAGAAGCCAAATGGAACTTCATTGGACTCAAACATGCAGGCAAAATAAAATAGATTTGTGTTGGTTTTTAAAGGTGCAATAAACTTTAAACGTTCCCAATGCTGTACCGTATATACTCGAGTATAAGCCCAATTTTTCAGTACATTTTTTTGTGCTGAAAATGCGCCCCTCTGCTTATACTCAAGTCAAGCACATTTCTGCAGCAGAGAATGACATTTTCTGAACCAAATTGGGGCCCCGTATCTCGGGGCTGCTTGGTGTTAGGAACCCCAAATTTGGTATGCAAACCCAGTGGAATTAGCAATAAAACATATCCAAAGCTGAGGTTCCTAGCACCAAGTGGTCCCGAGATATGGGGCCCCAATTTCAGTTCGGAAAATGTCCTTCTCTGCTGCAGAAAAGTGCTTGACATTTTCCGAACTGAATTTGGGGCCCCGTATCTCGGGGCCACTTAGTGCTAGGAACCCCAGCACTGGGTTTGCACACCAAATTTTGGGTTCCTAGCACCAGGTGGCCCCGATATACGGGGCCCCAAAGTCGGTCAACTGTGTCCACCTGCAGCAATGTCATTTCGGAACCCTTTGGGTCCAGAGAACCCGAATTTTGGCTGCAGCTAGGGGGCATCTAGGAACCCTTAACTACCGAGTTTGAAGTTCGGGGGACCTATGGTTGCAAATGGGCACAGTGAGGCATGCAAATGGGCACAGTGAGGCTGCAAATGGGCATTGTTGACCCTCTTTTCCACTTACAGTAGCTGCGCATTTCTCACCCTAGGCTTATACTCAAGTCAATAAGTTTTTCCAGTTTTTGGTGGTAAAATTAGGTGCCTCGGCTTATATTCGGGTCGGCTTATACTCGAGTATATACGGTAGATTTTTTTTCTTTTAAAGGGGTTGTAAAGGTAATTAAAAAAAAAAAAAATAACAAACATGTTATACTTACCTTCACTGCGCAGCTCGTTTTGCACAGAGTGGCCCCGAACCTGGTCTTCTGGGGTCCCTCAGCGGCTGTTTCAGCTCCTCCCCGCAAGAACTAACCACCTTAATGCGAGCTCCTTCGCATGGTGGTTAGTTCTTGCGGGTTAGTTCTCCTGTGATACAGCCGGCGGCTATAGCCGCTCACTTTATCACTCGGCCCCGCTCCCCGGCGCGCCGCGGCGTTGGATGTAATTGACAGCAGCGCGAGCCAATGGCTGCGCTGCTTTCAATCAATCCACTGTAGCCAATCAGCAGCCAGGCTGAGCGGCGAAATGGATGTTGGGAGCGAGCGGCTGACTTTCGAGGGGTCAGGTAAGTAAAATGGGGGGGCTGGGGGCGGCGGTATTGTCAGAAGTTTTTTCACCTTAATGCATAGAATGCATTAAGGTGAAAAATTTTTTACCTTTACAACCCCTTTAAGTCTGCACTAAACAGCATACATGGATGAATCTGCTATGTAGCTAATGCTTTTTGACAGCTGGCTGTCAGGTGCCTGATAATCGAATGCAGACCATGTTCAGCCAACATGTTTTCACCTAGCTTCTTTTTCTGCCTGGAGGGATGTCAAGTAGGAGGCTACTGACAAGGCCACACACTGAGCGAATGTTGGCCACTTTACTGGGAACCAGACACAATTCACTCCATGTATGGCCAGCCTCCTGGCTGTAAAAACAGCAAACAGTGGCTGCATCTGATTGGATGCAGGCTGTACTCAGCCATCATTTTTCTGCATAGAGGGATGTCAGGTAAGAGGTGACTTGAGGACCACCCACTGAGCAAATTTCAGCCTACTTATCAGGAACCAGATGAAATTCACTCTATGTATGGCATTCACTCTATGTATGGCCTGCCTGACAGCTATCAAAATAACAGAACAATGGCTGCATCCGATTGGATGCAGGCCATGTTCGGCTGGCTCCTTTTTCCGCCTGGAGAGATATTGGACTTGTAAGGGTCTTGGGTGTATAGGCAGGGGTTAGTACCCCATTTTGTGAGGTCCTACCCTAGGTGGGTAAAGTGGGTGGGGTTAGTTTGTCCTTTAACCGCTTGCCGACCAGCCTCCCTCATTATACTGCAGCAGGTCGGCACGATCCCACGAGCCGCCATATCTATACGTTGGCTCGTGGGATCTGGATACCAGGTGCTGCACTGTGGGTGTGCTAAAGCTCGTGGCCGACAGTCGCGATCGCGGGCAAGAGAGGCAGAACAGGGACGTGTGTGAGTAAACACACAAATCCCTGTTCTGTTCTGTGAGGAGTGACAGATTGTGAGTTCCTAATAGCTAGAAACCACAATCTGTCATCCCCTCTAGGTCAGTCTCCTCCCCCTACAGTTATAAACACACACAGGGAACATAGTTAACCCCTTTATCGCCCCCTAGTGTTAACCACTTCCCTGCCAGTGACATTTTTGCAGTAATCAGCATTTTTATAGCACTGATTGCTTTTATAAATGCCAATGGTCCCAAAAATGTGTCAAAAGTGTCCGATGTGTCCGCCATAAAGTCGCAGTCCCAATAAAAATCGCAGATCGCCGCCATTAATAGTAAAAAAAATAATAATAATAAAAATGCTATAAATCTATCCCCTATTTTGTAGACGCTATAACTTTTGTGCAAATTAATCAATATATGCTTATTGCGATTTTTTTTTACCAAAAATATGTAGAAGAATACATATCGGCCTAAACTGAGAAAAAAATGAGCTTTTTTTAAAAAAAGAAATGGGGATATTTATTATAGCAAAAAGTACAACATTTTTTTTCAAAATTGACGCTCTTTTTTTGTTTATAGCGCAAAAAATAAAAACCGCAGAGGCGATCAAATACCACCAAAATAAAGCTCTATTTGTGGGATGAAAAGGACGTCAATTTTGTTTGGTTGCAGCATCGCATGACCGCGCAATTGTCAGATAAAGTGACTCAGTGCAGAATCGCAAAAAATGGCCCGGTGAATTAGCAGCCAAATCTTCCGAGACTGGTGGTTAAAGTCTTGAATTGGAAGAGCCTAAGAGAGGGGGTGAGAGAGGGGGTGATAGTAAATGGTTATCCCTAGTATATAGACATGTAAGACTGTAGTCTTAGGAAGTGAACCCTTTGTGTAGGCCTGTAACAGGCTATATTGGAGAATCCACCTATGGGGGTCCTACAGTGAGGATAACGGAAGAGTTGGGCAACCATCCAATTGTCAGGAATCAGCAGCAGAAATGGCTAGATCTGCATGGCTACACTTAAAAACCGAGACTATATATATATATATATATATATATATATATATATATATATATATATATATATATATATATATATATATATATTACAGTGACTTTATTAATAGTAAAACAAAAGACACCCAAACAACATGTGATCCTGTTCAAGGGGAGCAGAAATAAGGCAGCAGGGTGCAGGGTACAGGAGCAGGATAAATGGCACGCAGCATCCGACTTAGCACAACAAAGCAGAACACTGACTTGAAGTGTACTAGCAGAGGAGAGACTAAATACCCTCCCATTAACCAGCATCAGGTGCAGACTGAATACTAGAAACTGCTGGCTACTGGGAGACACCCACTGGTGGACCTGGAAACTACAACTTTCCACTCTGGGAAGCACAGTGTCACAGCAAGTCCTGACACTGATGTTAGTGTTGGACTGTGCAGTATTATGGATGTCAGAACTGAAAGAGTGGAGGTGAAGTGTGTGCTGATAAAGAACTGCTCATTATGCTTTGGCTAGGGTAAAAATCACTGAAAGGCTGAACGCGTGGACATTCCTTATTACTGGAGGTGTGCCTCAGGCCTGGAGAATGAGAGTGACTAAAGATGGCGGAGTTCCTCCACATTACAGGTGTGTGTGTATCTGGCTCTTGTGCAGGAGGATGGTGGGAAGGGCCCATGGCCAGCATGGCCATTGCTGGCGGTGAATCAGGAGCCCACTTCTAGGCAGGAGCTGGCTAACAGCACCACCAACTGAGTGAAATTTTAGTCGGTTTGTCAGGAACTGGCCAAAATTTGTGCTGTGTATGGCTAGCTTTACAAAAGCTCATTATTTTTTAACAGAAAACGTTTTAATAAAGATTTGCCCAAGAAACTGCAATATAGCGTCAGGTATAAAACAGATTACTGAGGACAAATTCAATGATACAGCATATACACTGATCACTGATACAAAAGAAAAGGATCATTAACTAAGACAAGGTCCATCTCGACTGTCATCAAAGATACTTGAGGACCATCACTAATTATCATCATAGGTATCCCTATTACCATGGAGTTTGAGAATGGAGGGAGATAGGAGGAGGGACAGTATGGACATGGACAGTAGGAAAGAAGGCATGGATGGATAATAAAGGGGAGGGGGGACAGGTGGGGGAAAGAAAGAGGGAGAAACAGCAGCAGGAGAGGAGCACTTTAGAAAACAAAAAGCTCTCAAACTCCAGCCAAAGCAATTTTTCTATAGGCATTAGCCGGAACAGAGGTGGACTAGTTTCGCACAGCCACCTCTGTTCCGTCTACTGCAACTGTGGTGGGTGTTATTGTTTGCATGGAACATTCAATAAATGGACTTCAATCACGTTGGTGTGCAGCCAATTTCTTCCTTCATTCAGTCTTCTATGGCAGGCGAGCCTTGCTTGCACCCGTGTGCGGAGTCTCATACTATTCATTGTGCCTGGAGTTTCTCACCTGGAGCGGCAATTTTCCTTTGTTGTCTATCTAAGTAGACCACACCTTGTCGAATTTTTGGGGACAGTTCCTACTTTCATAGGTAATTTTATAAAGAGGGAGTATTGAGAATTAATGGTCTTCCTCCAGGCATCGATCTTTGGGGGTATGGGAGACTTCCACCGCAGAAGTATCTCCTTTCTTGCATCAAACAGAAACAGTTTAGTGTATCGATCTGCCTCTCTATCCTCCATATGGCCCAACAGGAGAAAGAGTGGTTCAGGGCGCAATGGGACATCACTTATATCTGACCTAGACCTGTTTTAAAATCTTCCACTCCGAATTTCTGGTAATTTCACGGAACCGTGAAATTACACCTCTCCTCCTTTCTATTGACCAAAAATTCTTTTTGCCACCAAAAACCTGAAAAATCCCCTTTTCCTAGAAGCCCCAAAGTACCGATAACTTGATAGTACAACATAAATCTGATATATTGATGAGTGAAAGTAGCTGCATGGTTACCTATGTCAATCTGCGTGCATGTCCCTCTACCTCTACGTGTGGTAAAGCAAACAGAAAACAAAAATGAATGCAATATGATGCAAGCAGCGGCAATAAGTGCCCCATTATACTAACAGAACATCTCTTCAACACTCCGATTTAACAAGACTGTATAAACAAAGGGCTTGTTCAGGTATTATAGTGAATAATGGAATGTTTTTCCAAGCCACGAATAATATGGGCCCACAGGTTCTGCCTGTACACGGGAGTTGCAATAATAACACGGCAAAGAACCCTCACACCGAAGTGTCACCTAGGGATCCATTATCCTTTTCTCATATATTTCGGTTTAATTCCAACTGCACAATAAAACTTGTAACATAAAGGTGTTTTATTAAGTACCTCATTGAATCATATGCTAATAAAATATACTACACATCTTAAACAGATTGGCTACATCGATTACATCAATGTCTCATAAAGCACAACGTCATGTGAAACACACATCTGTCACTTGGAAGGACAATCTGCTTGTGTAAGGCTCACACAGTACACGGCCCTAAAAGGTTGGTGGTTCACGATAAATTTGCTGTTTATAGATTTATTACCGAAGTGTAAAACAAAACTGGGAAACTTTGGATTGACGAAAGCAATGGGTTCCAGCCTAATGCCCTGTACACACGATCGGACATTCCGACAGCAAAATCCCGTGGTCCGACAGATGTTGGCTCAAACTTGTCTTGCATACACACGGTCACTAAAAGTTGGTCGCAAATTCCGAACGTCAAGAACGCGGCGACGTACAACACGTACGGCGAGCCGAGAAAATTGAAGTTCAATAGCCAGTGCGGCTCTTCTGCTTGATTCCGAGCACGCGTGGCACTTTGTGCGTCGGAATTGTGTACACGCGATCTGGATTTGCTCAAACGGATTTTGTTGTCGAAAAAATTTGAGAACCAGATCTCAAATTTTGTGTGACGGAAATTCCGATGGAAACTGTCCGATGGAGCCTACACACGGTCGGAATTTCCGACAACAAGGTCCTATCACACATTTTCCATTGGAAAATCCGACCGTGTGTACGGGGCATTAGACTTTAACATTTAAAGAGGAATTATGGGCAAAATGTTTTTTTTTTCTTTTTGTATAGAGTAAGGGAGGGTTATAACCCCTGTGAAAATTTTTTTTTCACCATCTATGGTCCCATTGCGGAGATTTCCCTTGACTTCCTGTCCCATAGCCAAACAGGAAGTGAGAGCAAATGCCTGCAAATTAAGGGAATTCCTTGGGGACCACCAGATCACCAGAACTAGTGCCCCCATTGGAAGATTTCCCCTCTATTACTTTTCCTGGGGACAACCCAAAATTTGGAACTTTATTTTACTTTCTTTTTCAATGGTAAACAGGAAAAATTAGAGAGGGGGAATCTCCTTATTGGGGGCACAGACAGCAATAAAAACCGAGAAGCTTTCTAATGCCTCTCCACTCTACCCAAAACTAAAAAAAAAAGCTTTAACTTTAGTTATAATTTAAAAATTATCTGAAGTCAAATCTAACAATGTTTTGTTGGTCTGGTGTAAATGTACGGTTTAGTTCCGTTTCCCAATTCCTCATACAAGATACCCTGTTTCCCCGAAAATAAGACCTAGCGTGATTGTCGGTGATGGCTGCAATATAAGCCCTACCCCCCCAAATAAGCCCTAGTTAAAGTCCTTGTAGGTCTTATTTTCAGGAAAACAGGGTAGGGCTTATTTTCGGGGAAACAGGGTAGATGTGTTCTGCAGGAGTAATCAATAGATTGTAGATCTTAAATAAAACTTGTGATAAGGTCCCTTCCTCCGGTGAGTGTCATTTTTTTATACTATTTCTTTTTAACTTTAAATAAAAAATGGAATCACGCTATGGAGATCTTTTTGTAATCCTCTCTATATGAATGAAAACATATCACTAAACCCTGCCGTTTACCAAGTGGAGTGGAGGAGATAGAGGAGGACCAACAAGACTGGATGAGAATATCTTAAACAAAAGAGGACATGGGCTCAATTGTCGGTGAGTGAGGGCACATGGGGGGGGAAACAGCACCTTGTTATCTGCACTGTAAAAAACAACAGCACTTTGTTTAAGGACTTTATAAATTCACTTTACAAGAATGGCACAATTGTATACAAATACATTATTATTAGACATGTGCAATTAGTTTCGTACGAATCGGAAATTCATACGAATTTCCGGAAATTCGTACATTCGTGAGGATCCGAAATACGAGTTTTTATGCATACGAGTTTTGTATGAAATACGAAATTTCGTTTACGAACTTCGGATAAATTTATCATAACGAACTTTCGTTATTGTTACGAAAAAGTTAAATAACCTAAAAGTTAAAAACCCCCGGAAGTCAGCACAGCACAGGGATGGTGGGAGCCCCTCATAATGATAAATTCATCATAACGAACTTTCGTTATTGTTATGAAAAGTTTGCGAGCCTAACAAAAATTCGTATTTTGTAGGAATCCGAATTGAATTTCGGACACGAATTACAAATTCATTTTAATACGAAACGCAACGAAACGAAACAAATTTATTGACGGCACACATGTCTAATTATTATATATTATTTATATTTGATTATTTGTAAATGAATTTCACATTTATTTATTTTTTAACAAAAGGTGAACTTTTTTTCAAAGTCAGTATTCCCATGTCAGTTTACAGTACAGTTGTAAATGAAATTAGAATAATGGTATGATCATAAATGTTATTCCCAAGTAATTGTAATATCAATAGCCGACAAGTATGCAACATAATTAGAAAAATGGCGAAATGCGTAGTAAGGAGTAGGGACACGTGATGCGATTACGTGCTGGGATGCAGCGGCCATTTTGTTGGTTGGAAACGCTGGTCGTTTCTTTGTGCCTGCTTTATACTTTGAACATGTGAGTTTTATTCTTCGTTTTTTTTTTTTTACAGAAATTTTTCTTCGTTTTTAAATAAACATTGTTTGGAATGTCTGTGCAATGAGGTTTGTTCCATTTATGTTTGAGAACACCATTGCCCTGGTGAAGAGTTCCTATTGATATCTCATGTGGGCTGTTGGTGGAATATATCTTTGAACCGGCATCCATTATCTGGTATCGTTGCTAATCCTGCTCAGGGGGAGGTGATATCCTTGGAGTGGAGGACTGCTGAGATTGCCATCGGATGATATTTGATGCTTATATGATATTACCTTAGGGTAAGAGTCAGTGTGATCGGGTGTTGGTGATGTTTAGGCAGGGTTGCTATTAAATTTATTTGCCAAGTGATAGTTGCCTTGGCCAATTGTTAGGAGGTCAATTGATTTCGCCCTAATTCTGGAATTATTATTATTATACAAGATTTATATAGCGCCAACAGTTTGCTCAGCGCTTTACAATGTATAAGGGGGACAACACAATTACAGTACAATACAAAAGGTACAGGAGGGCCCTGCTCGTAGAGCTTACATTCTAAAAGGGAGGGGGTGGTGGTACAAAAGGTAATAGCTGCAAAGAATGATTTGATGGGGGTGGCTCAGGGACAGTTATGTGGGTGTGGGATAGGCTTCCCTGAATAAGTGAGTTATCAATTGCTGCACTTCTCTCTTCTGTCGCTAGGTGGCCGGGTATTTGGTGACATTAGACAAGACAAGGGCATTGCAAGGACAGATTAGGAATGAATGGGGTGTCTAATCTAATGGGCAGGGATTTTCTTGGGTCCCTTGGCCTGCTGGGAGAACCTATTTATGTGGGTGGAGTCAGGTGATCTGGGTTCTGTGCCCCCTAGTTGGCTGTCTGGGTGGACGTGTGTCGTATTGCCTTGGGCTGCTAGGCCAGAAACCTAAGGCCTATCCCGGGGACGTCTGGCTGCTGGGCTGTCTGGGGGGGCCTATCCAGAAGCAGGAAAGCAGTGTAGGGTTGGGACTGCAGGCTTGTAGTCCAACCAGAAGTAATGGCTCCGCCAGCCGGGGAACCAGTTGTGGTCGGAGGTAGAAGGAAAGCTGTCGCCACTAAGGGACTATCCACCTTGCTACCGGAGATCACTGTGAGTAAGCTGAGGCCAGTACCAGAGGAGACTTCTCGCCAGCCGGGGACGGTGAAGAAGTGAGAAAACTTCAGCAAGTGCCAAGTCGGGGACCCAGCAGGACAGCAGAGGCGACGCTTGTGTGAGTGCCAAGCCAGGGACCTAACGTGTCAGCAGGGGTGAAGCTTAAAGAGTATCTGTGAGTGTCAAGCCCAGAACCCAGCAGGGAAGCGGGGATGACGCTTGAGGAAGATACTGAGTGCTACCACTGAAAGAGCTCAGTGGCTAGTGAATCTGAAGTCTAGTGAGAGAGACTGGGAGCTCGTTGAGTGAAGACCCACCGTGAGTGAGTGTGGGGTAAAGAGAACTGTTCATGTTTCAGATAGTTGAATACCTTTACCGTTAGTAACAGCTACAAGATTTGTTGCCATAGGAGACAGCGGTCCTACCTATACAGAAGTGGTGTCCAGCTGGAGGCCTTCACCTGTATAGCTGTCTACCTATAGAAGTCTCGGAGTCTCCTAATTATCTTTGCATCTACCTCACAGTGTCAAGGCCCTAACCCTCTCTCCCACCCATAGCAAGCGGCTTGCTGGGGGGGGGGGGGATTAATCGAAGGCAGGAGGAGCCAGGAGCCCAGGCAGGGGGACCCAAGAAAAGGAGGATCGGGGCTGATCTGTGCCAAAATTATTGCACAAAGCAGGTAAAAATAACATTTTTGTTGTTTAGAAAAAAAAAAAGATCCTGTACAATCACTTTAACTTTTATATCACCTGACCCCCCCATTTAGATTGTAATCTCTAATGAGCCCCCGGGGCTCTCTAAACCCTTTTGTATTAAATTGTATTGTAATTGTAGTCACTGTCTTCATTTTGTTAAGCGCTATGCAAACTGTTGGTGCTGTATAAATCCTGTATAATAATAATAATAATTATAATAATAATAATATAAAGCAACTTTGAATGAAGGGCCATTCATCCATTTTTACCTCTTTTCTATATAAAGTATCCCCCGATTAGAGTAGATCGCTTACTTCATGTTTAGGTTTTCGTGGCTGTCTGTGTCACCATGGGGGCAACGTCTTCTCAATTTTTATCCATGTTACCCCAGAACAAGGAATTGCGGTCACAAACTTAGGTCATCAAGGCAACAAAAAAAAACTCAAGGAGGTTTTGACCCTTCTCCACTTTATTGAAAAAGGTGTTTTTATGGTCGCCCATTTTCTCATTGGAGAGGTTTCCCTTCACTGCCTGTTCCTTTGATCATTGCCTGGGGTCAGGAAGTAAGATTCAGTGATATTTCTCCAATGCTAGTTTGAAAATTAGGATAATAATTGAATTGAACTGATAGAAGGCTTTAGTAACGACAGTGCAACTAATAATAATTAGATATAGGCTTAGGATGAGGGGTTAGGTAATGGTAAAGGAAAAAGGGTTAGGTGTAGGGTTGGGTGCGGTTTAATACATTGTCAATGGCACTGCTGGCCCTTTAAGTGAGCCATGATGCCCGAGGTTAACAGTAGAAGCTACCAATGGTGCAGCGCTGTGATTGGCTGCACAGTGCTGACATCATCAGAAGCTGTGGGATGTCCTTGACAGCCTAGTCACAGCTCTGAGGCACCTGTAGGCGGGTGCAGTCTACTTTCTCCACTGCAGATGGAACACAGTTCCTCTATGGTTTCCTGGGTCACTAGGGAAGCAATCCGGTTGGATGCTGCCGCCCCATGTGACTCTGGAAGCCATCTTGGGTCAGGCAGAGCCTATTTAAGGCCCTAGCTCCCAGGTTTGGCATGCTTTTTTGCGAGTTGGTAAAGTAGGGACAGATACCCAGCCTGTTAGGGACAGCACTAGCGACAGTGAAAGGTTCCTGAAGAGGAGGGAAAGTGTAGGGTCGCAACTTCTTGAGGCATGATCCCGTTCGTGAGGTCAGGCACTGATGTGGATGAAAAGGCCTGTCTCGTAGTCTCCGCTCTAACTTATCCCAAAGGTGTTCTATCTGGCTGAGGTTAGGACTCTGTGCAGGCCAGACAAGTTCCTCCACCCCAAACGCGCTCATCCATGTCTTTATGGACCTTGCTTTGTGCACTGGTATGCAATCATGTTGGAACAGGAAGGTGCCATTCCCAGACTGTTTCCACAAAGTTGGGAGCATGAAATTGTCCAAAATGTCTTGGTATGCTGACGTCTTAAGAGTTCCCTTCACTGGAACTAAGGGGCCAAGCCCAACCCCTGAAAAACAACCCCACGCCATAATCCTACCCTCTAAATGATTTGGACCAGTGCACAAAGCAAGGTCCATAAAGACATGGATGAGCAAGTTTGGGGTGGAGGAATTTGACTGGCCTGCACAGAGTCCTGAATTCAACCCAATAGAACACCTTTGGGATGACTTAGAGCGGAGACTGCAAGCCAGGCCTTCTCGTCCCACATCACAGCCTGGCCTTACATATGTGCTTCTGGAAGAATGGTCAAACATTCCCATAGACACACTCCTAAACCTTGTGGACGGCCTTCCCAGAAGTGTTGAAGCTTTTATAGCTGCAAAGGGTGGGCCAACTCAATATTGAACCCTCCGGACTAAGACCATTGAAGTTCATGTGCGTGTAAAGGCAGGCGTCCCAATACTTTTGGTGATATAGTGTATATTCGCAACAGTATGAATTCAGGTTCATTTTCAGTCTTTCCTATTATGGAGATTTAAGGATTTAAGGCGACAGAATACACACTGGTCCCTTTGAACACGAAGGAAGAGACAAACTTTGGGGGATTTATACATCTGCATGGTGGAACTGGTCAACATGGTGACAATATCGTCTTGGGTGCTAGAGGGCCATCTTCCACCACTCGGGTTTGGTGCTCAGCTTAAGAGTTTCGTGAATGCTATTTTCTCATACCATAATTCCAATTTCCTATAAATTTTGTCCAAATTTTCGGCTCAAAATTGCCCCGTCGAATGAATTCATCCAAAAAAGAATATACCATGACAATCCTTCTGCGTACACAGCAGGTCTATTTGGTCAGCATACCCCACCACTGCCTATTGTCACCGAGTATCCTAAATTCTGCTCCCTATATCCACCCTCGGTCCATACTCCAGGCAATTTTCGGAAGTGATAAAAAGAAGTTTGGCCTCAGTGACTGGTGGATAATTTTAGTTACAGGAACTTTCCATCGGGACTCAATTCACTGAAAGAGAAAAATTATGGGTGTAACTTTGGAACAATATATACAACGTATTATATGACTATATGTAACATTTCACCCTTCATTTTCGATTCCTCCCTTTGACTGTAGAAGAAACCAAAGAAAGATTTGTCCTCCGCGGAAAAGAGCGGATACGGTTTCATTTGCCGCTTATGACCAGAGTGAGCGTGAACTAATTCTAGGGGAAGAATTGGGATTTACCTTGAATTGTGCTTAAAAAAAAAAAAAGATTAAAGTAAATGTATATCCTAGAGCTGCACGATTCTGGCCAAAATGAGAATCACGATTTTTTTTAGCTTAGAATAAAGATCACGATTCTCGCGGCATAACATTATCATCTTTAACATTATACAAAAAATAATAAATGGCCTAACTTTACGGTTTAGTTTTTTATTAATTCATTAAAGTGTATTTTTTTCCCAAAAAAATTGCATTTGAAAGACAGCTGTGCAAATATAGTGAGATACAAAATATTGCAACAACCGCCATTTTATTCCCTAGGGTCTTGGCTATATATATATATAATGTTTGGGGGGGTCTAAGTAATTTTTTAGCAAAAAAATAATGATTTTTTACTTTAAGCAACAAGTGTCAGAAATAGACTTGTGCACTGCCGAAAAATTTGTTTGTTTTCGTTTCATTAGTTTTTTTTTTTTTTCATTGTTCGAGTCATTCGTCATGATCGAAATTCGTAAATTCAAAAATTCGTAAATTACAAAATACGAAAATAAGAAAGAAAATCCGAAAATTCTAAATAATAACTAATTACTAACTATTAAATTATAGGTATTGGAATTTCCTTTCAAATTTGTCTGTTAATGAACATAACATATACGAATTTATCCGAAGTTACGAATTATCTGCAATAACAAATGCTGTATCTAAACAAATGGAATGGATCCTATTAATAATAAATAATAATAATAAAAAAACAGTTTTATTATTATTATTGTTATCTATTATTATGAGTTTGTTACGTTCCATTCGTAATCCAAAAATTCGAAAACCTAAAAATTCGAAAATCTGAAATAATAACTAACTAATAATAACTAACTATTAAATTATAGATATTGGAATTTCCTTGCAGATTTGGCTGTCAGTGAACGTAACGAATACGAATTTATGCAAAGTTACGAATTATGCGAAATAACGAATGCCGTATCTAAACAAATAGAATGAATCTTATTAATAATAATAACAATAACAATAATAAAAACATTTTATTATTATTATTTATTATTAATAAGATCCATTCCATTTTGTTTAGATATGGCAATAATAATAAAAACCTTTTAATTATTATTGTTAATTTGTTACGTTCCATTCGTAATCCAAAAATTTGAAAACCTGAAAATCTGAAGTAATAACTAACTAATAATAACTTAACTATTACTATCTATTAAATTATAGGTATTGGAATTTTCTTTCAGATTTGGCTGTTAGTGAACCTAACAAATTTATCCGAAGTTAGGAATTATCTGAAATAATGAATGATGTATCTAAACGAATGGAACGTAACAAATTAATAATAATAAATAACAATAATAATAATAATAATACAAACTTTTTATTATTATTATTATTAATTTATTCTGTTCCATTTGTTTAAAAGCGACATTCGTTATTTCGGATAATTCGTAACTTTGGATAAATTTGTTACGTTCACTAACAGCCAAATCTGAAAGAAAATTCCAATACCTATAATTTAATAGTTAGTTATTATTTCAGATTTTCTAATTTTCAGGTTTTTGGATTTTCTGATTTTTGAATTTACGAATTTACCAATTGTCGAACTTATGAATTTACGAATTTATGAATGTTCCAATATTCAAATTTACAAACATTAAAATTTGTTAAACGGGTTTTCGTTAATTCAGATGTTTTCGAATTAACAAATTTGTCGAAAATTTGTTAAAAAACTAATTCGGAACTAAATGAATTGCACGTCTAGTCGGAAAAAGGTTTAGTCTTTAAGTGAATAAACTGACCTCATTTACAGACTGAAGTTCATTCCTTTGCTCTTCTATTGAAGGTCATTTTTTTTTTGTCTATAGCGCAAAAAAATAAAAACCACAGAGGTGATCAAAAACCACCAAAAAGAAAGGGGGGGGGGAAAAGACACACATTTTATTTGGGTACAGCGCCGCATGACCGTGCAATTGTCAGTCAAAGTAACGCAGCACCGTATCGCAAAAAAATAGCCCGATCTTGAAGAGGGGGTAAATCTTCCGGGGGGCAAGTGGTTAAAGAATGTTGGCTTGTGAGTAGGTCTTTAATGGGAATGGACAAATAAATGGTACTTTACACGACACTGCACTATTGGAGGCGCTCTAAATCATTGCCGTCTAAGAATAGGCGGATTTGGAGAGTCCATGTGGTGGAGTGCAGTATTTAAAAAGAGGAAGTGTGTTGATCGTGAGAATGAGAGGCATTAAAATCTGGTGAGTGAGTGTCCTGCGGGGAGCTCATGGCACTGAGCACATGGTGTGGTGGATTCATGATTATTGAAAAGAATATTATCTTATAAAAGACTGTGGAAGTTGGACATTTATTTCTGTTCACAAGTGGACATTAGGTGGATTTTTATTTGGATCATCATTTATTTTTTTTGAATAAGTTCTTTGCTATTTTTGGTTTATATACCACACACTCACCATCCACTTTATTAGGTCCATAAATCTTGGATGGACCCCGGACGCAAGTTGGACCACCTGTTTAAGGCTTCTTCCAAGGGATGGAGTTGAAGACATATTGCGCATTCATCTAAAAAGGTTTAATTAGTCTAAGGCTGAATTACATCTACACTCCCTGGCCACTTTTTTAGGTCTGCCTTCCTAGTAGCGGGTTGGACCCCCCTTTTTGCCTTCATTCTTGGTGGAATAGATACAACAAGGTGTTGGAAACGTTCCTCAGAGATTTTGGTCCACATTGACATGATGGCATCACACAGTTGCTGCAGATTTGTCGCCTGCACATCCATGATGCCGATTTGACCACATCCCAAAGGTGCTCTATTGGATGAGATGTGGTGAGTGTGGAGACCATTGGAGTACAGGGACCTCATTGTCCAGTGGTGAGATGATTGGAGCTTTGTGACATGGTGACATTATCCTGCTGGAAGGAGCCATCAGAAGATGGGGACACTGTAGTCATAAAGGGATGGACATGGTCAGCAACAATACTCAGGTAGGGTGTGGTGTTTAGACGATGCTCAATTGGTACTAAGGGGCCCAAAGTGTGCCAAGAAAAGACCCCCCCCACCATTACATCACCACCACCAGCCTGAACCGGTGATACCCCATCCCCCACACCATTACACCACCACCACCAGTCTGAACCGGTGATACAAGGCAGGATGGATCCAGGCGCCAAATTCTGACCCCACCATCTGAATGTCGCAGCTGAAATCCAGACTCATCAGACCAGGCAATGTTTATCCAATCTTCTATTGGCCAATTTTGGAGATCCTGTGCCAATTGTAGCCTCCGTTTCCTGTTCTTAGCTGACAGGAGTGGCACCCGATGTGGTCTTCTGCTGCTGTAGCCCATCTGCTTCAAGGTTTGATGTGTTGTGCGTTCAGAGATGGTATTCTGCAGACCTTGGGTGTAACGAATGGTTATTTGAGTTACTGTTGCCTTTCTATCATCTGAAACCAGTCTGCCCATTCTCCTCTGACATCAACAAGGCATTTTCCTCCACACAACTGCCGCTGACTGGATATTTTCTCTTTTTCCCACCATTCTCTGTAAACCCCAAG
This sequence comes from Lithobates clamitans, assembly GCA_037952925.1. Lineage (NCBI taxonomy): Eukaryota > Metazoa > Chordata > Amphibia > Anura > Ranidae > Lithobates > Lithobates clamitans. The sequence goes on along the minus strand of JBBGZY010000712.1, from coordinate 1,423,303 downwards.
AGATGGTTGTCTGTGAAAATCCCAGAAATACTCAGCCCGTCTGGCACCAACAACCATGCCACGTTCAAGGTCCCTTAAAGCCCCTTTCTTCCTTATTCTAATGCTCGACTTCAGCAAGTCGTCTTCACCATGACTAGATGTCTAAATACATTGAGTTGTTGCCATGTGATTGGCTGGTTAGAAATGTGTTACCAAGCCATTGAGTGAGTGTAAGTTTTATGACAGCGCCAGTGGCAACAGGTACACTCGGGATGATAATTTTATGCTTAAAGTTGGAGCAGTTGAAATTTCTTTCATTTATTTAAAAAAAATGTAATTCAAATGTTTTTATTTTATTTTATTTAATATTGTTTAATATTATTCAAAATATTGTTTTATTATATTGGAACAGGTACACTCGGGATGATAATTTTGTGCTTAAAGTTGGAGCAGTTGAAATGTCTCATTTATTTTTTTTTAAAAATGTATTTAAAATTTAAATTAAATTAAATTTAATATTGTTTAATATTATTTAAAAAAAATGTTTTATTATATTGGAACAGGTACACTTGGGATGATAATTTTGTGCTTAAAATTGGAGCAGTTGAAATTTCTTTCATTTATTAAAAAAAAAAAAAATTAATTCTAATTTTTAATTTTATTTTATTTAATATTAATTAATATTATTAAAAATATTGTTTTATCGTATTGGAACAGGTACACCCGGGATGATAATTTTGTGCTTAAAATTGGAGCAGTTGCAATTTCTTTCATTTATTAAAAAAAAATGTAATTTAAACTTTTAATTTTATTTTATTTAATATTGTTTAATAGTATTAAAAATATTGTTTTATTTTATTGGAACAAGTACACTCAGGATGATAATTTTGTGCTTAAAGTTGGAATAGTTGAAATTTCTTTCATTTATTAAAAAAATGTAATTCAAATATTTTATTTTATTTAATATTGTTTAATATTATTAAAAATATTGTTTAATATTATTAAAAAATATTGTTTTATTATATTGGGTATTGTTTAATAGTATTAAAAATGTTGTTTTATTATATTGGAACAGGTACACTCAGGATGATAATTTTGTGCTTAAAGTTGGAATAGTTGAAATTTCTTTCATTTATTTAAAAAAAAAAAATTAATTCAAAGTTTTTACGTTTATTTTATTTAATATTGTTTAATATTATTAAAAACATTGTTTTATTATATTGGAACAGGTACACTCGGGATGATAATTTTGTGCTTAAAGTTGGATCAGTTGAAATTTTTTTCATTTATTTAAAAAAAATAATTCAATTTTTTAATTTTATTTTATTTAATATTGTTTAATATTATTAAAAATATTGTTTTATTATATTGGAACAGGTACACTCGGGATGGTAATTTTGTGCTTAAAGTTAGAGCAGTTGAAATTTCTTTCATTTGTTTAAAAAAATGTAATTCAAATGTTTTTATTTTATTTAATATTTTTTAATATTATTTAAAATATTGTTTTATTATATTGGAACAGGTACACTGGGGATATAATTTTATGCTTAAAGTTGGAGCAGTTGAAATTTCTTTCATTTATTTAAAAAAAAATGTAATTTAAATATTTTATTTTATTTACTATTGTATAAAAAGTATTAAAAATATTGTTTTATTATATTGGAACAGGTACATTTGGGATGATAATTTTGTGCTTAAAGTTGGAGCAGTTGAAATTTCTTTCATTTATTTAAAAAAAATATTAAAATGTTTAATTTTATTTATTATTGTTTAATATTATTTAAAATATTGTTTAATATTATTAAAAAAGATTGTTTTATTATATTGGAACAGGTACACTCAGGATGATAATTTTGTGCTTAAAGTTGGAGCAATTGAAATTTCTTTCATTTATTAAAAAAAAAAAAAAAATAAAATAAAATGTTTAATTTTATTTAATATTGTTTAATATTATTTAAAATATTGTTTAATATTATTAAAAATATTGTTTTATTATATTTGAACAGGTACACTCGGGATGATAATTTTGTGCTTAAAGTTGGAGCAGTTGAAATTTCTTTAATTTATTTAAAAAAAATTAATTCTAATTTTTAATTTAATTTAATTTAATATTGTTTAATATTATTAAAAATATTGTTTTATTATATTTGAACAGGTACACTCGGGATGATAATTTTGTGCTTAAAGTTGGAACAGTTGAAATTTCTTTAATTTTTTTTTTTAATTAATTCTAATTTTTATTTGATTTAATATTGTTTAATATTATTAAAAATATTGTTTTATTATATTGGGTTTTGTTTAATAGTATTAAAAATATTGTTTTATTATATTTGAACAGGTACACTCGGGATGATAATTTTGTGCTTAAAGTTTGAGCAGTTAAAATTTCTTTCATTTATTTTTTTTTTTAAATATTAATTCAAAATTTTTAATTTAATTTTATTTAATATTCTTTAATATTATTAAAAAATATTGTTTTATTATATTGGGTATTGTTTAATAGTATTAAAAATATTTTTTTTTTAAATTATATTGGAACAGGTACACTCAGGATGATAATTTTGTGCTTAAAGTTGGAGCAGTTGAAATTTCTTTAATTTTTTTTTTTTTTTAATTAATTCTAATTTTTAAATTTTTTTTATTTAATATTGTTTAATATTATTAAAAATATTGTTTAATTATATTGGGTTTTGTTTAATAGTATTAAAAACACTCGGGATGATAATTTTGTGCTTGAGGCTGGGTTCACACTGCTGCCGTTGCAGACATCGCATGTGATTCGCAGCGCACTGCTGTTCACATCACATGCGATGTCTGTGCTGTGCGATATCAGCCATACAGATAGTATGGCTGATATCGCACCGCATTCGGTCCAAACTCGCACAGGACCCTTTTTTTTGTTCGGACCAAAATCGGATCGCATGGGTGTTCACACCTATGCGATCCGAAAGTGTCCGAATTGTCAGTTCGCATTGCGATATGCGGGCTGAACTGGGGGTGTCATTAACATTGTATGACACTCCCCAGCAGTTCGCATATGGCAGTGTGAACTGCCGTGCGAGTTGGTGCGGTGCGGGAACCCGCAGTAAATTCGCTGCGTTCCCACACCGCAGCAGTGTGAACCCAGCCTAAAGTTGGATCAGTTAAAATTTCTTTCATTTAATTTTAAAAAAAATATATTAATTCAAAATTTTTATTTTTATTTCATTTATAATTCTTTAATAATATTAAAAATATTGTTTCATTATATTGGGTTTTGTTTAATAGTATTAAAAATATTGTTTTATTATATTTGAACAGGTACACTCGGGGTGATAATTTTGTGCTTAAAGTTGGAGCAGTTGAAATTTCTTTCATTTATTTAAAAAAAAAAATAGAATTCAAAATTTTAATTTAATTTAATATACATAGATATCTGTGGCGCAGTCGGTAAACTTAGGCATTGGGAGGTGGTGCGCTATAATTTATTTGGGAATATACATACATTTTAAGCAGGTTTTCTGCTTACAACCAAATTAAAAACAGACTTTCTAAGTTTGGGTCTTTGAAGACAACTTTACTGCCAATTTATTTCCATTTTTACTGACACCATCGCGGGACCAGCTGTCCCAAACCCTCAAAATCACCGGCACTCCCCAAAAGCCAGGAAGGAAATATTATCCCAATAATTATGCCAGTCTCCCAAGTTTATTGAATTTTAAATCACAAAGCCTCCCTATTATGTAAAAAAAAAAAAGAAAAAAGGAAATTCGACGTTTCCTTTGCCGGCTCAAAAAAATAAAATAATTAGTTTGTGTCTTCGGGCCAAATTAGTGTTACTGATGAGTCAACTGGCAGGAGAAGACAAGTGCGGCAATTAGCAGATCCCGGGATTGCTGGAACCTGTGTGAGTTCTCTGAGAATTTACTGCAATTTTAAAAGGATATTTTATCAGCTGTTAATTTAGTGAAACTGGCCGAGGCGATGTAAGCGCGCCCTCTAAATCTCTTAATTGCGCCGGAATTGGCACCTGGCAGTTTCATGCAATTTAATTGGTGGAAAAAAGGAAAAAAAAAATCACTGGGATAACATGGAACGGGATTTATTTTCCTGGACTTCTGAGTTTGTAAATTTTCAGGTGTTCCACCTTAGAGGCTTGTTGTCATTTCCCAAAGTCCGAGAGCTCAGTCATATTTGTGTGTTGTTGCAACGCGTACATTTTGTATTATTATTTTTCAATATATATATATTACATTATATAAAAGTGGATAAGAAAACACTCTGATAAACAATAGCTGCTGGCAAAACCCAGTCAGATGTACTGGTAGAACATGTGCAGAACGAAAAAATTTGTTTTTCGTTTCGATTCCGTATTTACATAAATTCGTTTAGTCAAATTTGTTTCGTTCATTTTTCAAATCGATTCGAATTTGGATCGATTCGAAAAGTTTGCAAATTCAATTTCGAAGAGTTTTCAAATTTGAAAATTTTTTCAAATTCGAACAATTTTTTTTTTTTCTCTTCTCTTTTCAGAGACCCCTTCAGTGTGTTGGTATATCTTTGTTTTATGTTTTATATATTATTGTAATGTGGTATTTATATATATATGTATTTTTTGTTTTTTTGTTTTGTTTTTTTTTGGCACCCATTGGATGAGATTAATGCTTGTCTTTTCTTTTTTTCTCCTTTTTTTGTTATGTAAATTTAACATTTTCAATAAAAATGGAATGCTGTAAAAAAAAAAAATTCGAAGAGATTTCAAATTTGAACAATTTTCAAATTTGAAATTTTTTAATCAAATTTGAATGGAAACTATTCGAATTTGAAAACCATTTGGATTTGATACAAATTTCAAATCTGAAAATTGTTCAAATTTGAAAACCCAATTTCCTTTTTATTTATTTTTTTATTTTTATTTTTTTTACCACTTCAGCTACTTTTCCGACTATCGAGAATCTTCTTCAGCTTTTCGTTCATCCGGCTGACTCCTTCTCGGTTTCACATCATAGTGGCATTATTACAGTTTTATTTGTGTTTTATTTATTTTATTATCTAGTATCTCAACACCTAAATATTTTAAAATCTTTATTCAATACCTTCATTTTATACCTGTCTTGCCACTAATTTGTACTCTTCCACTACTTGTGTCCTAATCCTCTTAGTTCATTTTAATCTCTCCAAAAAAACTATTTCCAAAGAGAATAAAATAGAATTGAAAATATAGGAATAGAATAGAAAAAAAAATAGAATGGAATAGAAAAGAATATAACAGAAAATAAAAGAATGTAATAGAGTAAAACAGAACAAAATAGGATAGTAAATAAAAGAACAGAATGGAATAGAATAGAATAGAAAGGAATAGAATAGAATAAAAAAAAGAAAAGGAATAAAATATAAATATAAAGATTATAACCATCTTCTGAAATTTGAATAGAATAGAAATAATAACTATTTTCCAAAATTCAAATAGAGTCAATTCAAATGTGAATAGAATAGAAAAGAATAGAGTAGAATAGAATAGAAAACAACACAATAGTATAGAAAAACATCAGAATAGAATGAATATAACCATCTTCCTATTCCAATCTATTCTTTTCTCTTCTATTCAAATTCGAATTGGTTCTATTTGAAGTTTGGAAAATTGTTATATTCTTTCTATTCTAATATATTCTATTGTTTTTTTTTATTATACTTCTTTTTTATGTGTTTATTCTATTCTATTCTTTTCTATTCTATTTTAATTTCAACCTTTTCTATTCTATTCTATTTGAAATTCGGAAGATGGTTATATTCTTTCTATTCTTTTCTATTGTTTTTTCTATACTATTCTGTTATTTTCTATTCTATGCTAATCTATTATTTTCTGTTCTATTCAAATTTGAATTGATTCTATTTGAATTTTGGGAAATAGTGATATTCTTTCTATTCCATTCTATTGTTTTTTTTTAATTCTTTTCTTTTCTATTCTATTATAGGCTATTTTATTCTTTTCTTATGTATTCAAATTCAAATTTATACTATTTGAAATTTGCAGATGCTTATATTCTTTCTATGTTATTCTATTTGTTTCTATTATATTCTCGTCTATTCTGTTCTTTTATTTTCTATTTTGTTCTGTTAGGAAATTGGAAAACTATTCGAGCCGAGCAGGAGACACGGAGGAGACGCTGAGCAGGAGACACAGAGCAGGAGATGCCGAGCAGGAGACACTGAGAAGGAGATGCTGAGCAGGAGACACGGAGGAGGAGACACTGAGGAGGAGATGCCGAGCAGGAGACACGGAGAAGGAGACGCCGAGTAGGAGACACCGAGGAGGGGACGTCGAGCAGGAGACACGGAGGAGGAGACACTGAGGAGGAGATGCCGAGCAGGAGACACAGAGGAGGAGACGCTGAGCAGGAGACACCGAGGAGACACCGAGCAGGAGACACCGAGGAGGAGAAGCCGAGCAGGAGACACAGAGAAGGAGACGTCGAGTAGAAGACACCGAGGAGGGGACGTCGAGCAGGAGACACGGAGGAGGAGAAGCCGAGCAGGAGACACGGAGGAGGAGAAGCCGAGCAGGAGAAACGGAGGAGGAGACGCCGAGCAGGAGACACGGAGGAGGAGACGCCGAGCAGGAGACACCAAGGAGGAGACACTGAGCAGGAGACACGGAGGAGGAGAAGCCGAGCAGGAGACATGGAGGAGGAGACGCCGAGTAGAAGACACCGAGGAGGGGACGTTGAGCAGGAGACACGGAGGAGGAGATGCCGAGCAGGAGACACAGAGGAGGAGATGCCGAGCAGGAGACACAGAGGAGGAGACACCGAGCAGGAAACACAGAGGAGGAGACACCGAGCAGGAAACACGGAGGAGGAGACGTCGAGCAGGAGACACGGAGGAGGAGACGCAGGGGGGAGGCAGGTGGTTTGTTTGCCCACCAAAAAATGGAGCACCGGCCGCCACTGGTGAAGAAACTATTTAACTACTTGCCTACTGGGGCAATTTTTTAAATTTTTGCACACATGTTAAGATCTGCATTTTTTGCTAAAAATTTCTGTAAGCCCCCCCCCCCCCCCCCTAAAAAAGTGTATATTTTCTGAAAGCAAACACCCTGGAGAATAATATGGTGGTAGTTGCAATTCTTCTATTTTTTTATGTCACATGATATTTGCGCGGCTATTTATCAATTGCATATTTTCAGCAAAAAATAATAAAAATAGTTTTAGTGTAGACAAACAATATTATTTTTACCAATTTTTTCGAAAATTGTAAAAGATTGGGTTGCATTGAGTAAATAAATACCAAACATGTCAAGCCTTAAAGTGGTAGTAAACTCTGTTTTACTACCTTTACCTACAGGTGAGCCTATAATAAATCTTACCTGTAGGTACTGTGAATATCTCTTAAACTTGCACTGTTTAGGGAATTCCGAAAATTCGGAAATTCAGAAATTGGAAAATCTGAAAATTCAAAATTGGAAAATTCGTAAATTCGGAAATCCGAAAATCCGAAAATTCGGATATTCGGAAATCCGAAAATTCGGATTTTCGAATTTCCGAATTTCGAATTTTCAGATTTCCGAATTTTCAAATTTACAAATTTTCCAATTTTGAATTTTCGAATTTCTGAATTTCCGAATTTTCAGAATTCGGAAATTCGAAAATCCGAAAATTCGAAAATCTGATAAAAAGAAAGAAAATCAGTAAAATTTGAAATAATAACTAACTAATAATAACTAACTATTAAATTATAGGTATTGGAATTTCCTTTCAAATTTGGCTGTTTGTGAACATAACGAATACAAATTTATCTGAAGTTACGAATTATCCGAAATAACGAATGCCGCATCTAAACAATTGAATGGAACAAATTAATAATAAATAATAATAAAAAGGTTTTATTATTATTATTATTATTGTTATTTATTATTATTAGATTGTTACGTTCCATTCGTTTAGATACGGCATTCGTTATTTCAGATAATTCGTAACTTTGGATAAATTTGTGTTCATACCGTTCACTAACAACCAAATTTTAAAGGACATTCCAATACCTATAATTGAATATTTACTATTAGTTATTTTTTCAGATTTTCGGGTTTTCGAATTTTCAGATTTTCATTGTTTTGAATTTTCAGATTTTCATTCTTATTTTTGGATTTTCAAATTTCCTAATTTTTTAATTTGTACATTTATGAAATTTTGAATATTCGAATTTCCTAATTTCAAATTTTCGAATTTCTGAAATTTCGAAATTTCCGAAAATCCGGAAATTTGAAAATTCTAAAATTCGAAATTAGAAAATTCGGAAATTAGAAATTTCAGAAATTGAAAAATTTGGAAAATTTCGGAATTAACGAATTTGTCAAATCTCGTAAAAAAACAAATTCGGAACTAAACGAATTGCACATTTCTACAGATTATCAGTTTAGAGTTAACCATGAATTATGGCCCTAGAATTAATACTTTCACACCAGCTTTAACATGTGTGGCGCAATTGTTGTTTACATAGACATGCTTGTCCTACACTGCTCTTTTTATTTGGGGTGTGCATGGTGAGTGTTTTTAAACGTTTTTTTTTTTTTTTTTTGCTTATTTTGTGTTTCAATCATTTTTATTGAAAAATTATGCAAAAATTGTAGGTGTATCTAGATGGCATCAGAAAAAAAAAGATAATTTTTGGCTTATTTTTATTTATTTTATTTAAATCTTTTTTTTTAATTTTTTTTACACTTTTTTTGTAAACTTTGTTGCTATCACAAGGGGCCTATAACAAACCCCCTATATGATAGCATTGGCAGGTGACAGGTCTTCTTTATGGAGACATTGTGGGTCTATTAGACCTCCAATGTCACCCTTGCACTCCAATGCAGCTATTAATGCACAGATAGCAATAGCTGCATCCTCGACTACACTAACCGAGGAATGACAACTTTGATCCCACAAGTGGTGTAATACATGCCGCTTCGGGGGTCAGTCGCAGGAGGGATCAGGGAACGGGTGTTTCTACGAGCTCTCACTGTATGAAAAGTTTTCCCACTGTCCCCAGAGGAACCGGACAGCTTGTGAACCACCACAGATGCTGCCAGTTGAAGCAAATGGGCTACAGCGGCAGAAGACCACACCGGGTGCCACTCCTGTCTACTAAGAACAGGAAAGTGAGGCTACAATTCGCACAGGATCACCAAAATTGGACAATAGAAGATTGGAAAAACGTTGCCTGGTCTGATGAGTCTCGATTTCAGATGGTGGGGTCAGAATTTGGCGTAAACAACATGAAAACATGGATCCATCCTGCCTTGTATCATCGGTTCAGGCTGGTGGTGTAATGGTGTGGGGGGGATATTTTCTTGGCACACTTTGGGCCCCTTAGTACCAAATGTGCATCGTTTAAACACCACGGCCTACCCGAGTATTGTTGCTGACCATGTCCATCCCCTTATGACTACAGTGTACCCATCTTCTGATGGCTCCTTCCAGCAGGATAATGCACCATGTCACAAAGCTAAAATCTTCTCACCACTGGTTTCTTGAACATGGACAATGAGGTTATTGTACTCCAATGGCCTACACAGTCACCATATGTCAATCCAATAGAGCACCTTTGGGACGTAGTGGAACAGGAGATTCACATCATGGAGGAACGGCTGACAAATCTGCAGCAACTACGTGAAGCTATCATGTCACTATGGACCAAAATCTCTGAGGAACGTTTCCAATACCTTGTTGAATCTATGTCACAGAGGATGAAAGCAAAATGGGGGTCCAACCCGCTACTAGCAAGGTGTATCTAATAAAGTGGCCGATGAGTGTAGATGTAATTCAGCCTTCAACTAATAAATCTTTTCAGATGAATGCGCAATATGTCTTAAACTCCATCATTGGAAGGAGCCTCAAACAGGTGGTCCAACTTGTGTCCCAGATCCATCAAGGATTTATGTCAGTGACATTTTTCCTCATCTTTACTTCAAACTTCCTTCACTCCCTCCTCCCCACCCAACAAAGACCAGAATTATGAGGCAGACTTAAACATTCCACCAGGACAGGTGCTCAGATGATTTAGCAGCCTACCCTTCCAGGTGAAATCATCTTTCTTTGTCTTGGCCAAGATGGTGGAGGAGGGTTCTGGTTGGCAGAGAAGTTTGGGTGGGGGTCGTTCTGGGAGAGGGAGGCTGCGATAATGGACATATGAAGATTAGTTACCTGGAAAAATATACACTTCATGACCTTAAAAAATCTTTACCATGAAAGGCTGAAACCCTGGCCAAGACATCCAGCTCGGAATTTATATGCTGTGCTAATATTTATGTAGAATTTGCTGAGCAAAGCCTCACAAACAGGCCATAAATCTCCAGTACGCCGACATGTTAGAACCAACGAACGTAACTCGAAACAGACAAAGCCTTCCCCTCCGCTATCACCGGCCAATCTCATCCTACCATTGTTCCTCAGTGTAGTGGTGCTACAGAGATTCTTTTATTTTTTTTTTAATGAGGCCGCAATCATTTTGAATTATGCTTATTGCTTTCAGTTTATAATAATTGTAACGTACAATGATGATCGATTGCCTTTTTTTCCCCTTCATTTTATAGCAGTTTATTAAAGGAAAAAGATCCGGTCGTGGTATCGTTTTCAGCAAATTCACCAAATTTATATGACGGATCTAAACTGTGATATTTTATTCCTTTATTATGATGATAAACACAGAGACATTATGGAGTCTAGTTATAAAAGATTGATTGGACGAATGTCACAAGCATTTGCCACAAATTCTAACTTTATTTTGCCGAATATGTGGATTTTTTTTGCTAGAAAATTACTTAAAGCCCCCACACGATTCTATTTTTTTTTTAAAAGCAGACACCCTGTAGAATAAAATGCTGGCAGTTGCACATGTGGGAGGGTGCCAACTCGCCCTCGTACCCTGTGACCAGGTCACGAATCTCCATAACGCAGGTTTAGGTCTGATTACTACTGGAAACCACCTGCTGAGGAGGGAGCCAAAACACCGACCCCCTCGCTACCAGAGGACCTGTCACTTATACCAGGTAACACGTTTCACTCTGCAATGTACCTTACGCTGATTCTTGGTTACCCACAGCAACTGCATTATTCCTTCCTGCTTGACTTGCCGAGTAGACCTTTGTTGTAGCTTTGCTTCATATCCTACATGTGGGTTCCAGCAGCACGGCGACTTGAAAGTCTGCCGATTCCTGAGGGCAGGTGGTCACAGAAGCAGGATCCCAGATGGGTAGCTCTCCTGCAGCAGGTGTAGTGGTCAGCAGCCTGACCACAGATCCATTGAGGGAGGTCAATCCAGGCGTATCTTGTCCGATGACGGTGCATCCTGAAGCGGATGAACATTTTAGCTTGAAACCACCACTCGCCATAGCTCAATCTTAGTAAGGAGGTATACATGTGAAAGCATCAGTCAATGCCGCACCTTAGACAATGCCCCTTGACATGTTTCGCCCCACACCGGGGCTTAATCATAGGGGGTTTTGTTGTAGCGTCGCTTTATAACCCACATGTACCTTACTACTATTCTTTTGAATGCGCCAGAACCAATATGTACCCCTTTAAATAACTTCAGACCAGGCTTAGAGCAGTTGATGCAACTTTTACTTAACCTCCCTGGCGGTATGATTATGTCAGATTTTTGTGTCTCAAAGCGGTACATTATTTTGCATGGAAATTTGGCGTTTTATATTATAGGCCTGTATTTCTTAGGAAAAACTCAGAGTCTAGTAGACATCCCGGGTATGATAAAGTTTGAAACAAAAAATCATAAATTATAATAATAACTTTAAATAATTATAACAAACAATAATATATTAATAATATAATAAAATGTATTCAATAATGTAATCAAATCAAAAACACTGAAATTTGCTCAGATGCAGAATTGTCGCTGTCGTTACTTTCAGTGTTTGATGATGAATTTCCCCATGAATCACTATCGCTCAATTCTGCAAGTGTTTTAATTTACTATCGCTGTTTTCTAGCTGGTTTACTTTTTGGTTGCCATGGACATTCTCAAGTTTCCAGGCAGAAAGAACAGTACAGTATATATAATATAAAACTGCATGCAGGACACTGGACAAAGCATTAGGGACAAAAGGGAGGTGAAATTATTTGATACAGTAATGTAACCTGTAAGATTACAGTGTACTGTATGTATTATGTTTTTTTCACTTTTTGAATTTGGCACCAGGCTCCGTCCCCATGCGTCGCGATGCTTGCAGGGAACAGAGCCCCGCAGAGTGATAGATTGAGCGGAGGACACATCCCGCACACACAGCGCGAGGACATCGCAGGATCCTGGGGACTAGTTAAGTAACTTTCCCAGGATACTGCGATGCAATCCCGAGTGTGGCTCGGGGTTACTGCTTTTAGTAATAAAAATTCACCCCGAGCCACACTCGGGAATATCACCAGGGAGGTTAAGGAATTTCTGCAAAACAGTTCAATATGAACAATGTCCATATCCTGACCCTAACTACAACTGATTGGCTGCCCAGGTATACCTCTACAAGGTAGTAGCCCATATTGGCATCCTCCAAGTGCTAGTTGATCACTGGATCCCCAGAACCTCAGTCCATATTAGCATCCTTCAAGTGCTAGTTGATCTCTGGATCTCCAGAGCCTCAGATGGACTCCAAGGTGCAGCAGTCCTCCGCCTCAGTACTTATGGTCTGTCCTTCCCTATGTGGCCCATATGAAGACCCCAAACTCAGCCTTCCCCCATGTTTATACTACTGGGGGGTGGGCTGGATCCAAAAAGTCTTGGAATCGTAACACACACATAGTCTCAGCCTGGGCTAGCCCCTAAGTAAAATCATACTCCTGTAGGCAACCTGCCTACACACATACCCAGACCGAATCGGGTGGAAAATAGGTAAGTATATACATCTTTCTTACACAGGTTAGTCAGCATAGGTGCTAGAAGGGGGTAGTAAACATTTCAAGGCTAGTTAGATTTAGCCTGAAATTCTACTTTAACCAACCCAACCAGAGCCTACGAAAAAAGATTCAGTAGAGAATAGAAATTCTATGTGGTGACAAACAAAGAGATCTTTGAGAATGTTTGTATTTGCATTGCTATGATTGTAGGGATGTAGTATTTTTGTTGCAATTCTGTAGCTAACATCAGGCTGAAGTCAGCCTAAAGCTGGCAATACACATACAATTTCCCTGTTTTGTCTGAAATTTGAATTTTAAGCCAGGTGGAAAATAATTGGCTGAACAGTGACTGCATCCGATTAGATGCAGTCATCACTGTGCCTGAACAAGAGTGATTTCTAAGCACTGAGTTTATTCTTTCTACCATATACTGCTTGAGCCAACTCCAGCAGGGTGTGCTAGAGAGTCATAATTTTGTGTTGTGGATGTTTATTGGTTTGGCAGCAGGCGTAGGGGGGCCTGGTGACACATTCTGTGAGAACTGTATATCTGAATGCTGGTAGTTCTGCCCCTTCTCTCATGGGATTGTCTTATAGGTAGTTCTGTCTCTCTTCCCAGCCCTGGGGCCCATGGATGGAAATGACACAGGGATCTCCCCTCCTGGAAGGTATTTATAGGTTGCTGGAGAAGACAGTGTAAGGCCTACACAGGAAACAAGCTGTGACTGTCCTCATATGGAGATGTGGTGAGTGACTGGTTGAGTGGGTAGTATACAAAGAAACCTTTTCATGTTGTCCTGATGTGAACTATAAAGCTTGAGATACCACTTGAACCTCAGTTGCCAAGGAGCCAATGCTCTGCAAGATCCAGCCAGCATAGTCTGTGATACAGTGGACCTTCCAGCTCAGTGGCAATTCCATTTCTTGAAGGTGACCCCTCCCTAAACCATCGCATAAATGTACCCGGGGGGGGGGGGGCTTCCATAGTTCAGAGGGTGATGTTCCTGACTTCATTATCCTCCTGCGAAGAAGATCCTTGGTAATGCTAAGTAACCCAGATCTTTTCGCTAGAACTGGCACTAGGTCACGGCCCCTGGGCTTGCCTCACTAAGGGCTAGCAGGTACAAGGGTCTTGGGTCCTTGGCAGACATCAAGTTAAGAGAAGTCAGACAGTTCGGGTTGGCAACCAGTAGGTGGTAAACTAGGCTGGAGAAAAAAGAGTAGTCAATGCAAGCAAAATCTTTTCTTTTACTAAAAAAGAGGTATGGAAGAGTGAGAGAGAGAGAGAGAGAGAGAGAGAGAGAGAGAGAGAGAGAGAGAGAGAGAGAGAGAGAGAGAGAGAGAGATCATTTTGTCCCTGTACAAATCATTAGCAAGACCTCATCTGAAATTTGCAGTTCAGTTTTGGGCTCCTGTTCACAAAAAGGATATCAGGGGAACTGGAGAAAATGCAGAGAAGGGCAACCAAACTGATAAGAGGCATGGAGGAGCTCAGCTATGAGGAAAGATTAGAGGAACTGAATTTATTCACTCTTGAGAAAAGGAGATGAAGGGGGGATATGATCAACATGTATAAATACATAAGTGGTCCATATAGTGAACTTAGTGTGAAGTTATTCAATGATCCAGGGAATATCCGATTGCCTGTTGTGGGATCAGGAAGGATTTTTTCCCCTGCTGGAGTAAGTTGGGCCATGCGTTATTGGAGTTTTAGGATTGTGTATATAGAGGTTTTCGATTTGTGCGTGTTTTTATTATTTTCATGTCTGGGAATAACCTCACCCTCCTTCCCATGTTGCCCTGTGCAATAAACCAGTTTGTATTTGAAACTTACCAACTCAATGCCTGTATTTTATATACACTGTGTATTGAAGCACACCTAAAGTCCAATGTTCCTGGGATTGTATTGCTATGTAAGAGTGCTTTGGACTATTGGTTAGCTGAAGATCAATAATCACCGAAGATCTGCCATTAGTGCTACCTGAAAATCTCCTATGGTTTTGACTCCAGACCCCTTTAGAGCTTAGTAACTACCTTTCATTTTGTCTTTAGTCTATTTTTTCTGCTCTCCGTGGGTTATAAATTATTAATATTTTAAAATCTTATTAGTTTAAAGCTGTTTCTTAAAGAGTTTCGAGGGATTTATACCTGGCACGTTGTGTTTAGAACTTTCCAGGAGCAGAATGACGGTTATGGTCCATGGGTAACCTTTTCCTTTCTTTTTCTTCTTTTTTTTTACAGTTTGTTTTGGCATGGAGTGCTGTTTGGCATTCTGAGGTGCCTCCCTTAACCTGCGAGCACGGGCTGACACTTGAATCTGAGCCCTGTCTTCCTTTGTGGTCAACCACATTGCCCCTTGGAGGTCGCTGAGGAAACATTACATTTCCTAAAGCTGTCTTTGAACTGTTGGAGCTGAACTTCCTTTTCATCTGGAACTGTTCCTGCCAACTTGCTCTTTTGAACGTGTGAACTCTGCCTGACCATAATCACGCTTTGTTTTCTGGGTAAGCCATGATTCCTCCCACTAAGTAGAACACTTAGAACCAAGGAACTTCATTAAAGTGAGTCTTTCACTGTTAGGTAAAAACAGAGGAGCTCTGAATACTGTTTCTTAGCAGATGAAAATTGGAAGCCCTTTTTATCTCCAAAAGGTAATTTCCATGGCTTAAAGTGTATGCAAAGCCAAAGCTTTTTTGTATTAGTTTTGGATGGAATAGGGAATAGCTGAGGCTAGGGATGAGTTTAGGCTTAGCTCCCAACTGTCCCTGATTTTGAGGGACTGTCCCTGATTTTGAGGGACTGACTGTCCCTGATTTGGAACAATGTCCCTCTGTCCCTCTTTCCTCCTCATTTGTCCCTCATTTTGGTCTGATCAATATAATTGTATCTAAAATGTACTTTTTATCTTTCAAAAAGTGTTTCCCAGCGCTAAACCTTTCATCCAATTTCCAAACTGCTCCATGTGTAAACTTCAAGAGCCAATATAAAGGAATATTAGTGGTAAAAAATGCACTTGCGGGTTTAACTAATCATTTTTTTGTATAATTCTCCCTTAAAGAGACGTGGCAGCGGTGTGTGTCCTATGCCTACATACTTTTGCCAATAGGTGTCCCTCGTTCCCATCTGAAAAAGTTGGGATTCCATCTGAACCTGGAAGGAAGTTGTCAGTGCCATGTCAATCAGGTGTGGCAGTTGCATGTACACCAGGGGTCTCCAAACTTTTTAAACAAAGGGCCAATTTACTGTCCTCCTTTAGGGGGGGTCGGACTAGGGCCATTGGGGGTAGAAAATGTCCAGGTGTCCAGTGGGAGTAAACAGCACCATATTTTTGGTGTCAGTGGGAGGACTAGTGCCCCATCATTGGTGTCAATGGAAGGAATTGTGCCGTTTTGATGGTGTCAGTGGGAGGACTAGTGACCCATCGATGGTGTCAATGGAAGAAATTGTGCCGTTTTGATGGTGTCAGTTGGAGGAATGGTGTCCCATTGTTGGTGTCAGCAACAAGAATGATTCCCCATTGTTGGTGTCAGTGGATGGAATAGTGCCCCAAGGGTAGGATAAGGGCAAGCAAAGGTCTGCAGTTTGGAGACCCCTGACGTGCACAAAGGATATACTTTTAACATCATTGGCCATATTATATGTTCTGACTGAACCGAAGCTCACCACTAGTCTCAACCATTATTTATTCTATCCAAAACTAGGTTTGCACCAAACTCAAACCCAAATCAAAATCAGCACTAGTTGAGGCCCCTGTCAGTTTCTTTCTTTTTTTTTTTTAGCTCTCTATCCCATTGAGGAGATTTTCCTTCAATTAATCTAGGAGGCACAGGAGGAAGTAAGAGGAAATCCCTTTGAAGCAAGAGGGTGCTCCCTTTCTACAGTTGTTACCAGAACAGTTACCTATATAAAAAGATTTCCCCTCTCTTCCTGGAGAAATTTGATCCTGTCAGGTCTCTAAAAATATAAAAAACCAGTACTCTGTAATAGAAGATACAGTACAAGCTCTCCGGTGGCCTGCATGTCCTACCTCCCATCTGTTTCAGTCCTACAGCCTCTGCAGACCTTTTGGAAGTTACACATTTTTTCTCCAACCCTTAAATTATTACAGGACTCTGCAGAAGCTTGGGGGATGGAAGAATGGAACCACAGATACCCAACATTTACAGAACTGTTAAATGCCAAAGAGGCTTGTGGGCAGGTGCAGCGTGGTTTATTGGCAGAAAACACTGATACAGAAACAGGAATATATGGAAACTGAAGTCCAGCAATACACAACAAGCCCAGCGGGAAGGAAACCCAACCAGGGTCACTCACAGGATGTAACAGCGATGTGCCAGGAGTCAGAAATCTCAGGGGTGCCGACAGCGTCTGTCTCAAGGAGCAGAATGCAGCCTGACTGGTCCAGGAAGGACCCTCCCTGCACTTTCCCTACTCCTCCTGAACATTTCCCTGACACTAAGCAATGGCCCTGACAGATGGGTACCTTGTCCCTACACTGCCATTCGCAAGATGCATACCATGCCCGGGAGCCAGGGTCTCAAATGGACTCTGCCTGACCCAAGATGGCCACCAAAATCACATGGGACATCAGCATCCAATCGGATAGCTGCTCCCTCGCAACCCCAGGAACCATAAGGGAACTAAGTTCCTCTCGACTTCCCCTCCCCTCTACCATACAGCTGCGGTTTAGCGCCCCCTGCAGTCAAGAATACAGACTGCACCTGCCTACAGGCTGACAGAGGCTGCAGGGCCCAAATAGGGGTAAGATGGGACACACAGGTTCTCTTGTTAGCCCACTTCATCCTAACTTCTTGATATTGACCTTCGCTGCTCCATTTGTTTGTTGGATCCGTGATTCTAATCCTTGTATAAGCTCCACATGGGTCTGTGTAAAACCTTACACAGAGCGAATAAACTTCTTGGCTGCTCAGTTCTAAGCATCCTGGGCATATGAAAGAAGGTCACATGCTTCTCATACTTGGAAGTACAGCCCATGAATGGTGTTAACTTGTTGCCCAAAGAAAAAGTGTCAAAGTAAGCTTAGGCAGAACATTATGGCTGTAGTATGGAATCTTTCTTCCCAGTCATTGGTCATTTGTTCACTGCATGATTGCTGATGAGTGGACCATCTTTCGACTCATGCAGCCTCCTGTTGGTCATTTGTTACAACCTGGTTCCTTCTATTGCCTGATCCCTGACTCTGTTATTGTGAGCTGCTGTGTCCTGTGGTGTTTTTCAATATGCCCAATTTATGCACTTATATGCCTGCATATTCAGTGATTGGTTAGTGCCATTTAAAAGGTCTTTAGAGACCAGTGTCCAGTTGTCCATTATAGGTGCTTACTGGATTGCTCATGATGACCTCTACTTGACTCATTCTTGCCTGTCAACCACAGTACTGGTATTTTTACAGAGAGAGGAAGGAGAAAAAAAAGAGTGGTGGTAAAGAGAAGTATGGGCACCAGAGGTGGTATATTAAAGATGAGCTTCAAGTTTGGGTCGAACAAGGGTTTGAGGTGAGCCCAAACCGTTTAAAGTTTGGGGTCCTGGTGAATAATGCACCAGTTTGCCCATCCTCCATTCGGATAGATGGGGCGCTGGCATCCAATCGGATAGCTGCTCCCCCACAACCCCAGAAACCATAGAGGAACTAAAGTCCTCTCAACTTCCTCTCCCCTCTGCCATTCTGCTGCAGTAGAGCACCCCCTGCAGTGGAGAAAATTGACTGCACCTGCCTACAGGCTGGCGAAGGCTGCAGGCCAGGCTCAATCAGGGGTAACATGGGACACACAGGTTCTCTTGGGGAGTTGGAAGGGGAAGGAGAAAGGCGAGGGAGAAAAAAGAATGGTGGTAAAGGTAAGTATGGGATCCAGAGGGAGTACATTCAAGATAAGCTTCAGGTTTTGGTCAGACAAGGGTTTGAGGGGAGCCCATGCCGTTTACAGTTTGGGGTTCTGGTAAATAGTGCACCAGTTTGCCCACCCTCCATTAAAGTGGTTCTAAGGCTTGGTTCACACTAGCCCCACTCCAAAGTTGGGCGACTTTCAATGCAACTTTGGAGTCCGACTTTCATACAACTTTTTACACTCTGAAGTCGGACCAAAGTAGTGCAGAAACCTTTTCCAAAGTCAGACAGACTTGTGTAGTATCAGTTAAGACAGCTTTCATAGGGAAACATTGAATTTTACATGTCATCTGACCTGGGGCCTGACAAGTCGGATCCTACGCCGCACCACTGTGTACCGAGCCTAAAGGTCTATTGCATCCTCCTTTCTGCCTAACCTAGGCAAAAACCACTGACTGGAGCTCAAGAATGCTTTTCTAACAATAAAAGGTGGAGCTTTTCTAAAAAATAATATTGTTACTGTATATTGTGACATAAACTATATTGCCAAAAGTATTGGGATGCCTGCCTTTACACGCACATGAACTTTAATTGCATCGCAGTCTTAGTTCGTAGGGTTCAATATTGAGTTGGCCCAACCCTTTGCAACTATAACAGCTTCAACTCTTCTGGCAAGGCCGTCCACAAGGTTTAGGAGTGTGTCTATGGCAATGTTTGACCATTCTTCCAGAAGAGCATTTGTGAGCTCAGGTAGTCCATGTTGGACGAGAAGGCCTGGCTTGCAGTCTCTGCTCCAATTCACCCCTCTATCGGGTTGAGGTCAGGCCAGTCAAGTTCCTCCACCTCAAACTCGCTCATCCATGTCTTTATGGACCTTGCTTTGTGAACTGGTCCAAATCATTTGGTGGGGGGGGGGTTATGGTGTGGGGTTGTTTTTCAGGGGTTAGGCTTGGCTCCTTAGTTCCAGTGAAGGAAACAACTAAGGTGTTAGCATACCAAGACATTTTGGACAATTTCATGCTCCCAACTTTGTGGGAACAGTTTGGGATGGCCCCTTCCTATTCCAACATGACTGCGCACCAGTGCACAAAGCAAGGTCCATAAAGACATGGATGAGCGAGTTTGGGGTGGAGGAACTTGACTGGCCTGCACAGAGTCCTGAGCTCAACCTGATAGAACACCTTTGGGTTGAATTAGAGCAGAGACTGCGAGTCAGGCCTTCTCGTGTTATAGCTGCAAAGGGAGGGCCACCTCAATATTGAACCCTACGGACTAAGACTGGGATGCCATTAAAGTTTATGTGCGTGTAAAGGCAGGCATCCCAATACTTTTGGCAATATAGTGTATCTTGAAATGATTCCGTTAAAGTTACTGAATCGTCTTCTATAATACTGTAATTGGTGGCGCTGTCCCTTTCAAGAGAGAATTTTCCTCCACTTTCTCTATGAATTCTCCTGGATGGGGATGCAGAAATCCTGTAAAATAATTACAATACAAATCCCTTCCGGCCATGGGAGGAATTCTCTGCCATTTATTGTTTCCAGATACCGAATGGCTTCTTGAATGCCAGAAAAGCCAAAGCTGGAAATTCCAGATTCTAGGGGCTTCGTAAGTTTGGACAATTGATGCGGAAATATTTGATTTCCTGTCCAGCCAATATAATGGTGCCTCTCCCGTGCCAATATCATTATGTCTGGAGAGCAGAATTATACACTGGGCTGTGTGGAAGCCACATATTCAGGAGAAAGGAATGATTTACATCTGATCAGTGAAAACTGCCCCCTCCCCCCTTGCCTTTCGAGTGGAGGAGGGGATGGGGTTCATAGAAGTACATGCGAAGTGAGCTGTGCCCAAAAATATCCAATGTTTGTGCCATGGTCTGAAAAAGTAAAAAAATGTCCCTACATCTGTAGCACCCTCCCGGGTCTTCTATAGGCAGGGAGCAAGCTAGTATTTACCCCAGGGCTATAATGGGGAGTTTTGAATAAAAATTGGGCGCCAGTCACTTTTGATCTTTTCAAAGCTTTATTGTGGAACGTTTTCAGATGTAGAACAAGATCCAGCTTCACAGCGTCAGAGCCTTGATGCCGGCCTGGCAACACTGTAAGCAGGTTTTAGATGCAGGTGCATCCTCCAAAACGAGTCACCAGGGCCAACCTGAGAGACCAGCCTTCATCTTGGCCCTCTCCAGCAAAGGTCCTCCCCAGGGTCTTCTCTATTTGGCTTGGCTTCTTGCACGCCGGTCTAGACAGCCCAGGGACCACCTCAGAATTAGTAGGCCCCAGACAGGCTTCTGGGCTTACTTGCAGAGCTCACTTCAGCATCACATCCTCAGGCCAGGAGGGCCTGAGGCAAGAGAGCGAGCACAAGGCCCTGCACAAAAATATATATCCTCTCCCAGAATGCAACAGTGGCCAAGAACCTCCTATTGGGCTGGCTGGAAGAAGAAAAGATATTCATAACTCAACCTAGTTGTACTATCTTATACTGGCCTGTGGTACTAATGACACCTACAGGCGACAGTGAGAAATGCACAATCTAATTGAAATTAGGGAAAGACCAGATAAACTGTACGATCAATCTGAGCTGTCTACAGCCCAGCCAAAAACTAAATTTACATGATGGCCCCAGTTTAGGACCGGGGGGTTATACATCAGTGGTGTCACTGAACAAAAAAAATGTCTGAGTCGGTGGTGTCACTGGAATTAAAAAATATGTCCCTGCATCAGTGGTCACTGGAACAAAAAAATGTCCCTGTGTCGCTGGTGTCACCTAAAAGAAAAAATGTCCTGAGTCGGTGGTGTAACTGAAGGGAAAAACTGACACTGTGTTAGTGGTGTCACTGGAATTAAAAAATATTCCTGCATCAGAGGTGTCACTAAAATGAAAAAAAAATGTTGCTATGTCAGTCGTGTCACTAGAAGGAAAAAATGTCCCTGCATCAGTGATATCAGGCTGAGGAGGACTGCTTTGGCATCTATTTCTATCAGTGAGGTGCAGGAGAGCAGTGCAGGTGAGGGTACCAGTGCACCCCTCCTCCACATATCAGCACTGTGCCTGGGGCACATGCTCCTTCTGCCCACCCCTTGTCCTGGCCCTGCATCTGCTGTACATACAGTATATGTACTTATGCAAACCTACTAGTTGTCTAAGAAGGCAAAGAGGTATCTTTACTTTGTATCAGTAGTGGTACTGTTAAAACTGCTAGTGTATGCACGTTCATGAATAACGGATGAACGATAGGCCAACACTTCAAATTAAAAAATGTTAGTATCTCATCTTAACCGCTTGCTTGCCACCCAGCCACCGTCATTTTACTGTGGCAGGTCGGCACAATCCTGCAAGCCGTCGTAGCTATAGGTCTTCTTGCGGGATTGGGATAGCAGGCACGTGCACGCACCCGCTGCACAGCGGGGGGTGCCAAAGCTCATGGCCGACAGTCGCGATGACTATCGGCCACGAACGATCGCGGGCACGAGGGGCAGAACAGGGACGTGTGTGTGTAAACACACAAATCCCTGTTCTCTTCTGTGAGGCGTGACAGATCCTGTGTTCCTATTAGCTGGGAACCACGATCCGTCACTTCTTTTAGTCAGTCCCCTCTCCCTACAGTTAGAAACACACACAGGGAACACAGTTAACCCCTTGATCGCTCCCTAATGTTAACCCCTTCCCTGCCAGTGACATTTATACAGTAATCAGTGCATTTTTATAGCAGTGATCGCTGTATAAATGCCAATAGTCCCAAAAATGTGTCAAAAGTGTCTGATGTGTCCGCCATAATGTTACAGTCCTGATAAAAATCGCAGATCACCGCCATTATTAGTAAAAAAAAAAAATAATAATAATAAGAATGCTATAAATCTATCCCCTATTTTGTAGACGCTATAACTTTTGCGCAAACCAATCAATATACACTTATTGCGATTTTTATTAACAAAAATACGTAGAAGAATACATATCGGCCTAAACTGAGGAAAAAAATAGCTTTTTTTAAAAAAAAAATTGGGGATATTTATTATAGCAAAAAGTACAAAATATTGTGTTTTTGTTAAAATTGTCGCTCAAAAAATAAAAACCGCAGAGGTGATCAAATACCACCAAAAGAAAACTCTATTTGTGGACATAAATTTTGTTTGGGTGCAAGATCGCACGACCGCGCAATTGTCAGTTAATGTGACGCAGTGCCGAATCGCAAAAAACAGCCCGGTCATTCAGCAGCCAAATCTTCGGGGTCTGAAGTGGTTAAAGCCTAAGTTCACCTTGGTTCACCTTTTTTTTCTGAATTCCAGCTCCCCTATGTACCAATATAGCATTAATGTACTTGTTTTGCAAAAATAAAACAGCTTTACGTTTATTCTACACACACTTACCTCACGTTCCTCATGCTTGTTTATAAACCCTGCTCCATTACTTCTGCCTTCATTCCTGGACAGACTATAGGTCATGACACAGGAAGGAATTGACCAGCTGATCTCATTAGCACACACTCTGCATCATCTACCCTCAGCCGCTCAACTGCTTCCTGTTTCATAACCTAAAGTTTGTCCAGGAAGTAAGGCAGAAGTAATGGAAAAGTGTTTTTAAACAGCCATGAATACAGTGAGGTAAGTGTGTGTAGAATAGATGGAAAGCTGTTTTATTTTTGCAAAAGAAGTACAATAATGCATTAATGCTATATTGGTATAAAAGGCTCCCCCAAGATGGAGCCTCCCGCCCACAGCAGAGGACAGCCTAGACCAGTGATGGCGAACCTTTTTGAGCCCGAGTGCCCAAACCGCGACGTAAAATTCACTTATTTTTTTCAAAGTGCTAACACAGAATCAAACCTGCCAGTGGCCCTGTACAGAGGATGGGACTGATCATCCCTCTGAATAAGCCCTAAGGGACCAAAAACGTACGATTCTGCCAGATTCGCTCACAATGCAGGGTTCAGGAATGCATTGTGCTCAGAATGCACTGTGCAACATACACTGACCTACCTGACACATGCACTCACCTACCTGACCATTACACTCACTTACCTGACCACTACACTCACCTACCTGACCACTACACTCACATACCTGACCATTACACTCACCTACCTGACACATGCACTCACCTACCTGACACATGCACTCACTTAACCATTACATTCAACTAACCTACCTGACCATTACACTCACCTACCTGACCATTACCTCTCCATGGCCTCATCGCCCAGCTCTCCCCGGGAGTATTGTAGGAATCCCCGCCATCCAGCCGCTCCTGGCACTGATGCAAGGAAGGGAGGCGACTCCTTCGTGCCTGCACTGTCAGTGCAAGTGACTGCCTGGCTGGGGGATTCCCCTGGGGTGCCGACATAGAGGGCTTGGCATGCCAGTTGTGGCACGCGTGCCATAGTTTTCTCCATCACTGGCCTAGACCTATGTTGGGGCTTCCTCTAATGCTAAAGTAAGCATCCATCATCCTCACAAATTCAGCAAACTCCAGGCCTCCAGCTAGCCCAACTGAGGCCTCAAGGCAGATGCATGACTCAAATGAGGCCTCAAGGCAGACTGAGGCCTTGAAGAAGACACAGAACCCAACTGAGACCTCAAGGCAGGCACATGACACGACTGAGGCCTCGAGCCAGACATATGACCCAACAGAGGCCTCGAGCCAGGCATATGACCCAACAGAGGCCTTGAGCCAGGCATATGACCCAACTGAGCTCTCGAGCCAGGCATATGACCCAACTGAGCCCTCGAGCTAGGCGCAAGACTCAACTGAGGCCTCAAGGCAGACACATGATCCAACTGAGGCCTTGAGGCAGGCACATGACCCAATTGAGGCCTCAAGGCAGGCACGTGACCCAACTAAGACCTCAAGGCAAACACAAATCCAACTGAGGCCTCGAGGCAGACACATGATCCAACTGAGGCCTCGAGGCAGACACATGCCAGATATGCCTTGGGGGCAAACAGCCCCCCTAGGCTGTGATCTACTCCTCAGGGGAACTGATGGACGCTGATGAGGCATCACTGATGGGCGCTGATAAGGCTGCACTGATGGGCACTGATGAGGCTGCACTGACTGGCACTGATAAGCTGCACTGATGGGCAGTGATTAGGCTGTACTGCTGGGCAGTGATGAGGCTGCACTAATGGGCACTGATAAACTGCACTGATGGGCAATTATGAGGCGGCACTGATGGGGCTGCACTGATTATCATTGTAAATGTCCCCTGTAACTGGAAAGCTGGTTACCGGCCTTCCTTTCCTCAAACACTGACAGTGCTGAGGAATGGAAATGCAGATAACCGGCATTTGTTTGTATGTGATCGGCTGTGATTGGCCTACATCATTGGTTCTTTACCCCAATCAGTGATGTGCTATATCCGATGGACACAGCTCACCACTGATCGCTGCGCACCCCCGGGAGCGTGCATGAGCGGCGCGATGTGAAGGACATCATGCGGCCTCCAGTCAGGATGGCAAAGCCACCGCCCGTCATTCTGCTATAGGTTGGACGGGAAGGTGTTCAGGGACTGAGTAGCTTCGACCACTACACCCCAGAGCCTACAGAGGAGAGGCAGCCAGGTGCAACACCCAGCTAGCTTAGAGCCATCAAAGCCAGTACAGCTACCCTACACCTCGTGCCACGTACACACGAGCGGACTTTTCGACCGGACTGGGCGGACAATTCGACCGCGTGTGGGTTTCATCGAACCCGCAGCGGACTTTTTCGGTTGAAAATTTGACGGACTTTAGAATTGGAACATGTTTCAAATCTTTACGTTGGAACTCCGCCGGACCCAGTTCTTATTGAAAAGTCCGCTCATCTGTATGCTAGTCTGACGGATGAAAACCGACACTAGGGCAGCTATTGGCTACTGGCTATTAACTTCCTTATTTTAGTCCGGTCGTACGTCATCACGTACGAATCCGTCGGACTTTGGTGTGATCGTGTGTAGGCAAGTCCGTTCGTTGGGAAAGTCCATTGGAAGTCCGCCGAAAGTCCGTCGGATAGTCCGTCGGACCAGTCCAGGGCGAAAAAGTCCGCTCGTGTGTACGCGGCATAAGGAGCAGCCAGGTGCCTTGGCATTTTCTATGGAGATAGAGCACCTGTATTCAGTAATTGGAGACCTTTCTTTACCAGTTGAGCTGATCCATTTTTCCTACGGGAGGACAGGCGCGTGAATGTTTGGGTAGCCAAAGACAGTATCAAGTCCTCAAGTTTATCCCCAATAAACCATAAACAAAGCAAAGCACCCTGGAACTGGTTTTTGACTACTGAGTGCATGCTGGAAAATTCCTGTTGCCTGGCTGTGCACGTGAGGGAGAGCCCAAAGAACCAGCGGCTCCCAAGGGGGTAGCGCTGCAGATCATTGATTTTAACAATGAACCTTCATTGATTCCTACAAAGATTACCTGTGCACCATTTATCCTCCTAATCTATATACATGATTGACGCACACCCGTTACACGGAAAATGAGAACCGCCAACCAAGAGCCTCATCTCCATAAGTCGGCATACAACACCGGGGACTTTTATAAACCCCCCCCCATGCATTTTTCAGCAAGGGTAGCATTGAACCCAGCATGTCTCCCCATAAGTTGGCTCAGTAAAACATAAATACGTTCTCAGCTTCAACAAGGGAAAAAAAAGTACAGAAAATTCAATCCATATGACCTCCCAATTAAGGTTACAAACTCCATGGTCAGATTTCCATTGTTACAGAACTAGTGTAAAAAAAAAAAATGTAAAAAAGTTATTTTCAGTTAAACCCTTTTTTTTCCCAGCTAGGAGATGGGCACGTGGTTTGTGTTTCCACCTAAATGTTTCCGCTTAAATTTCCATTTCAACGTTGACCTGACTTTAAAAACATAGAAGTACCAAGTCAAAAAAAAAAAAAAAATCTTACAGGAAAAAAAATTATTTTAAATGAAAACAAAAATCAACATAGATGAGGGAAAAAAGATCGAGAAAAAAAAAAAGAACGCAAAGGGAAAAGTACCAAGCTTACAATAATTTAAAAAAAAATGAAAAAAAAGTAAAATAAAAACAAACATTAACAAAAAAAAATTAAAAAAATCAAAGCGAAGCACGAAGTAAAAAAAAGAAAAAAAAAAAAAGAATAGAATCCTGAAAAAGACTGAAAGTTTTGATCTCGAATGCCGATGGCCAGCCGTTAATAAAGATCATTATTTCAATGGCAACAGAACTAGTGTAAAAAAATAAATAAATAAACATACATGAAGGAAAACGTACATGACGTAAATGAATAAATAAATAAATACATACATCAACACGCATGAGGGGAAAAAAGATTGAGCAAAAAAGAACACAAATGGAAAATAACAAGCCTACAATTTAAAAAAAAAAAAAAAAATGAAACAAAAAAAAGTAATATAAAAACAAACATTTAAAAACAAAAAATAATAGTTCCGTTAATAAAGATCATTATTCCAATGGCAAAAACAGTAGTTCTGTACTGTTGGGATATAATATATTGCAGCTTACCAATCATTAGATGTGGTGGCTGCATTAGTTTTCTTTTTTAGGCTCCCCCCCCCTCTGTTTTCACCTGGTGAAGCCACTGTTACAGAACAAGTGTAAAAAGGTAAACTAAAAAAAATAAATAAATAATAAATAATAAAATAAAATAATAAAAAAAATAAGTTATTTTCAGTTAAACCTTTTTTTTTGCCCAGTATCAGGGCATGGGCACGTGGTTTGCATTTCCACCTAAATGTTTCTGCTTAAATTTCCATTTCAGTGTAGACCTGACTTTAACAACATAGAAGTCAAAAAAATTAAAAAAACCTTACATGAAAAAAATGTTCTCCTAATTGAAATTTTAAATCAACATACATGAGGAGGAAAAAATAACGAGCAAAAAAAGAACGCAAAGGGAAAAATTAAGACTACAATAAAAGCAAAAAAATTTAAACAGGAAAAAAGTCAAATAAAAACAAACATTAACAAAAAAAAAAAAATTCAAAGTCAAGCACAAAGTTAAACAAAAAAAAAAAAAAATCCTGAAAAAGACTGTTGAAAGTTTTGATCTCGAATGCCAGGGGTTTGGCTGGTGGCCAGCCGTTAATAAAGATCATTATTCCAATGGCAAAAATAATAGCTCGGTACTGTTGGGGCTTCCATGGCCGTGAACTTGGGTGTTCC
This sequence comes from Lithobates clamitans, assembly GCA_037952925.1. Lineage (NCBI taxonomy): Eukaryota > Metazoa > Chordata > Amphibia > Anura > Ranidae > Lithobates > Lithobates clamitans. The sequence continues at coordinate 1,395,467 of JBBGZY010000712.1, read as the reverse complement.
AGCACTACAGGAACATATTTAGTCTACTTACTGCCGGGATTGTTTAAGAAAAGAGATAGGAGGAATTTTGTTTCTTACCCACAAGTCTGACCCCACCCGACATTCCCTGGCCCCCCTCCAGCTCATTGCTTTTCACTTTTCCTGTAATTTTCTCCATTTTGTATCTCCTACGCTTGACACGTGTATTGCTGGACTTATCTCAGAGGCGCTCGGGAAAAAAAAAAAGTAACAAAAAAATCAGATGATTATCTGTAACCCGCAAGTCTGATGGAAAAGTACTTTTCCCAGGAACCGGCAACGTGAAGAGGGGCCGAAGGGTTTCCGAGAGAAGAACCTGAAAAAAAAAAAAATTGGAGACATTCTTTCAGCTCCCGGTTGGGTAGAAGAAACAACGACACCTCTGGAAGGACAAAGTTGATACTTTTCTTTTTTTTTTGAGTGCTTGGGTTGGATAACACACCAGCAATAGAAAGAGCGAAACCCTTTCACTGCCAGAGTCGTTTTTCTTTTTTTGCAACATTTTAGGCCTGAAGATCAGTTAAAGCCGGTTTTAAACCCGAAACCAAAAACATAAATACATTGCAGCTTACCAATCGTTAGATATGGTGGCTGCATTCATTTACTTTTTTTAGGCTTTTACCCCTCTGTATTCACCTGGTGATCTGACCGGTAACACACCTCCTTTATTAGAGCGCTCTCCCCCTCCCCCTCCCTCTCTCCCTCCCTCTCCCCCTCCCTCTCCCTCTCCCCTCCCCTCCCTTCCCCTCCCTCTCCCCTCTCTCTCCCCTCCCTCTCCCTCTCCCCCTTCCCCTCCCTCTCCCTCTCCCCCTCCCCTCCCCTCCCTCTCCCCTCCCTTCCCCTCCCTTCCCCTCCCTCTCCCTCTCCCCTCCCCTCCCTCTCCCCCTTCCCCTCCCTCTCCCTCTCCCCCTTCCCCTCCCTCTCCCTCTCCCCCTCCCCTCCCCTCCCTTCCCCTCCCTCTCCCTCTCCCCTCCCCTCCCTCCCCCTCCCCTCCCTCTCCCCCTTCCCCTCCCTCTCCCTCTCCCCCTTCCCCTCCCTCTCCCTCTCCCTCTCCCCCTTCCCCTCCCTCTCCCTCCCCCTCCCCTCCCCTCCCTCCCCCTCCCCTCCCTCTCCCCCTTCCCCTCCCTCTCCCTCTCCCCCTTCCCCTCCCTCTCCCTCTCCCTCTCCCCCTCCCCTCCCCTCCCCTCCCTCTCCCCTCCCCTCCCTTCCCCTCCCTCTCCCTCTCCGCTCCCCTCCCTCCCCCTCCCTCTCCCCTTCCCCTCCCTCTCCCTCTCCCTCTCCCCCTCCCCTTCCCCTCCCCTCCCTCTCCCCTCCCCTCCCTTCCCCTCCCTCTCCCTCTCCGCTCCCCTCCCTCCCCCTCCCTCTCCCCTTCCCCTCCCTCTCCCCTCCCTTCCCCTCCCTCTCCCTCTCCCCTCCCTTCCCCTCCCTCTCCCTCTCCCTCTCCCTCTCCCCTCCCTCTACCTCTCCCCTCCCCTCCCTTCCCTTCCCCTCCCTCTCCCCTCCTCCTCTCCTCCCTCTCCCCTCCCTCCCCCCTCTCTCTCCCCTCCCTCCCCCTCCCCCTCCCCTCCCTCCACTCTGGATCAAGGAGCACAGGAGACACAGCAGACAGCAGCATTGTCAGTCTGGGGGGTGGGGAGTGTTACAGCGCCTTGAAAATGTATTCATACCCCTTGAGATTTTCCACATTTTGTCAGGTTACAACCAAAAAAACTTAAATGCATTTTATTGGGATTTTTATGTGATAGACCAACACAAAGTGGCTCATAATTGTGAAGTGGAAGGAAAATGATAAATGGTTATTAAAACGTTTTACAAATAAATATGTGAAAAGTGTGTGTGTGTGTGTGGGGGAGGTGGCATATGTATTCAGCCCCCTTTACTCTGATACCCCTAACTAAAATCTAGTGGAACCAATTGCCTTCAGAAGTCACCTAATTAGTAAATAGAGTCCACCTGTGTGTAATTTAATCTCAGTATAAATACAGCTGTTCTGTGAAGCCCTCAGAGGTTTGTTAGAGAACCTTAGTGAACAAACAGCATCATGAAGGTCAAGGAACACACCAGACAGATCAGGGATAAAGTTGTGGAGAAGTATAAAGCAGGGTTAGGTTATAAAAAAATATCCCAAGCTTTGAACATCTCACAGAACTCTGTTCAATCCATCATCTGAAAATGGAAAGAGTATGGCACAACTGCAAACCTACCAAGACATGGCCGTCCACCTAAACTGACCGGCCGGGCAAGGAGAGCATTCATCAGAGAAGAGCCAAGAGGTCCATGGTAACTCTGGAGGAGCTGCAGAGATCCACAGCTCAGGTGGGAGAATCTGTCCACAGGACAACTATTAGTCGTGCTCTCCACAAATTTGCCCACAAATTTGAGAAGAAGAAAGACATTGGTGAAAGAAAGTCATAAGAAGCCCTGTTTGCGAGAAGCCATGTGGAGGACACAGCAAACATGTGGAAGAAGGTGCTCTGGTCAGATGAGACCAAAATTAAAATTTTTGGCCTAAAAGCAAAACGCTATGTGTGGCGGAAAACTAACACTGCACATCACCCTGAACACACCATCCCCACCGTGAAACATGGTGGTGGCAGCATCATGTTGTGAGGATGCTTTTCTTCAGCAGGGACAGGGAAGCTGGTCAGAGTTGATGGGAAGATGGATGGAGACAAATACAGGGCAATCTTAGAAGAAAACCTGTTAGAGTCTGCAAAAGACTTGAGACTGGGGCGGAGGTTCACCTTCCAGCAGGACAACGACCCGAAACATACAGCCAGATCTACAATGGAATGGTTTAGATCAAAGCATATTCATGTGTTAGAATGGCCCAGTCACAGTCCAGACCTAAATCACATTGAGAATCTGTGGCAAGACTTGAAAATTGCTGTTCACAGACGCTCTCCATCCAATCTGACAGAGCTTGAGATATTCTGAAAAGAAGAATGGGCAAAAATGTCCCTCTCTAGATGTGCAAAGCTGGTAGAGACATCCCTAAAAAGACTTGCAGCTGTAATTGCAGAGAAAGGGGGTTCTGCGAAGTACTGACTCCGGGGGGCGCCATACAAATGTACCCCCCACACTTTTCATATATTTATTTGCAAAAAATGTTGAAAACCATTTATCAGTTTCCTTCCACTTCACAATTATGAGCCACTTTGTGTTGGTCACATAAAATCCCAATAAAATACACTTATATTTTTGGTTGTAACATGACAAAATGTGGAAAATTTCAAGGGGTATGAATACTTTTTCAAGGCACTGTAAAACCCCCCTCCCCCCAGACTGAGAATGTTACATAGTAGGTGAGGTTGAAAAAAGACACAAGTCCATCAAGTCCAACCTATGTAAATGTGTTGAATTTTGGGTGAAAAAAATTGATAAATAGATTCCCAAATCTCTGAGGTTTAATGTGTTGGAGGATGGAGGATGAGTTGAGAAGAAGGACCTTGAGTTGGGTCTCCTTGGTTGAGTCCGGGTCCAGCAGACGGCTCGCCCCTCCATGTATAGGACTTGGCGGGCTAAATCCTTTAATCCGTGCGATTTGGAAGTGGCTTCCGTGGACGGGAGCCAGCAGGATAAGCAAATTGTGAAAATGAGTGCCGAAGCTCCATCCGCTCTCCTACAAACCATCATCAGCTTAATGCGAGATAGTCTGAGACCCAAATCAGTTCCATATGTATGAACGATCATACAGGATCAGGGGAGGACAATTCACGTCGCGCCGAGCCGGGGAGGAGGGGGGGCTTCTTTTTCTTTTTGTGTGACAATATATAGCTTTTCACTCACATTTATTGTTTATGTTTATCACAGTTGCTGATGCGAACTGATCATCAGGCCCCATTCACATTCCACATAGCCGCTCGCCATCGTTTTTTTTTTTAACGATTAACACGCAATGCATAGGGCAGACCCCTTTTCTTGAACGGGATGCCCCAAGTGCGTTCGTCGCAAGAGAAGAACCTCAGGGACCAAGTTGTAGCCCCTGAGGGCAGGCGCGTTTTTACTGCAATTCTTGAGCGTTTTGTCGCGCAACAATTGCGGCAGAAAATTGCACCGCCTTTTTAGATGGCATTAAGGACGAATGGCACCTGAGCATGTGTCGTGCGTTTTACCGGCATTTTATCCTGATTTGGAATCATTGGCAGAGATTTGCACAGATTCTTCCCCTGATTCCAAATTGCTTGGGTCTCATTTACGCTTGCTGCGACTTTAACGCACATTAAAGCGACTACAACATGCTTATTTGATGCCTCGGTGATGCTTTTTTGAAGCTTTGGTGAAGCTTGGCAATGTCCATTGTGTGTTGATTTTCTATTTGTTTTAAAGGGGCCCAGGAGAACCCCGGCTGAGTAGTAACCCCATTCAACAGATCCCTAGCTCAATAGTTCCCCTGTTCAGTTGATCCCCAGCTCAGTAGTAACCCCCAGCTCTGCTGATCTCCCCTCAGTAGTAACCCCCAGCTCTGCTGATCTCCCCCTCAGTAGTAACCCCCAGCTCTGCTGATCTCCCCCTCAGTAGTAACTCCCAGCTCTGCTGATCTCCCCTCAGTAGTAACCCCCAGCTCTGCTGATCTCCCCTCAGTAGTAACCCCCAGCTCTACTGATCTCCCCCTCAGTAGTACCCCCCATCTCTAGTGATCTCCCCCTCAGTAGTAACCCCCAGCTCTGCTGATCTCCCACTCGGTAGTGACCCCCATCTCTAGTGATCTCCCCCTCAGTAGTAACCCCTAGCTCTACTGATCTCTCCCTCAGTAGTAACCCCCCATCTCTAGTGATCTCCCCCTCAGTAGCACCCCCATCTCTAGTGATCTCACCCTCAGCAGTAACCCCCAGCTCTAGTGATTTCCCCCTCAGTAGTACCCCCCAGCTCAAGTGATTTCCCCCTCAGTAGTAACCCCCATCTTCAGTGATCTCCCCCTCAGTAGTAACCCCCATCTCTAGTGATCTCCCCCTCAGTAGTACCCCCCATCTTCAGTGATCTCCCCCTCAGTAGTAACCCCCATCTTCAGTGATCTCCCCCTCAGTAGTAACCCCCATCTCTAGTGATCTCCCCCTCAGTAGTACCCCCCATCTCTAGTGATCTCCCCCTCAGTAGTACCCCCCATCTTCAGTGATCCCCCCCTCAGTAGTAACCCCCAGCTCTACTGATCTCTCCCTCAGTAGTAACCCCCATCTCTAGTGATCTCCCCCTCAATAGTACCTCCCAGCTCTAGTGATCTCCCCCTCAGTAGTAACCCCCATCTCTAGTGATCTCCCCCTCAGTAGTAACCCCCAGCTCTACTTATCTCTCCCTCAGTAATAGCCCCCAGCTCTGCAGATCCCCCGCTCAGTAGTAACCCCCAGCTCTGGTGATCCCCCACTCAGTAGTAACTCCCAGCTCTGCTGATCTCCCACTCGGTAGTACCCCCCATCTCTAGTGATCTCCCCCTCAGTAGTAACCCCCATCTCTAGTGATCTCCCCCTCAGTAGTAACGCCAAGCTCTGCTGACCCCCCGCTCTGTAGTAACCCCCAGCTCTGCATATACCCTGCTCAGTAGTACCCTCAGCTCTGCTGATCCCCCACTTAGGAGTAGTCCCAGCTCTGCTGTTCCCCTACTCAATAATACCCCCAGCTCTACTGATGCCCCACTCAGTAGTAACCCCCAGCTTTTCTTATCCCCTGCTCAGTAGTAACCCCCAGGTCTGCTGATCCTCCTCTCTCTCTGGTCCCTGTTCACCTCCTACTATATTGCACCCAGGCTGCTTACCATATGTGACATCTGCTAGTTTCTACTGCTCAGGTCCCCCAGCTCTGCTGATCCTCTGCTGCTCAATCCTCTCTCGCTCTCTTGTCCCCGCTCCCTTTATGCTATAGTGTTACCATATTGCACACCATGTGTGCCATCTGCTAGTTGCTCCGCTCCAGTCTGGACCCCGCTCCAGTCCGGACCCCCCACACCTTCCTGCTGCCCCACACTGCACACCAGATGTGACGTCTGCACCGGACACTCCCAGAATATATACACATGAACCCGAAGTGACTGCTGGTGACGTCTTTCCAGTTCGCTTGTTGGTCATCCAGTGCATCCTGGGAGATCTCATACCTGCAATACCTCCAAAACAAAGTGAAGCTAAAGCTAAATAAAAGCCCCTCAAAGGGTGCAGGTGCTGTAAGCGAGCGTTGTCATAGACTTCTATGGAGGATGTGGAGACACTTTGAAGCACCAAGAAAATGACATGGGGGATATTAATAATTTAACGTGTGACCAGGACTGCAAAGGTGACCATTTTATTTAGTGACAGGCGCCTTGATCGGCATTCAGATTAGACATGCGCAGTACGTTTCGTTCTGGATAAATATTCGGACACATTTTTCGTTATTCGGAGATTCAGATATATCCAAATTACAGCACAAACAAATTTTACCGAATTCCCCAAATAACTAAACGAAACTCGTCCGAATTTCCAAATCTCTAATTGGAATGCGACTCGAATTTTACATCCAATTCCATTTGAATTTGAACTCTAAACTTATTGTTCAAATCAAAGACTCTGTGTGTAATTAGTGTACCATTTCGAAATAATGCTCTTCAGGGGCGGATCCAGAGTCTAGTCTCGGGAGGGGCACTGCCAGAAAATAAGGTGCTGCTTACAGAACTGTATTTAACGTATCGTACAGTCCTGATTGGCCGGTGGGGGAGCCATTCAGCATGTCCGGCGGAAGCGATGTCCGCCGGCCACCCGCGATCGCTCCCCACAGAGATAGAACAGTGGTCTGCCGATGTAAACAAGAGATGAACAGAGTGATCTTGTGTTCCTGCTAACCAGTAACACAGATCACTCTGTTCATCCAGTGAATCCATCCCCCGCACAGTTACCAAGCACCCCACTAAAGACACACTTAACCCTTTGATCGCCCTTGATGTTAACCCCTTCCCTGCCAGTGTCATTAGTACAGTGACAGTGCATATTTTTTAGCACTGATCGCTATTTTAGTATCACTGGTCCCCAAAAAGCATCAAAAGTGTCAGTTAGGTGTCCGATTTGTCCGCAGTCCCGCTAAAAATCGCTGATCGCCGCCATTAATAGTAAAAAAAATAAATAAATAAAAATGCCATAAATCTATCCCCTATTTTGCAGACGTGATAACTTTTGTGCAGACCAATCAATATACACTTATTGGGATTTTTTTTTTTGTTTTACCAAAAATATGTAGAAGAATACATATCGGCCTAAACTGATGAAGACGTTTTTTTATAGCAGAAAGTAAACAATATTGCTTTTTATTTAAAAATTCTCGGTCTTTGTTTATAGAGCAAAAAAGAAGAACATAATAAGGAGGTGCTCAAATACCACCAAAAGAAAGCTGTATTTGTGGGGAAAAAAAGGACATCAATTTTATTTGGGCACAGCGTCGCACGACCGCGCAATTGACTGTCAGTTAAAGTAAAGCAGCGCTGTATCGCAAAAAAAATGGCCCGGTCATGAAGGGGGGGTAAGACTTTCCGGAGCTGAAGTGGTTACGATTAAACAAGACTAAAATGTCAATACTAAAAGGGCAGCGTTTTTTTTTTTCCATAAATAATGGCATACATGTATTCTGCGATTTTACACATTCGTTCGTTTTTGTACTCACTTTTATTCAAATACTTTGGTGGTCTGGTGGGGGGAGGGGCTCCCATGGAGGAGCAATGGAGATGAGCGGGATCCGGGATTGCACATCAGATGACGGTGACACTCAGCCATTACTTCTTCCTGTGTTCACGCCGCGCTGCAGTGTGGAGAGGATGGAGGGAGGAGGTGGGTGGAGCCAATACTTTCACTAGGCGTGGAGAAGGAAGAAGGCTCCGCTCTAAATGCTGGGGCACACAACAGGGTGCAGCGCTACAATAATCAAGAGTTCTCGAGAAGAAAATTTGTGATAAAAAGTTCATATTAAGAGGAGTCCAGATGATGTAATTTCCAAATGATGAAAAATAAATCTGTGAGGATTCGTCCACCAGGGGGTATCCACACACTGCCTCTTACCGTGTATTGTGGATCTCCCAATAGATAGACATATATGATGGCAGGGCAAGACGACCTCTCTGGGCAGAGTCACGTACAGGTACGTGATTCTGCATTTCGGGGTGTGGGGCGCACGCCGGCGGCGACCCGCTGTGATTGGAGCCAATCAGCGGGTCAGGCAGACCCCATCTCCGCCGGGACCCACCAATCGTTCCTGACAGAGGCAGAGCAGCGGTCTACCTATGTAAACAAGGCAGATCGCCATTCTGTTAGTAGGGAAGACAGAGATCCTGTGTTTCTGCTAAGCAGGAACACGGATCTCTGCCTTCCCACAGTTAAGCAGGCCATACACGGTCGAATTTCGAACAAATGTTCTTTTCAAAATCAGAATGTTCGTTTTTTTTGGGATCTGATGAGGCCACTATTTATTTTCGAAATTCGGCCAACCAAGCCTTCAATTTCACCGCATGTTGCTACAGAAAAGAATTTTCGTGGCTGGGAATCTTCTTTCCTCTCCGTAAATTTTCTTTTCTTATTACATTTCTCGCACGATTCTCCCATCATTGATTAGAAAATCGTTTGATTTTCTAAAAATTTCCAACATGTCCGATTCCTCAAATTTGATTGCCGCACGAAAATCGTCTGTTGTTGCAGCCCACTAATGGTGCGAAATTCACACGAAATTTCTTTCATACGATTTTCGAAAGAAAATTCTTACAAAATTCGAACCGTGTATGGCCGGCATTAAAGCACCTCCCCCACAGTTAGCAAGCACTCCCTAGGAACACATTTAACCCTTTGATCGCCCCTGATGTTAACCCCTTCCCTGCCAGTGTCATTAGTACAGTGACAGCGTACATTTTTAGCACTGATCACTGTATTAGTGTCACTGGTCCCCAAAAAAGTGTCAAAAGTGTCAGTTAGTGTCCGATTTGCTCCGCCGCAATATCGCAGTCCCGCTATAAGTCGCTGATCACCACCATTACTAGTAAAAAAAAAAATGTAAATTCCATAAAAACATCCCATAGTTTGTAGACGATATAACTTTTGAGCAAACTAATCAATATACGCTTATTGGGATTTTTTTTTTTTACCAAAAATATGTAGCAGAATACATATTGGCCTAAATTGACTATGTTTTATAGCAGAAAGTAAAAAATAATTTTTTTTTTCAAAATTGTTGCTCTTTTTTTGTTTATAGCGCAACAAATGAAAACGGCAGAGGTGATCAAATACCACCAAAAGAAATCTCTATTTGTGGGGAAAAAAAGCACGCCAATTTTATTTGTGTACAGCGTCGCACGACCGCGCAATTGTCAGTTAAAATAACGCAGTGCCGTATCACAAAAAATGGCCCGGTTAAGCAACAGTTTACTATTACTTTAATAAACGCAGGGGGGGGGGGGGGCATTTATTTGTGTCTTTTATATCTGCATGGAGTTCATCATTAAGTCTGATGGAAAAAAAAGTCTCATAAGAACATAAGGAGGGTATACAAACTCCATGCAGACCCTGTCTATGGTAGACATCAGTCTCAGCCCCCCCCCCTAGTGTCTCAGTGGATCACGCATTGCCCATACAGCTCTCTGTTGTTGTGCGCCCCCCCTCTTTGTTGGGATGCTAATATTTTGTTATTGGTCATTTGCTGTAAGTGATCACCGGTGAGGGCTCTTTCCAAGCAAAGACAAACACTCAGCCCTGACGTGTTAACAGCTGTGCAAACAGATTTTTGTCATACTTCGCTAAACTGAAACAGACGCTCCGCCGCGGCCGGGCCGGGTGTGAGAAGCCGCCGTCCACCTTCCTATGATATAATGCGCGCGGCCACGCTCTCTCCACCAGGAACATCCATTTGGCCTTGGCCGTGTTTTATTTGGTCCTGAGCGCGGGGGGAACCCGACCAAACAGAATATTATTGTAATGATTAACGTTTTCTTATGATAGGGTTTAAAAGTACAAGCGGTGTGAGGCAGAGTTCGCGGCTGCAGCCTTGAGAGGGAGATTTTTATCCAGAGGCGTAGCTTGAAACTTGTGGGGCCCCCGATGCAAAAGTTGTCCTGGGGCCCCCCCCACTACTACCCGCCACTTCCACTGCGCGCCAAGATACTCCAATTGGGCGCCAAAATACTCCAATTAGGGGCCAGGATACTCCAAGTGGCTAAAGAGTTATTTCAGAGATTAATGTATATATTGAGAGGACAGTTCAAAATATTTTGTAGAAACCGTCCTAGTAATCACATGACCTTGCCCCCTTCCCCAATTCTTGTAATGACATGACTTTGCCCCCCCATCTTAGTAATGACACGACCTTGTCCCTTAACCCAAACCTATTAATGGCATGACCTCGCCTCCCCCCATCCTAGTAATGACATGACTTTGCCCCCTCCCATTCTAGTAATGACATGACCTCGCCCCCTCCCCCATCCTAGTAATGACATGACCTTGCCCCCTCCCCCATCCTAGTAATGACATGACCTTGCCCCCTCCCCCATCCTAGTAATGACATGACCTTGCCCCCTCCCCCATCCTAGTAATGACACGACCTTGTCCCTTCCCCCCAACCTATTAATGACATGACCTCGCCTCCCCCCATCCTAGTAATGACACAACCTTGTCCCTTCCCCCAACCTATTAATGGCATGACCTCGCTTCCCCCCATCCTAGTAATGACATGACCTCGCCCCCTCCCCCATCCTAGTAATGACACAACCTTGTCCCTTCCCCCCAACCTATTAATGGCATGACCTCGCCTCCCCCCATCCTAGTAATGACATGACCTCGCCCCCTCCCCCATCCTAGTAATGACATGACCTTGTCCCTTCCCCCCAACCTATAAATGGCATGACCTCACCTCCCCCATCCTAGTAATGACAGGATCTTGCCCCTTCCCCCACCCTTTTAATGGCATGACCTCGCCTCCCCCCATCCTAGTAATGACATGACCTTGTCCCTTCCCCCCAACCTATTAATGACATGACCTCGCCCCCCATCCTAGTAATGACAGGACCTCGCCCCTTCCCCCAACCTATTAATGACATGACCTCGCCCCCCATCCTAGTAATGACAGGACCTCGCCCCTTCCCCCAACCTATTAATGGCATGACCTCGCCTCCCCCCATCCTAGTAATGACATGACCTTGTCCCTTCCCCCCAACCTATTAATGGCATGACCTCACCTTCCCCATCCTAGTATTGACAGGACCTCGCCCCTTCCCCCATCCTAGTAATGACATGACCTCGCCCCCTCCCCCATCCTAGTAATGACATGACCTTGTCCCTTCCCCCCAACCTATAAATGGCATGACCTCACCTCCCCCATCCTAGTAATGACAGGACCTCGCCCCTTCCCCCAACCTATTAATGGCATGACCTCGCCTCCCCCCATCCTAGTAATGACATGACCTTGTCCCTTCCCCCCAACCTATTAATGGCATGACCTCGCCTTCCCCATCCTAGTATTGACAGGACCTCGCCCCTTCCCCCATCCTAGTAATGACATGACCTCGCCCCCTCCCCCATCCTAGTAATGACAGGACCTCGCCCCTTCCCCCACCCTTTTAATGGCATGACCTCGCCTCCCCCCATCCTAGTAATGACATGACCTTGTCCCTTCCCCCCAACCTATTAATGGCATGACCTCGCCTTCCCCATCCTAGTATTGACAGGACCTCGCCCCTTCCCCCATCCTAGTAATGACATGACCTCGCCCCCTCCCCCATCCTAGTAATGACAGGACCTCGCCCCTTCCCCCACCCTTTTAATGGCATGACCTCGCCTCCCCCCATCCTAGTAATGACATGACCTTGTCCCTTCCCCCCAACCTATTAATGGCATGACCTCGCCTTCCCCATCCTAGTAATGACATGACCTCGCCCCCTCCCCCATCCTAGTAATGACATGACCTCGCCTTCCCCATCCTAGTATTGACAGGACCTCGCCCCTTCCCCCATCCTAGTAATGGCATGACCTCGCCTCCCCCCATCCTAGTAATGACAGGACCTCGCCCCCTCTCCCATCCTTGTAAGGATATGACCTCCCACCTTCCTTCCATGTCCCCAGTCAATGAGAGCAGAGGAAGGGTGTGGACTGGGGTTAGGGCAAACAACTGGAAGCTGATTACTGGATTATAGAACTTGGCTGGGATACTGGTGGAAACGGGGCGGATTGGAGCTGGACTCCAGCTCTGGGATTTTGTGGAGGAAATCAAATGTAATACGACAGCAGGGTACAGAGCTGTGGGCCCCCTGGAGCTAGGGGCGGGGTCACAATTGCAACCCCTGAGACCCCTGATGCTACGCCCATGTTTTTATCCCTGTTTTTCTTCAGTTTCACTGCGATTTGAGGCAGGCATGTTTCATCAAAGCAGAATTCCGGATCACTACCCAGAGCTCATGATCCGCTTCTCAAGAAGTTTCCTTGGAAGAGATTTGACTTCTCCTGCTGTTACTTGCCGCTGCCGAAGCATTTTCAAACACCGGGCAACATAAGTCGGGAGCTGTTCATGCTTGACCCTCAGGCTTTTCACTGGCCCACCATCCTCCCAGTCTCGCAGAAAGGTCCTAAACCAGGACTGGAAAATACCAACCCACCCAGGCGGTCTCTCTGCCAGCATGTTACCAAGATTGTACTTCACAAACAACAGAGAGAAAAAGACTACAGGGTTGACCATCCCTAGACCACCCTCCCGCCTAGGAAGGTAAGTCACATTCCTTATGATGAGGTTGATTTTTTTCCCCCATAACAGCTGGAAGAAACAACTATAGATCCTGGTATGGAGAGAAACTTGGCAAAACGCAAACAAAACTGACATACAGAAAAATCAGAATCAGGTAAGTTTTGATCAGATCAACCTTTTCCCTCAAGGAGAAATCCGCCAACCTTTCCAGCTTGCCACCTTGGCATCGGCATTCTCCAGCCTGTTCAGCCAATTTGCATGACCATAGTCACCTGGGCCGAATTTAATGCCTAGAACTATCTATCTCTTCTTTCTCAATTCTTTTCAGCTTACCGACCATCCTCTGTCTAAAGGCAGACAGGGACTCATCTCTCCTTTGGCCAGGTGCAGTATCTTCCACAGGCTGAGGCCTAGTCACAGGCCTATCCAGGGGGCCCCCGCCAGGGTCCCCCCCTGGATCCAGCATTCCTCCTGGGGCGGAGAAGTAACTTTAGCCCCTGGTCTCTGGAAGCACAGGAGCTAAGGAACCAGCAACCTCACACCTCGCTGTCAAGAATCAGAATGGCAGTTTCCCACCATCCCTTTATCTCATTGGCTTGTTTGCATTCTTATTATGTGCATTATTTATTTGGATGTCATTTTATTCCCTTCATGCTATACACTTATTTAGTGGTTATCTTAATCGTTCATCACAGGCACAAGTTAGTGGGCTTTTGTCATTTTTTGTGTTATAGACCCCCCTTTTTTTTCCTGGGTCACTTGGCATGTGTGTTACATACACTCCAGTTTAGTATAGTCCCCCTCACCCCCTCCCCCATCACAGCGCAACCACCACCACCCCCCCCCCTATAACTCAGTTTCCCACCATCCCTGTGCTGAGTTCCCAGGTTTGTACACCTGCTGTGCCCATTATGAGGGGTAAAATATATATATAGATAGATATAGATATATAGATATAGATATATAAATATAATAAAATGGGGTTCCACCCAAAAAAACAAAAATACATGAAAAATACTAAAAAAACAAAACAAAAAAAATGTGGATATTTTTTTTTTTTAACTTACCTCTAAATGCCTGTTGCTAGGGGGTCCCTCGTAGTCTGCCCCTTCCAGTGCCTGGGCTGGTGACATCACTTCCCCCTCGGCACAGGAAGGGCTCCGCTCTGCTCCCTCCCTCCTGTCAATCATCTGGGACCCATTACAGGTCCCAGGTGACTGAGCAGCCAATCACGGCGCGCGGCGCCGCTCGCGCATGTGCAGTGGGTGCCAGGCTGTGAAGCCACAGCCCGGCGCCCACAGTTGCAATGCCGGCGCCGCTGAACGGAGGGGGAGACGAGCGGGGCTTCGATCCCCCGCATCGCTGGACCCAGGGACAGGTAAGTGTCCAATTAAAAGTCAGTAGCTGCAGTATTTGTAGCTGCTGACTTTTAATTTTTTTTTTTTTTCATGGGCCCCCTGGGTGGAACTCCTTTTTAACTCACACTAGAAGTAAAAAAAAAAATGAATGAATGATTTTTTTTTTTAAAAAAGGTCCTTGATGACGCCTTGTAGGTGGGCGAAATGAGTTCACATAATTTCCGGTGTTCCAGTTCACACGACGTCACTTCCGGTTTCGGTGTAACACACGCTGGATGCGATGTTTCCTTGTTGTTAACAGTGCAATATCTCATGCGATATTCATTTGTCCAGTTTGTAAGTACCTTTCCAAGTTGGCGCAATAAAGCGTGTTTAAACTGTACTTCACTATTAGCCTTTCTTTCATTTTTTTTGTCAATATCCATCTATGACCACTACGACTGGGGAAGATTTTCAGTGGATCCTCCTGTGAACAGCCATTTATCGCCAACGTTCTAGGCCGGATTGACACCTGGACTGAAAAGCCAGGGGTCCATTTCTTTTGGTGAGTGGGGACACAGGAGGGGTATGTGTGGCACCTGGAAGTTTGAAGCACTACTGCACTTTATTGTTTGCAACACAATCTGCACAATTTATATGGACGTTTTTGACTTATCAATCTGATTTGTATGTGTTGTTTGCAATATTGTGAGCGCTGTAATTTCCATGTCTTCATTATGAGGGGTTCCCACCATCCCTGTACAGAGTTCCCAGATCTGCACACCTGCTGTGCCCATTATGAAGGGGTTGAACTTGTTGAACTTCCAGTGACCAGTATGAGAGAGTGAGAGCGATAACACCAAATTTAACACACCTGTTCCCCATTCACACCTGAGACCTTGTAACACTAACGAGTCACATGACATCGGGGAGGGAAAATTGCTAATTGGGCCCAATTTGGACATTTTCACTTAGGGATGTACTCACTTTTGTTGCCAGCAGTTTAGACATTAATGGCTGTGTGTTGAGTTATTTGGAGGGGACAGAAAATTTACACTGTTATACAAGCTGTACACTCACTACTTTACATTGTAGCAAAGTGTCATTTCTTCAGTGTTATCACATGAAAAGATAGAAGAAAATATTTGCAAAAATGTGACTGAGGGGTGTACTCACTTTTGTGGGATACTGTATATCTATATCTAGATAGATAGATAGATAGATAGATAGATAGATAGATAGATAGATAGATAGATAGATAGATAGATAGATAGATAGATAGATAGAGATATACAGTGAGGACGGAAAGTATTCAGACCCCCTTAAATTTTTCACTCTTTGTTATATTGCAGCCATTTGCTAAAATCATTTAAGTTCATTTTGTTCCTCATTAATGTACACACAGCACCCCATATTGTACACACAGCCCCCCATATTGTACACACAGCACCCCATATTGTACACACAGCACCCCATATTGTACACACAGCCCCCCATATTATACACACAGCACCCCATATTGTACACACAGCCCCCCATATTGTACACACAGCACCCCATATTGTACACACAGCACCCCATATTGTACACACAGCTCCCCATATTGTACACACAGCACCCCATATTGTACACACAGCTCCCCATATTGTACACACAGCACCCCATATTGTACACACAGCACCCCATATTGTACACACAGCCCCCCATATTGACAGAAAAACACAGAATTGTTGACATTTTTACAGATTTATTAAAAAATAAAAACTGAAATATCACATGGTCCTAAGTATTCAGACCCTTTGCTGTGACACTCATATATATAACTCAGGTGCTGTCCATTTCTTCTGATCATCCTTGAGATGGTTCTACACCTTCATTTGAGTCCAGCTGTGTTTGATCATACTGATTGGACTTGATTAGGAAAGCCACACACCTGTCTATATAAGACCTTACAGCTCACAGTGCATGTCAGAGCAAATGAGAATCATGAGGTCAAAGGAACTGCCTGAAGAGCTCAGAGACAGAATTGTGGCAAGGCACAGATCTGGCCAAGGTTACAAAAAAATCTCTGCTGCACTTAAGGTTCCTAAGAGCACAGTGGCCTCCATAATCCTTAAATGGAAGACGTTTGAGACGATCAGAACCCTTCCTAGAGCTGGCCGTCCGGCCAAACTGAGCTATCGGGGGAGAAGAGCCTTGGTGAGAGAGGTAAAGAAGAACCCAATGATCACTGTGGCTGAGCTCCAGAGATGCAGTCGGGAGATGAGAGAAAGTTGTAGAAAGTCAACCATCACTGCAGCCCTCCACCAGTCGGGGCTTTATGGCAGAGTGGCCCGACGGAAGCCTCTCCTCAGTGCAAGACACATGAAAGCCGCATGGAGTTTGCTAAAAAACACCTGAAGGACTCCAAGATGGTGAGAAATAAGATTCTTTGGTCTGATGAGACCAAGATAGAACTTTTTGGCCTTAATTCTAAGCGGTATGTATGGAGAAAACCAGGCACTACTCATCACCTGTCCAATACAGTCCCAACAGTGAAGCATGGTGGTGGCAGCATCATGCTGTGGGGGTGTTTTTCAGCTGCAGGGACAGGACGACTGGTTGCAATTGAGGGAAAGATGAATGCGGCCAAGTACAGGACGAAAACCTTCTCCAGAGTGCTCAGGACCTCAGACTGGGCCGAAGGTTTACCTTCCAACAAAACAATGACCCTAAGCACACAGCTAAAATAACGAAGGAGTGGCTTCACAACAACTCCATGACTGTTCTTGAATGGCCCAGCCAGAGCCCTGACTTAAACCCAATTGAGCATCTCTGGAGAGACCTAAAAATGGCCGTCCACCAACGTTTACCATCCAACCTGACAGAACTGGAGAGGATCTGCAAGGAGGAATGGCAGAGGATCCGCAAATCCAGGTGTGAAAAACTTGTTGTATCTTTCCCAAAAAGACTCATGGCTGTATTAGATCAAAAGGGGCTTCTACTAAATACTGAGCACAGGGTCTGAATACTTAGGACCATGTGATATTTCCGTTTTTCTTTTTTAATAAATCTGCAAAAATGTCAACAATTCTGTGTTTTTCTGTCAATATGGGGTGCTGTGTGTACAATATGGGGGGCTGTGTGTACAATATGGGGTGCTGTGTGTACAATATGGGGTGCTGTCTGTACAATATGGGGTGCTGTGTGTACAATAATGAGGAAAAAACTTAAATGATTTTAGCAAATGGCTGCAATATAACAAAGAGTGAAAAATTTAAGGGGGTCTGAATACTTCCGTCCCCACTGTATATATATATCTATATCTAAAGCCCTATGTGCTTTCATATCTGTCTATATATAATACACTCTTCAAATGTGCTTTAAAATGCATGGCTTTCCCTTTCATGAACAAGAAAATAATGACATTATGCTGTTGGGCTGGTATAATAATGCTATGGGGCTGGTATGAAAGTTTTACCAGGGCTGATTTTTATTCCCAGTCCGGCCCCTGGGGATCAGCATTCTGCAATGAAGAGCTTCATGAGAATAATTATGTAGGCAGGTGCAGTCTATTTTCTCCACTGCAGGTGGTGCCACAGTGGCAATACAGATGGGGGAGAAAGATAAGAGGAAATTGGTTCCTCTATGGTTTCCTCGGTCACAGGGAGGCAACTATCCGATACAGAGAAGTATGGAAAGTGCAGGGACTATGCCATTTATCCAGGAAACCTTCCCTTTTTTGGTGCGGACCGGCCAGGCCGCATTCTTCTCTTCTTGGCAGACACTGTCGGCACCACTGAGTCTCCAGACAACTGTCTGGACAATGCTGTTTGACTCTGGAAGAGGCTCTGGGCAGGTAGCCTCCTGCTGGACCTGTGTGTTGTTGGACTTTCTACAATGTACAAATTTTTACTCTTTGCTAACCTTTATGGCTGTGGTATTTGGTTGCTCTTTATGCCTGTGTGGGAGCACCCTTTCAGTTATGAAGCATTTGGATTTCACATCAGGATATGAGGAATAACCTTACCCTTACCCTTTACAGTGATTTGGCAGAGATGCCCACGGGTTTAGGATCCCAAGGAAAGAGAGATAAGGTTGGATCTTCAACAGGTAAAGCTTTGTTGAAGAACAGCATGGACACTAACAACGTGTTTTGTGGTGTACTTAGCCATTCATAGGACACCCCTAATAATCTTGTCTCCTAGTCGTCTCCTTGCCGAGGGGCCTACAGAAGTACAGGGTTCTTACAGGTCGCCTTTAATATGCTACATTCACCCAAGCCCATGCAGATCCATCTCATCTGCTCATTGCGTGTACGGAAAGTGGGCTTAAAACCCCACAAAACCATCTCCCTGGTCCAACATAGCACTGACCATTCTAGTGGTCAGGAGGTATTCCTTCACAAGACCCTGTATTCTGCTTCTTTGGTTGCAGGCTATGGGCCTGGTGATCTCACTATGCACCTGGGGCCCATGTGACATAGTAACTAAGGTTGTGGGCAGGGTCTTGCTGCACCCGTGTACATGGGGCCACGGCCAGGCCAAGGATACAGTCCACAGTCCTAGTTCTCCATGATGCTGCCTGCTCTACACACCAACCACCCCTATGCCAGCTCCACCCATTGTATTTACATGGAATCCTGCCATAGAGAGCAGCCTGGAGGTATCCCTTCCCAGGGAGATACCAGGAGGAACCCAAACCAAGGCAGACATATTAACCCCTTCCTATGAACTTCTTTAGTTTAGAGCAGCAAAGCTTACAGCAGTGTGGTTGACATCCTGGACACCATAGTCCTCAAGAACATTGTTAACAAGACCCAAGCCTCATATCTTTTTCCTTCAACTGAAACCCATGGCTGCCTCTGCCAAATCCCCCTAAAGGGGGATCTTTCTTCTTTATACCCAGAAAAACCTTGGAATTCTTTAGCTCTGTGCTTGTTCCAGGTCAATGACTCAAAATGCACTGAAGCCAAAGAATCACATTCTCAAAAGGAGAGGTCATCAGTGACAGCCTACATAATCCTCATGTGACAGGTGCGCTTTAAGTAATGTTTTCTGGGGAATCCTCTGCTCAAATGACTCATTTTAAGCTGGGGAATCACATCATTAATTTATGTTTTAGATTCGGTAATATTATTTCTTTTCTGGCAATAGAAACACCAGCTTCTTTCCTACTGGGTCTTAACTTACACAAGTCCAAGAATCAAAATTCTATTACTGAACGTGGATAACATAATTACGCAAAGGAGCGCGGGTAACACAAACCCACCGCCTTACCGAAAAATGATCTTAGACCAAAAGTGAAATCACAAATGAGTAATTGTGTAAACTCCCAATAAATGCCGAAGATCCCCCGGACAAAACATTGAAAAGGCATTTATTTTGTGGCCAGCTCCACCAAAAAACTGATTTTCCTGGCTTGAAGCACGCATATCAACGTCTTCCAACTCCAGTGATGACATCGTGCTGTGGTCATCTGTGTCTCCTCCTCTCCCCATAAGGCCATTATGAGGACGTTCCTCTTACTGTTGGACTACACAATCTTTTTTTTTTTTTTTTGTATTGTCTATTAGGGAGAATTTATCAGGGCAGGGTGTGATATGCTGGCCAAAGATGGGAATTCCGTTGTGTAGATAACCCCAGGGGATTTAGAGCATATAAATTTAGGAAGGATTATGCCAACAGGATGCCGGAAGCAAGATCCTACACAAACAGTGGTCCATGGACAGTGGTCCACTCACATGGACATACAGGTGCATCTCATAAAATTAGAATATCATCAAAAAATTTATATTTTTCCGTAATTCAATTTAAAAAAGTGAAACTCATATTTTATATACAGTGCCTTGCAAAAGTATTCACCCCCCTTTGGCATGTTTTGTTGCCTCACAACCTGAAATTAACATGGATTGTTTAAGGATTTGCATCATTTCATTTACAGAACATGCCTACAACCTTGAAGATGTTTTTTTGTTTTTTTATTTTATTGTAAAGCAAACAACAAATAGGACAAAATTACAGAAAAAAGTTAATGTGCATAACTATTCACCCCCCTAAAAAGTCAATACTTTGTAGAGCCACCTTTTGCGGCTTTCACAGCTCCAAGTCGCTTTGGATAAGTCTCTAAGAGCTTGCCACATCTTACCACTGGGATTTTTGCCCATTCCTCCTTGCAAAACTGCTCCAGCTCCTTCAAGTTGGATGGTTTGCGCTTGTGAACAGCAATCTTTAAGTCTGACCACAGATTTTCTATTGGATTGAGGTCTGGGCTTTGACTAGGCCATTCCAACACATTTACATGTTTCCCCTTAAACCACTCAGGTGTTGGTTTAGCAGTGTGTTTGGGGTCATTGTCCTGCTGGAAGGTGAACCTCCGTCCTAGCCTCAAATCACACACAGAGGGGTACAGGTTTTGCTCAAGAATATCCCTGTATTTAGCACCATCCATCTTTCCCTCAACTCTGACCAGTTTCCCAGTCCCCTGTACAGATACTCCAGTCTCTGCTGTGGAACTCTGCAGCTCCTCCAGGGTTACCTTAGGTCTCTGTGCTCCTCTCTGATTAATGCCCTCCTCTCCTCCAACTCTTGGGGGTTATCTAGAGTGTGATCCCTCGTAAGGCATGCATATGTGATACTTGCTCCCCATGGGACTGGCCTACCTGCTGGGAAACTAAGGATATACGAAAGGGCAACTCCTCCATACCATGGCCATTTACAACCATTGAGTGCACTGTGACTGGTAATGATGTAATATATGGATTCGTTTATGCATATATATTTTTTTTTTCTTTTCTCTTGTTTTGCAAGATTTTTTGATGCATGTTTACATCTTTACAGTTGTTATATATCTATCCTCTGAAGAAGACCCACTGGGGTCGAAACGCGTCAGTATTCTACATTTTAGACCTTGTGCTATTGTATCCTTGCTGCCTATGGTTCAATTTACTGTACACTGCCCCCTGTCACTGGTATTGCTTTTTTATCATTTTTGTACTCCAGTTCATGTCCTGACTTTTTAATGTCAGTATTTATATATATTTTTTTGTACCAATAAAAATATCTTCGATCATCTACCCGTTTTGTATTGTGTTACATCACATTATTGGCTGCGTTAAAGCCCCGTTAGGGAACATAACCAAATTCATTCGAATTTAGTAAATTCGGACTGAAATTCGGATCGAATTTTACATTGAACTCCAGTCGAATTCCCACTCACTACACGTATTGCTGAAATCAAAGACTGTGTGTCTTATTAGAGGAACATTTGGATATAATGCTGTTTTTGTTAAGCCAAAGGTGATTTAACCGCTTGCCGACAAGCCGCCGTCATTATACCGCGGCAGGTCGGCACAATCCCGACCTGGTACCTATACGACGGCTCGCGGGATCGGGATAGCAGGCGCTGCACTGCGGGGGTTGCCGATGCTCATGGCCGACGGTCGCGATGACCGCCGACCACAAGCGATCGCGGGCACGAGAGGCAGAACCGGGACGTGTGTGTGTAAACACACACATCCCTGTTCTGTGAGGAGTGACAGATCGTGAGTTCCTAATAGCTAGGAACCACGATCCGTCATTTCCTATAGTCAGTCCCCTCCCCCCTACAGTTAGAACACACACCAGGGAACACATTTAACCCCTTGATCGCCCCCCTAGTGTTTAACCCCTTCCCTGCCAGAGACATTTTTACAGTAATCAGTGCATTTTTATAGCACTGATCGCTGTATAAATGACAATGGTCCCAAAAATGTGTCAAAAGTGTCCGATGTGTCCGCCATAATGTCGCAGTTCCGATAAAAATCGCAGATCGCCGCCATTACTAGTAAAAAATAAATAAAAATGCTATAAATCTATCCCTCTTTTTTTTTTACCAAAAATATGTAGAAGAATACATATTGGTCTAAACAGAGAAAAAATTTGCTTTGAAAAAAAAAAAAAAAAAAAGGGGGGGGGTATTCATTATAGCAAAAAGTAAAAAATATTGTGTTTTTTTTCAAAATTTTCGCTCTTTTTTTTGTTTATAGCGCAAAAAATAAAAAACGCAGAGGCGATCGAATACCATCAAAAGAAAGCTCTATTTGGTAACCCCTTCCCTGCCAGTGACATTTATACAGTAATCAGTGGATTTTTATAGCACTGATCGCTGTATAAATGACAATGGTCCCAAAAAAGTGTCAAAAGTGTCCGATGTGTCCGCTAATAATGTCGCAGTCACGATAAAAATCGCAGATCGCCGCCATTACTAGTAAAAAAAAAATCTATCCCCTATTTTGTAGACGCTATAACTTTTGCGCAAACCAATCAATATACGCTTATTGCGATTTCTATTACCAAAAATATGTAGAAGAATACGTATCGGCCTAAACTGAGGAAAAAAATTGCTTTTTAAAAAAAAAAAATGGGGATATTTATTACAGCAAAAAGTACAAAATATTGTGTTTTTTTTTAAATTGTCGCTATTTTTTTGTTTATAGCGCAAAAAATAAAAACCGCAGAAGCGATCGAATACCACCAAAAGAAAGCTCTATTTGTAGGGAAAAAGGGACATCAATCTTGTTTGGGTACAGTGACGCACGACCGCGCAATTGTCAGTTAAATCGGCGCAGTGCCGTACCGCAAAAAAATGGCCTGGTCATTGAGCAGCCAAATCTTTCGGGGCTGAAGCGGTTAAAGACTCATTGTAATCATTTGATGAAGATTTTTCTTTTGTTTGTTCACTTTGCTGCATTCAAATACAAAACAATATTACGTTTCTTTTTTCGACCGATTCGAAAATTTATCGAATTGATCGTTTCGAATCGAAAAAAACAAAACGGTAAATTAAAAAAAAAAAAAAAACTAAAAAAAAACCCCCCTGAAAATTCCGAATACAAATTGAGAAAACGAATCGAACAAATCAACCAAATTTAACTAAACGCAATAACTAGATTAACAAATCAAAACAAAACAAAACTAATTGTTAACCCCTTACCTGTCAGTGTCATTTATACAGTGACAGTGCATTTTTTTTTTTAGCACTGATCTCTGTATTGGTGTCACTGGTCCCCCCGAAAAGTGTCACTTAGTGTGCAATTTTGTCCGCCGCGATGGCGCAGTCCCGCTAAAAATCACCGATCGCCAACATTACTAGTAAAAAATAAATAAATAAAAAAGTTCCCAAATCTATCCCCTATTTTGTAGACGCGATAACTTTTGCGCAAACCAATCAATATACGCTTATTGCGATTTTTTTTTTTTTTACCAAATAGCAGAATACATATCGGCCTAAATTGATGAAGAAATTTGACTTTTTATTTATTTACATTTTTTTATTGAATGTGTTTTAAAGGAGAAAGTATAAAATATATATATATTTTTATTTTTTTCAAAACTGTCGCTCGATTTTTGTTTATAGCGCTAAAAATAAAAACCGCAGAGATGATCAAATACCACCAAAAGAAAGCTCTATTTGTGGGAAAAAAAGACCTACATTTTATTTGGGTACAGCGTCACACGACCGCGCAATTGTCAGTTAAAGTAACGCAGTGCTGTATCGCAAAAAAATGGCCTGGTCATGAAGGGGGGTAAAACCTTCCGGGGCTGAAGTGGTTAATGTACCTTTAGTAGCTTGAATGACTTCTAAGCCACTTTCTGGGAGACCCCCAAAGCTCAGCCTTTGACTTCCTAATTTACAAAAAAAAAAACAGGAACTTAAAGTGTATGTAAATCCAGAAAAAAAAAGAGAAGAGGAAATTATCATAAAAAAAAAAAAAAAATTATCCAAATTCGAAAATGATTTAGAAATCGAAATGGAAACATATTGCAATAGAATAAAAAAAAAGAAGAAGAGCAGAACAGAATAATACAGAATAGAATAAAAAATAAAAGAATATTAAAATGAATTAGAAATCGAAATTGGAAACATATCGCAATAAATTTAGAAAGGTGTAAATGTGAAATCAGATGATGATTCCGACTTTACAGAATAGAATAAAAAAAGAACAGAACAAAAAAATAGAATAGAATAGAATAATACAGAATAAAATAGAATATAAAGTAAAAGAATAGAATAGAACTGAAAATAATAAAACATAAGAGAATAGAAAACAATAGAATAAGACAGAGTAGAATAAAAAAGAACAGAACAAAAAAAAAAGAAGAAGAATAGAACAGAACAGAATAGAATAATACAGAATAGACTAGAAAATAAAAGAATATTAAAATGAATTATAAATCGAAATGGAAAAATATCGCAATAAATTTAGAAAGGTGTAAATGTGAAATCAGATGATGATTTCCGACTTTACAGAATAGATTAAAAAGAGAACAGTACAAAAAAAATAGAATAGAATAATACAGAATAAAATAGAATAGAAAGTAAAAGAATAGAATAGAACTGAAAATAATAAAACATAAGAGAATAGAAAAGAATAGAATAAGACAGAATAGAATAAAAAAGAACAGAACAAAAAAAAGAAGAAGAAGAACAGAACAGAATAGAATAATACAGAATAGACTAGAAAATAAAAGAATATTAAAATGAATTATAAATCGAAATGGAAAAATATCGCAATAAATTTAGAAAGGTGTAAATGTGAAATCAGATGATGATTCCGACTTTACAGAATAGAATAAAAAAAAGAACAGTACAAAAAAAATAGAACAGAATAGAATAATACAGAATAAAATAGAATAGGAAATAAAAGAATAGAATAGAACTGAAAATAATAAAACATAAGAGAATAGAAAAGAATAGAATAAAAAAGAACAGAACAAAAAAAAGAAGAAGAATAGAACAGAACAGAATAGAATAATACAGAATAGACTAGAAAATAAAAGAATAGAAAAATTAATTAGAAATCGAAATGGAAACATATCGCAATAAATTTAGAACGGTGTAAATGTGAAATCAGATGATGATTCCGACTTTACAGAACAGAATAAAAAAAGAACAGAACAAAAAAATAGAATAGAATAATATAGAATAAAATAAAATAAAATAGAAAATACAAGAAAAGAACAGAAAATAATAAAACATACGAGAATAGAAAAGAATAGAATAAGACAGAATAGAATAAAAAAGAACAGAACAAAAAAAAGAAGAAGAATAGAACAGAACAGAACAGAATAGAATAATACAGAATAGACTAGAAAATAAAAGAATATTAAAATGAATTATAAATCGAAATGGAAAAATATCGCAATAAATTTAGAAAGGTGTAAATGTGAAATCAGATGATGATTCCAACTTTACAGAACAGGATAAAAAAAGAACAGAACAAAAAAATAGAATGGAATAATACAGAATAAAATAGATAGGAAGTAAAAGAATAGAATAGAACAGAAAAGAATAAAACATATGAGAACAGAAAAGAATAGAATAAGACAGAATACAATAAAAAGAATAGAACAAAAAAAAAGAAAAGAATAGAACAGAACAGAACAGAATAGAATAATACAGAATAGACTAGAAAAAAAAAGAATATTAAAATGAATTATAAATCGAAATGGAAAAATATCGCAATAAATTTAGAAAGGTGTAAATGTGAAATCAGATGATGATTCTGACTTTACAGAATAGAATAAAAAAAAGAACAGTACAAAAAAAATAGAACAGAATAGAATAATACAGAATAAAATAGAATAGGAAATAAAAGAATAGAATAGAACTGAAAATAATAAAACATAAGAGAATAGAAAAGAATAGAATAAGACAGAATAGAATAAAAAAATAATAGAACAAAAAAAAAGAAGAAGAACAGAACAGAATAGAATAATACAGAATAAAATAGAATAGGAAATAAAAGAATAGAATAGAACTGAAAATAATAAAACATAAGAGAATAGAAAAGAATAGAATAAAAAAGAACAGAACAAAAAAAAAAGAAGAAGAATAGAACAGAACAGAATAGAATAATACAGAATAGACTAGAAAATAAAAGAATAGAAAAATTAATTAGAAATCGAAATGGAAACATATCGCAATGAATTTAGAACGGTGTAAATGTGAAATCAGATGATGATTCCGACTTTACAGAACAGAATAAAAAAAGAACAGAACAAAAAAATAGAATAGAATAATATAGAATAAAATAAAATAGAATAGAAAATACAAGAAAAGAACAGAAAATAATAAAACATACGAGAAAAGAAAAGAGTAGAATAGAATAAGACAGAATAGAATAGAATATAATATAACAGAATAAAATAGAACCAATACAGCTATCTTTCAAAATTCAATTTGATTTGAAAATAGCGAATATATGAAACGAGTTCCGAAAAAGAATCATTCAAACATAAAGAATACGAAGAAACAAAATTATTAGCTTAACAAACAAATCCGAAACGAAACCCATGTTCCCATCCGGCACGTCTCTAAGGACCGCGCCTCCGGACTGACGGCCCACCCATCAAGGCATTTTGATATTTGCATAACTCCTCCCAAGAGCCAGCCCACTGCTTGCCTTAGCACTGAGGGGCCTTTGGGTGGAGTACTGAGGGCGGGGTGCTGGGATGTTTTCAGAAAGTGATGTACAGGCCCCTCCCACCAGCCCTGATCTGCCGGTGTTCTGCCGAGAAAGTTCCGCTCAGCGGATAAGGACCCCCCTCTACTGCGCAGGCGCAGCACTTGCGCAGTAGGAGCCGGCGGAAATAGCCGAAGGCGAATAGAAGAAAAATCAGCTGTACACGGCGCCTGTAAGAGGGCCCCTCGCGGGCTCGCTTCGCTCGCCACGCTTTGGGCACGGCCTCGCTTCGCTCGCCACTCTTTGGGGATGGCCTCGCTTCGCTCGCCACTTTTTTATTCCCCCTCTAGGTCCACTTGGATGGTGGGGCTTCAGCCTGGACCCAGGGCGCAGGCGTCGTATACAGTTGATTGAAGTTTTTCATCTTCGGCTATTTTCGGCGGCTCCTACAAGGGGGACCTGCGCAGTACAAGGGGGACCTTATCCGCCGGGGGAACTTTCTCGTCAAGACACCGGCATTGCATAGAGAAGCACAGAGACCCGGTGATAATGTCACTGGATCTAAAATAAGACCAATAAAAGACTTCATTAGTATGTAGATGGCGGGGGAACCAGAGAAGGCAAAACATCAGCAGACTAAACCTCAGCTTTCAGTTGCCCGAACAGTAGAGAGACGTCTTGGCTCTGCGCCAGCGGGACGGAGAGAAGACCCCCCCCTCCCCCCCTCCCCACCCCCCCCCCCACCCCCGGTAGGGTGAAGAAACATCCACCTCTGACATCAAATCTTGCAGCTTGGTTTCTGGAAGGCTTCACGGCCGCGTCTGCCAGGCCTGACGTCTGCGGACGGATCTGACTTCTTCTCCGTCTTGTCTGCCGTCCTTCCAACTCCGTCTCACTTTCCACATTTTCATGTTTAGAGGGGAAAGGAAAAAAAAATGAAAAAAAATAATCCTACAAAGTGTGGAGCTTAAACTTGTGACCCCCCCATCGGAGGTCACCTCTCGTGTTCTATCATGATGGAGCTCCGGAGTCATCGGACGGCGCTGGAGCCGGCGGTCATGTGATTGATAGCGCCATCCTTTATTGGTACAGCAAATTCATTCTGCAAATTGGGTGATGAAGTCGCAGTCATTGGAATTTATTGTAACGTTTGTCTTGTGGATACAAATAAATGTACTGGAGAGAAAAGATCGTATCACCGAAAGACCACACATTGATCAGACGCCTGAAATACCCTATGTCACCAAAAGTATTGGGACGCCTGCCTTTACACGCACATGAACTTTAATGACATCCCAGTCTTAGTCCATAGGGTTCAATATTGAGTTGGCTCCGCCCTTTGCAGCTATAACAGCTTCAACTCTTCTGGGAAGGCCGTCCACAAGGTTTAGGAGGGTGTCTATGAGAATGTTTGACCATTCTTCCAGAAGCACATTTGTGAGGTCAGGCACTGATGTTGGACGAGAAGGCCTGGCTCGCAGTCTCCGCTTGAGTTCATCCCAAAGGTGTTCTATCGCGTTCACTTTAATGGGACGGCTGTTGAAGTGGCAGTGACACAACAAGGCGAGGGACGTGGCGGCAGCAGGTGAGTTTATGCCCGCCAATGGGCGCTGCCATGATGGATCTGAAATGACAGGTGCTCTTTAAATATAAGGACTCATTCTTGCTGGTGGTTGGAATCTTTAATATTTGCAAAGAAAATGAAGGTTTTCTATTTAGGACAATAAGCTGTCAGGTTAGTAAAACATCAGAACTGATTCAATCATACAGTTTGTAGTGTACATAGATTTGCAAAACAATGGAATAAAGGAATATTTCTGAACTTTGGTTTATCTCATGGTTACTGTGACATTGTGTGAATGCAGCAATACAGCGCAGCTTATCTCAGCTTGCACAGCTTGGATTCATTGAATGAGTTAACCAAAAATTTAAATATTGCGGAATATACAGCCTCATTTTTAATTATTAATGTATCTTAAATAGAAAATTATCTTTAGATAGATTTGTACTCCAAAAGCATTTTATTAAAATAAATTTGATAAAAATAAAAAAAAAATCTGATTTAAACTTAAAAAATCTGATTTTTAAATTTTTTTAAAAAACTAATTGATTTTTATCCACCCTGATCTCAATTATCACGCTCCAATAGCTTCTTTCCAGGCCACAGTGGCCGGTAAAAGTGACACTTGGAAGTGTATGTGACTTCTTACTAGATAGGGGAGATCAGGAAACACACGTTCTCTAGTCTCCCTCCCCCCACTACCCAGCAGCACCCGCTATACCAGTCCTGGCAGTGGCGGCCGGTGGAAACATATTTTGGGGGGGGTGGCAAACAGTATGCCACCCCCCCCCTGGGTTGGTCGGTCGGTAGCACTTACCCCATCACCGACGGCTTCCCCTGCTCGGCGGCCTCCCGTTCACCTGCTGTTCTACTGAGGCCTCTCGTTCTCCGGGTCATCGCGGCGGCGGTGGGTTCCGTTTTCTCCCTCCTCTTCGGCGGTCAATGAGGAGTCTTCTCTTTTTGGCCACCCGCTTCTGATTGGCCGGATTGAGGATGAGTGCTTCAACAGCAAATATTCATTCGCTGTTGTAACACACCTGGGTGGGATCGGAGCGCACTCTCTGCGACCCGAGCCCACCCAATTTTGAAGCCTATTAGAGCCTCTGGCTCTAATCAGGTGCTTAAAAAAAAACAAAACCCTGCCGGCTGTAATTCATGCACCCGGTGCCCTGAAAGGGGCCGGGCGCATGAATAGGGGGCGGCCGCAGGGGCCGTGGATAGATTGATGCTATGCAGGAATCTATCCATTGCATATAGGTGGGTGGAGTGGAGAGAGAGGGCGGCGCCTGGGCGCCCCTAATGGACGGGTCTCTACGGAGTCCTGGGTCCACAAATGGAAGTGCAAGACCCCAGAAAGATGGCAGCGGGGCTTGTGGAGGGCAAGGTGGGCGAATGCACCAAGGGGGGAAAGGAAGCGATGAGGTGGGTGTACAGTGGACAGTCAGTTTGCCATAGTTACACACCAATCAGAAGTGCATGTAAAACCCCCTGCTGCTGCTGACGTCGGTGACAGCCAAAGGGTTAAAACCCAACTACGCCTGTAGGAGAAAAAAAACCCTATGCTGCAAATTTTTAATTCTTGCTCTAGGGGTAGGTGAAAAGGCCGCGTTATTTACCTTTCCCCCCACTCCAGCACCCTCTTCCTCTCCCTCCAACACTCCAGGTTGTATATCCCTTGACATCATCATGTACAATGCAGGGCTATTAGCTCTGCATTGTATGCGTAGGAGGCAGGAGTGCGACAGCGGTCAGGAGCACCCTAGAGAAGAGGCTGCGACATGTCTAGTTTTGAGCAATTTTTATTGGGATAGGCAGGGATTTTTTGCATTGGGAAAAAAAGGGGGTTGAAAAGAAAAGGTGAGAAAATCTTATGCCCCGTACTCACGATCGGAAATTCCGCCAACGAAAGTCCGGTGAGAGCTTTTGGTCGGAAAATGCGACCGCGTGTATGCTCCATCGGACTTTTGATGGTGGAATTCCAGCCAGCAAAAGATTTGAGAGCAGGTTCTCTATTTTCCGGTTGGAAAAAGTTCCGATCGGAAATTCCGATCGTCTGTACCGATTCCGATGTGCAAAATTCCTGCGCATGCTCGGAAGCAGTTCGACGCATTCTCGGAAGCATTGAACTTCATTTGCACGGCTCGTCGTAGTGTTGTACATCACCGCATTCTTGACGGTTCGAAAGTTCAGAGAACTTTTGTGTGACCGTGTGTATGCAACGCAAGCTTGAGTGGAATCCCGTCGGAAAAACCATCCAAGTTTTTTCCGACGGAAAATCCGCTCGTGTGTACGCGGCATTACTTGTGGATGTTTTTGTAGGGTCTAAGCTGCGCCGCCTCGGGTATCTCCACTGCTCTGGCCTTTCAGCAGTCTGGTCAGTGTGCAGCAGATGTGCTCTCATCTGTACCCTCAACCAAGAGGAAGAACCTAGATAAACAGTCTCAGAAAAGCAGCTCCACTGCTCCTCCTTGCCCCGGTGTTTCTTGGGATCTATAGTGCAAATGGTCCATAAGCTTCACAATATGGCTTACTTCCTGGACTCCAGATCCCATAATCCTCAGCATTCTACATAGAAGCCCATAGGCTTCCCTGGCTATAGTGCTCCCTCTGCTGACTGGAGGGGATAGTGCAACACAACATTCAGCATAACAGCAGAAAGTTAAAGTAAACTGATTGTAGAGGGAAATGTCTCCTTCTCCACGTTCCTGTAGTCCAGAACCTGGCTACAGACGAATCATAATTCCTGGGAAGAAGTGAAAAGCATTAATTGCAGAGAGGGAAGGAGGGTGTGCTGTAGCTCCAAAGTGTATTAGCACCAGCCAAGGTAGACACAGGCTAACCAGAGACTCAGGCGGGTACTGGAACAACTTGAACAGGAGCAATAATTGCAAAGAAGCAGGATCGTCGAAGGCTGTAAATGATACGGTTGCACATTGGTTAGAGGCTGGCACCAGTTGGAAGAGCCTTGAGCGAACACAGGCTGGACTGCGGCTGGCACAAAGAGAGGCTGGATTGTGGCTGGCATAAAGACAGACTGGACTGCTGCTGGCACAGAGAGAGGGTGGACTGCGGCTGGCACAGGGAGAAGCTGGACTGCGGCTGCCATAAAAAGATGCTGCACTGCTCCTGGTACAGAGACAGGGTGGACTGCGGCTGCCATAAAGAAAGGGTGGACTGCTCCTGGCACGGAGACAGGGTGGACTGGGGACTGGTCTGAACCAGGAAAAACACAAGGTTCGACTTCTCTGTGGCTGCAGTGGACAGCGATCAATTAGTGTGCATACATTTTAAATTTTGTTTGGCATGGTTCCCAAACCCTTGCTGGGAAGTGTGAAGAAATTATCACCCCGGCTTATTTAAGGATTAGGGATGAGCTTCGTGTTCGAGTCAAACCCATGTTCGACTCGAACATCGTCTGTTCGCCCGTTCGCCGAATTGCGAACGATATGGCCCGTTCGCGCCAAATTCGTGTGGCACGTCTAGCCCATAATTCACTGCAGCATCGCAGTGCATTGCTGGCTGATGATTGGCCAAGCATGCACTATGACCCGCATGCTTGGCCAATCACAGCGCCGTCTGTAGAGAGAGCTGTAATTGGCCAATTATGGCTCAGGGGGTTTAGTGCACGCCCCACACGACAGAGAGACAGTGTCATTTGATTTAAGTTAGATTAGGCAGGACAGTCAGTCAGTTAGCTGCACTTACAGTGTATTTTGTGTATATATATATATATATATATATATATATATATATATATATGCATCCCAGGTGTTGTGTATATATATGAATATATACACTGTATTCAGTTTAGCTAGATCCGTTCCTGTTATTATCTTCCTACTGACAGGCAGGCAGGTGTTGTTACAGTATTTACAGCTACCTGAAGAAAATTGCTGGTGTTCTTCTGATCCTATTAGTACCACAGTCAGGCAGCTACACTATTTACAGTTAGTGTAGTGCGTCCTCCTCACAGTCTTCAGCTAAAGCTACAAGTTAGTGTAGTGCACAGTGTTCAGCTAAAGCTACAAGTTAGTGTAGTGCGACCTCTGCACAGTGTTCAGCTAAAGCTACAAGTTAGTGTACTGCGTCCTCTGAACAGTGTTCAGCTAAAGCTACAAGTTAGTGTAGTGCACAGTGTTCGCCTAAAGCTATAATTTAGTGTAGTGCGTCCTCCTCACAGTGTTCAGCTAAAGCTACAAGTTAGTGTAGTGCGACCTCTGCACAGTGTTCAGCTAAAGCTGCAAGTTAGTGTAGTGTGTCC
This sequence comes from Lithobates clamitans, assembly GCA_037952925.1. Classification (NCBI taxonomy): domain Eukaryota; kingdom Metazoa; phylum Chordata; class Amphibia; order Anura; family Ranidae; genus Lithobates; species Lithobates clamitans. Next base: position 1,363,203 of record JBBGZY010000712.1, on the reverse strand, counting down.
TCTGAACAGTGTTCAGCTAAAGCTACAAGTTAGTGTAGTGCGTCCTCTGCACAGTGTTCAGCTAAAGCTACAAGTTAGTGTAGTGCGACCTCTGCACAGTGTTCATCTAAAGCTAGAATTTAGTGTAGTGCGTTCCTCCTCACAGTGTTCAGCTAAAGCTACAAGTTAGTGTAGTGCGACCTCTGAACAGTGTTCAGCTAAAGCTACAAGTTAGTGTAGTGCGACCTCTGCACAGTGTTCAGCTAAAGCTACAAGTTAGTGTAATGCGTCCTCCTCACAGTCTTCAGCTAAAGCTACAAGTTAGTGTAGTGCGATCTCTGCACAGTGTTCAGCTAAAGCTACAAGTTAGTGTAGTGCGTCCTCTGAACAGTGTTCAGCTAAAGCTGCAAGTTAGTGTAATGCACAGTGTTCAGCTAAAGCTACAAGTTAGTGTAGTGCGACCTCTGCACAGTGTTCAGCTAAAGCTACAAGTTAGTGTAGTGCACAGTGTTCAGCTAAAGCTACAAGTTAGTGTAGTGCGTCCTCTGAACAGTGTTCAGCTAAAGCTACAAGTTAGTGTAGTGCACAGTGTTCAGCTAAAGTTACAAGTTAGTGTAGTGCATCCTCTGCACAGTGTATAACTAAAGCTTCAAGTTAGTGTAGTGCGACCTCTGCACAGTGTTCAGCTAAAGCTACGAGTTAGTGTAGTGCGTCCTCCTCACAGTGTTCAGCTAAAGTTACAAGTTAGTGTAGTGCGTCTTCTGCACAGTGTTCAGCTAAAGCTACAAGTTAGTGTAGTGCGTCCTCCTCACTGTGTTCAGCTAAAGCTACAAGTTAGTGTAGTGTGTCCTCCTCACAGTGTTCAGCTAAAGCTACAAGTTAGTGTAGTGCGACCTCTGCACAGTGTTCAGCTAAAGCTACAAGTTAGTGTAGTGCGACCTCTGCACAGTGTTCAGCTAAAGCTACAAGTTAGTGTAGTGCAACCTCTGCACAGTGTTCAGCTAAAGCTACAAGTTAGTGTAGTGCGTCCTCTGAACAGTGTTCAGCTAAAGCTACAAGTTAGTGTAGTGCACAGTGTTCAGCTAAAGCTACAAGTTAGTGTAGTGCGACCTCTGCACAGTGTTCAGCTAAAGCTACCTGTAGAAGGTTAGTGGTGTTTTCCTGATCCTATAACTACCACAGGCAGCTACATTTTTTACACGTTAGTGTAGTGCGACCTCTGCACAGTGTTCAGCTAAAACTACCTTTAGAAGGTTGGTGGTGTTTTCCTGATCCTATCACTACCGCAGGCAGCTACATTATTTCCACGTTAGTGTAGTGCGACCTCTGCACAGTGTTCAGCTAAAGCTACCTGTAGAAGGTTGATGGTGTTTTCCTGATCCTATCACTACCGCAGGCAGCTACATTATTTAAACGTTGGTGTAGTGCGTCCTCTGCACAGTGTTCAGCTAAAGCTACAAGTTAGTGTAGTGCGACTTCTGCACAGTGTTCAGCTAAAGCTACCTGTAGAAGATTGTTCTCATACTACAGGCAGGCAGTTGATTTTGCTAGCTGCAGTATCAGTATATATATATATATATATATATATATATATATATATATATATATCCCAGCTTAGTGCAGCTACATCTCACTGCAGGCCATTAGTATGTCTGGAAGGCCAACAAGGAGAGGCAGACAGTCACAAGCCAATAAAAGAGGGCAAGCAGGCTCTGTGTCTAGAGGCAACAGTGCTGGTTGTGGACACGGTGCATCCTCATCAGCACGTGGCCGTGGGACATGCTTGGCCTTTTTTTCGGCAGCTGGCCGCGTTGAGCCACAACATGCGGAAGGCTTGGTCGAGTGGATGACCAAGCCGTCCCCATCCTCTCCCACCCATGCTCAGGGTACATTGTCTGGCAAAGCAGCTGCCAACGCGGCCTCTTCCCTCGGCTCAATGTCATCAGTGACTCCTTCCCTAGCCCCGCCATGTCCTCCTGAGGAGTCCCTCGAACTGTTTGACCACAGTGTTGGGTACATGCTCCAGGAGGATGCCCAGCGTTTAGAAGGCTCTGATGATGATACTGAGCTAGATGAAGGCAGTAACGTGAGCACGGACAGGGGGGGTGCCCAAGAAGGACAGCAGTCTGGCATTAATGCTCCCCCTGCTGCAGCCTACTGCCAGGTTTGCTCCAGTGATGAGGAGGGAGGGGATGATGAGGTCACTGACTCAACGTGGGTGCCTGATAGGAGAGAGGAGGAGGAGGCACATCACCAACGAGGCAGGATGCCCTCCAGGGGCCAGCCTAAGTGCAGCACACTGACTGCCTCACACCGCAAAGCTCCGCATGTGCAGGGCGCTGCTGTCTCTGTGCGTTATTCCAAAAGTTCTTTGGTGTAGGCCTTTTTTGAGATGAGTGCATGAGATCGCACCGCTGCTATTTGCAACATATGTCTCAAGCATATCTCGCGTGGCCAAAGCATCTCCCGCTTGGGCACCACATGCTTGACCAGACATATGTTGACCTGCCATGCAGTTCGTTGGCAAGCGTACCTAAAAGACCCACACCAAAGAACAAAGAGGACCTCTCCTTGCTCCTCATCAGCTGAGATCTCCAACCACACTATACCTTCAGTCCTCTCTGAGACCTGCACTGAGAGGAATGAAGGTCTAGAATTAAGTGTGTCACAGCCAAGTACTTGTGGGCAATCTGCTTTCGGTACACCAACGTCAGATTGTACCAGGCAAATTTCCCTGCCCCAGCTGCTGCACCGCCGAAAGAAGATCGCTCCCAGCCATCCACATGCCCAGCAGTTGAATGCTAGCTTGGCAAAATTGCTACCACTTCAACTGCTACCTTTTCAGTTGGTAGACTCTGCCCCCTTCCGTGAGTTTGTGGAATGTGCGGTTCCTCAGTGGCAGGTACCCAAACGCCACTTTTTCTCACGGAAGGCGATTCCGGCTCTCTACCGGCATGTGGAAGGCAATGTCCATGACTCGCTGGACAGGGCGGTCAGCGGTAAGCTGCATATTACCACTGACTCATGGGACAAATGACCCATGTGCCCTGTTTGGCTCACGTCCTTAACTTGGTGGTGCAGCGGTTCTTGGGCAGGTACCCGGGCTTACAGGATGTCCTGAGGCAGGCCAGGAAAGTCTGTGTGCATTTCCGCCGGTCATATAATGCCAGTGCTTGGCTGGCAGACCTCCAAAAGGAATTTAACCTACCCAAGAACCGCCTAATCTGTGACATGCCCATTAGGTGGAACTCAACGTTGGCCATGCTGCAGCGGCTGCACACGCAGCAGAGGGACATCAATGAGTACCTGTGAGACTATGGCACCAGGACAGGGTCAGGGAAGCTTGTTTTTTTTTTGCCCATGCCAGTGGGCCATGATCAGGGATGCATGCACTGTCCTGTCACCATTTGAGGATGCCACGAGGATGGTGAGCAGTGACAGTGCATGCATCAGTGAAACTGTCCCCCTTGTCCACCTGTTGGAGCACACGCTGCGTGGAATAATGGACAGGGCACTTGAGGCAGAACAGAGGCAAGAAGAGGAGGACTTCCTTAGCTCTCAAGGCCCCCTTTATCCAGACAGTGTTCCTGCGTGCCCACCGATCACACAGAAAGAGGACGAGGAGGAGGAGTTGGAGGAGGAGGATTGTGTCAGTATGGAGGTGGAGCCTGGTACTCAGCATCAGCAGCAGTCTTTAAGGGATCATTTACAGTCCCGAGAAACACATGGACTTGTACGTGGCTGGGAGGAGGTGGCTGAGGACCAAATGCCTCAGCAAACCTACGCTGCATGGCCTCCCTGATCCTGCAAAGCCTGCGGAAGGATCCTCGTATTAGTGGTATCAAGGGGAAGGAACAATACTGGCTGGCAACCCTCCTTGATCCACATTACAAGGGTAAGGTTGCGGACCTTATTTTGCCGTCGCAGAGGGAGCAGAGGATGAAACATCTTCGGGAGACCTTGCAGAAAGGTCTGTGCAACACGTTGCCAGAGACTGGGAGGTTACAAACTCCTGTTTCTGGACAACGTGTTGCTGAGGCTTTGGTCAGTCAAAGAAGGAGCGGTGGAGAAGGTGGCCATCTGACCGATGCGTTCAGACAATTTTTTGGTCCGCAGCCCCAAGGTATTATCGGTTCCAGCAACCATCGCCAGTATCTGTTTTACATGTTGCAGGAATACCTAGGGGCAAGATCTGACTTGGACACCTTTCCCACCGAAAATCCTCTGGGTCATTGGTTCTTGAAGATGGATCACTGGCCAGAGCTTGCACAGTATGCAATTGAGCTACTGGCCTGTCCTGCATCCAACGTTCTTTCGGAACGCACATTCAGTGCTGCTGGAGGCTTTGTAACCGATCACAGGGTGCGTCTGTCCACCGACTCGGACGATCGACTGACCTTCATAAAAATAATTCAGTCTTGGATCACCACCAGCTACCAAGCACCTGATGCTGATGTAACCGAATACATTTTTTTGAAATGTCAGATCCCTTCAAAGACTGCCTATGCTGATCCTGAGTGACTATCCTGTTATCCTCTTATTCCTCGTCAATGATCATGCTGATAGCTTGTAAGAACATTTTTGGTTCTGGGCGCCGCCACCAGTGCCTAAGGCCCAATTTTTCAGCCCCTGTTTAACAGGGGCGTGTAATTACAATTTTTGATGCAATTCTTTGCAGCAGGGCTAGTTCCTGCGCTCCAACTAGAGTATCTGTGAGGGGTTGCAGTGTTGTGGCACCAGCACCAGTGCCTAAGGCCCAATTTTTCAGCCCCTGTTCAACAGGGATATGTAATTTGAATTCTTGATCTAATATTTCACAGCAGGGCCCATTTCTGCGCCCACCAAGAGTAACTGTGAGGACTTACAGTGTTGTGGCACCAGCACCACCACCATCACCAAAGGCCCAATTTTTCTGCCCCTGTTCAACAGGGGCATGTAATTACAGTTCTTGATCTAATATTTCACAGCAGGGCCCTGTGAGGGCTTACAGTGTTGAGGCCACAACAACACCTAAGGCCCCAATTTCTGCTGATTATATAGGGCAGGCCCCTACTTTCAAACATCCAACATACAAATGACTCCTACTTGTAAACGGAAGGAGACAACAGGAAGTGAGATGAAATCTACCCCTAGGAAGGGAAATTCTCTCCTGTAAGAGTTAATATGGGAAAAACTTTTCTCCTTTCCACTGATGCTTTATCACCAATCCTTGTTTCACAAAAAAAAAATAATTTTCAAAAAACATTTGTCATTGGGACAAAAAGTGAGGTGAAATCTTCTGAAGAGGAGCACAGACAGCAAAACAAATGTCACAGGGGTGATAACCCTTCCCTATGTTTTCCAAAAAGCTTAAAATAGATTTTTTGGCTGGAGCTACACTTTAAAAATGTACCCGTTCAAAATTACAAACAGATTCTACTTAACAACAAACCTACAGCCCCTGTCTTGTTTGCACCGCCTGTATACTGCTGTTCAGAGTATATAGGGCCTGGTGGCCCCACACCTTTCCTTTTTTTAATTTGGGTGCGGGGTTCCCCTTAATATCCATACAAGACCCAAAGGGCCTGGTAATGGACTGGGGGGTACCCATGGTGTTTGTCTCACTGATTTTCATCCACATTGCCAGGACCCGACATGACATTAAAGCCGCAAGCAGTTTTAAATTACTTTTTTTCCTTTAAAAATGACATTTTGTGCAGGGACTGTTCTAAGCAGGGGAAGCACGCGCCACTTTACAGGCATACTATAGACACCCCCCAGGTACGATATTTAAAGGAACATTTCACTTTTTTTTTTACTTTAAGCATCATTAAAATCACTGCTCCCGACAAAAACGGCCGTTTTTAAAAGTTTTTTTTGCATTGATACATGTCCCCTGGGGTAGGACCCGGGTCCCCAAACCCTTTTTAGGACAATACCATGCAAATTAGCCTTTAAAATGAACACTTTTGATTTCGAACGTTCGAGTCCCATAGACGTCAATGGGGTTCTAACGTTCGTGCGAATTTTCGTTCGCAGGTTCTAGTGCGAACCGAACCGGGGGGTGTTCGGCTCATCCCTATTAAGGATGTGTCAGGAGCTGCCATGACATGCAACCAGTTCACTTATACTGGAATTGCCTATATTTTGGATTATACCGTATATGGGGCTCTACTAATTGTATTGACACCGATGGGACAATAACTGGGGCAGACGGGTCAAAGGAGACAACATCAATGTACAAATGTAATCACTTTTCACTATTCTGACCACATCTGGACATTATGCTTCATTATGTCCAGAGAACCTTTTTTAGTTTTTATCTTTATATTTTTTTTGTAAAATCTCATAGCATAACTGGAGAGGTCAGGCTTGTAAAAAAGGATGTCACTCTTCTGGTGTGTCTATGGCCCTGGGGATACATTGTCGTTCATTAGCCTATGGTGGGCATCAAAGCGGGGGAGATCAAATTACACACACTGCACTTTGGGCTATTACTGCAGAGTTTAACTAAAAGAAGTGTTTTTTTCCCACATATTTTACAAGATGGTTTTACAAGCACAGATTTGTAGATTCTTTCGGATTTTTGCATTTATAAATTGTGATCGTAAAGAATGACCCGAAGAACGACAAAAAAACAAAACGAAAATGAACAAATTTTTCGGCAGCACACATGTCTACTCCTTAGTGCCTGGTCTCGTCTCCGCCCCTTCATGTGGTTTCCTATAGTGGGTGGGGCCTGCTGAGCTCCTCTCACAGCTCTGCAAAGATTATGTAAAGCACAGTGGTGATGTCACTGCTACTTTTAAAGGTAATATCTGGGTTTGCAAAGGCACATGGTGCACTCAAAGTATATTTATATTCTTTGTAGCTATTGAAGAATACATTTGAATTACATTTTTTTGTGCCTGGAGTTCACCACTTGCCAACCGCCCACTGTATATAATATATATACAGTATCTCACAAAATGTGAGTATACTCACATTTTTGTAAATCTTTTATTCTATGCTGTCCCCTCAAAATAACTCAACACACAGCCATTATTGTCTAAACCGCTGGCAACAAAAGTCAGTACACCCCTAAGTGAAAATGTCCAAATTGGGCCCAAAATGTCAATATTTTGTGTGGCCGCAATTATTTTCCAGCACTGCCTTAACCCTCTTGGGCATGGAGTTCACCAGAGCTTCACAGGTTGTCACTGGAGTCCTCTTCCCCTCCTCCATGACGACATCACGGAGCTGGTGGATGTTAGAGACCTTGTGCTACTCCACCTTCCGTTTGAGGATGCCCCACAGATGATCAATAGGGTTTAGGTCTGGAGACATGCTTGGCCAGTCCATCACCTTTACCCTCAGCTTCTTTAGCAAGGCAGTGGTCATCTTGGAGGTGTGTTTGGGGTCGTTATCATGTTGGAATACTGCCCTGCGGACCAGTCTCTGAAGGGAGGGGATCATGCTCTGCTTCAGTATGTCACAGTACATGTTGGCATTCATGGTTCCCTCAATGAACTGTAGCCCCCCAGTGCCGGCAGCACTCATGCAGCCCCAGACCATGACACTCCCACCACCATGCTTGACTGTAGACAAGACACACTTGTCTTTGTCCTCCTCACCTGGTTGCCCCCACACATGCTTGTCACCATCTGAACCAAATAAGTTTATCTTGGTCTCATCAGACCACAGGACACGGTTCCAGTAATCCATGTCCTTAGTCTGCTTGTCTTCAGCAAACTGTTTGTGGACTTTCTTGTGCATCATCTTTAGAAGAGGCTTCCTTCTGGGACGACAGCCATGCAGACCAATTTGATGCAGCGTGCGGCGTATGGTCTGAGCACTGACAGGCTGACCCCCCACCCCTTCAACCTCTGCAGCAATGCTGGCAGCACTCATATGTCTATTTCCCAAAGACAACCACTGGATATGACGCTGAGCACATGACCTCAACTTCTTTGGTGGACCATAGTGAGGCCTGTTCTGAGTGGAACCTGTCCTGTTATACCGCTGTATGGTCTTGGCCACCGTGCTGCAGCTCAGTTTCAGGGTCTTGGCAATCTTCTTATAGCCTAGGCCATCTTTATGTAGAGCAACAATTCTTTTTTTCAGATCCCCAGAGAGTTCTTTGCCATGAGGTGCCATGTAGAACTTCCAGTGACCAGTATGAGAGAGTGAGAGCAATAACACCAAACTTAACACACCTGCTCCCCATTCACACCTGAGACCTTGTAACACTAACAAGTCACATGACACCGGGGAGGGAAAAATGGCTAATTGGGCCCAATTTGGACATTTTGACTTAGGGGTGTACTCACTTTTGTTGCCAGCGGTTTAGACATTAATGGCTGTGTGTTGAGTTATTTTGAGGGGACAGCAAATTTACCCTGTTATACAAGCTGTACACTCACTACTTTACATTGTAGCAAAGTGTCATTTCTTCAGTGTTGTCACATGAAAAAGATAGAAGGAAATATTTACAAAAATGTGAGGGGTGTACTCACTTTTGTGAGATACTGTATATATATATATATATATATATATATATATACATACGTCATTACTTTGACATTAAATACCGGTGTCATGACAGCAGATAGCTGACATAACCCCAGTATCATTTTTTTTCTGTGGGCGATTCCAAGTCTAATAAAAACGATCCGGGTGGCAGATTCGCCCCGCGGGGTGCCCCCCCTTCCGACGATTCCCGATCGTTTCTGGGTTTACCAGTTCCTGATAGGCAAGATTTTATTTTTTATTTTATCTTTATTCAAAATGTCCTTTTTTTTTTGTTTTTGCTTTTGTTAGAGATTTCGGCTCTTTTTGACAACACATCTCTCCATAAAGAGGACCTGTCATCCTTATTTCTATTACAAGGGATGTTTACACTCCTTGTAATAGGAAAAAAAAGTGATCAAAAATTAAAATAATAAAGGGATGGTTAAAAAAATAAAAAGTAAAATAAATAATAATAAAAAAAAAGTAAAGCACCCCGTCCCTCCAAAGCTTGCATGCTCTCGGCTCCCCACTCCCCCACACGATGCCGCCGATGGCTGGGCAGGAAGTCGAGCGAGGGCAAGCTGGCCCCCTCTCAGCTCTATGCCCTTGGAGGACCAGAGCGACCTCCGACATTACTTCTGGTTCTCGGGCAGATAGATAGGATTTTTTTTTTTTTTTTTTAATCAAAATGTCTTTTTTTTTTTTCTTTCTATTTCAAGGGATGTTTACATTTCTTGTAATAGGAATAAAAGTGAGAGGGACAGTGTAAAAATAAAAAATAAATAAATAAGAAAAAAAAAAAAAGCTTGCGCACAAAAGTGAACGCATTAAGTCGTGCCCTCATATGTGTGTTCAAGCCACACATGTGAGGTATCGCCGCAATTGTTAGAGCAAGAGCAATAATTCTAGCCCTAGACCTCCTCTCTAAAGTGGTAACCTGTTAAAAAAAAAGTTTTAAACGTCGCCTATGGAGATTTTTAAGTACCCTTAGTTTGTCTCCATTCCACGAGCGGGCGCAATTTCGAAGCGTGACGTGTTAGGTATCAATTTACTCGGCGTAACATCATCTTTGACATTATACAAAAAAATGAGGGTAACTAAAGACTGCTGGGCAAATACAATGTGACATAAAATATTGCAACGATCGCCTTTTTATTCTCTAGGGTCTCTGCTAAAATATATATATATATCAATATATATATAATGTTTGGGGGGTCTAGCAAAAAATACTAATTTAACAAAAAGTTCCAGAAAAGGCCTGGTCAGCAAGCAGGTAAGAAGGGACGTGTTGGCGGGACAAAAAATTTTACAACACGGGGAAAAAGATTTGGGTTTCCGGACCAGGTAAGGAAGTATCTTCCCTATAATAGTCCATCCTTGGTGGCCGGAGTTCTGCCTTAATAAGATTATTTACAGAACCGGAGGATCTTTCAGATGACGAACCTGAGAAGTTCTCCGGATTGCGTCCCTCTCCGGCCGCGTCTGACCATTTCCTAGAAACCGGTAAATATATTGTTGCGTTGAGCGCGGGACGAGGGAAAGGTGTGAAAAAAAAAAAGAGAAAAAAAAAAAACGCCGTTCCTTCCACCCGGGTCACGCTCCAGTAAAAATATTATTGCGTCCATACGGCAGAGATGCCTTTTTAATCAGCCTGTCTTTGTGTTGGCCGGCGATCGACATACATTAAACAATGTTTCATTTTCTGGCAGGGCCCGAGCGCCCCGGGAACGTCCAAGTCGTTCATCTAAATTCCCATAATAAAGAGTCGGATTTAAAGAATATCAATCTGCTAATTCTGTAACAATGGAGGGGGGTCGGCGGAGGATTGCGCGGATGCCGCGGAGGGGGGGGGGGGGAGCGCCGAGGGTCATAAATATTGTGTTTTATAGTGAGAAAATGAAGGGAATAATGAGGCGAGAGACTCACAGAGGTGGAGAGGGGTGGAAGCGGCTCCATTTGTTTCTCTTTTTTTGTATTAAAAAAAAAAAAAAAAGAACTCAGCGGATGTAAACCTCAATCATGAAATATGAACAAAGCATATCCCTCTGTAGTGTGTGCTTGTCTCAGTCCAGAGAACTAAGTGTCATTTCTGTCTGCTGCCTCCTTCCTCTGCTATCAGCTTGAATCACTTCTGACACATTTTCCTGACACCAAGAGAAAAAAGGTGACAGCACACAGCCTGTGATTGACAGCCTCAGCTCTGTTCCTCCCCTCCAATCGGCACTCAGAACTCTTCTCACTGTGCTCTTCAGAGTGTAACTTCAGTTATTCGCCCCCTTTTTTCTGACCACTCAGACAAGCTTTATAAGGTGACAGGGGAGAGCGCTCCAGCACACAGCCTGTGATTGACAGGCACAGCTCTGTTCCTGTGTGGAGGGTGTGTTCCTCCCTTCCAATCAGCTCTCAGAGCTCTTCTCACTGTGCTCTGCAGAGTGTAACTTCAGTTATCCGCCTCCTTTTTTCTGACTGCTCAGACAAGCTTTATAAGGTGACGGGGAGGGAGCTCCAGCACACAGCCTGTGATTGACAGGCTCAGCTCTCTTCCTATGTGCCGTGTGGAGGGGGGGTGTGACTTCCCTTCAATCAGCTCTCAGAGCTCTCCTCACTGAGCTCTGTAGGGTGTGACTTCAGTTATCCGCCCCTTTTTTTCTGACCGCTCAGACAAGCTTTATAAGGTGACAGGGGAGGGAGCTCCAGCACACATCCTGTGATTGACAGGCTCAGCTCTGTTCCTGTGTGCTGCATGGAGGGGGGTGCGTCCTTACCGTCCAATCAGCTCTCAGAGCTCTCCTCACTGAGCTCTGTAGGGTGTGACTTCAATTATCCGCCCCCTTTTTTTCTGACCGCTCAGACAAGCTTTATAAGGTGACAGGGGAGGGAGCTCCAGCACACATCCTGTGATTGACAGGCTCAGCTCTGTTCCTATGTGCCGTGTGGAGGGGGGGGGTGTCCATTCCCTCCAATCAGCTCTCAGAGATCTCCTCACTGAGCTCTGCAGGGTGTGACTTCAGTTATCCGCCCCCTTTTTTTTTCTGACCGCTCAGACAAGCTTTATACATTTTGGACTTTGAACGGCTGTAGAGAAGAGCAGGAGAATGAGGCTGCAGGAGGAACAAACTCTAGATGACTGAAGATTGGCAAATCATTGCCTGGTCTGAAGGATCTCAGCTACTTCTGTGACTTGGAGAAGGAGAATCATAATTTAGGGTATATGGCATCAATCTATGGATCCATCCCTGTCTTAGGGCAATCGGTCAGGAGTCATGACATCGAGTCAGAAATGAGCCAAGAAGAACGTTCCCAGCACCTCTGACGAAGAGTTGAGTCTTGGTTGGTGGCAGACATGTTCTGTGCCTCCCTCAGCTGGCAGCCCATGCCCGGCACAGATGTTTGGGAACAGCCTTGTGACAGTGTTAGATGACGTGCCGTCCCTGCCTGTCCTTCCAGCCTTGGGACAGAACCCATGTGTGGTCTCCTTTGTAGGATTCTTCTGTGTCAAGTGAGATGTAAATCCCATCACTAACATCTCATATAAGATTTACCATGTTAATGTGATTTCAAGAGCCATTTGCAATGTAATTAAATCTGAAGCTTTCAATAAGTACTCCCTGGTGAATGTGATCCTGCCATCAATGTCCTTGTTTGGGCACTTCCTGTTAAAGGGTGACAACACTTAGTTCCAGCACCTGGCTCCAACTGTATGCAGAATGGTGGAGTGCTCTACTACCTGAAAGAGTCTGTATAGTCCTGGCAGAGAGGGGGAGTGAGAGAGCAGCAGTGCAGGACGTAGACTGCAGTGTAAGTTAAGTGTTTTCCACTGGAACCAATGTTTATCCCCACTTCCTACTGGGCACCATTGCTTCTCCCCATACTTCGCCTGGCATTATTGTTCCTCCCAAACCCCCACTGGGCACCCTTGCTCCTCCCCATACTTCGCTTGGCATTATTGTTCCTCCGAATCCCCCACTGGGCACCACTGCTCCTCCCCCTACTTTGCTTGGCATTTTTCTTCCTCCCAATCCCCCACTGGGCACCACTGCTCCTCCCCATACTTCGCTTGGCATTATTTTTCTTCTCAATCCCTCACTGGGCACCACTGCTCCTCCCCATACATCGCTTAGCATTATTGTTCCTCCCAATCCCCCACTGGGCACCACTGCTCCTCCCCCTACTTCGCTTGGCATTATTGTTCCTCCCAATCCCCCACTGGGCACTACTGCTCCTCCCCATATGTCGCTTGGCATTATTGGTGCTCCCAATCCCCCACTGGGTACCACTGTTCCTCCCCCTACTTCGTTTGCCATTATAGTTCCTCCCAATCCCCCATTGGGCACCATTGCTCCTCCCCTTATTTCGCTTGGCATTATTGTTCCTCCCAAACCCCCACTGGGCACCACTACTCCTCACCCTACTTCGCATGGTATTATTGTTCCTTCCAATCCCCACTGGGTACCACTGCTCCTCCCCCTACTTCACTTGGCATTATTGTTCCTCCCAATCCCCCACTGGGCACCACTGCTTCTCCCCCTACTTCGCTTGCCATTATTGTTCCTCCCAATCCCCCACTGGGCACCATTGCTCCTCCCCCTACTTCGCTTGGCATTATTGTTCCTCCCAAACCCCCACTGGGCACCACTACTCCTCACCCTACTTCACTTGGCATTATTGTTTCTTCCAATCCCCACTGGGCACCACTGCTCCTCCCCCTACTTCGCTTGCCATTATTGTTCCTCCCAATCCCCCACTGGGCACCATTGCTCCTGCCCCTACTTCGCTTGGCATTATTGTTCCTCCCAAACCCCCACTGGGCACCACTACTCCTCACCCTACTTCACTTGGCATTATTGTTTCTTCCAATCCCCACTGGGCACCACTGCTCCTCCCCCTACTTCGCTTGCCATTATTGTTCCTCCCAATCCCCCACTGGGCACCATTGCTCCTGCCCCTACTTCGCTTGGCATTATTGTTCCTCCCAAACCCCCACTGGGCACCACTACTCCTCACCCTACTTCGCTTGGCATTATTGTTCCTCCCAATCCCCACTAGGTACCACTACTCCTCCCCATAATTCGCTTGGCATTATTGTTCCTCCCAATCCCCCACTGGGCACCACTACTCCTTCCCCTACTTCGCTTGGTATTATCGTTCCTCCCAATCCCCCACTGGGCACCACTGCTCCTCCCCCTACTTCGCTTGGCATTATTGTTCCTCCCAATCCCCCACTGGGCACTACTGCTCCTCCCCATATGTCGCTTGGCATTATTGGTGCTCCCAATCCCCCACTGGGTACCACTGTTCCTCCCCCTACTTCGTTTGCCATTATAGTTCCTCCCAATCCCCCATTGGGCACCATTGCTCCTCCCCTTATTTCGCTTGGCATTATTGTTCCTCCCAAACCCCCACTGGGCACCACTACTCCTCACCCTACTTCGCATGGTATTATTGTTCCTTCCAATCCCCACTGGGTACCACTGCTCCTCCCCCTACTTCACTTGGCATTATTGTTCCTCCCAATCCCCCACTGGGCACCACTGCTTCTCCCCCTACTTCGCTTGCCATTATTGTTCCTCCCAATCCCCCACTGGGCACCATTGCTCCTCCCCCTACTTCGCTTGGCATTATTGTTCCTCCCAAACCCCCACTGGGCACCACTACTGCTCACCATACTTCGCTTAGCATTATTGTTCCTCCCAACCCCCACTGGGCACCATTGCTCCTCCCCCTACTTCGCTTGGCATTATTGTTCCTCCCAAACCCCCACTGGGCACCACTACTCCTCACCCTACTTCACTTGGCATTATTGTTTCTTCCAATCCCCACTGGGCACCACTGCTCCTCCCCCTACTTCGCTTGCCATTATTGTTCCTCCCAATCCCCCACTGGGCACCATTGCTCCTGCCCCTACTTCGCTTGGCATTATTGTTCCTCCCAAACCCCCACTGGGCACCACTACTCCTCACCCTACTTCGCTTGGCATTATTGTTCCTCCCAATCCCCACTAGGTACCACTACTCCTCCCCATAATTCGCTTGGCATTATTGTTCCTCCCAATCCCCCACTGGGCACCACTACTCCTTCCCCTACTTCGCTTGGTATTATCGTTCCTCCCAATCCCCCACTGGGCACCACTGCTCCTCCCCCTACTTCGCTTGCCATTATTGTTCCTCCCAATCCCCCACTGGGCACCATTGCTCCTGCCCCTACTTCGCTTGGCATTATTGTTCTTCCCAAACCCCCACTGGGCACCACTACTCCTCACCCTACTTCGCTTGGCATTATTGTTCCTCCCAATCCCCACTGAGTACCACTACTCCTCCCCATAATTTGCTTGGCATTATTGTTTTTCCCAATTCCCCCACTGGGCACCATTGTTCCTCTCCATACCCCCCTTGGCACTGTTGTTGCTTCTCACACCCTACCGGGCACCACTGCTCCAGCCCACACTCCAGCTAAGCATTTCTGTTTCTCCCCATCTCTCACTAATCACTGTTGCTTCCATCTCCCACTGGGCACTATTGTTTCCCCCACCCTCTTTTGGGTACTATTGTCCACTCCACCCCCTCTCAACACTGTTGTCTCCCCCCCCTCCTGCTGGGCAATATTGTTCCTCCCAATCCCCCACTGGGCACCACTGATCAATACTGTTGTCCTCCGACAGCCCCCCCCCCCCCCCCTCTTCCCCTGCTAATATTGTTTCCCCACCAACCACTGGGCACTATTGTTCCCCTCGTTAAGTCCAAGGTACTATTGTTATTGTTCTTTTCCATCTACCACTGGGCGTCATTGTTCCCCCCCAACCCTCTGTTGGGTACTATTGTCCACCCCACCCCCTCTCAACGCTGTTGTCTCCCCACCCCTTTTTTGTCAATATTATTCCCTCACCTCCCACTGGGCACCACTGCTTCTGCTCACACCTCACTGGGCATTATTGTTCCTTCCCACCCCCACTGGGCACAATTGTTCCTCCCCATCTCCCACTGGGCACCATTGCCCCTCTCCATACCCTCCTTGGCACTATTGTTGCTACTCACCCCCTACGGGGCACCACTGCTCCTGCCCACACTTCGCTAAGCATTTCTGTTTCTCCCCATCCCTCACTAATCACTATTGTTGCTTCCATCTCCCACTGGGCACTATTGTTTCCCCCACCCTCTGTTGGGTACTTTTGTCCACTCCACCCCCTCTCAACACTATTGTCTCCCCACCTCCTACTGGGCAATATTGTTCCCCCACCTCCCAATGAGCATCACTGCTCCTGCTCACACCTTACTAGGCATTATTGTTCCTCCCCACCTACCACCTACCTAGCATCAATGTGGCCTGATCGACCCCCATTATCGTCCCATTGAGCACCAATGCCCCCGCCTCCATGCCTCACTGGCACAAATATTTTCTCTTTTTCCTTCAACTGACTACCAATATCAGGGCAATCATCTTTCCACAGAAACTAGCTCCAGGTATTCTTTTCCTCCCACTAGTAACCAACTCCTTAAAGGGAACCTGTTGCTTTGCCCTGCATGGGCTAACCAGAGTCACTTTAAAGTATCCAGACCAGATATCTTACACCCATGTGTCCTCAAAGAGTTGAGCACTGTTATTGTTTGAACTAGATGGACTTCTTATAACCCAACTATGTAACTCTAGGCAGATAGAAAATATACAAATTATTGTAGTTCTGTAATCATGAATACATTAATAAATGCACTTTTTAAACACACACAGCGTAGTACCAGAATCTGACCTGGTATGAAGCTTTTGCACAGCAGAGCTCAGAGTGTGAGAGCAAAAAGCAGCATCTTCTCCTTTTCTTGTCCAATCACAAAATGGAGGTGGGTCCTTGACAGCCTCCTGGGCTCAGAGAAGTTGCGTTCAATGATGATGGACATCCGACTGAACAGCATCTAGTGGCAGAAAGGAAGTACTGCAGGGGGCAGATCTGAATTAATGGCGAATATTGCAGCAAAAGTGTTTTATTTTACCTTTTTAATTGGATATTCAAGCCAAGGTCTGGCACCTTAAAAACGTATGTGTTCACCCCTCTAGTACTTGTTTGGATATGGCAGCTTGTTTTGAGCAGAAAAATGGGAAGCTTTTTGCACCTTCCAGGAGCCCAGAAGCACAACAACCAATTTGAGGATGGTGAGAGTAGCATGGGAAACATCTGCTCCCAATCTCCTCTACCAATTATGAACCTGAAAGTGCTCACCTCTAAGCACTCACAGTTACGAGCTGCCAAAATCCCGTCCAGAAACTCCATGTAAATATCTGATCGTGTACAAGCCTGGGCTTGGTCAGCTGGAGCAGAGGGCAGAGGAGACATTAGGGGTCTGATCCCTGATATCTCTGTTGCACTCTTTAGTGTGCAACTAGCGTAGGTAAATTAGTTTTTTGTGACTCATGGTAGTTGTGTGTGTCTGTTAATCGGGTCGGGTTACTGTAGGTCAGGCTGGAGGGCTTTACAGAGCAGGTCTCTGGTTCTTCCCCCTAGTTCTAGAAGCTTGGAGAAGCTTCTGGAAGCTAGTGGGCAGAGGCCAGGAGTTCCTGATCTGCATACTTGAGGGAACATGGCCAATGCTCAGACAGAAAGCTGGGCAGGGTGGCTGGATCAGCCCTTAAATATTGTGGAGCCTGGCCAGCAGGGGAATCGGGTGGAAGATGGAGTGAGGAAGCTGTGTCATGTGGCCTTAGAGGAGACCCTAGGTTGAGAGGGCTCTGCCTCCAGGCTTTTGCAACTGAGAAAGGAAGAAGCACAGACAGATCTTTACTATCCTATGGTCTCGGTTGGGAGACACCCTGGCTTGCGGAGAACGACATGCAGGGGCGTCGGGAGGGGGGCTGGGGGGGCTGAACCCCGAATGTGACCGATCTGATCCCGAGTGTGGCCGAATGTGGCCGAGTCCTGCCAAGTGCCATAGCAGGTCCTGCCTTCTGGAGCCTGCAACGCCTATGAGGACATGTACAGTAGGAGGCCTGAACAGTTGTCTCTTCTAAAGCAGCAAGAATTCCAGGGACAATGTGACTACAGTGCCTTGAAAAAGTATTCACACCCCTTGCAATTTTCCACATTTTGTCATGTTACAACCAACAACGTAAATTTATTTTTTTGGGATTTTATGTGATAGTCCAACACAAAGTGGCACATCATTGTAAAGTGGAAGGAAAATGATATTTTTTTCAAATTAAAAATCTGAAAAGTGTGGTGTGCCTTTGTATTCAGCCCCCTTTACTCTGATACCCCTAACTAAAATGTACCCCTCAGAGGTTTGTTAGAGAACCTTAGTGAACAAACAGCATCATGAAGGTCAAGGAACACACCAGACAGGTCAGATATAAAGTTGTGGAGAAGTATAAAGCAGGGTTTGGTTATAAAAAAATATCCCAAGCTTTGAACATCTCACGGAGCACTGTTCAATCCATCATCTGAAAATGGAAAGAGTATGGCACAACTGCAAACCTACCAAGACATGGCCGTCCACCTAAATTGACCGGCCGGGCAAGGAGAGCATTCATCAGAGAAGAGCCAAGAGGCCCATGGTAACTCTGGAGGAGCTGCAGAGATCCACAGCTCAGGTGGGAGAATCTGTCCACAGGACAACTATTAGTCGTGTTCTCCACAAACCTGACTTTTATAGAAGAGTGACAAGAAGAAAGACATTGGTGAAAGGAACCCTTAAAGCAGAGTTCCGCCCCCCAAAAAAATTAAAAGTCAGCTACAAAAAGTGTAGCTGTTGACTTTTAATAACCGGACACTCACCTGTCCCACGGTCCAGCGATGCGGGCACAGGAAGCCCCACTCCTATCCACGGTGCTAGAATTGTGCGTGCTGTGAATGGCCGGGTAATCTTCTGGGACCTGTGACGTGTCCCAGAAGACTGCAGGGAGGGAGAGGTGAACTTACTCCTGGTGCCGCGGAGCACCGGGAGGAAGTAGGAGCTGTATGCCTCTAAAAAGAGGGTACCCACCCCCAAAAAAAAATGACATGCCAAATGTGGCATGTCAGGAGGTCAACGTCACTTAAAGTGGAAGTTCAATTTTTGGGTGGATCTCCGCTTTAAGAAATCCTGTTTGCAGTTTGCGAGTGTAGCAAGGTCCCAGGCCTCCTTCAGTCTAATGAGAACCTCCAGGGCCAGAGATAGCTAACATTCTTCTGTATATGGTGGGTTGCGAGGCATAGTAGGTGTAATGCAAGGTAGATTGATTTGGCGCCAGACACTTCTTGAATGCAAAAGAGATTTTATTTCTCTTAACAGAACTTTGGGAGAGAGGGTTAGGGCCAGGACACCCTTAGGTAGTTGCAAGATTAATTGGCAGACTCCGAGACTTCGACAGGAGAATAGCCATGCAGGGAAAAGCATCCAGCAAGACGCCACATCTGCATGTGTAGGAATGCCTCTTATGGCAACAGTCTTTAACAGTTCCTAACACAAAGTGTAACAGTTCCTTCGCTTCCACTACAATCACTTCTTGTAGTTCTGCAACCCACTGAGCTCCCAGTCTCTCTCTCACTAGACTAGATGATTTACTGCCACTGAATCCCTTGAGCTCCTCCAATCTTCACGATGGTATCTTCCTCAAGCGTCACCCCCATCTCTCTGCTGGGTCCCCTAGCTTAGCACTCCAGATACTTCTTAAGCTTCACCCCACTGACCTCCTCGGTCCCTGGCTTGGCACACAAAGGCTGCTCTGCAAGTATCACCTCCGCTGGCTGGGTCCCTGGCTTGATGCCCACTGAGGTTTCCCGATTCTTCACCGTCCCCGGTTGGTGAGAATACTGCTCCGGTACTTGCTTCAGCTACTCACTGTGGTCCCTGGTAAGAAGGTGAAAAGTCCCTTACTGGTGACAGCTTTCCCTCTACCTCCGACCACTGACAGGTTCTCCGGCCGGCAGAACCATCACTTCTGGTTGGACTGCAAGCCGCAATCCCAACCCTGCACTGCTCTCTTTCTTCTGGATAGGCCCTCAGACAGTCTAGCGGCCAGATGTGCCCAGGATAGGCCCCATCTCTGGCCTAGCAGCCCGGGCAATACAAGACACGTCCACCCAGACAGCCATCCAGGTGGCACAGAACCCGATCACCTGACTCCACACAAATATATAAGCTCTCCCAGCAGGCCAAGGGATTTAAGAAAACCCCTGCCCATTGGCTGAGATACCCCATATACCCATAATGACCTTGCATTATCTAATCTCATATCTAATGCCACCAAGTACCCGGTCAACTAGCGGCAAAAGAGAGAAGGAAGAGTGAAATCAATTGATCCTCAACAATTAGCCAAGGCAGCTATACCTGGCAGGTAAATTTAGGAGCAACCTGGCCTAAACACCAGGGTGCTACATGAGAAGCCATGTGGAGGACACAGCAAACATGTGGAAGAAGGTCCTCTGGTCAGATGAGACCAAAATTGAACTTTTTGGCCTAAAAGCAAAACGCTTTGTGTGGTGGAAAACTAACACTGCACATCACCCTGAAAACACCATCCCCACCGTGAAACATGGTGGTGGCAGCATCATGTGGTGGGGATGGTTTTCTTCAGCAGGGACAGGGAAGCTGGTCAGAGTTGATGAGAAGATGGATGGAGCCAAATACAGGGAAATCATAGAAGAAAACCTGTTAGAGTCTGCAAAAGACTTGAGACTGGGGCAGAGGTTCACCTTCCAGCAGGACAACGACCCGAAACATACAGCCAGAGCTACAATGGAATGGTTTAGATCAAAGCATATTCATGTGTTAGAATGGCCCAGTCACAGTCCAGACCTAAATCCAACTGAGAATCTTTGGCAAGACTTGAAAATTGCTGATCACAGACGCTCTCCATCCAATCTGACAGAGCTTGAGATATTCTGCAAAGAAGAATGGGCAAAAATGTCCCTCTCTAGATGTGCAAAGCTGGTAGAGACATCCCCAAAAAGACTTGCAGCTGTAATTGCAGAGAAAGGCGGTTCTACAAAGTATTGACTCCGGGGGGCGCCATACAAGTGCCCCCCCCCCACACTTTTCACATATTTATTTGTAAAAAAAATTGAAAACCATTTATTATTTTCCTTCCACTTCACAATTATGTGTCACTTTGTGTTGGTCTATCACATAAAATCCCAATAAAATACATTTACGTTTTTGGTTGTAACATGACAACATGTGATAAATTTCAAGGGGTATGAATAGTTTTCCAGGCAGTGTACATAGGGGGTTTATTAGCTTCCTTGTGATAGCGATAAAGTTACATGTAAAAAAATAAATACATAAATAAATCAAAAGGTGTTAAAAAATGTAAAACTATAATAACATAAAAACATAAAAAAAAAATAAAAGAAACCACCCATCGCTCTGTGCACAGCCATCAGAAGAGGAACACGCGTGTCGGGCATGCACATGTATGTAAACAAGTATTGTTGCTACACATGTTGTGGATCATCACACGCCAACAATCGCAGGTCCCACATTTACAGAGAACTCTAAATTGATGAGCTGTAAAGGTATTTAAAGGGGGACTCCACTTTTGTTGGGGAAAGGATAACTCCAGGCTGATTGATTCCATTGGTTATCATGGAAGGATTGTGGCCCTTGTGCAGTCCCTGTGATGTGTCATGTCGGGGCCCCGATTATATTGGCTCTTTTCCTTTTTCCTTTCCTGGTGGAGTTGTGTCTTCCTGTTGGACGGCGGAGGAGGGGGGGGGAGGGGGGGATCTATTGTGGGATTTCCAGGCTGGCGTGTGCTGCGTTTCCGGCCTCGCCGGATGATAAAGGGATTAATGAGGTTGCAGTAAATTGTAATCTGCGGAAAGCAGAATGTTAGGGGCCCCCCGATAAACCCCCCAACACTCCGCGTGCTACGAGGACGAGTTCAGAGAACGAAGGCTGAACTCCGGGAGGATCGGAAATCATCTTCTCGTTGTGTGATGTGATCGAATATTCTTACATTTGTTTGTTTTTTATACATCTGACTTATGTGTCCGAATATTCCCTGAATGGGGTCTGAAGAGGAGGGGGGAGGGGTGCAGCTCTAGGGGCCAATCAGGGCTCTGTTGATGTGTGCAGTGCTGGCAGACTAAAGCTGGGTATACATTGGTCAGAACACCCAGACCCAAAGTCAGCTGGTTCCGGTCCATTTATATTCTGCTTAACACTGCTCCTCTCCTATCCAATCACATGCAATCCATACTTCTGCTGCTCCTCTCCTATCCAATCACATGCAATCCAAACTTCTGCTGCTCCTCTCCTATCCAATCACATGCAATCCATACTTCTGCTGCTCCTCTCCTATCCAATCACATGCAATCCATACTTCTGCTGCTCCTCTCCTATCCAATCACATGCAATCCAAACTTCTGCTGCTCCTCTCCTATCCAATCACATGCAATCCAGTCTTCTGCTGCTCCTCTCCTATCCAATCACATGCAATCCAAACTTCTGCTGCTCCTCTCCTATCCAATCACATGCAATCCATACTTCTGCTGCTCCTCTCCTATCCAATCACATGCAATCCATACTTCTGCTGCTCCTCTCCTATCCAATCACATGCAATCCATACTTCTGCTGCTCCTCTCCTATCCAATCACATGCAATCCATACTTCTGCTGCTCCTCTCCTATCCAATCACATGCAATCCATACTTCTGCTGCTCCTCTGCTATCCAATCACATGCAATCCAATCCAATCTTCTGCTGCTCCTTTGCTATCCAATCACATGCAATCCAATCCAATCTTCTGCTGCTCCTTTGCTATCCAATCACATGCAATCCAATTCAATCTTCTGCTGCTCCTTTGCTATCCAATCACATGCAATCCAATCCAATCCAATCCAATCTTCTGCTGCTCATTTGCTGTCCAATCACATGCAATCCAATCCAATCCAATCCAATCTTCTGCTGCTCCTTTGCTATCCAATCACATGCAATCCAATCCAATCCAATCCAATATTCTGCTGCTCATTTGCTGTCCAATCACATGCAATCCAATCCAATCTTCTGCTGCTCCCTTGCTATCCAATCACATGCAATCCAATTCAATCTTCTGCTGCTCCTTTGCTGTCCAATCACATGTAATCCAATCCAGTCAGTTACTGTCCCTTTGCTTTCCAATCACATGTTGGGGGAGTTCCTGTTGCTTAAAGTGGACCTAGCATGTTATCATGTTTCTTCCCCAGGGCAGTGCGGTCACTAATGTGCCAGAAGAAGGAACAATTCCAGGTATCCCTTATCTCTCACAGAGGCCACAGATCATGACAAGGCCTTTATCTAGTTTTCTTTCCAGGAGGTCGGCACCAACAGCGTCATCCAGGGTCACCATCTCCTCTCTGGACTGAGATGTTGGCCTAAAGATGACACAATCATGTAAATCCTGGTGCCTGTGCCATCCCTGGCTGTGTTCACAAATGTCTGACACAGATCAGCCACTGCTGTGGACTCCCAGAGAGAGAGAGAGAGAGAGGAGACTGAGGAAATGCTTACCTCTGCCTGCAGCACACTAATGGTATCATGTCAGCCTAGGCAAGGTCCCTGGACTTGAGCTCAAGGATGGCTTTTTAATGATAAAAGATGGTGATATTCCAAACATACAGCTGTTATATGAGATGTTAGTGCCTCGGGTTTAGTGCAGCCACCTGGTAAGATATTTACCTTTCCCTCAGTTCCTGTGATCTTCCCTGTGTGGCCCCGTCTGATGCACAACTGTGACAGGTCCTCTTCCTACTTTGAACGTGTGCCGTGGCCACACTTACACTATATTACCAAAAGTATTGGGACGCCTGCCTTTACACACACATGAACTTTAATGGCATCCCAGTCTTAGTCCGTAGGGTTCAATATTGAGTTGGCCCCCCCTTTACAGCTATAACAGCTTCAACTCTTCTGGGAAGGCTGTCCACAAGGTTTAGGAGGGTGTCTATGGGAATGTTTGACCATTCTTCCAGAAGCGCATTTGTGAGGTCAGGCACTGATGTTGGATGAGAAGGCCTGGCTCGCAGCCTCCGCTCTAATTTGTCCCAAAGGTGTTCTATCGGGTTGAGGTCAGGACTCTGTGCAGGCCAGTCAGGTTCCTCCACCCCAAACTCGCTCATCCATGTCTTTATGGACCTTGCTTTGTGCACTGGTGGGCAGTCATATTGGAACAGGAAGGGGCCATCCCCAAACTCTTCCCACAAAGTTGGGAGCATGAAATTGTCCAAAATGTCTTGGTATGCTGACGCCTTAAGAGTTCCTTTCACTGGAACTAAGGGGCCAAACCCAACCCCTGAAAAACAACCCCCCCACCATAATCCCCCCTCCACCAAATGATTTGGACCAGTGCACAAAGCAAGGTCCATAAAGACATGGATGAGCGAGTTTGGGGTGGGGGAACTTGACTGGCCTGCACAGAGTCCTGACCTCAACCCGATAGAACACCTTTGAGATGAATTAGAGAGGAGACTACAAGCCAGGCCTTCTCGTCCAACATCAGTGCCTGACCTCACAAATGCTCTTCTGGAAGAATGGTCAAACATTCCCATAGACACCCTCCTAAACCTTGTGGACGGCCTTCCCAGAAGAGTTGAAGCTGTTATAGCTGCAAAGGGGCGGAGTCAACTCAATATTGAACCCTACGGACTAAGACTGGGATGCCGTTAAAGTTCATGTGCGTGTAAAGGCAGGCGTCCCAATACTTTTGGCAATAGAGTGTATTTTTCTCGGCACCCCAAGGCACCTAGGCAGTGCACCCCAATGCAATCGCATTTCCGTGAAACACAACGCATAGGGGTGACCATCTTCCATAATGCAACGTATGTGAACGCACATGTGATAACTCATTACAATCTATCAGCCTGTATGGGTCCTAAGGGTCCATTCAACACCTATATGCATTATTTATAACACATGCACTTCCAATGCACGCCAAGCAGTCACTATGGGGGTGCGGGGAGGGGGGGGGGGCAGACCGCACCCGGGTGACACCTGCCAGAGGGGTGACACCAGTTCACCATTGTAAATTGGTTCACATCTGTACGATGTGCTGATATACACTGAACATTTCTGATACATTGACAAGTGTTATTATAGAGCCTCATGATAACAATAGAAGCACATGGTTGACAACGCACATAAAAACGCATGGAAGGTGTGACTCCCGCCCTGGTGATGAATGGACCGCTATTGAAGGTCAGCTCAGTGTGACAGTCAGGAAAGATCATCTTAGGACCTGACAAAGCTTCACTGCAAGAGATCTTCCTAAAATTCCCCCTAAAAAAAAAGAAAACACGTCCGTTAATGTAGAGGGAGAGCGCCCCCTACTGCAAAGTCAGGGAATGACACGAAAAGATATCTTTATAAAAATGATCGATCTTAACCAGTTCAGCTCTTATGCCCTCTACACACGAAGGGGTTTTGCCGTCGGAATAAACTCTGAATTCCGACCGTCCAGAACGCGGTGACGTACAACACGTACGACGGGACTAGAAAATGGAAGTTCAATAGCCAGTAGCCAATAGCTTCCGTCTCGTACTTGCTTCAGAGCATGCGTCGTTTTTGGTGCGTCAGAACAGCATTCAGACGATCGGTTTTCCCCGATAGGAATTTATTCTGTCGGAAGAATATAGAACATGTTCTCTATCTAAGTCCGTCTGAATTTTCGTGGTAAAAAGTCCGATGGGGCATACACGCGGTCGGAATATACGATGAAAAGCTCCCGTCGGACTTTTTCTGTCGGAAATTCCGGCCGTGTGTACGCGGCACAATACCCTCGCATGGACCAGAGCGATTCCTACATTTCGACCGGAGGTCTGCTTGTTTCGGCGGTAAGTTTGAAACGACTTAAATAAGAATTCCGGAGAGTGATTTACTAAAACCGGAGAGTGCAAAATCTGGTGCAGATCTGCACAGAAACCAATCAGCTTCCAGAGTTTTTTTTTATTTCTTTTGTCAAAGCTTACCCACTTGCCTACCGGGCACTTTCACCCCCTTCCTGCCCAGGCCAATTTTCAACATTCAGCACTCTCACACTTTGAATGACAATTACGCGGTCATGTAACACACTGTACCCAGATGACATTTGTATCATTTTCTTCACACAAATAGAGCTTTCATTTGAAGGTATTTAATCACTGCTGGGATTTTATTTTTTGCTAAACAAACTAAAAAAGACCAAAAAGATTGAAAAGAAAATGTGTTTTACTTAGTTTCTGTTATAAACATTTGTAAATAATTTGTCTCCTTCACTGATAGGCTGCACTGATAGGTGGCATTGATGGGCACTGATAGGTAGCACTGATGGGCACTGATAGGTAGCACTAATGGGCACTAATGAGGCAGCACTGATGGGTACTGATAGATAGCACTGATGGGCACTGTTAGGTAGCACTGATGGCCACTGATGAGGCAGCACTGATAGATACTGATAGATAGCACTGATGGGCACTGATGAGGCTGCACTGGTGGGCACTGATAGGTAGCACTGATGGGCACTAATGAGGCAGCACTGATGGGTACTGATGAGGCAGCAGTGATGGGAACTGATAGGTAGCACTGATAGGTACTGATGAGGCAGCACTGATGGGCACTGACAGGTAGCACTGACGGGCACTGATAGGTAGCACTGATGGGCACTGATGAGGCAGCACTGATGGGCACTAATGAGGCAGCACTGATGGGCACTGATGAGGAGACACTGATGGGCACTGATAGGTAGCACTGATGGGCACTAATGAGGCAGCACTGATGGGTACTGATAGATAGCACTGATGGGCACTGTTAGGTAGCACTGATGGCCACTGATGAGGTAGCACTGATGGATACTGATAGATAGCACTGGTGGGCACTGATGAGGCTGCACTGATGGGCACTGATAGGTAGCACTGATGAGCACTAGTGAGGCAGCACTGATGGGTACTGATGAGGCAGCACTGATGGGCACTGACAGGTAGCACTGACGGGCACTGATAGGTAGCACTGATGGGCACTGATGAGGCAGCACTGATGGGCACTGATAGGTAGCACTGATGAGCACTAGTGAGGCAGCACTGATGGGTACTGATGAGGCAGCACTGATGGGCACTGACAGGTAGCACTGATGGGCACTGATAGGTAGCACTGATGGGCACTAATGAGGCAGCACTGATGGGTACTGATAGCTAGCACTGATGGGCACTGTTAGGTAGCACTGATGGGCACTGATGAGGCAGCACTGATGGGCACTGACAGGTAGCACTGATGGGCACTGATGAGGCAGCACTGATGGGTACTGAAAGATAGCACTGATGGGCACTGATGAGGCAGCACTGATGGGCACTGATAGGTAGCACTGATGGGTACTGATGAGGCAGCACTGATGGGTACTGTTAGGTAGCACTGATGAGGCAGCACTGATGGGAACTGATAGGTAGCACTGATGATGATCATTGCCCTGATTATCAGTGTAGATGTCCTCTGTGTGGATTTGTTGGTTATCGGCTCTCCTCTCCTCATGCGCTGCCAGCATGAGGTAGAGCTGCATGATTAATCATTAAAAAATCGCCATCTTGATTCAACCCCCCCTCACAATCTCAATCCGGCATTCCCACGATTCATTCATGTAAGGGCTCTTAAACATGTGTGGTCCGCCCGGCGGACTCCGCTTTGCTCAGTGGGGGATCGATCCATTGATCCCCGATCAGCAGGCGGATGACAGGTCGGTCTCCGCTCACTGTGCAGAGAAGGACCTATCAGAGCCGCGCTCTCCTCTATGGGGAGATCGGAAGAAAATGGACCGCCTGTTCATTTTCATCTGATCCCGTCCGATCCGCCAGACGGATGGAAAACAGGACCACTGGATTTCATGGACAGGATCGGATCGGATTGGATGGCATGTCACCGCTGACATCCGCCGCTCCATAGGAGTGAATGGAGGCTCCGATCCGGTCTGCCTGAAAAACTGACAGGTGGACCCGATGGGAAAACCCGTGAGAAAGGGGCCCAACAAGTGCAGAGCCGTTCTCTAATCACTCAGCTGTCACAAATTAAATTAAAATAAAGCCGGGGAATGTTTATCAACATTGTCAGCACTCGGAGATAACTATAAACAAAGTATCATTTGGTTCTTTTAGATAAAAGGAATGAACTTCGGTCTGTAATGCTGACCATACACTATACGAAAAACCAGCCGAAATCCGGTCATTTAGACAGTTCGTCCGTTCTTCGGCCAGTTAACGGGCACAAAATCGATAATCGGTGGGACGTTTTTTGAGCCTAAAAGACAAGTTTGGAAATTTTCTGCCGAACGAACAATAAATTGAAAGGTTAATGTGTTTCCCGTCCGAACTGTCTGCACTAAGTATATGTAAAAAAAACAAACAAAAAATTGATTCATTTATGTCCACTGAACGATTTATCGGTCAATATACGATGGCGCTATCGTTTGCGCTCACGGCCAAATGTTCGTTGTTCGAAAATGGGTTCGGCCGATTTTTCGTATAGTGTATGGCCAGCATAAGACTCCTTTCACACTGAGGCGCTTTTCAGGAGTTTTTGTGCTAAAAAAAAAAAAAAAAAAAAGCGACTTCAAAGCTCACGAAAACCTATTTCCATTAAGATCAATGAATGCTTTCACACCGGGGCGGTGAGCTGGCGAGGCGGTGAAAAAAAAATCCTGCAAGCAGCATCTTTGGAGCATGTTTGGAGCGCTTAAAAAAAAGCCGCTGTCCATTCAAATGAATGGGGAGAGCTTCAAAAGCACCTGAAAAGCGCTGAAAAATGGTTCTTTTAAGTCACGTGACCATTAAAAGAAAGCGTCCCCCTAACGCCGCAAATGCGCTTGAAAAGCGCCGCAAAAGCACCCCAAAAATGCCCTGATGTTTCATGGGCAGTTTTCGAGCACCTCAGTGTAAAAAAGGTCTAAAGGAGCTGAGTTTACCACTTAAAGACTAAACCTTTTTTGACATCTGTTGCTTACAAGTTAAAATCAGTATTTTTTGCTAGAAAATTACTCAGAACATCCAAATATTTTATATATAAATATATATTTTAGCAGAGCCCTAGAGAATAAAATGGCGGTTGTTGCAATACTTCATTTCACACTGTATTTGCAAAGCGGCCTTCAGAGACTGGTCCGCAGGGCAGTATTCCAGCATGATAACGACCCCAAACACACCTCCAAGACCACCACTGCCTTGCTAAAGAAGCTGAGGGTAAAGGTGATGGACTGGCCAAGCATGTCTCCAGACCTAAACCTTATTGAGCATCTGTGGGACATCCTCAAACGGATGGTAGAGGAGCGCAAGGTCTCTAACATCCACCAGCTCTGTGATGTCGTCATGGAGGAGGGGAAGAGGACTCCAGTGGCAACCTGTGAAGCTCTGGTGAACTCCATGCCCAAGACGGTTAAGGCAGTGCTGGAAAATAATGGCGGCCACACAAAATATTGACACGTTGGGCCCAATTTGGACATTTTCCCTTAGGGGTGTACTCACTTTTGTTGCCAGCGGTTTAGACATTAATGGCTGTGAGTTGAGTTATTTTGAGGGAACAGCAAATTTACACTGTTATACAATAGACATGTGCAATTCGTTTAATTGGGGATTCTTTTTTTTAACGAACTTTGACAAATTTGTTAATTCCGAAATTTCCAAATTTTTTAATTTCAGGAATTTCAAAATTTCAGAAATTCTTGAACTTTGGAAATTTCCGAAATTGGAACAATCGAAATTTTGGAAATTCGGAAGTTCGGAAATTCGGAATTTGAAAATTCGGAAAATTCAGAAATTCGAAAATTCGAAATTAGGAAATTTGAAAATTTGGATATTTGAAAATTCGAAAATTCAGAAATTCAAAAGAATAGATATAAGATAGCAGAACTTTTTTTCAGAGAATCCTGTCTGTGATTTGGGCTGAATATATTGTAACAATTAATCTATCAATGAATCAAGTGGTTGTAAACCTCAGACATAAAAAATTTGAACAAAGCACATCTATCTCTCTATAGTGTGCCTCAGTCCAGAGCACTAAGTGTCATTTCTGTCTGCTACCTCCTTCCTCTGTTATCAGCATGAGTCACTTCTAAAACGTTTTCCTGACACCAAGAGGTAAAGAGGTGACAGGGGAGGGATCTTTATCACTCAGCCTGTGATTGACAACCTCAGCTCTGTTCCTGTGTGCTGTGTGAAGGGGTTTTGTCCCTTCCCTCCAATCAGCTCTCAGAGCTCTCATCACTGAGCTCTGCAGGGTGTAACTTCAGCTCTCCGCCCCCTTTTTTTCTGAACTCTCAGACAACCTTTAAAATCCAGCACTTTGAACAGATGTAGAGAAGAGAAGAATGAAGATAGATGGATACAACTTATGTAGGGTTTTTTTTTTTATCTCTGTGTATCACCAGAGGCCGGTCACTTCACTGGGGATATGGGAAGGGTTTACAACCACATTAACTATAAACTGCTAGCAATTTCAAACAGAGCGGTCATCATACTCCAATATCCTCGAAAATCAGTCCATTTATTGCACCAGAAGAATTGGTCACTTTTTCGCCTAGATCCGTGCATTTACGCGTTTCACCCTATGGTAGGGCTTAATCGTGGAGTTAGGGGCCATCTATTGGTAGATTGCCCTGAAGCCTGGAGCAGCCCCCTCACCTGCAGCTTTTCAGGTTCATTAAACCTGGACAGTTTTCCTAAACCCATTAGTACAGCGAGGGCTTATTCAGCGGCGGACTGATAACTCATGGGGCCCCCCGGGCAATAGGAGATTATGGGGCCCCCAGGCAATCAGAGATTATGGGGCCACACAGTACACACACACACAGTATACAATCACACAGTATACACATACATGTACATTCAGTATTCACAGACAGATGTAAAG
Source organism: Lithobates clamitans (assembly GCA_037952925.1). Classification (NCBI taxonomy): domain Eukaryota; kingdom Metazoa; phylum Chordata; class Amphibia; order Anura; family Ranidae; genus Lithobates; species Lithobates clamitans. The sequence goes on along the minus strand of JBBGZY010000712.1, from coordinate 1,332,959 downwards.
AAAACACAGATTTATACATACTGTCCCTGGTTTTGCTGAGGCTGGCAACCCTGATGGGGCCCCCTAGTGGCCCAGGGCCCTCGGGCAGTGCCCGAGTGGCTCAATGGTCAGTCCGCCCCTGGGCTTATTATTACAAATTTAATAAGTACACAGAAGAAAGAGAACTGGAAACACAGTAAAAAATAACTTTTATCCATTTTTTTTTTCATTTTAAACCTTAATAGAAATATAGACAGATTGCAGCAATCTCTTAAAAGAAAATTCTGGGGGAAAAAATCTCTTAATAAAAATTAAATAAATGCGTGTGTGTATATATATATATATATATATATATATATATATATATATATATATATATATATATATATATATATAGCACCCTCTACCTAGTGTAGGTGCTAGATATAGAGTTTTTGTAGAGCAGGTAAATTTAGCCAGGCTGTTTGCTTTGATCTGTGGGAGTGGCCTAGAGTAAGCTGGTGATTCACAGCTAGCTTCATCTTTCGGTTACCTCCCTTATGCTTCTAGAGGCTTCTAGAAGGAAGGAGTGGAAGAAAGATGGAGCTGCCTAGGGTGTTCTAAGGAGCCCTGACCAATCCCCAACCTGGATTGGCAGGGGGGCAGGCCTTCTTAAATACTTAGAGTCAGCCAGCTGGGGGAGTGATACAGTGGAAGAACTGGATATGGAGTATTAGGCTGTCGGGGCCTTGGAGGAAGACCCCTACTCTGGGGGGGGGGGTGACCTTGGGCTAAGGGGCTCGGAGCTGAATAGGAACCCCACCCAACCCAAGGAGTGTCCTGAATAGGAGCAGGAGAGGACAGCGGGGAATACTGCCGGGCAAGTCTCCAGGAGGGATCCACCAGGTGTCGGTGAGTGGCAGGAACAGTTGGGAGAGCTGGGAGGCATGCCAGAGCGAACTGGGAGTGCGCAGTCTGAGATGGATGTAGAGCCAGTGGGAGAGACTGTGGTGTCATGGGCAGCGGAGACAGACAGCTGCAGCCAGGAGGGCTATCAGGGTCTGGAGAGGACTGACTGGGAGCAGTAGTCCCTGCCTGTAATAAGGTACTGTGCTAAGGCCTGGCTGAAACCAGAGTCAGGCCTAACCATGTGTTAGCTGCGCCTGAATAATTGTGCTGGAGGGAGGAGGCGGGAAGGGTTGTGCAGGAGAAGAGTATCTAAATTGTCTTAAACCATGCAAGAATCTGTTACCTGAGCATGAATTCCTTAACTCCATCCAAGTTCTAATCCCTCAATAAAATACAAAAACAAAGCTGATGGACTTGTTCATTGTCTTGGAGTGTCTGGAAGTGAATGCCGGGCTGGGCAGGGTGACAGGTGGGCCACAATCACTCAGCAGCCCCTACTGGGGGTACCGCTACATATATATATATATAAATCCTTTGTTGGTAATGACAGCTTCAAGGAGCCTCCTGTATGGAGAAACGAGTCGCATGCATTGCTCAGGTGGGATTTTGGCCTATTCTTCCACACAGTCTTCAAATCTTGAAGGTTCAGTGGGTCTCTTCTAGGAACTCTGATCTTTGGTTCTTTCCATAGATTTTCTATTGGATTCTAGTCAGGTGATTGGCTGGGCAATTCTAGCAGCTTTATTTTCTTTCCTTGAAACCAATGGAGAGTTTCTTTGGCTTTGTGTTTGGGATCATTGTCCTGCTGAAATGTCCGCCCTCGTTTCATCTTCATCATCTTGGTAGATGGCAGCAGATTTTTATCAAGAATGTCTTGGTCCATTTTTCCATTTATCCTTCCTTCAATGACATGAAGTTTGCCAGTACCGAATGCTGAATAACAGCCCCCCACCCACACCATGATGTTCCCACCTCCAAACCTCACTGTTGGTATGGGGGGGTGTTTTTGGGGTGATGTGCCATGTGACCTCCAAACATGCTGTGTATTATGGCCTCCAAAAGCCACATACACATGAGCGGAAATTCCGACAGAAAAAGTCAGACGGAAGCTTTTCATCGTCTATTCCGATCGTGTGTAGGCCTCATCGAACTTTTTTTTTTTCGAAAATTCTGACGGACCTAGAAATAGAACATGTTCTAAATATTTCCGACGGAACCAATTCCTATCGTGAACACCGCTCGTCTGTATGCTGTTCCGAAGGACCAAAAACGACGCATGCTCTGAAGCAAGTACGAGACGGAAGCTATTGGCTACTGGCTATTGAACTTCCTTTTTCTAGTCCCGTCGTACGTGCTGTACGTCACCGTGTTCTGGACGGTCGGACTTTGGTTTGACCGTGTGTAGGCAAGACCGCTTGAATGGAATTCCGTCTGAGTTCCGTCGGAGAAACCTTCGGAGTTTATTCCGACGGCAAAACCGCTCGTGTGTACGCGGCATTAGAGTTCAATCTTGGTCTCATCTGACCAGACCATATTCTCCCAGTATTTCACAGGCTTGTCTAAATGTTGTGCAGCAAACGTTAAACAAGCTTCAACAGCAATGGAGTGTTGCGTGGTGAGCGTGCATACAGGCCATGGCGGGTGAGTGGAATACCTTTTGTGTACCTGCTAATTCCAGGTCTTTCTGAAGCTCTCCACAAGTGGTCCTTGGCTCTTGGACAACTCTTCTGGTAATTCTTTTCACTCCTCTGTCAGAAATCTTGCGGGGAGCACCTGGTTGTGGCCACTTTATGTTGAAATGATGTTCTTTCCACTTCTGGATTATGGCCCCAACAGTGCTCACTGGAACATTCAGAGGTTTAGAAATCCTTCTGTAACCAATGCCATCAGTATGTTTTGCAACAATACGGTTGCAAAGGTCTTGTAAGAGCTCCTTGCTTTTACCCATCATGAGATGTTTCTTGTGTGAAAACCTTGGTAATGAGACACCTTTTTATAGTCCATCAGTTGAGACTCAACCAGCTGGTTTCAATTTGCACTGACAAGGGGCAGGATTGCTTTCTAATTACTAATAGATTTCAGCTGGTGTCTTGGCTTTCTATGCCTTTTTGCACCTCCCTTTCTTCATGTGTTCAATACTTTTTCCCTGTGTCATTCCATTTTTTTTACACATAATTTCATTTCTGAATGTATTTGTTTTGGTGTCTTTGTATGTATGGATTGCATGGGTTGTCACTGACATGTGGTGAAAATTTCATGTCAATAGCAGCTTTAGAAATACACTGCACAAAAAAATGAAAAGAACGCTTTGAAAACACATCACATCTCAATGAGGAAAGATCTATTGCTGGATATCTATACTGATATGGACTGGGTAATGTGTTAGGAAGGAAAGGATGCCACATTGTTGGATGGAAATTAAAATGATCAACCTACAGAGGGCTGAATTCAAAGACACCCCGAAATTTAAAGTGAAAAACGATGCAGCGGGCTCGTCCATTTGCTGAAATTTCATTGCAGCAACTCAGAATGGTCCTCAGTGGTTTGTATGGCTCCCACTTCCTTGTATGAATGCCTGACAACATCGGGGAAAGCTCCTAATGAGATGACGGATGGTGTTCTGGGGTATTTCCTCCCAGATCTGGACCAGGGCATCACTGCGCTCCTGAACAGACTGAGGTGCAACCTGGCGGCGGTGGATGGACCGAAACATAATGTCCCAGAGGTGTTCTATTGGATTTAGGTCAGGCGAACGTGGGGGCCATTCAATGGTATCAATTCCTTCATCCTCCAGGAACTACTCTCACCACATGAGGCCGGGCATTGTCGTGCACGAGGAGGAACCCAGGACCCACTGCACCAGCGAAGGATCTGACAATGGGTTCAAGGATTTCATCCAAATACCTAATGGCAGTCAGGGTGCCATTGTCTAGCCTGTAGAGGTCTCTGCCTCCCTCCATGGATATACCTCCCCAGACCATCACTGACCCACCACCAAACTGGTAATTGTGAAATTGTGGAAGTGAAAGGAAAATTATAGTTTTCTTTTTTTTTTTTTAGAAATAAATATGTGAAAAGTGTGGGGGGTACATTTGTATGGCGCCCCCCGGAGTCAATACTTTGTAGAACCGCCTTTCTCTGCAATTACAGCTGCAAGTCTTTTTGGGGATGTTTCTACCAGCTTTGCACATCTAGAGAGGGACATTTTTGCCCATTCTTCTTCTTTGCAGAATATCTCAAGCTCTGTCAGATTGGATGGAGAGCGTCTGTGAACAGCAATTTTCAAGTCTTGCCACAGATTCTCAATTGGATTTAGGTCTGGACTGTGACTGGGCCATTCTAACACACTAATATGCTTTGATCTAAACCATTCCATTGTAGCTCTGGCTGTATGTTTCGGGTCGTTGTCCTGCTGGAAGGTGAACCTCCGCCCCAGTCTCAAGTCTTTTGCAGACTCTAACAGGTTTTCTTCTAAGATTGTCCTGTATTTGTCTCCATCCATCTTCCCATCAACTCTGACCAGCTTCCCTGTCCCTGCTGAAGAAAAACATCCCCACCACATGATGCTGCCACCACCATGTTTCACGGTGGGGATGGTGTGTTCAGGGTGATGTGCAGTGTTAGTTTTCCACCACACATGCAAACAGTGCTTTGCTTTTAAGTCAAAAATTTTAATTTTGGTCTCATCTGACCAGAGCACCTTCTTCCACATGTTTGCTGTGTCCTCCACATGGCTTCTTACAAACTGCAAAGGGGAATTTGTATGGCTTTTTTCAACAATGTCTTTCTTCTTGTCACTCTTCCATAAAGGGCAGATTTGTGGAGAACACGACTAATAGTTGTCCTGTGGACAGATTCTCCCACCTGAGCTGTGGATCTCTGCAGCTCCTCCAGAGTTACCATGGGCCTCTTGGCTCTTCTCTGATGAATGCTCTCCTTGCCCGGCCGGTCAGTTTAGGTGGACGGCCATGTCTTGGTAGGTTTGCAGTTGTGCCATACTCTTTCCATTTTTGGATGATGGATTGAACAGAGCTCCGTGAGATGTTCAATGCTTGGGATATTTTTATTACCTAACCCTGCTTTATACTTCTCCACAACTTTATCCCTGACCTGTCTGGTGTGTTCCTTGGCCCGATGCTGTTTGTTCACTAAGGTTCTCTAACAAACCCCTGAGGGCTTCACAGAACAGCTGTTTTTATACTGAGATTAAATTATACACAGGTGGACTCTATTTACTAATTAGGTGACTTCTAAAGGCAATTGGTTCCACTAGATTTTAGTTAGGGGTATTAGAGTAAAGGGGACTGAATACAAATGCCCTCCCACACTTTTCACATATTTATTTGTAAAACATTTGGAAAACCATTTATCATTTTCCTTCCACTTCACAATTATGTGCCACTTGACAACACTGAAGAAATGACACTTTGCTACAATGTAAAATAGTGAGTGTACAGCTTGTATAACAGTGTAAATTTGCTGTCCCCTCAAAATAACTCAACACACAGCCATTAATGTCTAAACCGCTGGCAACAAAAGTGAGTACATCCCTAAGTAAAAATGTCCAAATTGGGCCCAAAATAGCCATTTTCCTTTCCCAGTATCATGTGACTCATTAGTGTTACAAGGTCTCAGGTGTGAATGGGGAGCAGGTGTGTTAAATTTGGTGTTATCGCTCTCACACTCTCATACTGGTCACTGGAAGTTCAACATGGCACCTCATAGCAAAGAACTCTCTGAGGATCTGAATAAAGAATTGTTGCTCTACATAAAGATGGCCTAGGCTATAAGAAGATTGCCAAGACCCTGAAACTGAGCTGCAGCACGGTGGCCAAGACCATACAGCAGTTTAACAGGACAGGTTCCCCTCAGAACAGGCCTCGCCATGGTCGACCAATGAAGTTGAGGGCACGTGCTCAGCGTCATATCCAGAGGTTGTCTTTGGGAAATAGATGTATGAGTGCTGCCAGCATTGCTGCAGAGGTTGAAGGGGTGGGGGGTCAGCCTGTCAGTGCTCAGACCATACGCTACACACTGGATCAGATTGGTCTGCATGGCTCTCGTCCCAGAAGGAAGCCTCTTCTAAATATGATGCACAAGAAAGTCCACAAACTGTTTGCTGAAGACAAGCAGACTAAGGACATGGATTACTGGAACCATATCCTGTGGTCTGATGAGACCAAGATAAACTTATTTGGTTCAGATGGTGACAAGCGTGTGTGGCAGCATCCAGGTGAGGAGTACAAAGACAAGTGTGTCTTGCCTACAGTCAAGCATGGTGGTGGGAGTGTCATGGTCTGGGGCTGCATGAGTGCTGCCGGCACTGGGGAGTTACAGATCATTGAGGGAACCATGAATGCCAACATGTACTGTGACATACTGAAGCAGAGCATGATCCCCTCCCTTTGGAGACTGGGCCACAGGGCAGTATTCCAACTTGTTAACAACCCCAAACACATCTCCAAGATGACCACTGACTTGCTAAAGAAGCTGAGGGTAAAGGTGATGGACTGGCCAAGCATGTCTCCAGCCCTAAACCCTATTGATCATCTGTGGGACATCCTCAAATGGAAGGTGGAGGAGCGCAAGGTCTCTAACATCCACCAGCTCTGTGACGTCATCATGGAGGAGGGGAAGAGGACTCCAGTGACAACCTGTGAAGCTCTGGTGAACTCCATGCCCAAGAGGGTTAAGGCAGTGCTGGAAAATAATGGCGGCCACACAAAATATTGACACTTTGGGCCCAATTTGGACATTTTGTACATTTTGTACATTTTGGACATTGTACTGACTTTTGTTGCCAGCGGTTTAGACATTAATGGCTGTGTGTTGAGTTATTTTGAGGGGACAGAAAATTTACACTGTTATACAAGCTGTACACTCACTACTTTACATTGTAGACAAGTGTCATTTCTTCAGTGTTGTCACATGAAAAGATAGAAGAAAATATTTACAAAAATCTGAGGGGTGTACTAATTTTTGTGAGATACTGTGTATATATATATATATATAGTGATATTAGATGTTTTTACTGTGTTTCCAGTTCTCTTTCTTCTGTGTATAACCATCATGTTATGTTTATATAGATATTCCTATATTTTTGCAAGGCAGAGCAATGCACCTAAATGCTCCCAGCACATATGTGATTTAGTGGCCACTTACCTATTCTTTGTGCCAGAACTGTTCTAGTCCTACTTCTAGAAGGGTTAAAAGAAAAAAAAAAACAAATAGATCCTATTGGGATAGTGACTAATGTCAATGAGCTGTTAAAGTGTTACGGAAGAAGGTATCAATTTACGTGAATGAGACAAACCATTCAACACTGACAGGAGTGATTAAAATGATCAGCTTTTATTTTTTTCATGCAAAACTGTTTGCTATAACTGCTAAAATGTGAGCTGAAATTTGGCTCCAATTTGTTGGTGTATCTAAACCTGCTAAAACATCATTTAACACTAACCCCCCCACAGACTGACAATGCTGCTATCTGCTGTGCCTCCAATTCTCATTCCTCCAGAGTTATGTCTCACTAATACTGGAGGTGTGCTACCGGCCAGATCACCAGGTGAAAACAGAAGAAAAAAAAGCATAAAGAAAAGAAAAAGAATGCAGCCACCACATCTAATGATTAAATGAATAAAATAAATGAATAAAATTAAATAATTAAAATTAAATTAAAGTGATATTAAATTTTGGGGTTTAATATCACTTCAAGTTAATTTTAATTATTTAATTTTATTTGTTTATTTTATTCATTTAATTTCATTTTATTGATAAAAGTGGTTGCTATAAATTGTGCCGCTAGGAATTTATTCAGGAAGACTTATTAAGGTACTGAAATACGTTAGGAGCTGTGCCCTGATTGGCTGAAAAGTCTGTCAAACCTTTCAGCCAATCAAAAAACTTGATTCAGTCAGGTCCCCAAATTTCCACGATGAATTTATGGATAAAAATAAGAATCACTCGGTATGTAGGATTGTACCCTCTAAATTTGTTTATAAAGATGTTCATGACTGATTGGAGTCTTCCTTTAATCTTCCCCCCCCCCCCCTCAATAATTAATACCAGTAGACGCGGCTGGCGGCTCTGTGTATTTTCAGGAATCAGCACATTGCCCGTGATAGACAACAACAATTATTTCAGCAGCCTTGTCCTTCCATAACTCCCATTACATCCCCCCGAAGTATGTGTCCTCTCCCACCAACATGGAGCGTGTAGACAGCGAGGATTAGGGAACGGCGTGCTGCGAAATGTTTGATTGACGCGCTATCGAGATCATTTGAGGCAGCGCAGAGCCAATCTAAGGATCCAAAAACTGTCCTTCAACTTCTAATTGTGTCTGTTTATCCTTTATGATCTGCAGATGTGGCCGGATAAAATGCAGCGACGGCGTTCCCGCTGATTCCCGCTGATTGCTTCATGCGGTATTCCAGCTTCTGAAAATTTACGCGGTTCTATTTGATGTGTGGGGGGTGGCAGAAAGAGGAAAAGTCTTGGAGAACAAGAAATGCTGCTGCAAGGAATTTGTTCATGAGCGGATGTTCACTGCCTGTATGTATATGGCGGCAACACTTATGCCATTTTCAAGGAATTCCCTTGTAAATGGGATTTGCCACTGAGTAGACAGGGTTGTCGAAATGCGTACCCTCTAGAGCAGTGTGTGCCAACTGCTGGGCCATGGGCCCCGGCTGGGCCTCAGCCTCCCTCCTCCTGGGACACTAGCTAGCTACAGATCCCCTAACCTACCACAGTACCTCCCAGCTCTTATAGTGCCTCCCAACCAACCATAATTGCCTACAGAGCGCCTCCCCCCCCCATCACCCACCAACACACACACAAACGTAAGTCCCTCTAGGCCCCCTGAGAGCCTTGATTTCTACAGTGCCCTCAACTTTCCACAGTCCCCCTATAATGGCCTGCTGCAGAGCTTTCAGCCTCCATAATGCCCCCAACCTCTGACTGTGTTCCATAGTGCCACACAACCTCCCAGAGTGCCTCATATGAGCGATAAATAATTTTGGATCCATTTTTTGTGCCCCCCTGTCCAAAGGCCATTTGCCAGGAGTTCTCTTGTGAACAAAATTTGCAACTGTGTAGACAGAGCTGTCGAAATGCGTTCCCTCTACAGCAGCGGTTGCCAACTGCTGGGCCATGGGCCACAGCCTCCCTCCTCCTGGGTAACCAGCTAGCTACAGATCCCCTAACCTACCCCAGTACCTCCCAGCTATTATAGTGCCTCCGAACCAACCATAATTGCCTACAGAGCGCCTTCAACCCCAACCCTCAACAACACACACACAAACACCTCCTGAGAGCCTCGATCTCTACAGTGCACCCAACTTCCTAAAGTCCCCCCTTAAGGGCCTGTTGCAGAGACTCCAGCCTCCATAATGCCCCCAACCTCTGAAAGTGTTCCACAGTGCCTCATAGCTACTGCAGTGCCCTGCAGTCTCCCACATTGTCTCTGTAAAGCCCCCAACCTCATGGAGAGGCCCCAGCTCCTCTAGAAACATCATCTCTTACAGGACCACCAAGTCTGCTGCTGAGTCCTGTAACTCACTCAAGAACCTCTGTCACCCCCATAATGCCACCCAGCTTCCCATAGTCCACCACCCCCCAGCCTGTTGCAGTGTCTTCAGCTCCAATAATGCACCCAACCTCCAACTGTGTCCCATAGTGCCCCCTAGCCCCCTGCAGTGCCCTCCAGTCTCCCACAGTGCCTCTGAAAAGCCCCCAGCCTCCTGGAGAGACCCAAGCTCCTCTAGAAATCTCATCTTCTACAGGGCCAAAAAGGCTGTTTAGGAGTCCCCTAACCCCCTGCAGAACTCTCAACACCCCCACGGTGACATGCCATCTCCCACCATCAGCCTTTTTTCCCTGCTCCTGCAGCCCTTTGGGATATTCGACGAGGATATCCCAGGAAAAAAAAACATGTACTAATAGAGGGAGCTCCAGACCAAGTGGTAAAAGAGTCCAAATTGATTTATTGGTTTTCACTAAAAGACAGTACTGTAAATTATAAACAAATATATACCGCGCTGTCAAAAAACAAAAAACAAAAACAAAAAACAAAAAAAACTAAAGCAGCCAGCACAGCAGTGGATAAAGTTGCAAAAATGACAAATTGGGTGAAATGTGCAGCGCTTATGTGATCATATAAACCATAACAAATAATATGAATACAAAAAACGTGAATAATAAATGATGTGCTCAAAAATACTCCAAGCAGTCCTCTATTATGACATGTGATGTCTATAAACAGAGGAAATTGGACGTGTGATGTCCAGTCCAAAAAAAGAAAAAAGTCAGTGACAAGCTTCAATCATGTGTGATGATAATCCTCAACCACATATGGATATAATATAGTGACAATCTTTAACTTCAAATATGTATGATGTAATAACAGTTAATAGTGGGTCCACCACCAAAGACACCAGAAGCTGCTTACTAGAGGGACTGAACTCAAATAGGTGTACACCTAGTGAGTCAATCAAGCTTTGTGGTATAATATACCAAGGGGATCAGATGCTCTATCCAGATATGACCTCCAGATGGACCTCCGAACAGGAGTAAGGTATGGATGGACTCAGTAGATATAGGCAGTCGGCCCCATCATTAAAAGAAAGAGGAAGGCATATAGTGTAACTCCATATGGAAATTTTAATACATAAAAAGCAAAGGAAATACACTCACGTGTTTAGCAGTAAAATCAAGCGCTTGTATAAAAGAAGACAGTGGTCTCAGCATATCCCCCCGACGTGTTTCAACTTAGAAGTCATCTGCCTATATCTACTGACTCCATCCATACCTTACTCCTGTTAGGAGGTCCATCTGGAGGTCATATCTGGATAGAGCATCTGATCCCCTTGGTATATTATACCACAAAGCTTGATTGACTCACTAGGTGTACACCTATTTGAGTTCAATCCCTCTGGTAAGCAGCTTCTGGTGTCTTTGGTGGTGGACCTACTATTAACTGTTATTACATCATACATATTTGAAGTTAAAGACTGTCACTATATTATATCCACATGTGGTTGAGGATTATCATCACACATGATTGAAGCTTGTCACTGACTTTTTTCTTTTTTTGGACATCACACGTCCAAGTTCCTCTGTTTATAGACATCACATGTCATAATAGAGGACTGCTTTGAGTATTTTTGAGCACATCATTTATTATTCACATTTTTTGTATTCATATTATTTGTTATGGTTTATATGATCACATAAGCACTGCACATTTCACCCAATTTTTCACTAAAAGACAGCCAACATGTTTCCCCCCACAGCCTGCTGCAGAGCTTCCAAATGCCCATAATGCCCCAACCTCCAACAGTGTCCCACGGTGCCTCTGCAAAGCCGCCAGCCTCATGGAGAGACTCCAGCACCTTTAGAAAACCCATCTCTTACAGGACCACCAAATCTGTTGCAGAGTCCTGTAACTGACTCCAGAACCCCTATAATCCCCACAGTGCCACCCAGCCTACCACTGTTGCGTTCCCCTCCCCCCCCCCCCCCAGCCTGCTGCAGTGTCTCTAGCCCCCATAATGCCCCCAACCTCCAACAGTCTCCCACAGTGCCTCTAAAAAGCCCCTATCCCCCACTAGAACTATTATCACCCCCACAGTGATGCATGGCCTCCCACAGTTTCCCCCACAGCCTGTTGCAGAGCCTCCAAACTCTAATAATGCCCCCAACCTCCAACAGTGTCCCACAGTGCCTTTGCAAAGCTGCCACTCATCTTTTACAGGACCACCAAGTCTGTTGCAGAGTCTTTTAACTCAATCCGGAACCCCTATAATCCCTACAGTGCCACCCAGACTCCCACAGTCCAATGCCCCCCCCCCCCCCCCCAGCCTGCTGCAGTGCCTCCAGCCCTCATAATGCCCCAACAGTCTCCCACAGTGCCTGGAGAGATCCAAACCCCTTTAGAAACCTCCTCCTCTACAGGGCTACAAAGACTGCTTAAGAGTCCAATAAACCCTCCAGAACTCCCAACACCCCCACAGTAACACACCACCTTCCACAGTTCTAGCCGGCCCCCGAATGGACTGCAGGCCTTCCCACCATCACTTTTTTTTCCTTGCTCCTGCAGCCCTTCGGGATATTTGACAAGGATATCTCAGTAAAAAAAAATGTACTAATAGAGGGAGCTCCAGACCAAGCGATAAGAGTCCAAATTGATTTATTGTTTTTCACTAAAAGACAGCCAACATGTTTCGGGGGTCAGCAAACACTCCCCTTCATCAGGGGAATGTTTTCTGACCCCAAAAACATGTTGGCTGTCTTTTGGTGCAACATGATAAATCAATTTGGATTCTTATCCTTTAGTCTGATGCTCCTTCTATTCATACATGCTTTTTCCAGTAATCTGTTGGGTACCCACTGGAGGGTAGCCCTGTCTGTTCTGAGCAGTTTAACTTGAGCCAATTGGCTCTCTGTATGGTCTGTTTCATCTCACTACCTTATCTGAACTAAGAATAAAGTACCAGCACCTCTTGGGTGCTTTTTTCTTCATCTGATGATATGCCAGGAAGCTGTGGGAGCAGGGACACATCATTCTCATTGAGGCAAGAATAGCGGCGTGGATGGCAACATGTAGGCAGACTGAAATCAGCTACCTGCAAGGAGAATGTTTAGTGAGCCAGTTAGTTTGCTTAGGTTAGGGAAAGGTTAATGCTATCTATGCTTGCTGGTGGGATTTTTCAGGGCTCTGCCCTCCACCCTGTGTCATATAAAAAGGGGGAAGACTCTGCCCAGACGAGTACTGCCACAAGAGCACCAGCAAGAGGCATACAGAGGAAGATGTAGCCCTTTACAGCCAGCAATCACCTGCCTGGAGAGAGAGATGAGCCTGTATGGGAAGCTGCTGCAGGGCTGCTGCACCTTGTAGTCTCACAAGAGACTGGAGCACTGCCAAGCATGGGCTTCCACAAGTAAATGGACTTTCTCCCTTCAAAGGTATGCCTGGGGAAGGTGAGGTATCCTCCGGTAGCTAGGGATTCGCTTCTTGGGCTCCCTTCATAGCAACTGGGAGCAGACCAGTGGTCACGAAGGCCTTCAGCTTAACTGATGGCATGGAAGAGGAAAAGTTAACTCAAGACACGCATGAGTCCCACGCTATGTGTCCAGTGGGGTTTCAGTCTGTTACTGGGAGCGAGGTAGCAGAGGTACGAATGCTGGTGGAATGATGTGGTTCCACCCGCCACCCTGAATGCAATAGTGCAGGCAATACAATTTTAACCTTAAAGGAGAAGTATGGCCAAAGGTCTTTTGCATATTTTAAAAGGCAACACAATGTAGGGTTCATTTGTTTGTTATTTGATGTTTCCTAACAAAATTTGGATCCAGAATATTTGATTCAATTTCTAATAGTTAGCGGGGTCAGATTGGCAATCGTTTTAAACTGTAATGATGAGAAAATTCAAAGAAGCTGGATGGAAAATTGTTCTCAAAGGTACTAAATTCTGTGAAAATCGTACATATTGTAATGTGCATGTCTGAGGCACAAAAGTTTAATATGTCTGAGACATATAGCTGATGCTCCATGTTTTGGGGGGTGGCAAACAAATCACCCACCCCCCCTTGGTCGGTCGGTCTGTCAGTCAAACACCCCCCCCACCTTCGGTCGGTCAGTCAAGATCAACCTCAAACCCCCCCCATTGCTCGGTCGATCAGCAAACCCCACACTTACCCCATCTAGGTCGCAGGCCTGCGTCTCCTCCTTTAGAGTCTCTTCCTTGGCGGCCAATACCGTGGCTTCTCCTCTCGGCCAATCAGGTCTCAGGACATGCTTCCTGATTGCCTGGGAAGATAATCAAGAAGACAAAAGCGAATATTAATTTGCTATTGTCACACAACTAGGTGGGCTCGGGGTGCAGGGCTCTGCACCCCGAGCCCACCCTTTTTTGAAGCTATTAGGGCCTCAGGCTCTAATTATGTGCTACAAAAAAAAAACCCATTGGAATTCATGCATCCAGCACCCTGCATGTAGATTAGGGGCCGGGCGCATGGATTAGGGGGGGCGGTGCCCTTGCACCCCTAATGGAGCGGCCGCCACTGGTCTGAGATTCCATTCAAGTAGAAGGTCTGGATGAAATTTTAAGGGCTTTCAAACTAGAGCATTTGACTCAGTGGCAAGATCCAACAACTTTTCAGAATTTTCGTATAAATATTTGAATGAAATTCTACTGGTGATGGCCAGTACTGCATTTATTTGCAAATTTCACCTTAAGGAGTGAAATATGTCATCAGAATACCTGGAAGCTTGTTGCAACGTCAAAACTTTTATTGATAAATTTCATAAAAATTCTACATTTTAGAGTGCCACAGGACCCCTTCATTGGGCATGTATATTTGCTGTACATTCTTTTTATTATTCTGACGCACTTTGTCAAATGAAATAGCATGTTAAAAGGACGGGGAAGGTGGGTGAAGATGGCCACCCCCCCCCCACTTATGGGGGCACCCCCAGCTGCTACCCACCTCAGTCTCTAAGGCTTTGGCTAGCCTATCCTGCTGGAACCCATCCCCCTGCATTGTACCCTTCTCCCTCCAACCCCCCACCCCTGGGCCCCCCCCCTTTTTTTATTATTTTTTGCTCCCTCACTCCACCACACGCCTACTTCTACTCTTGCCGCATCCCTCCCCTACTTCTTCCTCCAGTGCTCCTCTCATTCTGCTCCCTTGGCTTCCCTCATTCCCTCATCCCTCACCCCCTTCCCCCAGCACCCCCTTCACCAAGACACCTTTTGTGGAGTTGGCTGGCCGGATTACCAGTCTTTAAACACATAATCAGCCTTTTAGACTGATGTTCATAGCAGACGTCCTACACATGAGCGGTTTCTATATCTCCAGCATCTGGCCTCTGGCTCACTACACATTGTTCTCTATTTTGGGAATTCTTATACATTCCAAATCATATGTTCACATGTTCTTTGTGTGTCCATAATGTATAACCACATGTCTTATTTAGACATTTTGCCATATGTTCCTTATTGGTGATATTCCTTAATGTACGAAATTTTTGGAGTCTCCTTCTTTTCTTCCTGTGGTTGTTGTAACACTTATCACGGCCCTTCTGGTCTCTTTCCAGTATTTATCTTATCTCTAATATTTTGTGGGGAAAAAATATGGCACGCTAAAATTGTGTATTCATCTTGTCAAGGTTCCTCCAGAGGTTGGTAGGGGTTCCCTGGGCTGTGGTTGATGACATCTCATTTGATGGTGCCAGAGCCAGCGACATGACACCAATAATTAATCTATTTAGCTAATAATCTGATCACCACTGTAAGGAAGGAGGGGGGTGGGGAGGTGGTTAGGGGATATATTTCCCACTGACCCCCAATGAATTGGTTTTAGCAGGGGTTGCCTGGCATCTTCCAATAAACGCATGAGGCTCATATATCTACCTAAGAAAGCTACATCATCCAGCCAAGCTAAGTCTCCTTCTTCTTTGAACTTAATGAGGATAAAATTCTGCATTTAAACATGTGTTGCTTGATCTATAGAGATAATTAAAAATTAGTGCATTTTTTATTGCAGGCAATAACCTTGAAATCTGAATTTCCACGTTTCTGTGGAGCCACCCCTCCCTTTAAGTATAAATATGGTCATTTTAGGAAGGCTTTAACTCCATAAGAATTTATTTCAGCGTTCTGGACGCTTTAGTACATCACTGACAGTTTTATTAAAGTTGTGTTGTTCTGTGTGCTGATGGCAGCGTTGTTCGCGCCATCTGTTGTGTGTCTGGATTCTTCTCATACAAGCAGCTGACATGAGAACATTCTGGACGGCAAGTCCCACAAACAACACACGGAAAACGATGATGATTTAATTGATGACCAATTATTTTTATAAGTGAATCTCTGGATCGTTTCAAATAATGAAGGGGGAAGGGACATGCAGTGACCCCGAGCCGTCTCCTAGAACTTTCTCTGTTGTGTTCCCGGCACAAACGGTATACATACCATTACGTATGCTCTAATGATAAAATATGGGATACCATCTAATACCAAATAAAGATGTATTAGAAGAGAGATAGAAAGAGAAGGGGAGAGAGAAGGGAAGAGAGAAGACGTGAGAGAGAGAAGGAAAGAGAGAGAGAGAGAGAACAAGTCAGGATGTCTCAAACCAACCATGTAGGCCCCGGGGCCCAACCTGCTGCCCGAGGACCACATGCAGCCCTTTGGTCTTTGCAGTGTGGCCCTTGGACCCAGCAGTCAGCAGTGGGAGTTTTGATTTGTAATGGGTCTGTAATAGCTGTGATTGCTAACAGTTTCATGTAACATGTCCCCAGTTTCTGACAGCTTGACTCCAGCCTCCAACAATTTCTGTAGCATGGTTTATGACCATCTCCTCTTGCAAGTCTTCAATCTTTGGCAGTCTTTTGTAGCAATACATATAATAAATATTGTATGTGGCCATTTGGTGATATAAAGGGTTGCAATTAAGGCCCCATATACAGTACCTTGTAAGTTGATAACCACTTATGTAGGCCCTAAAAGCCAAGGCATGCTCAACCTTCTATTCCATCCGGGAAACAGCTTTACCACCTAAACCCACTGATAAAAGTCTGGTTTAAATTATTTGACAATGTCATCATTCCAATTCGTCTTCTATGGCAGTGATTGAGGGGGCACTGTCACCCGCCCAGACCAACCAAATGTCACTCCAGCTCAACAGAAAAATTGTGGAACTCTTCCAAGTCCATCAGAGAACCTTCAACAGTGCTTCTGGGCTGAGCTGGGCATTGTTCCTTTACTGCTTGCAGTACAGAAGAGGGAGCTATCATCACTGGAACCACCTACAAATCAGCAGCCCTAACTCATACTACCAAAAAGCTTGACTGACCAACAAAGACCAGTCCAAACCATGGGGCCTGCAACATTCCAGGAGCACCTTGTCCATTCAAAACTACCTAAAACATGGCCTGATAACATCTCAGATAAAAAAAGATATATCAAACAATTCCAAAGAAAATTATGTCAGAGAATGGAAAAAATAAAAATCCCCCCTTCCCCTAAAAACTACCTACCAGTCACAACAGAGACTACAAATTGTCCCAATACCTGGAGCTGTTACAAGACCCCAAGGATAGACAGACCCTGAGCTTTTTCAGAGTGGGTGCACACAGTCTGGAAATCAAATCAGGACAAACCTCCAAGCCCAAGGAGAGTAGACTGTGGTACGGGTGTAACCAAGGGGTCCTGGAAGATGGTCCTAAATTCTTGTTACAGTGCCCCACGTTCTCAGTAGGTAGAGACACTCATTTCCAGAGGCTATCAGCTCTCATCCTGAACTTGGTGAAAAAAGCTGCAGAAATTGTTACAACTGGGCATGAAGTGTCTGGATTAGGTTCATGGGGCATTTCCTGATCCCAATAAAAGTCAGAAAAATCTGAAGTTAGCCAAATCCTGCCCGGCCTACAGCAAAATGACGGCCGGTGAGGTTCTATTATCCTGACTGGGGTCATATGACGTTCAGCAGAATAAGTCGCTCGTGCGCACCCCCGGGGGCACACAGCACGACGATCAGTAGTGCAGTGTGCCACACCGCATCTCCAATCTCAGTGAGGAGCCTATAACATAGGCTCTTTACCATGTGATCAGCTGTGTCCAATCACAGCTGATCACAGTGTAACTAAAAATTGGCGGTTATCGGCATTCCTCTATTCATGCTGTCAAGCCCCCCCCCCATATCTGCTCTGAAATATCTGCACTGATAATCAGTGCAGTGATTATCAGTGCAGCCCCAACAGCGGTGCCCACCAGTAAGGCCCACTAGTGCCCAGCTGTGATGCCAATCAGTGCCCATCAGGGATGCCAGTCAGTGCCTCCTCATCAGTGTTGCCAATCAGTACCACTTATCAGCGCACATCATTTCCGCCTATCAGTGCCCATAATTGCCACCTATCAGTGCTGCCTATCAGTGCCCATCAGTGCTGTATATCAGTGCCGCCTATTAGTGCCCATCAGTGCTGCAAATCAGTGCCCATCAGTGCTGCATATTAGTGCCTCCTCATCGGTGCCCATTAGTGCCACCTCATCAGTGCACATCAGTGCCACCTCATCAGTGCCCGTCAGTGCAGCCTCTTCAGTGAACGAGAAAATGTACTTATTTTGTAAAACAGAAACAAAGGAAAAAAATTGTGTGTTTTTTTCAAAATTTTCTATCATTTTTCATTTGTTTAGCAAACAAATTAAAGTGCAGTGGTGATCAAATACCACCAAAAGAAAGCTCTATTTGTGGGGGAAAAAATGCTAAAAATGTAATTTGAGTACAGCGTTGCATGACCGGGCAATTATCATTCGAAGTGTGACAGCGCTGAAAGCTGAAAATTGGCCTGGGCAAGAAGGGGGTGAAACTGCCCTGTATTGAAGTGGTTAAAGTGAAATTCCAGTCATATACTAACTAAGTCTAAATCTACTCCCACCCCAATTCTAACCCTATTCTAGCCACCCTGTAAAAGAAAAGATGCCTATACTTACCTATTCTGAAGTTGCACCGGTCCAGTCACACAATCGGCTTCCAGTGCCAGCTTCCGTATAAAGGAGAGAGAGCCGACAACAGATGGTCCATAGTAAACCATAGTATAGTTTTGGAGATTAATTTTTCACAGTACTACACTATTGTCTTAAAAGTAAAAAAAAATGGTAAAACAGAGTGCAGAAAAATACTTCAGAACCACAACCCTCACATTCCATAGACAAGACGATTTTTATTCTGAAGTGTATTATTTCTGAGACAATAGGAGTGTGGCTGGAGAGTATGTAAGCAGCTTCATTAGGCTGCAGTGTAAGAGGGAGAGACAAGGCAATTTTTACTATTAAACAAAAACTAGAGTTTTGTAATAGCACCAGACCAGCAGAGGTGGCAGGAGATGGTAATGGTAGAAGTTCAGCAGAGGTGGCAGGAGCTGGTAATGGTGGAAGTCCAGCAGAGGTGGCAGGAGCTGGCAGTGGTGGAAGTCCAGCAGAGGTGGCAGGAGCTGGCAGGGGTGGAAGTCCAGCAGAGGTGGCAGCAGCTGGTCATGGTGGAAGTTCAGCAGAGGTGATAGGAGCTGGTAATGGCCCTTTTTCTTGGTCCAGTAGCATCAACTGCAGGTTATTGTAATCATTTCTGATCTAGGACTGGTTCATTGGACATTGGTGCAGTCTGGACACCCAATAGGCCTTGTGGTCCTCAGTTTGAAGAGTATTAACTTCAGCCCTGTATCCCAAGCGGTCTGCGTTTATATGGTTTAGACATTGCCTGTGACTGCTGACTGCAGCTAGGTCTGTCTGCTGTAGTTAGAAAAACATCTTAAAAATGTCACTGGGACATCCACCACCATATCTTCTCCTCCTTTCAGCAGTCTTAGAATTGAACTGGGTATGAGAGGGGATATTATCCGGAAATGCATCATGAGGTTCTTCCGAGGCACCTCCTCTCAGAACTACATTTTTTGCTATCTTTGGGATGGTAGCATGAGATCTCCCATTTTTCCCTTGTATCAGTTATCCAAAAGGGTGGCCACCCAGAAAAGGTCCTCTACTTCATGACCCCAATTCTGGGTTCTTTGGTTGGGCATTTAATGAAGAGTGAGTCTATTAGCCACAAAATGCCTGCAGCAGAGGAGCAAAGGACCCAGAATCCTTGGTGTCCCCAACAATCTCAACTTATCTACATATAGCGCCTGGGGTTTTGGAGGGTTGAAACCTTCTCTTGGAAGCCTGATCTATTTCCTCCACCTCACAGCCAGCCCCCCAACCCTCTTCCCAGCCTGCTGCCATTGCTTTATCAGGATGGAGGCAGTAGGCAAAGGATCCTGTTGGTCCGGGAACAGCACAAAGTTCTCCTCTTCCTCCTGCTGCTGTCCCTCCAGTGCCCTCTCTTATTACGCCACGCAATGTGTGCCCCAGCTGGAACACCATAGGGCTAATGTTGCTAATACCCACCTCGCCATGGTTCACCATTCTGGTTGTCTCTTCTAATAGTGAGAAGATGTTGCAGTTGTCCTACATCAGGAGCCACTGACGTGAAAATAATGAAACATTCTGCCTGTAAATTCAAAGTGGTGCCACCTTCTCCCACCTTCCAAAATCCAAACCTCCGCTTTACATTTCTTTACAATTTATAGCCATTCAATTGGCTTTAAGATTCAGCCAGAAATGACTAACAACGTGGCTGGGGAATTGGGGTTATGTAAAATGTAAAGAATGTTTTAGTGGGTAATGTGTCGATTTTCCATGCTTATCTAAAAACACTGCAAAGACTACATTTTCCCCTTTAACATATCCTACCAGTAAGAAATATATGTTTTATGTGTTTCATGTGGAGCGCCAGCAAAGTTCGGATGATTCATACAGATTGTGTCTCACAGAGATTCTGGTTATACAAGACGGCACCGAGTTCTACACTTGGACGCCCCACAAACGCACAATACCCAAGTCGCTTTTTTTTTTCCATTCTTTGCTCGTATACTGGCAATAAAACATAATTAAGATCTATATAAATATAATTAAGGCCAGATGGGTTTGTTATGGTGCAGAATTTAAGAGAATGTGCAACGGAATTTTAGGTGCGGCTTTTTTGAGAAAGAGAAATCCCGCGAAGATCCAAGAACAATTATGGAGGATTAGCATCAGCGTGGATGGTTTCTGCGGGACGGAGAGATAAGAAGGAGGAAAACTATAAAGTGTAACCGTTTATATGGTTTTCGTCAGTATAAACAACGATGAAATGTTATATGTTTAATGTCATGTAGACAGGAAGATTGGATGAACCACCTCAAAGAGAACATGTCCCAACTGGGTGTGTGCAAGAATGTGCATGGTGATGATCAAACAGGCCTTGGGTATGATTCGAAAACTGTTTTTTTTGCAATTCTTGCTTAAAATTTGGAGAACCCATTAAAGTCTACGGTGGGGTATAAGAAGGTGGAAACTGCCAATAGAGGACATGCAGCAGCACCCAACCATTTTTAAAAAATTTTTTTAACCACTTTAGCCCTGGAAGGTTTATCCCCCTTCATGACCAGGCCATTTTTTTGCGATACGGCACTGCAGTACTTTAACTGAAAATTGCGGGATCGTGCGACGTCGTACCCAAATAAAATTGATGTCCTTTTTTTCCCACAAATAGAACTTTCTTTTGGTTTTATTTGATCACCTCGGCGGTTTTAATTTTCTGCGCTATAAACAAAAAAAGGCTGACAATAAAAAAAAAAATTAAAAAATAGAACATTTTTTTACTTTATGCTATAAAACACATCCAATAAAAAAATGTAAAAAATCGAATTTCTTCATTAATTTAGGTCAATATGTATTTTGCTACATGTTTTTGGTAAAAAAAAAATCCCAATAAGCGTTTATTGATTGGTTTGCGCAAAAGTTATAGCGTCTACAAACTATGGGATCGATTTGGATGTAATTTTTTTTTTCTTACTAGTAATGGCGGTGATCAGCGATTTTTAGCGGGACTGCGATATCGCGGCGAGAAAAATCTGAAACTAAGTGACACTTTTTGGGGACCGATGACACCAATGCAGTGATCAGTGCTAAAAAAAATGCACTGTAATGACACTGGCTGGGAGGAAGTTGACATCAGAGGAGATCAAAGGGTTAAATGTGCTCCTAGGGAGTGCCTTCTAACTGTGTGGGGGCGGTGCTTTGACTGGGGGAAGAGAGAGATCTGTGTTCCTGCTTAGCAGAAACACAAGATCTCCATGTTCCCTTCTTACAGAACGGCGGTCTGCCTTGTTTACATAGGCAGACCGCCGTTCTGCTTCTCCTGAGAACGATCGCAGGGTGCCGGTGAACATCGGGTCCGTCAGACCCACTGATTGGCTCCTGCTGTGTCCAATCACAGCGGGAGCGGGCTGCCGGCGGCGCGCGTGTGTCCCAAACCCAGTGCTCAAAATCACGTACAGCTACGTGATTTCATGCATGAGGGCCACGCTGCCGCAGTATATCCCCCAGAAGGGGTTAATACAAAACACTGTATAAGAAGAGGGGGTATTTTCAAGCAGCTTTGAGGGCAACACTGACAATGCAGAAATACTTTAACCTTTTTGCTGCCACCGACAGATGCCATATGACAGTGGCTATGGCAAGTTTTACATACACTGCAGGGGGCTGCAGCCGCCTGGAGTATGTATAAATCTGACTATCAACACAACCTTCCCACCACTGCTGGGAGAGAGATAGGAGATCATCAAATGGACATTCGCTGATTTCCCCTTCCTGCTAATAACCCGGAAGCAATGTGTAAAATGTCACTTCCGGGTCCTTGTGTCACTTTCCTCAGCCAGTGTGGCCAGGCAAGAAATGAAAGTATTGGAGAGCAGATGGGACATCAGGGGTCTTTTTAGGGTTGCCACCTTTTCTTTAAGCCAAACCGGAACACTTAAGTGGCCTGGGACACTTTTGGGTGCCCCAAGGAGTGTAGTAATCCGGTGCGCACAGCGTGCTGAAGCGAACAGTGGGTGTGGCCAAACTACTCTTGATGACATAATCGCCCTGCCCCCCAATGATGCCCAACCGGCCCCCAGACAACAACAGGTTTGTGTGTGACTATCTTGGTTACTTGGGGAGCCACAGCCCAGTCTGAAAAATGTGTTCGGGTTTCAGTCCACCTGAAGCCCGGACACATGATTCAAAGCCCGGACTGTCCAGGGTGAATCCCGGACAGGTGGCAACCCTAGGTCTTTTAGACCCCTGATGTCTCATTAAAGAGATCCTGTCACCCAAAAAACGCTTCACCTAGGAGAAAAAAATTCCCTTATGTGATGAAAAAAAGTTTAGTAAAAAATATATTTTTTTTTACAAAAAGTATAAAGAATTAAAGTTACACCCAAGTACACAAAATCCCCCCCCAAAAATGTTTGAGGCTCCCCACCCCCATGTATAAATGTAATTGTTTAATTAAGGAGCTCCTACAGATAAATAAATAATTTGCTCCACACATGTTACATATCTCTGCACGCCCTGGAGGGAGATTATTAATTCTAGGCCCATTATTCACGATTATCTCTGATGACCTGTAGGGGCTTTTAACCACTTTACGCCCACCCCCCCCCCACATATACTGCTGCAGGGTGGCCGCTCTGCGCCGGGCGAGCATGAGCACCGCCAACGACCCACTGTGATTAGACACAGCAGGAGCTGACTTGCAGGTACCATGGACTCGATGTCCGCCAGCACCCGCCGATCATTAGGCAGAGAGCCAGAACAGTGATCTGCCTATGTAAACAAGGCAGATCGCCGTTCTGTCAGTAGGGAAGGCACAGATCCTGTGTCTCTGCAAAGCAGGAACATGGATCCATACCTTCCCCTAGTAAAAGCACCTCCCACACAGTATACAAACAATGGTTAGGCACACAGTTAACCCTTTGATTGCCCCTGATGTTTAACCCCTTCCCAGCCAGTGTCATTAGTACAGTGTCAGTGAATATTTTGAGCTGGCCAGTCCTGTCCGGAACTGTACAGGTGCTTGGGGGGCATGTCTGCGGTCATTTTCGTGCATCAGAACGGCCGTGGAGCAATTGCCATCCTGCCCCCCGGCCATGACTCATCCCCGCCTCCCTCTCCTGTGTATAGGAAAGCAGCATAAGTAGCTGAGGAGAAGGCGGGCTCAGCCGCAAGCCGCCCCTGCATCTTTCACCACCGGCTGCCTGTCACATTTACACAGCCATGCTTGCGGCGTGCAGGACACCAGACATCCCACACAAGCCGCAGGGCGGGCAAGCAACTGGAGCCAAGTGCTGGAACATGTTCCAGCACTTGGCTCCAATCTGGGACAAAGCCTTCATTCGTCTGACTTGCATCAAATCCCGGGACAGTCCCGGCGAATCCGGGATGGTTGGAAGGTATGATTTCTGCCAAAATTAATAAACTGATTTTACTAGACCCCCCCCCTGCTCCTACTTGCTTAAAGGGTTTAAACTACATTTACCTGGACCCCATCAGGTCAACAGAGGGGCCCAGAAGGTGGGAGCAGAGGAGGGACTTTTTTTTTTTTAGTTTTGGGGCGTTGGTGGATAAAGTCAGTGCCGCTGTTCCGTTGCAGCCCTGGTGTTGGGGAGGGGCCTGATCAGGAAGGCTGTATGGGCCCCATGATTTCTAACAGTGGCCTACCTGCATGGAGTTTGCACGTTCTCCCTGTGCCTGCGTGGGTTTCCTCCGGGTACTCTGGTTTCCTCCCACACTCCCACAAGACATGCTGGTAGGTTAATTGTCTCCTGTCTAAGGTGGTCCTAGTATGTGTATGAATGTGAGATAGGGACCTTAGATTGTAAGCTCCTTGAGGTCAGGGACTGATGTGAATGTACAATATATATGTAAAGCACTGCGTAAACTGATGACGCTGTATGAGTTTAATTTAAAATTCTCTGTACACCCTTTTCATATAAATGGCATTCAGAATAATTGTGCCCCCAGGGGTCATATACAGGGCATTGATCGTATCCATTGGAACCCATTTGATATCTGATGGAGGTGTACAGGCAAGCTGATTTCCATGCAAGTACAATATATTTGGATTCTGTATTTGTATTGTTCTGAAACAAGCTTCTGTCCAAATATTATACTCCCATCTCCATGCAGACTTTGGGAAGAATTTAATTTTTCAGCCCCTGATGAGGTATGTGAACACGTTCCACATCTTTTTCCACTGAGGGAGAACGATGTAACGCAGAACATTGTGTGCAGCCATAAACTCTGAGAGACTCAACATTAAATCACAGACGCAACAGGTCAATGAGAACAACATCTTCTACATGGTATGGGACTGGGGCCCGCTCCTGTTGGCTGTACGTCAATGAGAGGAACACCTTAGGCTTAGTCTATAGTGGACTTAAATGTGGAGATGAGGATTTTATGCTGAGTGCCCCTTATCTGGAGCCAGAAACACTTGTATTAAGCTGTCTAGCCGAGGACATTCAAGTGCTAATCTTAGCACTAAGTCTGTTGACTAACAGTAAAATCCATGGCAGGCCCCATGTCTAGGACAGTATTGGAAGCCCAACCTGTATTCGGCCGCAGTGGTGGTGCAAGGATATCAGCATCCAAATGGAAAAAGTGTGTTTATGAATAGAGTTTGACTAATAAAAGCTTTAAAATTACTAAAAATGTAAGATCAAACTCACCCAAAGCTGGGACTCCAGATATGGGTAAGCACCATGGGCGGACTGGGCCAGGGTGCAATTGCCTCTAGAGGCTTCCTAGTGAAAATGAGTAAAGAATACCCGCCGGTGTCCTACCGAGTGCATGACGACAAGGACAGAGTGCAGAAAGGCAGAAAGCCCCCTCCGGCATGGATGGTGTACACCACGTCCGAGTAGACCGGCTCTGTGCCCCACCAGAGGCTCTCCATACTCGGCCAACCCTGACTGAGCCGCCCCGGCTACCCCCTGCTGGCCAGTTTGGGGACTCTATGTCGGTGCAGCAGGGGCTGTCCAGTCTGACCCACTCGGTGAGCTGAAAGTACCTGGAGCAGAGCTTCAGCCTGGGATGGGGGTCAGAGGATGCAGGGAAGAGGGAGAGTGGGAGAGGGGTTATCAGAGATTGGTTCGTCGAAGATTGGCACATAGGAACTCTCCATTGGCACATAGGAATTCTCCATTGGCACTTAGAAATTTACCAATGTAAATGCGCATGTGCAGAATGGCAAGAACGGCCTGGAGAATACGTGCGCCAGTGCACATGCTTGTACACCAAGGCGCATGCAATGCGTGACAGATTCTGGCGGCCTTTTTGAAGCCACGAGCATGAGCCTTTAGTTGTTGGATGATCTTCAGCTTCCCCTGTGAGTTCCTGATATTATTGGATTTCCTGTTACCGATTCGGCTTCCTTGACATGTCTTGTCTAAATTCCTGGCTTTGACCCTTGGCTTGTTCCTGTGACTTCGCTTCTGCCTGCTGATCCGTGTTTGACCCCTGGCTTGCTCTTCTGACTCCGCTTCTGCCTGATTACAAGTGTATGACCCCGGCTGACTCCTGACTCTGCTTGCTGCCTCTCACCTGAGTGACCTTCTGTGCATGACTTCTGGCCTGGCTCCTGACTCTTCTCCTGGCTCTCCCAGCTGCAAAGTCTCACCTGGTACTCCTGCCCAGCAGTGCATCCTGCTCATCAGCCGCCATCCAGTGGACATCCCATCAGCCTGTCGCAGCTGGCAACCCCTGCTTCTCTGAGCATAGCAGTCCCTGTAACCACCTTCAGGGGCGCTCTGCACCACGGACCTCTGCGTTGAACCAAAAATTGCCAGTCAGCCATTGGTGAGCACCATTGGGTAGTCTACCCTTTGGCTTGCTGCACACTCAAGAAGATATTTCAGCTCCGTTTTTCAAGGTCAACGCATCTCCTGCTGGGTGAGGGTCCAAACACCTACTGGTTTCTTACACCTATTAGGGCATCCAATGGAGAAGTCACTGTGCCTTTGCTACCCTCTCAGCCCCACAGCTGAAAGCCAAAAGTCGGTTTTGTCAGATTTTCACACATTTATGTTTATAACCTTATAGCTGATGCTGTTGTATGACATATGTCAGTGGAAGCGAAAGAGTTAAAGAAAAACACACCGACAGAAATATATTCCACGATCCATTACAATAGTCCCATCAATGATATCATTCCCGGTAAACACCCTTGGCATTGATCTGCTGCGATCTCAGAGAACCTGAATTAGTCACAAACTGAAATATTTTTCCTACCACCGATGGGAACATGGGAGCTCTGAACACTGAGCTGTAGTGAAGATTAATGGTGATCTTTGAAGAACGTTGGTTTATAATCGGTGTTGCAGCTAAAGACATAGCAGCCCACGCTGCTGCTATAGGGCCCAAGGGTGGGAAGGGGGTCCCTCCACAGAGCTTCTAATGTCTCCATTTCGGAACCGACATCAAGTGCACAGAATCATGCTTTAGTATCATGCAGTTGTTATTCATATTCTTTCAATAGTGAGTAGATTTATTGCCTTCAGAAATCCAAGGAATAAGCACAGAGGTTCAGGAACACACGGAAACTGACGAAAATCCAGCAATTTGGAGGAATCAGCAGCAGTTTTTTATAGGCCAGCAAGTGCCCATCTCTAGTATTGGCACAATTGCCAGTTCTTCCACGGCCATTTCCCTTACAAAGGGTATTCATATTTTGGTAAACTGTTCATCTGCACTGGATCTGGGCCATAGCATGTGAAGACTTTTATACTGCATTCGCTCTCATACACTCACCGGCCACTTATTTAGGTACACCTGTCCAATTGCTTAGAAACACAAATGGCTCATTAGCCAATCACCTGGCAGCGACTCAATGCATTTAGGCATCTAGATGTGGTGAAGACGACTTGCTGAAGTTCAAACCGAGCATCAGAATGCGGAAGAAAGGCGATTTATGTAACTTTAAATGTGGCATAGTTGTTGGTGCCAAACGAGATGGTCTGAGCATTTCAAAAACTGCTGATCCCCTGGGATTTTCACGCACAACCATCTCTCGGGTTTACAGAGAATGGTGGGAAAAAGAGAAAATATCCAGTGAGCGGAAGTTGTGTGGAGGAAAATGTCTTGTTGATGTCAGAGGAGAATGGGCAGACTGGTTCCAGATGATAGAAAGGCAACAGTAACTCAAATAACCACTCGTTACACCCAAGGTATGCAGAATACCATCTCTGAACACACAACACATCCAACCATGAAGCAGATGGGCTACATCAGCAGAAGACCCCACTGGGTGCCTCTCCTGGCAGCTAAGAACAGGAAACTGAGGCTACAATTTGCACAGGATCACCAAAATTAGACAATAGAAGATTGGAAAAAGCGTTGCCTGTTCTGATGAGTCTGGATTTCAGCTGTGACATTCAGATGGTGGGGTCAGAATTTGGCCCATCGATCCATCCTGCCTTGTATCACCGGTTCAGGCTGGTGGTGGGGGGTGTAATGGTGGGGGGGATATTTTCTTGGCACACTTTGGGGCCCTTAGTACTACCTGAGCATGGTTTAAATACCACGGCCTACCTGAGTATTGTTGCTGGCCATGTCCATCTCTTTACCTTGGGGTGTCTACTTTCCAAAATAGGGTCATTTGGGGGGATTTTGTGCTATCTTGACATTTCATGACCTTCATAACTGTGATGGGTAGTGAGAAGTGAAATCACTACAGATTAAAATGGTGGGTGTTGCAATTCTTTTTTCACACAGTATTTGCGCAGCGTTTTTTTGAACGCAATTTTTTTTTACACTTTTTATAATTTTAATGCACTAAAACACACTATATTGCCCATATTGTTTGGTAAAATATAAAAGATGATCTTATGCCGAGTAGATAGATACCAAACATGACATGCTTTAAATCTGTGCACAACCGTACAGCGGCGACAAACTACATACATTATTAAAAGCATTTAAAAGCCTTTACAGGTAACCACTTTAGATTTAGAGAGGAGGCCTACTGCTAAAATTACTGACCTCGATCAGACGCTCGTGGTGATACCTCACATGCATGGTGCAATTGCTTTTTACATATGACACGAGACCGATGCTTGCGTTCGCCATTGTGCACAGCAAAAGGCTTGATATTGGGGGCACTCGGCAAGGGGGAGGAGGCAGGAGCGCCAGCTCACTCCATGGCACTCTGGTCCTCAGTAGGTCACTTTCTAGCACTCTGGTCCTCAGTAGCTGATTTCCCATCACTCTGGTCCTCAGCAGCCCACTCCCTAGCACTCTGGTCCTCAGTAGCTCACTCCTCAGCACTCTGGTCCTCCGTAGTTCACTCCCCAGCACTCTGGTCCTCAGTAGTTCACTCCCCAGCACTCTGGTCCTCAGTAGCTCACTTTCTAGCTCTCTGGTCCTCAGTAGCTCACTTTCTAGCTCTCTGGTCCTCAGTAGCTCACTCCCCAGCACTCTGATCCTCAGTAGCTCACTCCCCAGCACTCTGGTCCTCAGTAGGTCACTTTCTAGCTCTCTGATCCTCAGTAGCTCACTTCCCAGCACTCTGGTCCTCAGTAGCTCACTCCCCAGCACTCTGGTCCTCAGTAGCTTACTCCCCAGCACTCTGGTTCTCAGTAGCTCACTTCCCAGCACTCTGGTCCTCAGTAGCTCACTCCCCAGCACTCTGGTCCTCAGTAGCTTACTCCCCAGCAGTCTGGCCTTCAGTAGTTCACTCCCCAGCACTCTGGTCCTCAGTAGGTCACTTTCTAGCTCTCTGGCCTTCAGTAGCTCACTCCCCAGCACTCTGGTCCTCAGTAGCTTACTCTCCAGCAGTCTGGCCTTCAGTAGCTCACTCCCCAGTACACTAGTCTTTAGTAGCTCACTTCCCAGCAATCTGGTCCTCAGTAGCTCACTCCCCAGCACTCTGGTCCTCAGTAGCTTACTCTCCAGCAGTCTGGCCTTCAGTAGCTCACTCCCCAGTACACTAGTCTTTAGTAGCTCACTTCCCAGCAATCTGGTCCTCAGTAGCTCACTCCCCAGCACTCTGGTCGTCAGTAGCTTATTCCCCAGCACTCTGGTCTTTGGTAGCTCACTCCCCATCACTCTGGTCTTTAGTCTGTCACTGGTGTATGTGCATATCCACAAGCACAGAGGTATGTGTATCACTAGGAGAATATGAAAACACTGCGCTCTAATAGCAAAAATAAAATATATGTGAGCCAGCAGCTGCATACATTGTGACAAACAATAACTGGTAACTAGGGAAAAAATGCAGCGCTAAGAAATATTAGGAAGTTAGGGTGTAGTGAAACAATTAAGTAAGAGATGCTGTACTGAACAGTAAAGCATATGTGCAAAAACCATAAGTGAAGTGAAATGAACAAACACAGTATAAAGTGTCCACATATGGTAAATGGATGATTCCAAACTCAAATTAATAAGAGGAACTGGTATGAACCAATAAAAATGATGTGAGATTGGAAATTAAAGTCAATAGTGCACGATGTGGATCTGTAACTATGAGTCAACAACGGGGTACAGAACTTCCGTAGCTGTAAACCAACATCTCGATATGGGGCATCAGAATGAAAACATCAGGAAGTAAGATAAGATGGGTACTCTTACCAGATGACGTGGACTCCACTGTCGTATGACATGGAGTCAATGGTGCATGGAGCCAAACCTAGGCTGGAAAACGATACCCGGAACGGTGGAACCTCTGTCTCACTTCTCGACTTCTCTGGTGGGGTGAAGAAACATCAGGAAGGTTCGCCAACTGGATATCAGCCAATAGACCTCAAGGATGTGTTCCAAGGAGAAGCCGGGGACAGATTTGATCCAGACCCCGTGATGGAAGTAGGGCTACTGGAAGGCAGTTTCTTGCATCGGGATAATATGCAAATAAAAAATAAAAAGCTTCTGCATAGTGCAGGTAAACCAGGGATTTTTATTTCTAAAAACACCATACAAAAAATGGATAAAAGTGATCACAATTGAAATAAAATCCATGCCAGTGCACCTAACTTTTATAGGCCCTAATAGTTTTCCGTTGGATATAAAACATTTATTTTGAATGCAGTTCTGTTTAATCAAAATGATACAGGAGTGCATAGCAAGGACACCGCTGACCACAATATGGAATCAGGTTGTGGAAACTGTAATGATCGCTGGGATCAATGGAGCGGGAGGGTCCCGGCAGGTGGGATGTGTTGCCGCAGCTGCTTGCACCTGACTTATGGCCAATGTCTCCCTGACAACCTCCCGTATTACATACACGTGGTTTCCATCTTCAGCGGAGACGTCATTAAATACGCACTGCTCCGCCGCTGCCACACCCGACAGCCCGCACAGCGGAGATCATACTCTGTAGCACTGTTCCACCTCATGTGAGCTCATCATTGATGGGTGGGGTTCTACAACTGTCACATGTCTCATTACAGAACACACACAGGTTCCCAGCGTCACATCTGTGTAATCTAATGGGGATTTCTTCCCCTTCATAGGATAACAATACAGTGAAACACTAACATGTCATACTTCACATATTTGCTCAGCTTGTGCGTTTCCTCTCGGTGGGGACCCGGCTCAGTGGTTTACAGGCGAGCCGTCATTAAAGATTTAAGTGTTTACGATTTGTGTTTAACCGTATCTTCAGTTCCGAGGAGTTTGATTTTGCTTTCAGGATGATGTAACTGTATTATCACTATGGGATTTTAAAGAGGTTCCATCAGTATCTTTAAAAAAATTGTACATAAGTATTTACAGCCTTTGCACAATAGTTTTTTGAAGCACCTTTGACTCAAGTCTTTTTGAGTATAATGCTACAAGCTTGGCACAACTATTTTCGGGCAGTTTTTCCTTTTCTTTTTTGCAGGACCTGTCAAGCTCCATCAGGTTGGATGGGGAGCGTCGGTGCACAGCCATTTTCAGATCTCTCCAGAGAGTCTTGGCTCTGGCTAGGCCACTCAAGAACATTCACAGAGTTGTCCCATAGCCACTCCTTTGTTATCTTGGCTGTGTGCTTAGGGTCGTTGTTCTGTTGGAAGATGAACCTTCGCCCCGGTCTGAGATCCAGAGTCCAGGGTCTGAGGTCCAGAGTTCCTGCCACTGAAAAACATCCCCGCACCATGATGCTGCCACCACCATGCTTCACTCTAGGGATGGTATTGGCTAGGTGATGAGCAGTGCCTGGTTTCCTTCAGACACGATGCTTGCCATTCAGGCCAAAGAGTTCAATCTTTGTTTCATCAGATCAGAGAATTTTGTTTCTCATGGTCTGAGAGTCCTTTTAGCAAACTCCAGATGGGCTGTCATGTGCCTTTTAATGAGTACTGACTTCCGCTTGGCCACTCTACCATACAGGATGGTGGAGTGCTACAGGGATGGTTGTTCTTCTGTAAGGTTCTCTTCTCTCCACAGAAAAATGCTAGAGCTCTGTCAGAGTGACCATCGGGTTCTTGGTCACCTCCCTGACTAAGACCCTTCTCCCCCCATTGCTCAGTTTAGCTGGGCGGCCCACCCTAGAAAGAGTCCTGGTGGCTCCAAACTTCTTCCATTTACAGATGATGGAGGCCATTGTGCTTAAGGGGACCTTCAATGCTTCAGAAATGTTTCTGTACCCTTCCTCATATCTGTGCCTCCATACAATCCTGTCTCGGAGGTCTACAGAAAATTCCTTGGATTTTATGGCTTGGCTTGTGCTCTGACGTGCACCGTTAACTGTGGGACCTTATATAGATAGGTGTGTACCTTTCCAAATCATGTTCAGTCAACTGAATTTACCACAGGTGGACTCCAATCAAGTTGTAGAAACATCTCAAGGATAATCAGTGTGTAGCGATACCCCCGAAAGAGCCACTTAAGTATTTTTGGTTCTGTACTCTGCCTCAAACGCAAGAGCAGTCCCAACCCCTCTGGCACACCTAATATGCAGTATTAGAGCAAGAAACAGCAGTAGAAAGAACACGAATTGCGGTAGATCATAAATTATGTGTACTGATATGATAAAGGCACTTAAAGGTAAACAACATAAACTTACACTTTAGAAACATATTTTAGGTTGAATGTTGTCAATAGTAGAATAGCAACCACCCTGGAAGAATATCAAATGATCAAATATAACGAATACCTGAACATAAACAGCTCTTACACACACATATGCATTTACACGGCCTATGTGAACAGGCAGCAGAAGGAATCCTTTGGTCTTCGGCTAGCTTTGTGGAAATTGCAAGTGATGAATTCCTGAATAGCAGAGCAAAGCAACTTAACTGACTTGGATGTAATAATTAAAGAACAGACCCTTCCTGTGCTAGCAAGATGCAAATGAAATCACAGTGACTGCTTGTTCAAAAGTACTATATCCTGTAGAACTACAAGTAACAGTGGGGTTAATGAAGACAGTGATGTCTGTACACAGTGTCTATGTGGATGAATGGTCTTTTCCTTCAGCACCATAAGCAACAGGTAGTGAACAGAGACAATGGTGTCTGTATACAGTGTCTTTTACAAAAGAAGCCTCTTTTTAAACTCTCCCAGAAATCTGTTCTTCTCTGGAAGCCGGCTGGTAGTTGTAGTTCCCCAGCAGTTCAATAGCATGTGTAACTTGAGCCCTGGGACTACAATTCCCTGTATGCTTTGCTCCCTGGTGGTAATCACCCTGCTGGCAGGATGTGATGATACAGAGTCTTAGCTGATACTAGAGGGAAATAGTCTCACTGCAGAAATGTTGCAGAGTGTCTTCTGATACTGCAGGTAAGATAGCTAGCTCCTTACTACATACTCCCCCCACTAAAGAATCTTTGGTCCGCCTAAGTAAATAACAGTCCTTGACCTACACCTGAGTGTATTGGGAAAGGCTGTGAATACTTATGTACATGGGGTTTTTATCATTTTTTATTTTTAATAAATTTGCAAAGATTTCAAACAAACTTCTTTCACTTTGTCATTATGGGGTATTGTTTGTAGAATTTTGAGGAAAATAATTAATTTAATCCATTTTGGATAAAAACTGTAACAAAACAAAATGTGGAAAAAGCGCTGTGGATACTTTCTGGATGCACTGTAACACCTCTCTGACATTCCAAAAGCAAGATAGCATCTCCGGAGGCCTGGGACAGGCTAGTATTTCACCCCATGGCTAAAATGGGGTGACCGAGAAAGGATATTGTGTGCCAGTCACTTTTGTCTTTTTAACTACTTCAATACCGGGCACTTTCACCCCCTTCCTGCCCAGGCCAATTTATAGCTTTCAGCGCTGTCACACTTTGAACGACAATTGCGCGGTCATACAACACTGTACCCATATTACATTTTTATATTTTTTTTCAGACAAATATAACTTCCTTTCGGTGTTATTTAAACACCACTGGGGAACCTGTCTCCAGATGATATTGAATGGGGCAAAACAATGGCGTTTTCCTTTAAATTATCTATCTCATCTCATGCACAAGAACGGAATTATCGTATATTCTCTAGGTGGTATCGGTGCCCCACTGTTTTACACAAGCTTGATCCTAATGTTTCGGACATATGTTGGAGATGCTTGCAGGCCCCGGGTAACATGATACACATTTGGGGTATATGCCCACGTGTTACCCCCTTTTGGGACAAGGTTCTCCAGCCGTATGACAAACTTGTAGGGGACAAATACCCTAATGAACCCCGCTTAACGGTCCTATCTATGTTACCGGGGTCATACAAACAAATCAAGAAGAGCTTAATTCGCCATTGGCTGACTGCTGCATGTTTTACTTTTTTTGCTAAATATACAAAAAATATACAAAAAAAGACATAACATTTTGAAAAAGAAACCCAAAAACATTTTCTCTCGTTTCTGTAACATTTTGCAAATAAAAAATCTTTCCTCATACATTTAGGCCAAAATGTATTCTGCTACATTTCTTTGGTGGAATAAAAACAACACAAAATCAGTGTTTATTTTTTAGTCTGTAGGAAAGTTATAGAGTCCACAAACTATGGGATGTATCTGAAAATTGATCAATCCTGATGTACTGATGGCCGATCTCATTTCCTTCAGACCCGAAAATGCCAGGACAGTACAAATACCCCCCAAATTACGGAAATTAGACAGTCCAAGGTATTTAGTAAGAAGCATGGCGAGTTTTTTGAAGTTGTAATTTATTTGTCATCATTTTTTGGAGAGTTAAGAAAGTTTAACTTTTTTTTTTTCACAATTTCAATTTTTTTATTTTTTTTTATTATTTTTTTTTGTCACCGGTGCAGTAAAGTGTCATCATATGACTGGTGTGGTGGTGATCAGGTGGTGTGACTGGTGACAGTATGTAAATTTTTTGTTTAAATTTTTTTATTTATTTTCCTATTTATTAAAATGTATTCTTTTTTTTGCAATTTTTTTTAATATACAGTGACCAGATTAATATAGTGTTGCCATAAGCCGATGAGCTGATTACGATTTTTTTTTTACACAATATGATTGCGTATAACTAAATTTTATAGTTAAAAGCAAACCATTTTTACTGAATGAAAACAATTAAAAGTTTACTATTGCGATTAGCTGAGATTGGCCACAGCTAAATAACATGGTACAGATGGGCTATTAATGGCCCTCTCTGTATCATGTGATCACTGTGACCAATCACAGAGCTCATCCAAATAGTACAGAATGAAAGGCATGAATCAAAGCAATTCATTGTGTACAATTGTCATGTGATCTGCTGTGATTGGCCACAGCGTTCAAATGGTAGCATCAGAGGATTGGTACAGTGATTTATCATTGGCTGTGTCTGGTGGACACAGCGGGTGACAGATCGTGCCGGGGCACAGCCCGTGGGGGGGCGCCTGAGGCCTGATTCTGGAAGGACGTCATATGACGTCCTCCTAGAACAACAGGGCTTAAAGTTGTTAGGGGGTTAAAGTTTTATTACAGAATGGTTAGGGGTCCTAGATACCATAGCAGATCACTTACAGACTCTCCATATCCAGATCAATGTCCAGCTTTATAGCGTCAGAACTTTTAAGCTGACCCGACAACACTGTAAACATGATCATAAATTTTAGTGCGTCCTCCAAGTGAGTCACCAGGCCCTTCTCTCCAGCAAGGAGCCTCCCTTGGGTCTCCTCTTTGGCATTGTTTCCTCCAGACCAAGCGGGACAGCTTCAGGACCACTTCAGAAACACATTAGGATCCAAAACAGGTTATTGGGCCTAATGGCAGAGTGGTCCAGGGCTTACTACGCATGCACCAATAGCGCATTACCGCAAGAGGAGCATGCGCCAAAGACGCCTCAGTGCGCCCACCTGCGCAGAAGACCTGATGGAAAAAGGCAGGAAAATGCCCAGGAGGCGCACAGGAAGTGATCTCAACCTGATGGAAAAAGGTGGGAAAATTCCCAGGAGGCGCACAGGAAGTGACCTCAAACTTCCCTATATAAGCCCAGCCCAGACACTGCCAAATTGCTGGATTATCTTCAGTTCCCCTTATTCCTTTGCTAGTGTGTGATTTGTCTGAACTTGTTGTGACCTGGAAACCTATTTGACTACTCTTCTTGATTGCTGCTTGCCATTGACCTTGGATTTGTACCTTAACCATTCTACTTCCTTGCCCCTTTTGTACTCAGCTGCCAGACTGGAACTCAACCATTCTTCTTCTGATTATCCCTTTTATACTTCGTTGCCAAACTGGATTTGACCTCGGCTCGGATCTTGGACTAAGGCTTGCATGGTGCTCCGTACCCCTGGCACCCATGCCACTAGGTGTCCACGAAGTCTCTGTCTCCATCTCCAGAGGCTTCAAAGTCCATGCAAGGGAGGCCTCCCACTACTGCGGTCTCACATCAGATATGTGGCCTCCTGACACAGAGCTCCATCCAGCAGCACCTCCCTAGGACTCAGCCCAGGGGAAGAGCAAGCACATGGCCTGTCCCAAATATTGATATACTCAGCCAGCATGCACCAGTAGCATAAACCTCCTACTGGATTGACTGAAGGAAATATAAATATTCATAACTTACTTTTGTTTGCAAAATCTCATACTATGGCCAGTGATATCTACTGGTGACAGTGATAAATCACAAGCCAACTTAAGCTAAAGGAAAAACCAGATAAAAAACCATACAATCAGTCTGAGCCAACTACAGCCCAGCCAAAAACTAAATTCACATAGTAGCCCCTGTTTAGGTCAAGGGGGCTACATCATTGTTAAATCTTATGAGATTTTAGTGGTTGGGTCTACATCTACTTTAACCACTTGCCGACCGACTCATGCCGACATACATCAGCAGAATGGCTCTCATAAAAGCAGGATATCGGGGCACGCGCCACTTGCGTACGTGCCCACGGGTCTCGCAGACTCGATGTCCGCCGGCGGCCCGCGATTGTGGCGAGGAGAGGCAGAACAGGGAACTTCCTATGTAAACAAGGCATTTCCCCATTCTGTCTAGTGACATGACAGAGATCTACTGTTCCCAGTGATCGGGAGCAATGATCACTGTCATGTTTCAGTAGGCCCACCCCCCTATAGTTAGAACACGCTGAGGGAACACGCTTAACCCCTTGATCGCCCCCTAGTGTTAACCCCTCCCCTGCCAGTGTCATTTATACATTGATCAGTGCATTTTTATAGCACTGATCAATGTAATAATGTCACTGGTCCCCAAAAAGTGTAATTTGGGGTCAGATTTGTCTGCCGCAATGTCGCAGTCCCGCTAAAAATTCGCAGATCGCCGCCATTACCAGTAAAAACAATAAAAAAGAAATAAAAGTCCCTAAATCGATCCCGTAGTTTGTAGACGTGATAACTTTTGCGCAAACCAATCAATATACGCCTATTGCAGTGCCGTATCGCAAAAAATGCTCTGGTCATTAAGGGGGCAAATCTTTCTGGGGCTGAAGTGGTTAAAAAAAGAACGTCAGCTCCTGTCTTTGGTGGATCCACCCACCCTCCTCCACCCACCATTATGGCATGGGCACAGATGACCAGTTCGGGTCTGGTGTTTGTGTACCACCATAATTTCAACCTCCTGGTGTCTGGTGCTTCCTGCCTGCATCTCCATACCCGGCAGGTGGTGGCACATCCTATGCCCTGGCATTGAATAAGCTGATAGCTCAGAGGGAAACCACTGTTGTTCCACCATGTTGGATGAGATGAGCTCTTTTCCTTAAAATTCATGTGAGTTGCTATTTGTCTTCTATTTAATAAAGCTTTGTATATAATACACTTCATTTGGCACCCTCTGCTGTTCTGTTTATTATAACCCGTCAGATTTTTTTTGCCAACTGTGTCCCTTTGTGGAGATTTCCCTTCACTTCCTGTCCCATAGCCAAACAGGAAGTGAGAGGAAATTCTAGCAAATTAGGGGAGTCCTACAGGAAACCCAAGGTAACCAGAACTAGTGTCCCCATTGGGTGATTTCCCCTCTATTACTTTTCTGGGGACAACCCAATATTTGGGATTTACTTTTACCTTCACTTTCAATGATAATGGTAAACAGTAGACATGTGCAATTCGTTTAGTTCCGAATTCGTTTTTTTTAACGGATTTTGATAAATTCGTTAATTACGAAATCTCCGAATTTTTCAATTTCCGAAATTTCGAATTTCCAAATTTTCAAATTTCCGAATTTTCAAAAATTCGATATTTTGAAAATTGGAAATTCAGACATTCGAAATTTCGGAAATTTGAAATTTCAGAAAATCTAAATTTCGGAAATTCGGAAATTCAAAAATTGGAAATTGGAAAATTTTGGAAATTCAAAAATTCAAATTCAGAAATTCGAAATTTTGGAAATTCAAAATTTCCGAGATTTGGAAATTCAAAAATGCGAAATTTCATAAATTTGAAAATTTGGAAATTTGAAAATCCAAAAATAAGAATGAAAAATCTGAGAATTCAAAAGAATAAAAATCTGAAAATTCGAAAACCCGAAAATCTGAAATAATAACTAATAAAAGATATTAAATTATAGGTATTGGAATTCCCTTTCAAATTGAATGTAGTGAATGTAACAAGTACGAATTTATCCCTTTGCTCAGTATTTAGTAGAAGCCCCTTTTGATGAGTCTTTTTGGGAAAGATGCAACAAGTTTTTCACACCTGGATTTGGGGATCCTCTGCCATTCCTCCTTGCAGATCCTCTCCAGTTCTGTCAGGTTGGATGGTAAACATTGGTGGACGGCCATTTTTAGGTCTCTCCAGAGATGCTCAATTGGTTTTAAGTCAGGGCTCTGGCTGGGCCATTCAGGAACAGTCACAGGGTTGTTGTGAAGCCACTCCTTCGTTATTTTAGCTGTGTGCTTAGGGTCATTGTCTTGTTGGAAGGTAAACCTTCGGCCCAGACTGAGGTCCTGAGCACTCTGGAGAAGGTTTTCGTCCAGGATATCCCTGTACTTGGCCGCATTCATCTTTCCCTCGATTGCAACCAGTCGTCCTGTCCCTGCAGTTGAAAAACACCCCCACAGCATGATGCTGCCACCACCATGCTTCACTGTTGGGACTGTATTGGACAGGTGATGAGTAGTGCCTGGTTTTCTCCACACATACCGCTTAGAATTAAGGCCAAAAAGTTCTATCTTGGTCTCATCAGACCCGAGAATCTTATTTCTCACCATCTTGGAGTCCTTCAGGTGTTTTTTAGCAAACTCCATGTGGGCTTTCATGTGTCTTGCACTGAGGAGAGGCTTCTGTCAGGCCACTCTGCCATAAAGCCCCGACTGGTGGAGGGCTGCAGTGATTGTTGACTTTCTACAACTTTCTCCCATCTCCCGACTGCATCTCTGGAGCTCAGCCACAGTGATCTTTGGGTTCTTCTTTACCTCTCTCACCAAGGCTCTTCTCCCCCGATAGCTCAGTTTGGCCGGACGGCCAGCTCTAGGAAGGGTTCTGGTCGTCCCAAACGTCTTCCATTTAAGGATTATGGAGGCCACTGTGCTCTTAGGAACCTTAAGTGCAACAGAATTTTTTTTGTAACCTTGGCCAGATCTGTTCCTTGTCATAATTCTGTCTCTGAGCTCTTCAGGCAGTTCCTTTGACCTCATGATTCTCATTTGCTCTGACATGCACTGTGAGCTGTAAGGTCTTATATAGACAGGTGTGTGGCTTTCCTAATCAAGACCAATCAGTATAATCAAACACAGCTGGACTCAAATGAAGGTGTAGAACCATCTCAAGGATGATCAGAAGAAATGAACAGCACCTGAGTTATATATATGAGTGTCACAGCAAAGGGTCTGAATACTTAGGACCATGTGATATTTCAGTTTTTCTTTTTTAATAAATCTGCAAAAATGTCAACAATTCTGTGTTTTTCTGTCAATATGGGGTGCTGTGTGTACAATATGGGGTGCTGTGTGTACAATATGGGGTGCTGTGTGTACATTAATGAGGGAAAAAAATGAACTTAAATGATTTTAGCAAATGGCTGCAATATAACAAAGAGTGAAAAAATTAAGGGGGTCTGAATACTTTCCGCCCCCACTGTATATATATATATATATATATATATATATATATATATATATATATATATCTCAAATGGTATTTGCGCAGCAGTTTTTTTTTTTTTTTAATCTTTTTATTAAATTTCTTTGACAATTGAAAACAGTTTATTGATATTAATTATTTATTTTTACTCTGTATTTCTTCTTTTTTTTTTAATTCTTTATTTGCAAAGAAATAAGATACAAAGAGCACACATACATTGGTACAAAGATCACAACAAATTTGTTTGTATTTTATATAAAACTCGACAGGTCTGACCTAGTCAACCCAACAACACGATATGACTGTTTGTGGATACCTGTATAGACATGAACTTGGTGACTGACCTCGAGATTAGGGAGCTCTCTGTGTTCCTTGTAAAATTGAGCTCCGCTGTAAGCATAAGTAGTGTGGGGGGGAAAGCGACCTATGTGTCGTCAGCCCTAAAAGGGAAACTAAGAAACGAGAGCAGGAAAGATGAGGATAAGAAAGAAAAAGAAGAGGGAAGAGGGGGGGGGGAGAAGAGGGGGGAGGGCCAGGGGAGAGTTGGTGAGGGGGAGTGTAAGGGGAAGGGGGGGTCCCCTCCTCCAGTCCCTCCATTGGTTTCTGAGAAATCATTCCGGGTTTATTAAATTTCTTAATTACAAACAAAATTTAAAAAGACAGAACAAACCATCATACACATTGAACCAAAAATATAATAGTACAAGTTCCAAAATCTAATATAAGAATTATTAATCCAAAAGGGAAGGAAAATGGAAGAAGAAAAAAAATAAAAAAATAAATAAAAAACAAATAAATGCAGTTTAAAAAAAAAATACACTTTAATGATTTTATTGCACATAAACACAATATAATACCCAATTTTTTTGAAAATTGTAAAAGTAGTTAAGTATCTATTTATTCGGCCTTTCATATTTTACAAAATAAATTGGGGTATATACTGTTTTTTTTTAATTCATTAAAGTGTATTTTTTTCTCAAAAAATTGCATTTGAAAAACCTCTTCGCAAATACTGTATGACCTAAAATATTTAAACGATTACCATTTTATTCCCTAGGGTCTCTGCGAAAATATACACTATGCCAAAAGTATTGGGAGGCCGGTCTTTACACGCACACATGAACTTTAATGGCATCCCAGTCTCATGCCCCATACACACGGTCGGACATTGATCGGACATTCCGACAACAAAATCCATGGATTTTTTCCGTCGGATGTTGTCTCAAACTTGTCTTGCATACACACGGTCACACAAAGTTGTCGGAAAATCCGATCGTTCTGAACGTGGTGACGTAAAACACGTACATCGGGACTATAAACGGGGCAGTAGCCAATAGCTTTCATCTCTTTATTTATTCTGAGCATGCGTGGCACTTTGTGCGTCGGATTTGTGTACACACGATCGGAATTTCCGACAACGGATTTTGTTGTCAGAAAATTTTATAGCATGCTCTCAAACTTTGTGTGTTGGAAATTCCTATGGAAAATGTGTGATGGAGCCTACACACGGTCGGAATTTTCGACAACAAGGTCCTATCACACATTTTCCATTGGAAAATCCTATCGTGTGTACGGGGCATTAGTCTGTAGGGTTCAATATTGAGTTGGCCCACCCTTTGCAGCTATAACAGCTTCAACTCTTCTGGGAAGGCTGTGCACAAGGTTTAGGAGTGTGTCTATGGGAATGTTTGACCATTCTTCCAGAACAGCATTTGTGAGGTCAGGCACTGATGTTGGACGAGAAGTCCTGGCTCGCAGTCTCCGCTCTAATTCATCCCAAAGGTGTTCTATTGGGTTGAGGTCAGGACTCTGTGCAGGCCAGTCATGTTCCTCCACTCCAAACTCGCTCATCCATGTCTTTATGGACCTTGCTTTATGCACTGGTGTGCAGTCACGTTGGAACAGGAAGGGGCCATCCCCAAACTGTTCCCACAAAGTTGGGAGCATGAAATTGTCCAAAATGTCTTGGTATGCTGACTTCTTAAGAGTTCCCTTCACTGGAACTAAGGGGCCAAACCCAACCCCTGAAAAACAACCCCCAAACCATCATTCCCCCCTCCACCAAATGATTAGGACCAGTTCACAAAGCAAGGTCTATAAAGGCATGGATGAGCGAGTTTGGGGTGGAGGAACTTGACTGGTCCTGACTTCAACCAGATAGAACACCTTTGGGATGAATTAGAGCGGTGACTATGAGCCAGGCCTTCTCGTCCAACATCAGTGCCTGACCTCACAAATGCTCTTCTGGAAGAATGGTCAAACATTCCCATAGACACACTCCTAAACCTTGTGGACAGCCTTCCCAGAAGAGTTGAAGCTGTTATAGCTGCAAAGGGCGGGCCAACTCAATATTGAACCCTACGGACTAAGACTGGAATGCCATTAAAGGTTCATGTGCGTGTAAAGGCAGGTGTCCCAATACTTTTAGTAATATAGTGTGTAATATATATGTAACAAAATTTCAGGTGGGTTACTTCTACTGTTCCTATGATACTTCGTGTAGAGATCAGCGTCAAGGTGGCCTCACAATTTTCCACCAATATCCAATAGAAGAGACGACGGGACACGTTCTCCAATGCAAAATTGGAGAACGTGTCCCGTCGTCTTTTCTATATATATATATAAAATATCTAGGGGTAATTTTCTCACAAAAATACTGATTTAAACTTGTAAACAAAAAGTGTCAGAAAAGTCCTGGTCTTCAAGTAGTATCCAAAAAGATTGAGACAAAAGAAACAAAAGAAGGTTCCGCCATGAGGACAAGTTGGCTGCCATTATGTTTACCCGGTTTGCATTGCTGTCCCTGCCCATGTTGGTTCAACCTTTGGCAGGGACGACCCTAAGGGGAAAAAATAAAAAATAAAATAAGTAAAATTATTTAAAAAAAAAAATTCTGTCATTTATTTTTAACAAAAATTAAAAAAAAAACCCATAAAAATGAATGAGTTGGTAAATCTCTGTTGGTGTGGTGCTGCCCATTCCTGGGACTGGAGGGAGGAAGGAGGCCGTTATTTTACCAGTTTCTTAATTTTATAATTGTTAATAGTAATTGTTTTACAGGAAGCTCAGAACAAAATTCTGGACCCAAAGTCCTCGTCTTCTTCCAATTTTTTCACGGTGGAAAAGGCCAATTATTCACACATTGCTCTACACGCTGTCTAATCCAAGTTAAATACATAGAAAAGGAGATCGCCATACATGCCCCGTTCCAGGCTGGTCTTCTGTCCAAACCACCTTCCAGACATGTGAGGTGATGGCCATGGATACACACAACGGGGGGGGGGAGCAGAGAAGAGAAGACAGCAGAAAAACGGGTACAACTTATGTAGGAGGATTTGTTTCGTTTCTGCGGTCAGTCTCTTCACTAGGTATCTGGAAGGGTTTACAGTACAACCACTTTATAGCTGAACTCCTGGCAAAGAGCTAAATATACTGATGATATATATATTGGAACAGTTTCACGTACCTGGTTAGATTTGCATTTCTGTCCATCCAGTTCTGAGATTCACACAGCTCTGCCACCCAGCACAGGGAAAAGGAGCTGATATTTCTCTTTTGCAGTGCCACTTTCACATACAGGTCTTCTCACTCCCCCAGTCTGTGATTGGACAATGAAAGAAGAAGCAGCAGACTGATGTGCTCATCGGTGCAGTCTCAAGTCTTTTGCAGACTCTAGCAGGTTTTCTTCTAATGCCGCGTACACATGGTCGGACTTTTCGACCGGACGGGTCCGACAGACTTTCCAGCGTACTTTAGACAGACTTTTGATGGACTTCCGATGGACTTTCTAAGAACGGACTTGCCTACACGCGATCACACATAAGTCCAACGGATTCGTACGTGATGACGTACACCGGACTAAAATAAGGAAGTTGATAGCCAGTAGCCAATAGCTGCCCTAGCGTCGGTTTTTGTCCATCAGACTAGCATAAGACGAGCGGATTTCTGGGTCCGGCGGAGTTACAACGTAAAGATTTGAAGCAAGTTCCAAATCTAAAGTCCGTCAGATTTGCGACTGGAAAAGTCCGCTGAAGGTCCGGTGAAGCCCACACACAATCGGATTGTCAGCCGGATTTGGTCTGTCGGACCAGTCCGGTCGAAAAGTCCGACCGTGTGTACGCGGCATAAGATTATCCTGTATTTGGCTCCATCCATCTTCCCATCAACTCTGATCAGCTTCCCTGTCCCTGCTGAAGAAAAGCATCCCCACCACATGATGCTGCCACCACCATGTTTCATGGTGGGGATGGTGTGTTCAGGGGGATGTGCAGTGTTAGTTTTCCCCCACATTTTTTGCTTTTGGGCCAAAAAAGTTCAATTTTGGTCTCATCAGACCAGAGCACCTTCTTCCACATGTTTGCTGTGTCCCCCACATGGCTTCTCACAAACTACAAACAGGACTTCTTATGACTTTCTTTCACCAATGTCTTTCTTTTTGCCACTCTTCCATAAAGGGCAGATTTGTGGAGAACACGACTAATAGTTGTCCTGTGGACAGATTCTCCCACCTGAGCTGTGGATCTCTGCAGCTCCTCCAGAGTTACCATGGACCTCTTGGCTCTTCTCTGATGAATGCTCTCCTTGCCCGGCCAGTCAGTTTAGGTGGACGGCCATGTCTTGGTAGGTTTGCAGTTGTGCCATACTA
Organism: Lithobates clamitans; assembly: GCA_037952925.1. Taxonomy (NCBI): domain Eukaryota; kingdom Metazoa; phylum Chordata; class Amphibia; order Anura; family Ranidae; genus Lithobates; species Lithobates clamitans. The sequence goes on along the minus strand of JBBGZY010000712.1, from coordinate 1,288,585 downwards.
TTTCCATTTTCGGATGATGGATTGAACAGAGCTCCATGAGATGTTCAAAGCTTGGGATATTTTTATATAACCTAACCCTGCTTTATACTTCTCCACAACTTTATCCCTGACCTGTTTGGTGTGTTCCTTGGCCTTCATGATGCTGTTTGTTTACTAAGGTTCTCTAACAAACCTCTGAGGGCTTCACAGAACAGTTGAATTTATCCTGAGATTAAATTACACACAGGTGGACTCTATTTACTAATTAGGTGACTTCTGAAGATAATTGGTTCCACTCAGGGGCGTAACTAGAAATCACAGGGCCCCATAGCAAAATGTTGTATGCCCCCCCCCCTGCAAACAGCCCCCCCCCCCCAAGAAAAAATGAACTAATGCCATTGAACAACAGATTACCACACTCATGTGGCACAGGACCCAGGCAACAGCTTATATTAATTTCAAACAACAAAACAAAAATTTGCCAATACACTCTACAGGTTACATTTAGTACATTATAGTGTAAGTAAAGTCAAAAAAGTTTTTTTCAAGTTTTGCACCCCCACAACTAATGCCCCAGAGCTTGTGGGGAAGAGGCCCTTGTCCCCATCTGCACGGGGACAAGGTGCTTTTCCAGGCACTGTGCAAAACAGATAAGTCTGTCTCCCACTCTTCCTACCTCCTGTCCAGACTCCAGAGCCTCCTCATGTGCCGAAAATGATGTCCCTTCACAGGCGCGCTCGAGCGTTCTGCCCCGCCTACTCTGCTCCTGCCTCCTGATGTATGCAGCTGCCTGTGTCGGGACACGGCCGGACTCACAGGGCCCAGGAGGCTTAACAGTAAACTTACATTCCTCGGAGTGGAGCGGAGTGCCTCCTTACATCTCAGGTGTCCCCAGCGGAGTGCCTCCTTACATCTCAGGTGTCCCCAGCGGAGTGCCCCCTTACATCTCAGGTGTCCCCAGCGGAGTGCTTCCTTTCATCTCAGGTGTCCCCAGCGGAGTGCCTCCTTACATCTCAGGTGTCCCCAGTGGAGTGTTTCCTTACATCTGAGGTGTCCCCAGCGGAGTGTTTCCTTACATCTGAGGTGTCCCCAGCGGAGTGTTTCCTTACATCTCAGGTGTCACTGTCCCCAGCAAGCGGAGTGTTTCCTTACATCTCAGGTGTCACTGTCCCCAGCCAGCGGAGTGCTTCCTTATATCTCAGGTGTCACTGTCCCCAGCGGAGTGCCTCCCTACATCTGAGGTGTCACTGTCCCCAGCGGAGTGCTTCCTTACATCTTAGGTGTCACTGTCCCCAGCCAGCGGAGTGTTTCCTTACATCTCAGGTGTCACTGTCCCCAGCCAGCGGAGTGTTTCCTTACATCTCAAGTGTCACTGTCCCCAGCGGAGTGCCTCCTTACATCTCAAGTGTCACTGTCCCCAGCCAGTGGAGTGCTTCCTTACATCTCAGGTGTCACTGTCCCCAGCGGAGTGCTTCCTTACATCTCAGGTGTCCCCAGCGGAGTGCCTCCTTACATCTCAGGTGTCCCCAGCGGAGTGCCTCCTTACATCTCAGGTGTCCCCAGCGAAGTGCCACCTTACATCTCAAGTGTCCAAAGCGGAGTGCTTCCTTTCATCTCAGGTGTCCCCAGCGGAGTGCCTCCTTACATCTCAGGTGTCCCCAGCGGAGTGCCTCCTTACATCTCAGGTGTCCCCAGCGGAGTGCCCCCTTACATCTCAGGTGTCCCCAGCGGAGTGCTTCCTTTCATCTCAGGTGTCCCCAGCGGAGTGCCTCCTTACATCTCAGGTGTCCCCAGTGGAGTGTTTCCTTACATCTGAGGTGTCCCCAGCGGAGTGTTTCCTTACATCTCAGGTGTCACTGTCCCCAGCAAGCGGAGTGTTTCCTTACATCTCAGGTGTCACTGTCCCCAGCCAGCGGAGTGCTTCCTTATATCTCAGGTGTCACTGTCCCCAGCGGAGTGCCTCCCTACATCTGAGGTGTCACTGTCCCCAGCGGAGTGCTTCCTTACATCTTAGGTGTCACTGTCCCCAGCCAGCGGAGTGTTTCCTTACATCTCAGGTGTCACTGTCCCCAGCCAGCGGAGTGTTTCCTTACATCTCAAGTGTCACTGTCCCCAGCGGAGTGCCTCCTTACATCTCAAGTGTCACTGTCCCCAGCCAGTGGAGTGCTTCCTTACATCTCAGGTGTCACTGTCCCCAGCGGAGTGCTTCCTTACATCTCAGGTGTTACTGTCCCCAGCCAGCGGAGTGTTTCCTTACATCTCAGGTGTCACTGTCCCCAGCGGAGTGCCTCCTTACATCTCAGGTGTCACTGTCCCCAGCGGAGTGTTTCCTTACATCTCAGGTGTCACTGTCCCCAGCGGAGTGCCTCCTTACATCTCAGGTGTCACTGTCCCCAGCGGAGTGTTTCCTTACATCTCAGGTGTCACTGTCCCCAGCGGAGTGCTTCCTTACATCTCAGGTGTCACTGTCCCCAGCGGAGTGCCTCCTTACATCTCAAGTGTCACTGTCCCCAGCCAGTGGAGTGCTTCCTTACATCTCAGGTGTCACTGTCCCCAGCGGAGTGCCTCCTTACATCTCAGGTGTCACTGTCCCCAGCGGAGTGCTTCCTTACATCTCAGGTGTCACTGTCCCCAGCCAGCGTAGTGTTTCCTTACATCTCAGGTGTCACTGTCCCCAGCGGAGTGCCTCCTTACATCTCAGGTGTCACTGTCCCCAGCCAGCAGAGTGTTTCCTTACACATCAGGTGTCCCCCCTCCCATTGGAGCCCTTCTATATCCCAGCAGCGGTGCCTCTGCTGCCATTACTGAAGGCCGAGGGGGAACAAAATAGAGGTGGAGTCGGCCGGCTACAATAGAAATTGAGCTGCAGCACCGCCCACCCCCCACCCCTTTCCACAACAGGTCACAGATGACAGACAGACCGGGGGCGGGGGGGGGTGGGCGGTGCTGCAGCTCAATTTCTATTGTAGCCACTCGGCAGGCTCTGCTTCTCGTTTCTAACTCGTCTGGTCTTCTGGAAAATGGCGGCCAGTGGAGACATTATCTCCGCCGGCTGTGGACCTCTAGTGGTGGCGGCGAAAAAAGGAATTCTTTTGGCAATTATGACTGGGCCCCACTCGGCTGCGGGCCCCATAGCGCCCGCGTGGGTTGCTATGGCGGTAGTTCCGCCACTGGTTCCACTAGATTTTAGTCAGGGGTATCAGAGTAAAAGGGGCTGAATACAAATGCCCCCCACACTTTTCCTTCCACTTCACAATTATGTGCCACTTTGTGTTGGTCCATCACATAAAATCCCAATAAAATACATTTACGTTTTTTTGGTTGTAACATGAGAAAATGTGAAAAATTTCAAGGGGTGTGAATACTTTTTCAAGGCACTATGTGTATATCTATCTATCTATCTATCTATCTATCTATCTATCTATCTATCTATCTATCTATCTATCTATATATATATATATAGAGATATATATATATATATGTATGTATATATTTATATCTGATAAAAATATAATAATATTAAATATATGTAGCCATATACTGGACTACAGCAACACTGAGTAGGGGACAACCCCTTCTGTTGCTCTACTGTTCACTGTAATGCTGAAGTGTTTTTTAAAAACAATATTATATTATGAAGAAATGAATTATATAAATATAATAATAATCATATATTACTATAACATATAAACATTTATATATACAAACATATATATACATACACAGTATCTCAAAAAAGTGAGTACACCCCTAAGTGAAAATGTCCAAATGGGGCCCAAAGTGTCAATATTTTGTGTGGCCACCATTATTTTCACTTAGGGGTGTACTAACTTTTGTTGCCAGCGGTTTAGACATTAATGGCTGTGTGTTGAGTTATTTTGAGGGGACAGCAAATTTACACTGTTATACAAGCTGTACACTCACTACTTTACATTGTAGACAAGTGTCATTTCTTCAGTGTTGTCACATGAAAAGATAGAAGAAAATATTTACATAAATGTGAGGGGTGTACTCACTTTTGTGAGATACTGTATATATGTATACAGTAAAACCTTGGTTTGAGAGCGTTTTGCAAGACAAGCAAAATTTTTTAATACATTTTGAATTGATATACAAGCGATGTCTTGATATACAAGTAGCGTCATATCACAACCATAGGCATGCGCACAGGGTGTGCCAGGTGTGCCCAGGCACACCCTAATCACCTCTCCTGCAGTGCTGGCTTCCCTCTTCTCCCACCAGCTGCTGCTGCGGGCACATACAGATGATGTTTCAGGATGAGCGGTAATGCCATTTACCATCCTCTTACCTTTTTGAATGAACTCAGTGAGTGATTGGTACCATGTGTTTGAGCTTTGGGGTGCACACCCTAATGCAATAAGCTGTGCACACCTATGGTCACAACCGAGTATAGAAGAGAAGAGAGGAGCCTCTAAGTGTAGTAATATGGTTACATTTAATGAAGGTACAACATTTACAAGATATTGCTACACTTAGAGGCTCCTCTCTTCTCTTTTATACTCTGGAGCTCCTGCTGGATTTTTCTTCTAATCCCCTTGTGGAGGCTTCCATTTGTGGATGGACATTTTATGGTGTCACAACCTGGTCACATTTCTATAATCTTTTTATATGGACTATAAACTGAAGGACTTCTGAATAAATGGTTGTGGAACGAATCATTTGAGTTTCCATTATTTCTTATGGGGAAATTCACTTTGTTATACAAGTGCTTTGGATTACAAGCATGTTTCCAGAACGAATTATACTCATAATGCAAGGTTTTACTGTATATTATAAAAAATATAATATAAAAAATATAATATAAAATAAATGTATACCATAAAATAATACAAAATATATGTAGCCAGTATCTGGACTACAGCAACATAGAGGAGGGGACAATGCCTTCTGTTGTTCTACCTTTTACCGTAATGATTTCAAAAAATGTAATTTGCTTATTGATTATTGATTTTGGGAGGAAGGAACCAGGGAATGCAAAATACAGGTAGATTATTCTTCAGATTTAGTATCAATTGTGGGCGGAGGGCGGAGTCATACTTTAAAATGACATGTGCTGTGAATTTCATGCCCCATTATACAGACAGAAGGTATATTGAAGCTCGGTCATCCCGAGTAGATGAAATCCTATCCCCCCCCTCCCCCCGCTCTCCGGAGGGCTGACCACGCTGCGCACACATGAATATAATCCGGGGTGTCCCTGGCTACATCCATAAACACAGACAAAACAACCGACAATCCCTGCGCAGGATCACCGCAACCCTCCGCATTCCACCGCGCTCTCCTCCTCATTCCACCGCGCTCTCCTCCTTCCTCCCGGGGACATCGCACGCGACTCTCCTTGTAACAATGATCGGCCAGCGCTGGGGAATGTACGGAGCCAGATCTCCCCGAACACGAATCCAGACACCTCTTCACAAACCTTAAAGTGTACCTGTCATCGGGTGTCATCTTTATGTTATGTACAATCATGTGCACACCAGGTACTCCCCCCTTACAATGCCCTTTCTCTCCAGAAGGATGGCACCATCTTTGTTCACGCATCATTAAGGGTTACGATCTACTTCCTTGACTTGTAAATCCTGGCTGTGTTCACAAATGTCCGACACAGTTCAGCCCCTGCTGTAGACATTCGCATTCATCATGTGTGACAATGTTACTGTCTGATCACTGGGGGGGGGGGGAGGGGAGACTGAGGAAATTCCACCTCCTGCTTCTACAAGGTTTTAGTGTTGCAGTCTGATCCATGTGAGATGAGAGACTGAGGAAATGCTTGCTCCTGCTTCTTCAAAGTTACAATGTACAGTCTGATCACTGGGGGAGGGGAGACTGAGGAAATGCTTCCTCCTCCTTCTACAAAGTTACAATGTACAGTCTGATCACTGGGGGAGGGGAGACTAAAGAAATGCTTCCTCCTCCTTCTACAAAGTTACAATGTACAGTCTGATCACTGGGGCAGGGGAGACTGAGGAAATGCTTCCTCCTCCTTCTACAAAGTTACAATGTACAGTCTGATCACTGGGGGAGGGGAGACTGAGGAAATGCTTCCTCCTCCTTCTACAAAGTTACAATGTACAGTCTGATCACTGGGGAGGAGAGACTGAGGAAATGCTTCCTCCTGTCTGAAGCAGACTAATGACATCATCTCAGCCTAGGCAGAGCTACTGAATGAGCGCATATAAGGGGGAGAGATTTGTCCTGCATTGTAGGCATTTGGGAGGGTATACTGATCTGTACAATCTGTTATCTGGAAAAAACTATTCCAAACGAAAACGCTCACGAACGTCGCTAAACGCGGCATGTAAAAGTGGCAAAATGAGAGAGAGAAAGAGAGAGAGGGGGAGAGAGAGAGGAGGAGAGGGGGAGAGGGAGACAGAGAGAGAGACGGGGGAGAAAGAAGAGCGAGAGGGGAGAGAGAGAAGAGAGAGGGGGAGAGAGAGAAGAGATAGGGGGAGAGAGAGAAGCAAGAGAGAGAGGGGAGAGAGAGAGAAGAGAGGGAAATGGGGAGAGAGAGAGGGGGGGCAGAGAGATGGGGGGGAGAGAGATGGGGGGGAGAGAGATGGGGGGGAGAGAGAGGAGGGAAAGAGAAGAGAGAGAGGGGGAGAGAGAGAAAGAGAGAGAGAAAGAGAGAGGGGAGAGAGAGGGAGAGAGAGGGGGGGTGAGAGAGAGAGAGAGAGAGAGAGAGAGAGAGGGGAGAAAGGGGGAGAGAGAAAGCGAGAGGGGGAGATAAGAGAGAGAGAAGAGAGAGGGTGGGAAAGATAGGGGAGAGAGCAGGAGGAGGAAGAGAGAGAGAGAAGAGAGAGAGAGAGGGGGTGAAAGGACAGAGAAAGAGAGAGAGAAAGAAAGGGGAAGAGAAGACAGAGAGGGCAAGAGGGGGGTGAGGGAGAGAAAGAGAAAGGGGGAGAAAGAGAGAGAAAGGGTGAGAGAAAGAGAGGGGTGAAGTGAAAAGGAGAGAGAGAGAGAGGTGGAAGAGAGTTAGAGAGAAGAGAGACGGGGAGAGGACAGAGAAAGAGAGAGAAAGAGAGAGAGCAAGTGGGGGAGAGAGAGGGGAGGAGAGAAGAGAGAGGCGGGCAAGAGCAGGAGAGAGAGAGAGGGGAGCGAAAGAGAGGGGTGAAGAGAGAGGAGAGAGAAAGACGGCAAGAGGGGGAGAGAAAGAGGGGGAGAGAGGGGGAGAGAGAAGCATGAGAGAAGAGAGAGAAGAGAGGGGAGAGAGCAAGAGGAGGTAGAGAGAGTGAAGGAAGTGAGAGAGAGAAGGGCGAGGGGAGAAGAGAGGGAGTGAGAGAAAGAGAGAGGGTAAGACGGGGGAGTGAAGGAGGAGAGAGGAGAGAGAGAGAAAGAGAGCAAGGGAGAGAGAGTGAGAGAAAAGAGAGAAAGAGAAAAAGAGAGAGGGAGAGTAAGGACAGAGAAAGAGAGAGAGAAGGAGGGGGAGAGAGAATAGAGAGAGAGGGCAAGAGGGGGACAGATAGAGAGAGGGGGAGAGAAAGAGAGGGGTGAAAAGAGAGATGGAAGAGAGAGAGGGGGGGGGTGAGAGAAGAGAGAGAAAGGGCAAGAGGGAGAGAGAGAGAGAAAGAGATGGGTTAAGAGAGAGAGAGGAGAGAGAAAGAGGGCAAGAGGGGGAGAGAGAGACAGGAGAGAGAGAGGGGGGAGAGAGAGAGAGGGGGGAGAGAGGTAGAGAAGCACGAGAGTAGATAGGAGTAAGTGGGGGAGAGGATAGAGAGGGGGAGAGAGAAAAAACAACAACCATACAACAACCAAAAATTTTTGTGTACACTAAAATATACAAACATTGTGCAACCTAAAAGATTGCAACTACCACTATTTTATTCTACAGGGCTTTTGCCTTCAGAAAACATTCAATGTTCTGGGGGCCTTTCTTGACGAAAATGCTGATTTTAAGTTGTGTGAATTTCTTTTAAATTGCTCCAGAGGAGATCTGTTACACTTACAATTTTCACCGCATGAGATGCAATATAGCGTTGAGATGAAAGGAGAAAAAAGGCACTCCTTATGTTTGAGCTTTACATTTATTCTACTTTACATGAAAGTCACACTAATCTCATATAATTTTTATCAGCAATATTTGCCGGTTATAATTTGTGGTACAGTACATGTTTGGGGTTGTGCAAATTACGTAAAAGCTGTGTTGGGGAAAAGCTTACAGGAAAATGTGTTTTTTACATTTTCATTATTATTATTATTATAATACAAGATTGATAAAGTGCCAACAGTTTGCACAGCACTTTACAAAATGATATTTACTATTTATTCCCAATAAAAACCAAGGAAATAAAAACAAAAAATATGTATAGAAATTTGCATTCAAATGAAATCAGTAGACTTTGCCTATTATATTTAGCAGTAAATATTTGGAGGATGCGCAAATTACATGAATGCTGCATTGCTAAAAGTTACAGGAAAATGCATTTTTCTAATTTTGTTTTACTATTTATTCTCAATAAAAAAGAAAAAGGAAATATATATATATATATATATATATATATATATATATATATATATATATATATATATATATAGATAGATAGATATAAATTTGCCTCCAAATTAAATCAGCAGACTTTACTTATTATATTTAGCAGTAAATATCTGGAGGGTGTGCAAATTACGTAAATGCTGCATTGCTAAAAATTACAGGAATTGTGCTTTTTTACATTGTTATTATTATTATACAGAATTTATATAGTGCCAACAATTTGTGCAGCACTTTTAAAATATAATATTTACTAATTTATAAAAAAAACAAAAAAAAACAAGGAAATAAGAAAAATATATAGAAACTTGCATCCAAATAAGATTAGCAGACTGCTTATTATATTATCCAGTAAATATCTGGGGGGGGGGTGCAAATTAGATGAATGCTGCATTATTAAGTTACAGGAAAATGCATTTTTCTATTTGTATTTGCTATTTATTCTAAAAAAAAAACAAAAAAATAAAAAAATATATATCCAAAGTTGCCTCCAAATGAAATCAGCAGACTTGGCTTATTATATTTAGCAGTAAATATTTGTGAGAATGCACAAAATTACGTGAATGGTGCATTGCTAAAAGTTACAGGAAAACACATTTTTTCTAACTATTTACTATTTATTCCCAATAAAAAAAAAACAAGAAAATAGAATTATATATATATCAAAATTTACCTCCGAATTAAATCAGCAGACTTGGCTTATTATACTTAGCAGTAAATATTTGGAGGATGCGCAATATATGCGAATGGAGCTTTGCTAAAGTTTACAGCAAAATGCATTTTTCAAATTTTTTTTTTTACTATTTATCCCCAATAAAAAAATAAAAATAAATAGAATTACATGTATTAAAATGTGCCTCCAAATTAAATTAGCAGACTTTGCTGATTATAATTTTGCGTTAAATAGTAGGAAGTGCGTAAATTCGTAAATACCGCATTTTGAACAATCACAGGAAAATTAAATTTTCTTTTTTTTTCTTTTTTTTTTTTAAATGTATTCCTATATTTTACTATTTATCCCTGTAAAAGAAACCATAGAAATACAAATATATGTATCCCAATTGGCTACCAAATGAAAGCTCTATCTATCCTGAAAAAAAACCCAATGTATAATAAGATAGGGTAGGCTACCAAACCTCAAAGATATACATTAACATGAGGTGCGGAGATATTTTTGAAACGAAGAGAAAACCACTCTGGGACACAAGGAGATTTACGGGAAAAAAAATCCAAGGGACTCAATTGGTTTCTTGGTACTGTATAGCTTGGGAGGATGTTGGAGACTTTGCCATTTTCCAGGAGGCCCCGGCGGTAAGAGACGAGGTCTCAGTCCAGCCCGTGTCAGGCACGCTTTTGGAAGCTGTGGAATTAAATCTCACGGCTTCCAAAATAAAGAACTATAGTAATAAATGCGTACAAATTGGACGGCAAGTGATAATGTTCCAGTGGAGCATGCACATAAATGTGGTATAAATAATATTTTTGTACAATAAAAATATACACCAAGCCTTCCGCTGCTTCCACCACACCAGCGTTGTTGTTGGACTATCCTGCTGCTTTTTGCCCCGAAGCGGATTCGTAACTTTGTCCCAGCGAAAATGACTTTTTCAGAATGTGTGTAATGAACACGTTATTATTACTACGGGTGTAAAATAACTCTTTTATGTGTTTTTAGAAAATCAATCATTTCGATGTCTTTTAGCACCAACGAAGCACCACAAATCAAGGATAAATACAGTAAAATTTATTGATCACAAGGAGAGGTCAGAAGATACGTTCCAACACATTTCGGGGATACAAATCTCCCTTCACCGAGGCTTATATGTTGGCAATGACTGAAGATAACACTTGAGAATTGTGGGAAAGGAGGATTAAGTAATCACAGCATGGTCAGACAGGCAACCAATTATACAGGAGGTCTCCCACGTAGCTCCCCTCGTCCATCTGTCAAGATCCAGTTCACTAAAAGGAAAGTTCCCTGCATTATTTGGACATTGTTCGGGCTGTGAGAGTCTATCAGCCACAGCATAATCGGATAGGCAACCATGCAATGGTTTGTGTACAGGAAGTCCCTCATGTAGCTCCCCTCATCTATCCTCTATTGACTCCTTGGAATCTGAATCTGGCTCTCTTTATGCTTTAGAATCCATCATTTGAACTCATAAAAGTCATTCTTCTCTCACCCACAAGGTGGTATTTCTAGTATCCATCACCTCTGCAAGTCAAGTGTCTGAGCTAGCAATCTTCTCTTGTAAAAGAACTCTTTTTGGTTTACATGAGGACAAGGTGGTGCTGATACCCGGAATTTCCTTCCTGCTTAAAGTAGCTTTTTTCCTTTCACCTCAACCAGGACATTCTTCTTCTGGCCCTCTGTCCAACTTCAGTTCACCAAAAGGAAATTTTAATCCATTTTTTTGTACATGGTTTGGGCTATGAGTCTATCTCCCAGTCACAGCGCGGTCAGACGTGCAACAATCCTACAATGGTACAGGGGGTCTCCCAAGTAGCTCCCCCCTTCTACTCTCCTACCCCCCATTGACTCCTTGGGATCTCAATCTGGTTCTGTCTATGCTTCAGAAACCCCCATTTGAACCCAATTAGAGACATTCTTCTCTCTACTCTTACCCACAAGGTGGTATTTCCAGTAGTCATCACCTCTGCAAGTTGAGTGTCTGGGCTAGCAACCCTTTCTTGCATTGAACTTTTTGGTTTGCATGTTGAGACTCAAGACTTCCTTCCTGCTCATTTGTCTTTTACCACAACCAGGACATTGTTCTTCTGGCCCTCTCAAGCTCCAGTTCGCCAAAAGGAAATTTCCCGCCATTATTTGGACTTGGTTTGAGCTGTGAGTCTCTCTCCCAGCCACAGCATGGTCAGACAAGCAACCAATCCTACAATGGTACGGGGGGGGTCTCCCATGCAGCTCCCCCTTCCACCCCTCATTAGCCCCTTGGAATTCAGAGCCGCCTACACAGGAAGGTACTAGAGCTGGGCCAGGTTAAAGAGGGAGATGCGAGGAAGCTTTGGTGGGTGGGGATTGGTTGATGTTGCGCACTAAGCATAGCGCACATCTAAACTCTGCACAGAACACTCTGGAACTCTGCAATCTGTACATAATGCACTTCTGAACCCTGTACTCTGTATGTGGCACACCCTTAAACCTTGCACTCTGTACATAGCGCACCTCTGAATCCTGTACATAGCACCTGAGGTGTAACGAGAACCTTCAGGGCACTGACCCAAAAAAACATGATGGACCCCCCCAACCCAAACCTGGGGCCCTTTCCCTCCAAGCCTGGGGACCTTTAGACCCATAGCGGGACCCTTTCACATGTTCTGCAGTGGGCCCCCTTCCTGCCCTTACATTAGAACCCCCACTTACATCAGAGTTCCCAGAGCCCCCTTTACACCAGAGTTCCCCTTTATAGTACATCAGATTCCACAGCATTTGCCTTACAAAGACCCTGATGTAAAGGGGAACTCTGCAGACCCTGGTGTAAAGGGGAACTCTGCGGACCCTGATGTAAGGGGGGATTCTTGCAGACTCTGATGTAAGAGGTTCTCTGGTCACCCCCCCCCATCAGAGTTTGCAGAGTTCCTTCTTACCGTATAGTCCGCAAGGTTTCCCCTTGCACTGTAAGGGTGAACTCTGCTGACTCTGGTGTAAGGGGGAATTCTGGGAACTCTGACGTAAGGAGGGCTCTTACGTCAGAGTTCCCCTTTACACCAGAGTCTGCAGAGTGAAAAAACTAAAGTAAGGGTAGGTCACTGATTTAAGAGGGGAGTGAGGACATTGATATAAGGGGGAACCTTTATATCAGTGTCCCACCTTACCTTAGGGTCTCCAATTACATCAGTGACCCCCCACAGAGAGAGTGACTGCCTGGCTGCCCTATGGAGCTGTCATGCACTGACCTGTAATTGCCTGCATATTTTGGTCCTCCTCTGCCCCACACCCCCTCCTTGCAGATACTTTCAAAAGGAAAGGTGCCGAGCACACACTTGTTCCGAGCTTCCTCTCCCCCTTCCCCCCTTGCACACCTTCTCTCTCCTTGCATACCTGATCAGTTTCAGCCCACTCCCCCTCCCACTCTGCCCCCAGCCCAGCCCAGCCAAGACCAAGCCGAACTCAACTGATTACTGATCAGCTGGCTCGGAAACTGCAGGCATGCGCAGTTCCGGAGCTGAACTCTGAACTCTGCACATAGTGCACCCCTGAACTCTGTACATAGTGCACCCCTGAACTCTGCACTCTGTACATAGTGCACCCCTGAACTCTGCACTCTGTACATAGCGCACCACTGAACTCTGCACTCTGTACATAGTGCACCCCTGAACTCTGCACTCTGTACATAGCGCACCACTGAACTCTGCACTCTGTACATAGCGCACCCCTGAACTCTGCACATAACACACTCCTAAACTCTGCATTCTGTGTGTAATGCACTTCTGAACTCTGCACTCTGTACATAGCGCACCCCTGAACTCTGTACATAGTGCACCCCTGAACTCTGTACATAGTGCACCCCTGAACTCTGCACTCTGTACATAGTGCACCCCTGAACTCTGCACTCTGTACATAGTGCACCCCTGAACTCTGCACTCTGTACATAGCGCACCACTAAACTCTGCACTCTGTACATAGTGCACCCCTGAACTCTGCACTCTGTACATAGTGCACCCCTGAACTCTGCACTCTGTACATAGTGCACCCCTGAACTCTGCACTCTGTACATAGCGCACCACTGAACTCTGCACTCTGTACATAGCGCACCCCTGAACTCTGCACATAACACACTCCTAAACTCTGCATTCTGTGTGTAATGCACTTCTGAACTCTGCACTCTGTACATAGCGCACCCCTGAACTCTGCACATAACACACTCCTAAACTATGCACTCTGTGTGTAATGCACTTCTGAACTCTGCACTCTGTATGTAATGCACTTTTGAACTCTGCACTCTACATAATGCACCCCTGAACTCTGCACTCTGTACATAGCGCACCCCTGAACTCTGCACTCTGTACATAGCGCACCCCTGAACGCTGCACTCTGTACATAACACACTCCTAAACTCTGCACTCTGTGTGTAATGCACTTCTGAACTCTGCACATAGCGCACCCCTGAACTCTGCACTCTGTACATAACACACTCCTAAACTCTGCACTCTGTACATAGCGCACCCCAGAACTCTGCATTCTGTACAAAACACACTCATAAACTCTACACTCTGTACACAAGGCACCTCTGAACCTTGTACTCTATACATAGCGCACCCCTGAACCCTGCACTTTGTACATAACACACTGCTGAACTCTGTACATAGTTTACCCCTGAACCCTGCACTTTGTGCAGAGTTCAGGAGTGTGTTATGTACAAAGTGCAGGGTTCAGGGGTGCACTATGTGCAGAGTTCAGGAGTGTGTTATGTATATAGTGCACCCCTGAACCCTGCACTTTGTACACAACACACTCCTGAACTCTGTACATAGTGCATCCTTGAACCCTGCACTCTATACATAGCGCACCCCAGATACAACCAGCCCTTTGAAAGCAACAATGCTGCTGATGCAGCCCATGATGGCATTGAGTTTGATACCCCTGTTATAAAGCTATTCATGCTGCAGGACCACATGTCCACTTGTTCTGTGTAAATGCTGGAAAAATGTTACTAGGTTATTTTCTTTCCAAGTCAGATGTTCTTTATTCATAAGAATAGCATGAATTTGGAAAATACCACAATATGGCCAATAGATGGCACTGGCGATCATAGTAAATAAGTATTTATTTCCTCATTAGCTCCATCTAGTGGTGATATTTTCCTGATTACTTATAATTGAACTTCTAAAAAGCCTAGTTACATTTAATTTGCACAGAATGAATGGACATGTAGTTTCGCTGGATGAACAGCTATGAAAATGAAAAAAAAAAACACCCTTAAGTGATGCTATCAGATGTGTTTTGGTTTTATTTGACTTACATTTACATACACATTAATACAAAGACCTGCATCACTTCCATCTCCAGTTCTGTTTAACGTTTTAAGACAAATTGCTTCCACCTGTTCGGGGCCGGTCCTCGCTGGCACCTCGCATCATTCTCATACCGCCAACGATATAAATCACTGCCTGTCCCTGCACGGGCCTGTGCGCGCTTGGACCGCTCTGATACCTTTGGCGTGTAGGGGAGGTAGGTGGGTTTATGGGAAAGGTTCGGACGGCTGGCCAAAATGTGTCTTACCGGAGTTAACTTGATACAATGGAAGAATTTAATTTCCTTTGAAAAACACCAAAACACGAACCGAATAGGATTTTCCCAGCATGGACTCATTCATCAGACGGCGTGGTTGGAAGGGTCAAGGACGGAAATTTTTCAGGTGCTGCTCAGGTGGGCTGGGAGTTAGAACATTCCTCCGAAAACGCAGTAGAGTCAGGGTAGGTGGTATTGTACATTAGAGGACATCTACTGACCTGACATGCTTATCCTCTGGCTTCAGTACTGTGCCAAAGCATAGAGATCTGAAGGTACTCTATACTACCAAAAGTATTGGGACGCCTGCCTTTACACGCACATGAACTTTAATGGCATCCCAGTCTTAGTCCGTAGGGTTCAATATTGAGTTGGCCCACCATTTGCAGCTATAACAGCTTCAACTGGGAAGGCTCTCCACAAGGTTTAGGAGGGTGTCTATGGGAATGTTTGACCATTCTTCCAGAAGTGCATTTGTGAGGTCAGACACTGATGTTGGACGAGAAGGCCTGGCTCGCAGTCTCCACTTTAATTCATCCCAGAGGTGTTCTATCGGGTTGAGGTCAGGACAGTCAAGTTCCTACACCCCAAACTCGCTCACCAAATCTCTTCGCTACCTTTGACAGCAAAAGATCAAACAAAAAATTGTACTTCCGCACTAGACCGGAGGTGACGATATAACATAGCTCTGGTCCTCCTAGAATCGATCATAGAGGTGGGGAGAGACGATCTGGTCTCTGTTCAACACTATGGCCAGCTGTGCGACCTGTCGTATCGTTTCCCGGGCTCACCGGTAAGAATGGTAAGCCAGAGAAACACCGGTGAGCGGTGGATGGGGGGGGGGGTTGACCACTCCCGCTGCCTCTAAAAGCGATCCAGTGGCTAATTAGCCACTCGGTTCGCTTTTATGAGAAAGAGAATCGCCGGCTGAACAAAAAAATACTGGGGTTATGGCTGATAACATTAGCCATAACCCTGATAACTACTTCAAAGCTGCAATGTATATATACCCCTTGTGTACCAAGATATGTTTATAAACGTCCTGATATTCAAGGGGCTAAGTCAAGCTTACGGCTGCGACTAGGCTATATTTGTACAAGGTTGGATGTTTTTCATTTCTAACAATAGCATGAACCAGGAAAATACCATATTATGGCCACTAGATGGAGCTGGCGATCATAGTAAAAAAAGTATTGTTTCCTATCATCATCGCCGCCATCTAGTGGCCTTAACAATTTCCCTATTTCACTCTATTCTTCTTAATGAAGAAAGAAAATGAATGAATAGCCCCTTACTGTTTGATTTTGCCGGCATTAGCAAAGAATGAATGTACCGGCAACTTCACAGGAT